>OZ057412.1:36697769-37920269 GCA_964056705.1 Troilus luridus
AATAAAGAATGATATTAGATATTATTCCAAGGATAAATAAATAAATACACCTTAAATTGCAAAAATACAAAAATGGTAAATGATCTTGTTTTTCTTTGTATATAGTTGATGGGAGGATACATAAATTAGTCAAGAGGTGTTTAAGGCCTAAAAAATGAAGGGAAAGAGGAAAAGAAGATGAGGAAGCCTTCTAACAGCAATACCATTCAAATGGTAAATTATTCAGGTAATTGAGGGCCTTGGTTAGAATTTAGCTTTTCCATCCAATTGAGAAATCGTTTGGATAGATTGTCAATAGTCTTTCAATAGTGAAGAATGGAATCAAAACTAGAGAATAACCAATAAATTCCATCTGATTACTTTTCCACTCCAACCCAAACTCAAAACTTTCTGTCATACTGTATCATTGAAAAATATTCTACTAATCCATGTCAAACAGATCTGCTAACTAGATCTCTAATTGGTTCTTTTATATTAAACCAATATATAAGACTAAAATGCCAAGAAACTGCTCGTATATGCAGCTCACAACACTTATAGACAAAGGATCTTAACTGCAAAAAAACTCATAAGCATTAACATAATTAACCCAATAGGTCATACAGAATTGAGCTCTGGTACTCCACAGAACCACCTAATGTCTTCAATCCTTACAATCCAATGTTCATCCACAGGAGCTATAATGCTCCTAATTATATAACTTTTATATTCTAACTAAACTTATATCCAAAATCTCACTAATGAAATTACTGAGGTAAATTTAAGAAATCATCTTGTAATAATAAACATTGAAGACAAGAAATTTTATGACTTTAATATTATAATAGAAAAGAATTGGAATTAAAAATTTGGAGAATTTATGCTACTTAACGAGTGTACGTATAATAAAAAATGCCTCTCCAAAAAGCCCAAAATCAGGCACTGCAATAAATTGGTAAAATCTGTGATATTGTAAGGGACCGAGACTATGTGCTTTCACAGATCAGAAAAACTTCTTAAAATAGAAAGAGGGATTCTTGGGAGAATCCACAGGCCCAAAATAACACCAGAGGGATACCGACTAAAATCTAACAAAGAAATTTACTGTGAACTATGTGACTTGGAAACAGAAATGAGGGTAAGAAGACTCAGATTTTATGGTCACATGAAGAGGATGAACGAGGCGAGACTAAACAAAAAAATTGTCACCAAAATTATAGGCTACAAATTCAAACAAGGATACTCAGAACAAATAAAACAAGAAACACAGGATTACACAAGATTTATTAGAAAACAGAATGGAATACCAAAAATTCCTCAAAAATGTAGTACTAGTGGCAGGACAAAAAAAAATGTCTGTCCAAGACCTGGACAGAAGAAAGAAGAAAAAACTTCAGTGAGATCATGAGGTAAAGATGGGCCGAAAAAAAAATAAAACGATGCATCATAGTCGCATGGTCCTTCAGTGCTGTTTTGGGTCAAATAAATAGATAAGATAATATTGATATTATGACGAATTCTAGTTAAAAGTACTGATAAAATCCGAAAGCATAAGCGGTAAAATGTGACTTATTTTATACAAATATTCACCAACTTAAATATAATTTGTCTTAGGAGAAAAGTTAATAAATAAACATCAGCTAAATACCATTAAATTTTATGTTGGAAAAGTATCAGGCATTATAAATTTATTTCAAGAATGTCATTTAACCCTCCTGATTCCGGGTGGGGTCCCCTAACGACCCAAGCTCATATTTTTGACTCTCCTTAAGTCAAAAACAAAGTTATCCTCACGAGCGTCTAGGACATTTATCCTTAGACTATATGTAACATAAAGAGTAGAAGATAACGAATTTCATGCTCAAAATAAATCATTGTGGATTAATTTTTTTCCAAAAAACGAGGATGGGGTCCCGGAATGACCCCACCTGGTAGTTAATGTTAGCCTTATTTCAGATCGCCGAAGTCACAGACTGTGCCTTTATAATTTCCTAGAAGAATATTTGCAAAAGTGCCAGTTTGCCGGTGTGGGACCCAATTACCGCAGTAAATATATATTATATAGTTAAGTAATTATATTTTCTGGATGTCATTCAAGCTTTGGTATTCTTTCGTTGGAATTCTCTCTCTTTTGCATCTTTTGTTCAGAAGCTATGGATTCTTTGATATGTGTCAGTTCCTTGATATTTGTCAGATGAATTAGGTACCTAATAAACGATAGAGAGAAAGTGGGGGGGGGGGCTAGATTTTTCAGAACTCTACTTGCAGAATTTCTGTCATTTGCTTATTATCACAGCGGAAATATCCTCCAAAATGATATTGAGAAAAAGCCTGATATCATTGCCCATTACAATGGCACGAAATGAGGAGTGGACAATCTTGACAGAATGATAAGTGAGTATACCTGTCAGCGGCAAACTAAAAGGTGGCCTTTCGTACTTTTTATGAATCTGATAGACATTGTTGCAGTAAATGCATTCTTCTTTGGATTGATCTACATATGGAATGGAAAAAGGCTTATCAAAAACGATTATTTTAACTTGAACTCGGAAAAAAATTTGCTGCACCCAAGATTCCGTAAAGGTTACATGAAAAGACTATTACTTATGATTAAGAAAAAATAACACTAACCGAAAATTTTCAAGTAACCGAAAAGGTTACATGAAAAGACTATTACTTATGCTTAAGAAAAAATAACACTAAAGTAAACCTTGTTTGTAATGTTTGCAATAAATATATTTGAAGAGCACAGAACCACAACATATTCATGCCTTCATTGTAAGTAGGAACTTTAGGTTGGAACATGTTTGCTATTCACTAAAATGAGTTATTTTCAAAATAAATAAAATTAGACATTTTGATAGTTCAAAAATGATTGCTATTGCTTTTCTGCAGTCCAATTCTATCAGAATGGCAAGCAATGGCTCTTATTTGGATGATGTAATCGTAGCTGATGACAGAAAACAATGGGGTCCTCCAGCAACCCCACCTGGTATTACGTGTAACTTTTTTCACCCGGTATTAGGAGGGTTAAAAGGACAGTCCAAATTATAAATTTTAACAGCTGAGCCAAGGAATTCATTATAGTGAATTTTAAAGGCTTGTTTGTTGCTTCTTAACCCTGCCCATTTTATAGTTTTTAAACATGATAGGAAAATTCTAATAAGTAAATTTTTCACTGTTTGTCACCTTAAAATATCAAAAATAGAAGGCGCAACTTAAAAATTGTCAATTAAGGTGAAACAGTACATAATGGATAAGGCATAACAAATATGGTTAAATTTAACATTATTTATGAGTAGTTGATGGTACAGTTCAATTGCTAATAAGTATTGATATTTGGTCATATCAGACCTTGTTGACAAAGGCAAGTAAAATAGATTTTATAGTCGTATCACCTATTATGATTTTTGGGGTTTAAACACAACATAAAATTTATTTTAGCTGGGTTCAAGCTAAAAGCTACAAGTTAGCTGAGTGATACCCCAGATATGAATAGTATTTAGATTCCAAATATGAAAAGGCACACACTCACTATACACAAAGTTTGATGTTCCAAGTATTATTCTAAGGTTTTAATTTAGAATAACTATTTCCATGCTATAATCATTAAAAAGTCACTTAATAATGTCTTGATAGATAGTAAAGTTTGTTGAATTTCAACAAAAGTCACAGTTTTCTGTACAATTTTATAAGTGTATGTGTGATATAAAAAAAATAATAGTAACAATAAGACAAACCTTAGGATATTCTTCTTTATATAATCTCGTTCCATAAAAGTACCAATAGGCTGACCTGTGTTCATCGTGCCCAAGGGGATGAACACGAAGACTATCTGAATCTAGATTCTAAACACAAAATATTTAATAACTAATATGTTATGAAACTATGCACGCCTAAAAATATGTAAAAACACTACCTTAAGAACATCAATGACATCATCTGCATCTAGCCTGAAGTCACAAAGTGCGTGAAGAATCTCAACTTTAGTACGCAAAGGTAAAAACTGAAAATCTATATCTGTATTGAAAGGATTTTCTCTACCTTGTTCCTGCACAGAACAGAATTTTAAACAATAAGGTGGAACAACAATTCAAATACTTCTTTTAAATAAAATTTCATACACACCTTACACTTAGTACGAAAAAGTCTTCGTAAAAACATTTGATAGTTAAATGTAGATATTCCATTATGCCCAAGACAACCACACAAAAGACGGACAATAAGATCTTGCAGTAAGGAATTCCCATTAAACTCAGTGCCATCAGTAAGCAAAGCTTCTTCTAATTCCTAAGACAACATTATAAATTGAAGTATCTCGAGTAAAAGGGTGGATACACAGAACAATAAATATTACCATAATTTGATAACAAATTGAATAAGATAAATTAACAACCATAATTACTTATAAAGGCTTGTCAATAACTATTTTTTTCTACTCTATTTTAAGTAGATGTTGAATAATGGCACATATACTTCTATACAATCAAGTTACTTATGATAGCTTTAAACATAATAGAAAAGTAAATAACCTAGTCAACAGTTATAAAAGTAAACTGATACCATCGGATCAACAAACACTATCAACAATGATAAAACTAAAGATTCATGAGTAATAACTATTGAACAAGAAAAGAACATGCATCAAACAAGAATACATAATAAGCAAATACTTACCTCAATATCAAAATCCAGAAGATTAAATGCTACACGGAATAAGGAACAAAAGTGAGCAATACTCGGAACTTCCCACCATGATTGTATATCTAAAATAAATAATGATTATTAATAAACTTTACTATGCCATTGTTAAGTAATATCAATTAATGAACATTACTTTGACAGCTATTGGGGCACAAATAGTAATACATAACCTATATAAATAAGGTTAAGTCATAAGTGAAATGGTTAAAACTTAAAAGCAATGATAAGAAGTATCTTCACTATTGAAGATAAAATCAATTCGAAAAATAACTTGACAGAAAAATCTTCGAAGTTTAGAAAAAAAAACATTTCTTAATAAAATTTTCAGACTAAGCTTGAGTTACCGCCATTGAATTACCCATCACATTCCTAATCACGCCCATAAACAACAAAAATCTTCAAAATTTTCGTTGACATTGACGTACAATAATAAGTATAACTCTTACCATCCATCAGCCTAGCGTTCACTGTCCTAACGTCGACATCATTAATCGGTAAACACTAGATACTCCGACTGTGTTTAGTTGTTTTGAATCGCCGGAAGTATAACTAATCCACAGTAAGAACATATTTTTACTAGCCAAAATATAACTTCGTTTATTTTTAGTACTTAATAATTTAGTGAGCCTTTTTGTTAAATTCATAACTTCTTAAAGACAGCACCTATAAACAAACCAGAATGACCAGCACACGAACTTATATTCTAAATGTACCTTAATTGTAAAGGCAGTTGCTTATCAGCGTTCGCTTTTAAATCTGTCGGCTGCTATTTTGAATTTTAAAAAATATTAATTTTTATAGTAATTGTCTTTGTATATTGTTTGTCTAAAATTTACCTTATAAGATTGAAAAATGTAATGAATTGGCCTGTTTCAGGTTGTTTGCCAAACGTCTCCCCGCTTCTGCTCCTTGACAACTCATCCCATTGATTAAGCACCTTTTATCTTATCTATAGTTTATATTCTTGAAAGAAAGATATCCGAAGTAAAACTTATATTAGTAGAATCTGGCATTGAAAAGACTCACTTTAAGAGTCATGGCCCTCCCAGAATCAAGAACTTTAAATCTTATTTTCAAGTAAGTTGTTAAAACTTAATTTATTAAATATTCACTTCAATGCTAATGAATTATTTGTTTCCAGTTATGTAGACAATCATGTGCAAAATTACATAGAGTTACTGAAGGAAGCTGTTGCGATAAAATCTGTATCATGCTCTCCTCATTTAAGAGATGACTGTATTACTATGGTTAAATGGTTACATTGTAAACTAAAGGCTCTTGGTGTTGAAGCTGAAGAATGTGACATTGGAACACAGGTAAACTGAATTTGCAACTTTTTACTCACATCTAACTGTTGTCCTAATTCTTACTATACTACATAGACTTTACCCGATGGAAGACCGTTACGTTTACCCCCTGTTATTCTTGGATCACTTGGAAATGATCCATCGAAGCCTACTGTATGTGTTTATGGTCATATAGATGTCCAACCTGCTGCTTTAGAAGATGGTTGGAATACAGAGCCTTTTCAGCTAACTGAAATAGATGGAAAATTGTTTGGTAGAGGTTCATCTGATGACAAAGGCCCTGTTCTATGCTGGTTAAATGCGATTCAAGCATATCAGAAACAGGAATTACCGATTCCGGTCAATTTAAAGGTATTCGTGCTTCAAATAGAATTTGTGTATTATATTATAACTAAAAATAAATGCTCACATTTGTATCTTTTAAAGTTTGTTTTCGAAGCAATGGAAGAGAGTGGAAGTGAAGGGCTTGAAGATCTCTTAAAGCAAAGGAAAGAATCATTTTTCAAAGATGTTGACTATGTGTGCATATCTGATAATTATTGGTTAGGAAAAAACAAACCTTGTTTGACTTATGGTTTAAGAGGATTGTGCTACTTTTATTTAGAAGTTACATGTTCATGTAAAGATCTACATAGTGGAGTGTACGGAGGAACCATGTAAGTTTATTTTTATTATATCTAACATTTTGTTAAATCATCTTTTTTCTTTTTATCTAGATAAATTTTATCTGAATGTGTGTATATACTTATTTAGGAGTTCTTTATAGACATTTTTCATATTTTATTTTTATTAATACATTATGAAATATTAGGTAATTGTGTAATTTCGAATCTTGTACAATGCAGAATTGACTAGCATGCATCCCATAAATATAATTGAAGTTATAGAATTGCAGCGATTGTAGTGAGTAATGAAAGGAATAATAAATCTTGTAGAATTATTCGGGGGTTTTATTGATATTAGATGGTAGACTGTGATCTGCATATTGGAATAAATAGTCAGGTTGCTATCAATGTAATTCTACTGGGATCATGAAAAAATATAAATAGTGTAGATCAAAATATATAACTTTCTTTTAGTATTTCTGTACTCTTTTATGTTTTTATTTTATTTCATATTCCTCCATCAAATTCTATGATGGAAGGTTATACAAGTTTATTTATTCTTCTTTCTTTCTTATACTTAAAATAAAGGTCTTCAAAACGGGCCAAGATGTCGGCTCATAAATACATAATCTTTTTGGTTTGAAGAGAAAAGATATGCCCCCGGCCAGGATTCGAACCCGGGTCCTCTGTCTTACCGTGACAGGACTCTACCAACTAAGTTACCGGAGTTGATACCAGCTGGGGACAAATCTTTTCTCTTATCTGATCCCATGTCCCGGTGTTCTCGCAAGTTTTGCGATGTATACACGAGGAACTTGTTGACATACGTCATATTACTATTTTCAAACTATTTACTACTTTCTATATAAAAATATTTAAAATTAAAACAACTAACTAATAAATTATAAAAAATTAATAATAGTAATATGACTTATGTCAACAAGTTCCTAAAATTAAAGTAATGTTCAAAGAACATTCGTTCTCGTGTATACATCGCAAAACTTGCAAGAACACGGGGACTTGGGATTATATAAGAGAAAAGATTTGTCCCCAGCTGGTATCAACTCCGGTAGCTTAGTTGGTGGAGTCCTGTCACGGTAAGACAGAGGACCCGGGTTCGAATCCCGGCCGGGGGCATATCTTTTATCTTCAAAATAAAAATATTTAAAATTAAAACAACTAACTAATAAATTATATAAAATAATACATAATATTTACTGCACCAGTTCTTTCCCTCTAAAAATTCTTCAGTGAGTGTTTAGAATACCTCAGTTATATTCAAAGGATTCCAATTGAGTAACCTGGCGTTTGTTTGAGCTGTCCTTTCTGGCTACTTTGTTACTGACCATTGAATTCCTTCAATCACAAAGTGGTTCCATGACACTCGGCATGTCACCATAATCTGCCTACTTTATTCAATACTGAACCTCTGTCCATTTTCTCTTTGGTTTGATTGGCTTCAACCTCAAACTAGTCTAAATAATGTATGCAGTCTAAATCTTTTCAAATAAATAAATAAATATATATATATAGTTTGGTTGGTGTTTCTTTCAAGTTAACATTAGATAAGATAGAGCAAGAAGTAAAGGTTATTGCGATCAAGAGTAAAAGTAACTTTTACATGGTCCTAGGAATAGATCTATTTTGATTCCAGTATTGAATTGCAAATTTTAAAAATAGTTATAGTTTAGTTGTTTTTAAAGATGATTCTATCTAAACTAAATCATCATTTAAATAAATTCTCTCACCATTGATAAAAATTTATTTAAAACTGAACAAAATAGGTTGATATGATTAAGTGAAATTTCATTCAAATCTGATATAAACTCTTCTACTAAAATAGTAAATAAAGGTCTATGGTCATTGTTCAGGGTGGAATGAACTCGAATAGTTCATTTGAAAAAATAAAGATCAAAACAAATAAAAGATGTTTTTTCTTATTTAGATTTTAATTTTTTAATTAAACATTAAACAAACCAAAAGTTATGAATGTTTCATTTATTTGTTCTTTTTGAAGTGTTATTTGATCTATCCATATCTTTAGAAATGTACATGATGTAACTGCAATGCCTATTAAAACCCTCTTCAAATCATTTCTTAATTACACAACTTAAGATTTTCAATAGTGGTAATCAATCATTGATAATGTAATACTTTTTTAAGAGCTTGTTTCTCTCAAAATTTCTAAATACATAAAGTTATGCAATCTTTCTTTGTAGTCCAAACATATTTGTAAATGTCTAGATAAGCTATTTTATGTAAATGTAGGAAGTTGACATGGCCATCAGCATCTATTAATCTCTTTTATGAATCAAATTTATTTAAAGTTCATACTAAATTTTATTACTGATTTTATGAAAATCATTTGGAATAAACAAACTTCTGAGTTAAATTGTTATAATTAATTAATAAACTGATTCCACTGAGTTATTATAACTGATGCTGCAGTTGGGCTCTTCATCTGCCCTGAAGATGGCCTCAATCTTAGGATGAAACGAATGCACAATAAAATAAGTCATTCTTATTTTGTGTAATGCATTGACTGCATCTCTGGCCATTTTACATTATTCTTAGAATTATCCAGTCAACCATTTCCATTTAAATAATTAATTTTTAATTGGAATAAAATATATTTTAATAAAAGGTGTATTAACTTAAGTTTACCAAGTAGAGCTAGAGGATGTATAGTCTCCAGCTATACTTGGTAAACACCACTCAGTCATTAATGTTATGTTTGTTCTTAGTGACCTTTGCTAATGTGTTGGTGATGTACTAACCTAATTGTGATTTAACAATTATTGATGAAATTATTTTTTCTTTTATAGAAATGAAGCTATGTCTGATGCGGTTTATTTATTAGGCAGATTAGTTGACAAAGATGGAACAATACTTGTTCCTAACATCAATAATGATGTTCTTCCAGTCACTGATGATGAACGACGCCAGTACCAAAAAATTGATTTCAGCGTTCTTGATTATAAAACAGAACTTGGCTCATCTGCTCTGTTGCACAAAGAAGATAAGGTAAGTAATTTGTTTAATCTAAAGTTGCTAATAATCTATTCATCTATAATTTTTCATATTTTTAAATCCAATCCTGGAAGAATTTTTTATTATTGCAGGAAAAATTATCAATGTCATTCACGCTTGTTTCTTTCTTCAATTTCCCTAATAATCAATAACAGCTTTACAACTCAATACAATAAGTGAAAAATTTTTTTTATCGTTTTTGTTTACCCAGTAATAATATTCTGAACGAGTACAAAAAAAGAAAAAAAAACTTACGCAGCCAATCTTAGGTCTAAAATCTATATTAATAATAAAATAACTCTTACAAAACTATTAAAACAGATAGAGCCTTCGGCCACTTGTATCTATTTCCAATTTTTATTTTGTAATAAGAATAAAACATTCATTTGCATATTTATGAAAGTGCTCATTAGAAATGAAAGATTTTGTAGCCATTAGTTAAAAATCAAAAAGAATTGTGGGTTGTTTGTTAGAATTAATTAAACATCATATTATTTTCTAGTTTCATATTTAAGATTGATTATATATTATATATAAGTATGAAGCTTCATAAAGGAACAATAACATACTAATAAGTTTTGCTTGTATTTTACAATTATGTACAAGTAGGTAGGTAGGTATAACCTTTAGATATTGTAAACAGAACCTTGTAATAATGATAGAATTCCTGCACATATTCAAATTTATTTCTAAAAAAATGAATAATCTTAATTAGTGTTTAGTTTGGGTCAGAAAAGATTTTAAAGGATTAGTTAAAAATAAATAGTTGTTTGCATTATGGCTTAATATTCATAGTTTTTAGTTTTAACTGAATTTGTTTACAGACAAAGTTACTAATGAGTCGTTGGAGATTTCCTTCTCTTAGTATTCACGGGATAGAAGGATGTTTCTCAGAACCTGGAACCAAAACAGTTATACCGAAAAAAGTTATTGGAAAATTCTCAATAAGGATTGTACCAAATCAAGATCCTGTTAATGTAGAGAAGGCGATTGTCGATTATTTGACAAAGGAGTGGAACAAAAGAGGAAGCACTAACAAGTTCAAGGTAAATCTATTAAATTATTTATTGTTTTAAAAAAAAAAATTAAAATATAGAAAGGACAATCAATAATGTAGTGGAATGATTAGGTTTCAATGGTGCATGGTGCAAAAGCATGGGTTACTGACACCAGAAGTTCTAACTACGAAGCTGCAATAAAAGCTACTAAGAGAGTATACAATACAGAACCAGATATGACCCGTGAAGGAGGTTCCATACCAATAACTCTCACTTTCCAGGTATTTGTTTTAAAATTTTAATAGAAAATTTAATTAATATTCAAATTAGATTTAGATGTTTATATTTTATTTAAACATCGAGCTTTGCTTTAGAAACTGTTGGCATAAGCTCCCTTTTAAAATCTAGCATTCTCATGCTGTTTCATATTATTACTATAGAATTCAAATTAATTTTCTAAAGGAAATTTCTTATTTCTACTCATGAAAATTGCCACTAATTATGTTATAAAATAATCTCCATTCTAATTAATGTATCTACAATAGTACTTCCTAAAGGTCGGGTTGATTTCTGATATATTTATTGTAATTTGATGATTTTTTTTCTGAATCGTTCACTTGAATACTTTTAATCAATTATTTGTTTGCACACTTTTCCTTGTGCTTTGATGATTTTATATAATAAATAATATTATGTAATATTTATATAGTATTAAAATACTCTGGCTTGAGTATTGAATTGATTTAGCCCTAGAAGTGTCCCTAATATGGCGTTTTTACTTTATTTTATGTTTACTTTTTATTAAATAGTTTTTATTGCGGTTTTTATTAAATTTACTAATGATTATTTAAAAAAAAATATTGAAATTAGAAATATTTTATTCATTGAACAGAAAAATACAATTGAATGGATAAAAAGAAATTTTATAAAAGTACTGCTTCAAATCAATGATTGTGATTTGGCTGAGATCATTCTCAAATATCAGGTTTTTCTTCTAATTATGAATATCTCCTTAGAGTGGATAGGAGAGTCTCCAGGCTTTACGTGATCGATCTATGGGTGGTCTCAGAGCAAATGATTTATACACTATAGCTGACTTTGAACCCAAAAGGGCTGAACTATTTATTTAAAAGCCAAAGTTTCAACCCACATTGCAGGTATTCTTCTGGGATTGTAATGAGATCAAAGAAGAAAGTGAAAAAAATAACTTTTTAAAAACTGGAGGTCAAAGACAGAAAGATCTTTAGGAACATTCTTGGCCCAATTGAAGAACAAGGTGGATACAGACGACGGCATAACAGTGAGCTGTATACTCATGTTAAAAAAATATCGGAGTAATGAGAAAAAACAGAATTGCATTTTATGGCCACTTGCTAATCATGAAACCCTTAAGATTGACGAACCAGATTTTTACTTATTTTAAGGAAATGAAGACCAAACCTGCCTGGTTCAAAGAGGTAGAAAAATATTTATAAGAGATGGAGATTACTTGCTTTCAGGAAAAACCAAAGCTGAACGGAAAAGAAATGGACGAACGCACCAGCGACGAATGAGGAAGTACTGTGCAAATATCTAGGCAAAATACAAAAAAGACAGTTGAAATGATGTGGTCATTAGTAGGCTAATACGGGGAAAAAAATCTTTTTATTCTTCTTTCTCTTCCTCCTAGAGCCATTATTGGCGTTAAGGGTTCTCGATGCAATGACTCTAATCTTCCAGGTCCTTTTATTTCCAAAGCCAAAGAGATTGGATAAACCAAGAATTTGCAGGGGTAGGATTGCTAGGTCCCTGAAGTTAAAACTGTTTTCCACTTGTATTATGAGATAAGTATCTACCTCCAATTCCATAAAAGTTTTAAATTACTATTTGAGAAGCTTTTGCATTATATTTTAATGTAAATTTTGTACTTTGATTATTTAAGTAATGAACTATGTTTGGTCATTATGTATTAAACAGAAAGGAGGTGTACAAACTATCTGTAATACTATCGTTAGGAGAGAGACAATCAAATGTAAGTACAGTCGTAAAGTCAAAACTAGTCACAAGAGATTGTCAAAATTAATATTTCTGTTTAAATCTTGCCATAAAAATGTCAGCAATTTCAATACTTTCTCTACTGAGTAAAGATAGTAGTCTATTCAGTAATCAATTCAGAGGTTAATTGATTTTGGTAATTTTATTTATTATAGTACAAAAATATATTGTGCTAATTAATTAACCTATTGTTTTTGTTTTAAAATAATTTCTTTTTCTGACCAGCAAATAAAAAGAGAAATTACTCATTAAATAAAATTTAAAAAGGAATAATGAAAAATTTGAAGCTATGCTTATTGCTTTATAAATTATCTGATTTAATTTTTTCTTTTTTGTTTTTAGGAAATCACTAATAAAAGTGTTATTCTGATACCCGTTGGTGCTTGTGATGACGGTGCACATTCTCAAAATGAGAAACTTGATCGTAGAAATTACATACAAGGGGTATGTTAATATATTTTAAATTAGAATAGAATAGAATAGAAAAATAATTTTATTCTGGGACCAGGTCCCTTTAGAATTACAGAGATGAACAAAATTGAATAAATATATATCTGGCCTAAGGCCTACATCAGAATAAAACAATATTTACATAATATCTTGAAAGTAAATAACTAAAGAGGTATGTTTTGGTAGAGAATCAGATAATGTGATACAAAATTAAAATAAAAAAACAGACAAATTCACAATAAAAATAAATAAGCTTATGGAAAAATAAGTGAATAAATAATAGCATCTAATAATAAAATAAAAAATGATATCAATTATGAGTGAGGAATTTTTACAGTAGTTCATCAATCGATCAAGTTGAATATATCTATAAATTATTTATTGATTATAAAGCATCTGATTGGGAATTTAGAAGATGTAGGAAAAGTTTAGATTTAAATGAGGTTAAAGAAGGCGCATGACGGATATCAAGAGGCAGAGAGTTCCAAATAGAGATAGAACGTGCTAGAAAGGAACGCTCAAAAGTTTTGGTTCTGAATAAGTTGGAACAGATATAAAGATCAACACGGCCAGATCTTGTGCCCTGGGATTGGATAGAGGTTTTAGATAGTTTGTTCGGAGTTTGGATATTATATGCAAGTGGAAGAGATTTTCCAGGTATAGGGTGTCATTTGATTTAACAAGGAGATTGGTGTTGAAATGGCCAGAAATAATGATATGGTTGTAGAAGGGAATATAATTGTAAAGGATAGATTCAAAAGGCACTAAAGGAGGCCCGTATACAACTACGTAAAGGAGCGGGTGTCCATTACAGGATATTTCGGTGAAAAGGAATTCAATTTTAGGGACTTCTGATGGAAGAGAGGATTCAAGGATTCGGGCTTTTAGGCTTTGATGGACATAAAGACCAACCCCTCCGGTTCGGTTAACGCGGTCATGGCGGAGAAGAATGTAGTCAGGTAGGGTGATGGAGGAGGAAGGAATATGTGGTTTAAGCCAAGTTTCAGATACTGCAATAATGTGGTAAAAGTTGTGGGTGAAGTAATCTTGAAATTCATCGAAATGGGCAGGTAAGGATTGGGAATTAACTTGGCAAGAGATCAGGAGATTAGACATATGGGATTGGTAATCGCGGAATTATTAGATTGAGAAGGGCAGATGCTGAAAGAAAAGAGTAGTTTAATGGATGAACTGATGTAAAAATTAAAAATTACAATATGGGCCTTTAAAATTACAATAAGTCCAAGGTTAGCCGATTGTGTTGTAAAATTTAAGGAATTAAAAGAAAAAAGGTTAGCAGAAACTAAAAAAAAATAAAATAAAATATTAGTAGATATTAAAAAAAAAAAGCAAATTTGTTACTGGTCCTCAGTATGAGGACTCCCTTCTCTGTATGAGCTCATCTCGTAACTCTTCCTTCCTCGGTCTGTGGCGCTCTACTAGGTCGAGATCCTCTACACCGATCTTAACCCCGAGACTGGCCCCTACACTCATCAGTAGAGCTGCTGGGGTTTTGCCTGGTCTAACCGGAATAGCCCTAATCTCCAGAGACCTGTGAAGTTGGCCTTGCTCTGCCTTACTAAGGCGGACCTCCAGGTCACCCACTTTTGATTTGAGGGCCTTTTTTTCAGAACTAAGTTCATCAATGAACTTGGTCTGTCCTTCGAGGTGGCTCTCTATTTTGCTCAGCCGATCTTTGAGCTCGAAGGTGAGCTCCCCATATTTCTCCAGGGGCGTTTTTAATGATGTGATCCGCTGTTCAGACCGGCATATATTTTATTGACCGCCTCTAGTATATCAATCGAAGTCGGTTCCGCTACTTTATTTTCTAGACTCCTAGTGGGATTCCTATGAATTAAAATATGAGCTGTTATTTTTGAAAGTGGTACAAGTCAATTTTTTCTTGTAAAAAAAAAGTATTGAGATACCTAATGGTTTACATTTGAATTAATTTGAATACATGGGCAAACATTATACTTTTAACCCTTAGTACTAAGCAATGATGTGTTGTTTTTAACACTATAGTCTTTTCAATTTGATCACGAAATAATGATCATTGAAATTATTTAAAAAAATAAATAATTGTTTTTAGTTCCAAATGGACATACACCACTTTCAAAAACTCATACATCTATATAAAAAAAGAAGATATTTATTATCATTATACCAACTTTAATCTGCATTTACATACTAGTCATTTATTTTGCTCTTCTGTAATTTACCATTTTAAGTGTATTTTAGATTAAGTATTTTGTTAAGAAATGAAATAATTTATGGCTGATATTTACTGTTTTTCCTGTTTATAAATGATGTGCCCTATTATGCTATTCCGATGTTTAATTTAAAATTTATAAAACATTTCAGTACATACTTTTATCGCTATAAGCAATAGTTCTGGTGTTATACATATTTACTATCTGTTTTTTTTTTCAGACAAAATTGTTGGCTGCATATTTATATGAGATAGGAAAAATAGGAAAGAAGTGATGCTCGTCAGGTCTCAAATTAGAAATGAATAGTATTCAGCAATGTAGGTGATATTCTATGACAATTAAGAATAATATATGTCAATTATTTTTTTAAATTGAGTTTTATAAGCTTTTCATTCCTAAATATATAAAGCCTATACTTTAGCTAAGTATTCGGTTTATGTGCCTTTGTATTGTTTGAAGGGGAACTACATATCTTATGCTGCTAACTATTTTCATTGACTGAATATATTTATAATTGTTCTATTATGATGGGTTAATATTATATATACGTTGTTTTATCATATTATTTTATAAAAATGAATGTTTGGGTTTATAATATACTTAAGTTAGTATTCTTATAGTATAACATAAAAGTAGTATTATTTTATTGCTTGATTATACAAGAAGGAAAACCACTTTATTATTTATTATTGTTACAAATCAGTGGTTTACATATCACGAAATCTTAAATAAAAAATAATCAAAATATGTCTGATTAGAAATTAAATTATTGTGCCTATTTACTTTTTAAAAAAGTGCCAATTAAGACAATGAAAATCCATTGCCATATCAATATGAGGTTTATTGCTTAAGAAGCATGTATTATTGTTTAATTATTGCTCAATCCAATAATTCATATTTAGTATTATTACTCTTATGTATAACAACATTTATTCAGTTGTTGCTTTATTGTAATAATTTTATTGTAATATTAAATATACATTTAACCACAATTATTTTTTTTTTCAAATGCAATGACTTTTTTCTAGATATGTTATTAAATTTTGTAATTGTAATTGAAACTAAGGATTTGAAGGCTTGTTAGGAACAAGTTTGCTTATATTTTTAAAAAATAATGGGAAGTAGCTTAAGTAAATTAAAACAAAAAAAAATACCTGTCATATCAGGTCAATTTTTATAATAAAAATAAAAGAAAATGTAATATATACCCAACGCAAATTGAAAATATAGTTTTATAAGGAGTGACTTTTTTGGCAGACAGACAAACAAGGCACTAAGTGTCATAATTTTGGGGCAGCAAAGTATTGTTTTTATGTTTTATGGTAAATATTTGTTTTAAACATTCAATTTAAATAATAAACTACAGTCATAGGATCTTTATACATGCAAGAAAAGGGAAAATAAAGAGCCATATTCTTACAATTAATAATTAAATTTTCAACACAATCAATGAAACAGTCAATATAACTCAAATGGCCAATGAGTCAATAAATAGGCGGTGCAAATCGATATTGTACTCTGGTGTCTTTTGAGCATATGTCTGATCAAGGATAAGAGGTCTATTGATCATACCGGGCTGAAACCACCCGGTATCTTTTACTTCTCTCAGCCATCCTCATACATATTGCTACTGACAGTACCTTGTAAATTGTTGATTTAAGCAATATGCCTCTGTCAATTTTTGCACTCCAGCCGTTTTAAATTTTTATGTACAGGGACTGTTCTTCAAATTTGTTACTTATAATTTTAAGTTCAGAAAAAAATCAAATGCATGAATTGCTAACTTCAGAAAGGTAACTAGTCCGCTTTGTGAAATTTTACAGGAGAGGCAAAAAGTGATTAATACATCATATAACTTTTAGTTATTTTATATCTGAGCATTTATTTTTATTCTTCTATGTGTAGCGGAGTGACTCTGTGGTAGAGCACTGAGTTGCCATGTCAAATGTCCTGGGTTCAAATCCCTCTCGCTGACAGACTTTTATTTAATCTGTTAGCGGCCAGAGATGGACCCTACTGGCTGTAAAAGTTAGTTCCCAAAATAAGGGGGGGAAATCTGGCTGTTGAGTGTGATCTAGGACCAATCATCTTCCTGCACAACCGTTCAAAAAAGAGTACAGTCTCTACCATGAACTGAACCTTAGACCCTTTATGGGTTGTAGTAATGCAGGTTGTATTGGGCCGTGATAGCTTTTTACCAGTCAGCTTGCGTTACTTCCTCTATCTATATGTCCCATGTCATCTTAAAAATCTTCCAAGTGTCTTAACCCTGCATACTTTATTAACTCTGAAGGGATTTCTTCAGACCCTGGAGCCTTATTATGTTTTAGAGACAAGATTATACTCACAATTTCATCTCTCAGGTGGTACCTCCTCATCAATAACCTCTATATTGTCAGATAGTAGAGTTCCATGTTGCTAATCTCTGGATTTAGCATTTCCATAAGTATTGGAGCCACCTACTTTTCATTTGATCAGCACTAAGATTTCCCCATCGATCCAGGCACACTTCAGTCTGTTGGGTCAAGCCCTGTCGTCCATTTAGAGCTCTTATAGAACTTTCGACTTTCTCACACCTGGAAAGTTCTTGCATCTTGTCGGTTTCTGGAATCATGTGCTCTTTTCTTATCTTGCATTTCTTCTTTCAGAATATGCATTATATGGGCTATGAGCTTTTTTTTTTTGGAGCATCTTCACTCGAGCCTCATTCCTTTCCTTTATGGCTCTCTCACAACAATATGTGATGTTTCTAGTGCCGTAATGGTTTTAGTAGGGAGCGGAGTGGCTCAGTGGTTGAGCACTGAGTTGCCATGCCGGAAATCCTGGTTCAAATCCCGCTGCGGGCAGTTACTTTTATTTAGTCTGTTTGCAGCCGGAGATGGATCATATAGGATCTAGGACCCTCCTGGGGCTCACCCAGTCTCTATAAAATATTATAAAAATAGTGTACCCATAATAAGGGGGGAAAACCTGGAGGTTGATCGTGACCTAGGACAAGTCACCTCCTTGCAGAACCGTTGTCCATGAAAGTACAGTCTCAACCATGTACTGAACCCCCAGACTCGTTCACGGGTCGTAGTGGTACAGGTTTTTTTTTTTTAATGTTTATAGTAAATTACGAAGGAGGCTGTATGGATAACCATTCTTTAAAAAGAGGTCCACTAGTTGTTTTTTGCTGTATTGGGGATGATAATTTTCTCGTGTGATTTATTAGGTTTTTAGCCGTATTTATTTTATATCTTTTGGAGCATTGGCTTGTGTAGTGTATGTATCGACCAGAGTGAATAGGTTTTTGCCACCATATAGTTTCTATTTCTCCGTTTGATGTTCTGATTGAGAGAACGTCTAATAATGGTCTTTTTCAAATTCAAAAGTAAAGTTTAATCGAGTGGAATATTTATTAAATTCATTTCTTTTAACATAGGTTTAAAGAACTGACTGAAACTCAAGAATCAAAACATAATATACATACATATAATATATATATAAGTTAAAATTAGACTGAATTATCTGTTCAATTACTGTAGTTTTGAGGAAGAATTATATGAATATCAATCGAACAATTGAACACAATTTATTTTTCTACTACAACTTATTACAGATCGGAAAAACACACATGACATTTATTTTACAAGGTAATGAATGTTATACCTTTGCTTTGCTTTGCGAGTCTATGTACTGATAACTTATATATATGTATATATATATATATATATATATATATATATATATATATATATATATATACATCGCTATCAGTATATCGTCAGAATATGTAATATAGAGAGTATGTATGTTTTAGGATTTCCTGACAACCACACGTTAACATCTTACAAATCATGAAATCGGTTGAAAAAATTATGTATTTTATTGGCAAAATTATGAATTTGGTTGGTAAAATTATGAAATTGGTTGAAAAAAATATGAAATTCACTGAAAAAAGCTATATGTAATTGTCGATTACTGACACTTGAAATCTGAGACAATCACATACCTTCCTATCAAATCCCCCTCCACTTAAAAAAATTCTCTCTGTACACTGCTGCATCAACGTTAAAGGATTTAGTATTTCATAAACACTATACTGCTGTTATAGATTGATACCTAGTGACAGATTCATTTTAAATTCTACATAGTCCTCTATACAAGAGATTATTTGGTTGAAAACCATCGTTTCGCATATAAACTCTTTTATACGAAACAATGAAATTTGACGTTTCATTTAAAGAATGAACTTACGATTGAAATTTTGTTTGTGTTCCTAAACAGAATTCACCTTAGCATACGTGTATCCGGTTGCATATTGAAAACTGACGGCTACGGAATCAAGTACGAATTATTATTGGAAATATATTTTGAAGAGAAGGAAATCGTTTAAATATTCAAATTTCAACAACCTTTTTGACTTGTACCACTTTTGAAACACTAGTGCTATATGTAACTATCAGCTTTTTACGTTTACGTATTACGTATTACGGAAAATATAGCATCCCTAATTTCGATGTGTTTCGTTGATGTAATTAAACTATTAGGTACTACTCAAGGAAGTATTCGACGTTTTACAACATTTAGTTCATTAAGCATCAGCAGGTTTTTTATTTATAAAATCTCTTCTATACGTTTGCGAGTTGACACATTTTGGCTACCTCAGCAGTTAGTAAACGTGTGTCTCATCTATACCGGCCACGATCCAACCCCAGACTTAAATTATTGAAATAATCGACTCAGTCAACTGTCAACCCTTGACCTCATTATAAGCCCTGAAGATGACCTGCGATGGTCGAAATGTTAACTTTAAAATAAACAGTTCTTCTAAGTAAAGAGATTTTTTTTCTGGCCTCCACCCGTACCATTTTCTTCTTAATTTAAATTTACAAATTTTAATAATTCAGACTGTAATTGATTTAGAAATTCAAAAGTTATTCCAAAGTCTTGACTTTTCATTTCTGTAGGCAGTCTTCATGATTTCCTATTTAAATTTTCTTATTTGGTTGTAATTTTTTTGCAGTATAGAAAATTGACTACATTTTGGCTATGTATTTTGCTATAGCCAAATGTACAACGACTTATTTAGAGTGTATTTTAACATATAAGCTACGAATTTTTCCTTAAATTATAAAGCTTAGTCAACTCTATGCTTGGAGCATGATGACAGTGTGTGCTACTAGTGTGCCCTACATACCACAGACCCCACTCCAGTGGAAGAAGCCTCCAAGGTCAGCCCTTTGCACCTGCTCCATCCTCTCACCTGTCTGTCTGCCCTTTCAATCTTTGGGCTGGTGGCTTGGCTCTTTTAATTTATGGGGCAACATATCTTTGTCGGTACTTGTGATTTAGCAGGTTGCCATGGACTGTTATCCGCTATTGCTTATAATTTGATTATGCTAATTATGATACTGATAATACGAATTAAGCATATTAGTGGACAATGAAATATACTAAATGTTATAGTAAAATACAAAATGTTATAGGCTATAAGACTAGACCACTTGAGTCCCTTAAGGAAATTTTTTTCCTACAATTTCGACCAATACATTTACATTTCATTTTCTTTCCAATGTACATTTGATGTCCTTTTTCTCATAATTTGATCTTTGGAATTAATCTGAACTTTAGAACTTATTTCACAGCTTCTTCCGAAGAATTTAAATACGGCAATTCCGAAAGCCTTATACTATATATTTTAAGTAGACAATAACAATTTTAATAAGACAAAAACAGTTAATTAAATTTAATTGAAAATAAAGAAATTTAAATATAAACCAACTAAAAACAAAATTAACGAGTTAAAAACACTAAAATTTTCAGAAATTTGGCCTAAAAAGACAATTGATTTAATTACATTATATTATTAAAAACTCTTATTCTAGTGAATCGAGCTTAATCATAGCTGCACAAAAATGGCAAGTAAACATAAGACGAGATAACTCGTAGTTGACGTCTTAGAAAACAACGCAATCTACGAGTTATCTCGTAGTTGGCAGTCAACGTGTTAATATTGTTTAGCGCCACTTCATGCTGCCACGGCTAGTCGGACGATGCTATAGTGGGAGTCCTAAACTTTGCCTATCCAGGCATAACTAGGATAGGGTATCTTTGACGAGAATGTGTCATGTCACATAGCACATGGTGTGTCACACAAATATTCTTAACTATTTTTAATAGGTTGACATATTAGTAAGGATTGGGATAGGAGTTTTAAATGTTGGTAAGAGAGGTGCAAGGCGGGTTTCAGGAGCAAATTCCAGGGAGTAGGGCTAAAGGAATGTCGAAATAATGAAACTCTTTAAAAAGTGTAAAAAGATATAGGACCGACATCTTGTGGGCTAGAAGTGAACATATTGAATATAAATGCCTTCCCAGAAGGCTTGGAATGATAAATCTGCCGGGGTTCTTCACTACTACAGTTCATTTAAATAAAATAGGAAATAGTTTTATTTACTTGATTAGTTTACAACTTTGTAAAAATAGCCTTTAAACATCGAGGCTGGTAGCGATTAATCATTACTTTTAACGATTAGAAATAGAGGCCCAAAGACTCCACGAGTTACATTATCTCAATTTCACCTCCTCCACACTATGAGACATTTGCTAGGCAATAGACGAGACAAACCTTAGTCCGCCTCAGCAACGGCCTAAGAGCTGCCGGATTAGTCTCGTCTAGCGTCCACACTACTATTTCAGTTTTTAGACCAATCTTAGTATATAGACCATGGAGACCATTGCTTTGTGCGGAAGAGTTCTTGCTTTATGCTTATTAAAATGAAACAACGCGAAAACATAAACGTTGATGGTCGCGCCAACTTCTCGCTGAAGTAATACGTATTCCTTCCGCAATACGTTATTATCTCACAAGTAGTGACATAGTTTTCTTTACGCTGTACTGACACCTGGTCACACGGCCCAGCTGATTAAAAAGATCATTAATAAATACAAAATGAAATATTTAAACATTTTATTGCCTGTTATTAGTTATATTAACCTTCTTGTATTTCCAACAATCAACGAATACTTACATGATATTTTTTAAATTTCAGTAAAAAACAAAACAAATGCGACCAATGAAGAAAATAGTGAAAATCAGAAACTAACTATTTTAGAACTTTTATATTTTTGAAGAATTTACAAGTTCACTTTACTTGCGTTTCTCAAATATATAAATTAAAAAAATTACAATTAAAGTTTATTTAAAAATAAACACGTATTATAGGACTTTTTTTTTTGTTTTGTTTTTTTATACAGCTTTTCAAGGAAATCAGAAAAAATACAAAATTACATACATTTAAAAAATGACAAGAATTATAAAATCATTTCTAGGAATGTCGCTTTATTTTGAACAATCTCATAATCCGTATCACACATAATTGCATTTAGCACAGTTTTCACTTCCAAACCATTATTCAAATTAAAACACTTTTTTAGGGGTTATAATGACATTAAATAAGATAGCACACTGAAATAAAATAAATATGTGGAAGAAATAGAAAAGTAAAAACTGGCGCAATGATTAAAGATCGCGCTTATCTGGCAAATAACAATCTAACTTCACTAATAGTTTAAATAAAGTGAAAATTAAATTTATATGCTAGTTTAAATTACCAATGAATTACCTAATTACCTACCTAACTATTTATTGTAGGAATTTTCGGTCAAGACTGTCGTAGGGTTGGGTCGAAATAAGAGGGAAATAAAATTTTATTCTCAAGGAACTCAGAAAAGATACAAATTTACATTTTAAAAACGTCAACTTATATCAAATTATGCTTAACAATTATTTCCAGGAAAGTCGCGATATCTTGATCAATTTCATCGTCTTTATCACACATAATTGCATTTAGCACAGCTTTCACGTCCAAAGCATTATTCAAATTAAAAATATTTCTGTCGGCTATAATAATAGAAAATAAGATAGCTCACTTAAAAAATACAAATTTGCATTAAATAGAAAATAAAAAGACTGATGCAATAGTTAAAGGTCGCGCTTATCTGACAAATAAAATAAAGCTAATAGTAATAGTATGGTCTGTAATAGTTTGGAGCAGGTGAAAATTCAATTTATTGCTTGTTAAAATTACCAATGAATTACAAATTTTACATTGCATAATTAAAAATAAGGTATAAAAAACTACTTGAATTTACGTATTCCTCAGATACACAACACTTAAACCTAACTATTTATTGTAGGCATTTTCGGCCAAGACTGTGGTAGGGTTGGATCGTGAGAAGAGGGAAATATTAAAACCGACAAAGATACAAGAAAGTTAAATGAACATTTCCACTGCATATCTGACAGATACGCGCGCCTATCGTAATGTTAAATAAATTAAAACAGGCCATTTTAATTATATTATAATTAACATAATGAATTATTCGAACCCGGGTCGTCCGTCTCTCCGTGTCAGCACTCTACCAATTGAGCTACCGGAGTCGCTTCCCAGTAGGGAGAAATCCGTTCTCTTATCTGATCCCATGTCCCAGTGTTCTCACAATTTTTGCGATGCATTATATAAATTATAAAAAGATATATTATGTAAATAAATAAAGATTTATTATGTAAATTATAAAAAATTATATTTTTATTTGAAAAGAAAAGATATGTCCACGACCGGGACTTGAACCCGGGTCGCTCAGATCGCTAGTCTGGAACTCTACCAATTGAGCTATCCTGGCATTACCAGGTTCACTCCCCGGTCATGGTCATATGCTTTCTTTTCACTGATCCCATGTCCCCGCGTTTTCCCAATTTGCGATGTATACGAGGGGAAGAATGTTCTTTGAGCATTTATTTAATTTGGATCTTGTTGACTTAACGTCATATATAATACTATAATTTATTTTATTTTATTAGTTATTGATTTTATTAATTTTTAAATATTTCTATTTGAAAAGAAAAGATATGTCCAGGACCGGGACTCGAAATCGGGTCGCGCAGATCGCTAGTCTAGAACTCTACCAATTGAGTTATCCTGGCTCTATCGAATATACATATATATATATATATATATATATATATATATATATATATATATATATATATATATAAGAATAAAAAATTATAAATAGTAATATGACGTAAGTCAACAAGATCCTAAAATTAAAGTAATGTTCAAAGAACATTCGTCCTCGTGTATACATCCCAAAAATTGCGAGAACACGGGGACATGGGATCAGATAAGAGAACGGTTTTGTCCAGACGGGGAAGCGACTCTGGTAGCTCAATTGTTAGAGTCCTGTCAATGAGAGACGGACGACCCGGGTTCGAATCCCGGCCGGAACAAATCTTTTCTCTTCAGAATATTCTTTTTTTTTTTTTTAATTGTTGATGATTATTTAAAAAATACTTTACGCAATTTAAAATTCTAACCCCAATAAATATATTTCATAAATATATAAAACTCTTAACAACACGATTAATAAAGTGTTGTATTTTATGATTTGTCCCTAAAATTTTAGGTGTAGGCTGGCGGCACTTAAAAACCGCAAAATTTGAAGCTGTGGTGGCGTTAATAGACAAGTACCATTGAGTTTAGCCCGCCTACCACCAGAAAAATGGAAAGTCATTTTCTCAGAGTTTACCACCTTGTTCGAATTGTGGTTGGAAGCAGCTGAGAATTATGTTCACGACTTCAAAGGTC
The DNA here is from genome assembly GCA_964056705.1 of Troilus luridus. Classification (NCBI taxonomy): domain Eukaryota; kingdom Metazoa; phylum Arthropoda; class Insecta; order Hemiptera; family Pentatomidae; genus Troilus; species Troilus luridus. The sequence continues at coordinate 36,722,725 of OZ057412.1, forward strand.
TTTAGCAGGTTTGCTGGAACACAATATCTCTTTTGTTGCCCATCTGCTCACTCACCCACTAAACATTCACACGCATTTGATATTTCTCATAAATAATTACAATAATTCACAACATATATGACCTATTCTGAAAAATGCTAAATACATGATCTTCCAATTTAAAAACCTTCTTCTGATCCAAATTTAATAAGAGAAGGCACCCCTATCTTACTGCCTTGTTAACAAGCAATTAAATGTTTTACTACAATGATCCAAATGAAGCTGTCAGGATTGAGCAATGTCAACTATGTTATTGATTATATTTTTCAACATTTTTATGTCAAATGAGATGGGTCGTGGAAACGATGCATGAGTAATAGATATTTGGTGAATTTAATTATTCAATTAATTTAATGCATTCTTATCTCTTTCTACCTTAAACGCAAATTATAAATTTTATAGTTAACTCGCCTTCACTGATTTTAAACTGTCAATTTTGTCACGACTACGAATATATTATCCTTGTCGTGACTACAATCCATGTGCAAGTTGGAGGACACATCTACAGGTTGGAGGACACATAGCATCCATAAATCACTGGCGCTTACAAAGTAAAAACAAGCTTTCATTAGATACTGAAAGTAATCAAACTTCATTATCACACCATATGTTTTTTATTTATATATATTACATGATTAACTTTCATTCAAAAGTTGAATATTATTTTTGCGTCAAATAAACGCTAAAAATAAATGTAGGCGTTATATATTAATGAGCGTATTAGTATATTTGTACTAAATACATTATATATTTGTAAATATATAAACAATAAAATACATTTGGTTTTCCCTATCAAATGAATGATATCCGATTAATGTTTACTGATTTCGTAATTACAGTCTATGGTAAGGTTGTTTTACTAATTACAAAATTTAGCCTATTGATATCAACTCTAAAGCAATTGTAATCCACTTTAATGGGACTACGCCCATTATCGTTCGAAACATAATGAACCATTAATTGATAGTTTTGAATTTTTTTTTTTTGTTTTAAAGGAATGCATTCAACCAAGACAAGAAAGAACACGTGCTAGCTTAAGTGTTTCAATCCATCTGTGAACAAAGCAATATCAATAATTTGAGAGGCGTTGCACAACTAGCGACAATCATCTCATCATCAGTAATATCAAACATTTATCTACCTCAGAGATAATATATATACAAACACACAAATGGTTCTGACATTGAGTATCTATGAGTTTTCATTGCATTATTCTAATTGAACACACTATCACCTAACTCCCTTGCAGATTCCACAAGGTTCATCTGTGGCTGTTAGAAGATAAAATAATTTATCTACCTAATCCGATTTATAATCTGAGACTAGAGAACTTCAGAACAGAAACTCACCGTTTCACACACTGAGCTCCCTGCTCATATATATATTACATATGGGATCAGATAATAACTGAGGTTTACCCAAATAAAGTCCTTTGAAATCAGTCATTCCAACTGATAAAGAATCAACTTTTGAATACGATCTGTCGTAACCTCTTTTTTTTCAATACTAATCTTCCGTCATGACCTCCTATAAATCTTTAAACTCCTTCTGTCCCCTTATCTCTTACATTGTTTAGCTCATATGACAAGGTTACCTCATATCATTGTATACCTCTTATAATATTATTGCCTAATGTCATTGTATATCTCATACAGAATTGTTTGCCATTTTAAATATGATTTTTTCCATATCATTTGAATATATTATGTTAATGTGTTTATGTATACTATGTTGCGGTACTTTTTTTTTCTAAACGATGCACCGTCATCCAGCTATAAGTGAAAATCTAGAAAAAAACCCAACCTTTAATGGTGTTATTTTCCTTGGAAAGCGATACTTTATCATAGGTTGTTTCTACCTCAATAAATTCATGAGTATTTTGCAACCACTTTACATAGTTCGTCGATTTTTCTTTAAATTGTAGTTTCAACAGACAACATCATGGAATCAACCTATATGATTATGGTGACCGATGCTTTATATGGAGTCACCTAAATAGAATGCACTAAAGATGAACTATAAGCATCAGAAGGTTGATTTAAAACACGGTTCTCTACAGAAGAGTCTTCAAAAATGGAGAACGACTACTGCACCATAGAATTAATTTTTTTTTAACATGAGATAAATTATATAAAACAAAAATTAATTATATATTGCCAATTCTTAATACATAATATTACTGTCTACAACATAACGCATTACACTTACGAACGGGGTTCCTTAGTTTATTGAGCGCTGAGTTCCTGTGTTAAAGGTCCCTAATTTAAATCCAGCTATTGTAGATGATTTATTTAATCTTAATTATGCGGATACCCTTAATTAAGGGAAAACCTGGCTGTTGAGAGCGGTCTCAGACAAATCACCTTCCTGCAAAACCCTCGCCATATAAATTGTAGAAACGGTACCGTCCATACCACGTAATGAACCCGAAACCTTTCATCAAGGGTTAAAGTGGTACAGGTTCTTTATTTTTTTTATTTAAATAATATTGCGCCAACAATAAAAATTAAATTAAAAGATTTCTATGCTTCTTATCTCCTAAGTTATTACCAGCTAGAAACAGCATATCATAATAAAATCAAGAACTATTGCAGCGGTATATCTCACAAAAAAAAATGTGTGTGTCAGCTCCGACGCACGACTGGAGTTTACTCCTTAAGAACTAGTATTGTGTAGATTATGTAAAAAGAGGGTAAATGAAAGCATCTTAAATAACAATAATTGTCATAATATTTACATCATTCCAATGAAATATAATATATCATCAACTATTTCAAATAATAATAATTGTTAATATTTTTATATAAATCATTCTTGGGAAGATTCGTTTGTTCTACCATGAACATTTAACATGACTTTGAACAGTATTTAGTCCTTGAATAGTATTATCATCATTATGCTGTGACAATAGGTTTGTGATGACTAAAATACAATACGTGCACGTCAGAAGTTACATGGGTTATGAATCGTGATAACATTGCATCAATAGTTGTACCATGTCTAATCGACACGAGTAATGTGGTAGAAATAAAGTCTAAATATAGCCCTAAATTAAGTTCATTTTTCAAGAATTGTGCTAAGTGTAAACGTTCATCTTTACTTAGTGAAAATTAAATTTACTTTTCACTATTAAAATTTTACTTAGTGACGTTAAGTGAATAAATAAATATCCACTGTGTCTTTGACTTTGAAAGAACCAACGATTAATGATTTCATACTAAAACTGGTTTCGCTGTAAGTAAGTATTTTTCAATTTTACAATTCGACAAAACAAATTGACGGTTAGGTTGCTGTTATACACATACATAACCTCGAAGTGAGAGGTGCGCAAAAAAAAAAATTATCGCATTTCTACACTTCGAGAATAAAGCAATATAATACACTGTTACCATAGATACCACACGTATCTCTTCCCTATTAGTCCGGAATTTAACTTTTAATTTCTATCTATTATGTAAAACAAATAATACAATATTATCGAGAAAGGAACGTAACGCACCACATTCAGCTAAAATTCGATTTTACTCCTCATACAATTTTCGTACCGCGGGCTAAATATGAAAATCGTCTCTTAAGGAGTAAACTCCAAAAATTATACTATCTATAAAGTAATAAATTATATGTTTTTTTCGAATTAATCAAAGTTTACTATATCGTTATGTTTCCTTTAGATACAGTTTTATTTAATCAAATGTTCTTTCTGTCTATAGCATAGTCTTAATCTCAAATTAGTACATTAAGGGAATTTAATCAATAAATGATAATTTGTTACTTTTTGTTAGGGTACATAATATGTCAATAACTCCAATCTTTTTTAATAAGAAATGGTTTGATAAACACAATTTGCTGCATAGCTTGAAGAACTATAACTTAGGGTACCTCAATTCTACAATTTCTGATTGTATTCAATGTGAGCAAAACATATTTTCAGGCGGACCAAAAAAGATTCTGGATTATAAGAATCAGGATTAATTTCCTATTATAACTTCTCCTTTTATGGTCCCATCTGAATCTTCTCAAATAGATAAAAGGCTTATCAAGAACAGCATAATGAAAGCATATATGTATTTAAATTTACTGATTATGGTGTTGTAGACTACTCCCAAATTAATTAGGATATTCCTAAACTCTTTTATTTCTTCTATGTTAGTTTAAATTTCTTCTATGAGCTCATTTATTTCTAGTTTAAAGGTAATAGGAATTAAAACAACAATTATTTTCAAACTATCCTTACAGATAAAAAAAAAATTGATCATTAATTGTACAGAGCACTCATTAATTTTTATCCCCAAAATCGTGGGTTAGCAGGCCGGCAGGTGATATTTGGGTTTTCTAAAGAGAGTAAAAATTCCCCACCCTTCGGAGGGGACGTTAAATGACAGCCTGTGTGGTGTCAGATACTCGTTATAGATCTCTACCCTGATTGTATCAAAATCGGTTCAAACGTTTAGGAGTAACATACACACGTTTAGAATAATTATATATTTAAAGATATAGCAACATTCAATAAACAGAAAAATCGTGGGACTGCACAAAAAATCCATGTTTCGTTTAATTTACATTCTTGATACTATTAATAATAGCTTAATCTTTTAGACTAGGAATCAGAAAACGATTTTTTTTTTTTTTTTTTTTATACCTGGGCTAACAATTGCAATTAACTCTAAGCCACTTGTTTATATATAATTTATGTAACTAAGGCACAATAATAAACAATATGTTGAAATTATTTAGCTTAACCCTGTTAGTAAGAAACACACTATGGGCTGAGGAAGATGGCGTTCTGTCGGACTTCTTATCAGAGGGTGCTACGTGGACAATATTTTCCTTCTCAATGATACGCAGAATAATGTCGTATAAATAGTTTATCTTTTTACATTTTCTCAAAGTTTCTGTCTCGATAAATCTCTTATTGAACATTAAAGCATAATTTCATAGTAGACGACTTAAATCTATATATCCATATGTTTCCTACTGTTTGTAGATGATATGATTATCTTTGTCAAATCATATCCCACTAGGTAAAACAAAAATAACTGTTTACATTAAATTCTACAAAGATATTGAATTAATAAGACTTTAAGTTTAAGCTATAGACGAACTTTGGAGCTCCTACAATAGCATCGTCCGATTAGCTCTAGTACCATAAAGTGAAATGAACAGCATTTATCTCGATCATTAACACAGACGAGGCCGCCAGAAGCTCTGGTGTGTGTCTCTTAACAGCCAGAACGTAAACAATTTCATATGATGAAATCTGTCCTTCAGCTTGGCAGTCTAAGATCGTATTGGGCCTATATTGGATAAAAGTTTTTAACATTGACATTCCTAAAGAATATGTCGAAATGCATCTTATTTATCACTCCTGAAGACTAGGGATATATAAAAAATATCGATGCATCGTATTCGATGATCAATGCACTTTGTACTTGAGATAATTGAATTGTGATATATTTTCCAGAAGCGTTTATATTTTTTTTATTGTGTCTTTTGTACTCAGTTGTCACTTGAAGTGTCACTTTTTCATTATATTGCCCCCATATTGTTATTGTTCGAAAAAAGAAACTCACGTTTTAACATTTTACTGCTCAATAGACACCCAAGGAAGTAGTTTGATAATTAATAATCAGCTGGATAGTGATAACTGACCAGCTAATAAGCTGACGTGGCATGCCTGCATAGACGGGCCTCTTCTCTTCTATGTAAGCAGTTTTCATTTATTTGAAATAAAATTAATATGGGCTGAATTTTCATTATGTTTGTATTACATTCAAAACTAATGCACACTTTGCCAAATATATTGGCCCCATAAACTAATGCAGTTACCCGAAAGACAAAAAATGGATAGACAGATCCACAAAGACTCGAAAAAGTTAGAAATATGACTAATTTTATGCTCCTGTATAAAATTCCAGCAGCCAACTGTGAAACAGTTCTTCATGAACGGGACAGGCGGAGAAGGCTAGATCAGTCGGGCCAACAAAAACAAAATAAAAATAAATCTTCTTAATAAGTCTTCAGTCTGAAAAAAATAATTAAAATAGCACTTTCTTAAATTAGCAATGTTATCTAGATCCTCTTTTTCGAAGACAAAGACATTTTTTTAAAAGAAAAAACTAAACAATTAAATAATTGATTAATATACATTCTATTGGTCAATATGCAAAGACGTACTGAATCAAATAAAAATATTTAATTGAATAAAATTTATTTAATAATAATTATAATAAGATTAGTAAAGTATATATAAAATAATATATAACAAATAAAAAAATAACATAATATATATCGTGGTTCACGTGGCACGTGCCCCCCCCCCCAGATAGTTTTTGTGTACTGTGGAGAATACATTATAGTACATAGTTATAGGCAAATCACATGATCATAGTTGTTAAAATAACAGAAAGAACATAAGTGAAACTATTGTTTTGATAATTTAATAAACCTTTGAAATCTTTCTATAAATCCTACAAGTTAATTTGTAAGTTATTTATGATTTCTTTTCCCATCTGCCCGTTTTGCCCCCCCCCCCCCAGAAAAAAATCTTGGATCCGCCCTTGATTAGCATTATTGTTTTACTATTATTAGACAGATTTCATAATTGATTTATAATTATATCGGATCATGATTATGTAATTTTCATTAGTCCCAAACAAAACAACAAAGAAACAATACAAATAAATATAACCAAAATTGTAGAGAAAAATAGAAATAATAAAAATGTTGACTATGGGAGCTCATTTCGACTAGTTAAAAGGTTGAATACTGAAAGAAAATGTCTCATTTATCAGAACTAACCAATGACGCAATAATGATGAGTAGTTTTCTCTTTTGGTACATGTTGATAATGAAAACCAAAAAAATTTTTCTATTTTCTAGACTAACGACTAATTATAACATTTACAACTAATTATTTAACTTAAATTAATTATAAAATTGACCAATGTAGCCAGTTAGGACCAATAATTTTTTTTTTGGACTGATTTCTTGAGACCTCTGGGGGTTTCGAAAATTTCGAATCGGTATATGTCGCAATCTGATATCGACTTCTGAATCGATATCCAGTTGTCTGCTTCTGAGTTAATAGATGAGAGTCAATAATATCGCATCAATTTCGGACTAGGGTTAAAGTTGGTAAAAAATATATTTCTTACTGAGCCTTGCGTATTTAATTTGCCAACTTGAGCTGGACAGGGACGGGCTTAGAGAACGGGTGAACAAATATTATTCTTTGGAATAATAAGACCATGGCCGAGAAGCGTACTTCATTAGGGCCCAGGATAGCTCAAATGGTAGAGTCCCAGACTAGTGATCTGGAAGACCCGGGTTCGAGTCCCGGTCCTGGACATATCTTTTCTTTTCAAATGAATATATTTAAAAATTAGTAACAACTAAAATAAAATAAATTATAATAATTATAATGACGTATGTCAACTAGATCCAAATTAAAATAATGTTCAAAGAACATTCTTCCTCTCGTATACTTCGCAAAATTGCAAGAACGCGGGGACTTAGGATCAAAAAGAAAAGATATGACCATGGCCGAGAAGCGTACTTCATTAGGGCCCAGGATAGCTCAAATGGTAGAGTCCCAGACTAGTGTCTGGAAGACCCGGGTTCGAGTCCCGGTCCTGGACATATCTTTTCTTTTCAAATGAATATATTTAAATATTATTCTTATTTCTCATTTAGCCATCGCGCATTTATTCCTCACTAACATTTTTAAATTTATTTATTCTTATTCGGTATTTTACAGTTGTTACGACAATTTTTCACAACGACAATTGTGTACAGTACAACGTGAATGTCGTGAGAATAATTGAAAATGAAAAAATAGTTTAATTATACCTTACTATAATGACATAATAGTACTATAATGATAAGATAATGAACTATTAACGGCTTCCTCTACTATATCGTCTGTCCTTGTCTTATGAACAGACGCTTCGCCAATTACATTTACAACAAACCGCTTCCCAAAGCAATATGCTTTGTATTATACTGGTGATTACCCGTCCATGCCCTATTATATTCAATCATAAATTATCATCGTTAATAATTATTTTACAACGCTTGAATTTCTGATTAATTGTAAAACATTATGTAGTTATTATTAATGAATTTTTTTCCGGCTATTTCACTTCACTGTCTCTCCCACCCTTTGAATGACTTCGCTTTCAAGTTGTTAATCTTTTTAAGGAGTAAAAAGTGATTGTTATTTGTGAACATTTATTTCTTTTCTGATAAGTTTAAGCACAAATTAAACATTAAACATACCTCTTATTTACCGAATACCGAAATATTTAATTATATAAAATAAATCATATTATACGAATTTCAAAGTTAAACATATTATATGCCCTATATTTTCAGTCGTTTTATTCATATATATTATACTTTGTTTATTTGTTTGTTTTCGTTTTTTTATAAACTGTTGCCTTGTTTTTTTGAGTGAAAAAAACTCTCTCTAGTATATAAAAAAGGTTTAATATGTGTAATAGATTTCTTGAATATGTAAGGTTAGATAAAATAAACAAAGGCGATGCCTCCATGGTGTTTATAATTATATAGTTTATTTCATTACACCTTAACTACATAATTGTATACAAACTAACATTTGTTAATACTCAAGTAATACTACAACATAACATAAGATAACATTTGACAAGTCACTACAGCCGAGGAACCCTCGATTTGCCCTCTATTTGCCCTTCACCATAGGCTGAAACGTTGGCACTATTAAAAAATAAGTTCTTATTTTTGTGTTATCTTTGACCGCACCCCCTGACCAATTCAATCCATCATTAGAATTATCCAGTCAACTATTTTCCACTCTATTCGTACTTATACCCTCATATATTCATAAAAAATATTTCTTATCACAATTATTAATTAAGCTTACTTAACCACGAATAAACAAGTTGTAATGAGGGCGTTATTAATTTATAACATTGGTGGAAGGGTTTACGCCTTTACCTGTTTTTCTTTTTATGAATTTCATTACTTGCACATATCCTGTTTTAATGTTGGTAAAAATAAGAAGTTTTTTAAATTTCTTTAACAAGTCTTGTTCAGTTATAAGTAGCTCTTTTATAGAATTATACTATTCTTCTTTTATAGTATCTATGGTAGTATTTATATTATTCTTTGATGAGTTAGATAGTAGGAAATAGTTTGTAGGTCAATGACCATTTGACGACGGATCTCTCTTCTGATGTAAACCTATGAGTCTATCAGATTATGACCGAGAAAATGTCAAATACTAGCACCAAGTCATTCAATAAGCACCACTCCTTTTTATTTTATTTATTTATATACTATTTTTAACCAAATTAAAAAAATACTGACCCGTCCTTGAGGTATTTAAAAAAAAAATACCTTGGTTACCTATTGAAAAGAATAAATTAATAATGACTGTTTTTTCCAATAACAGCAATATTATGTCAATAAATAATGAAAAGGGAACTTTAATCAATTTATTTTTTTTGTAAAAACCATGTGAAAACAACTTGTTCTTGAAACTTCATCTTAAATCAGTAGCGGATTCAAAACGAAATCTCTATTAGAACATCAACAGAGGAAACCTTATCTCCAAAAACTGTTTACTACTACGTTTTTACTTTATTTGAAGTTTCTTGTGAACATCCGATTTAGGATCAGTGGTGGCTTCCTTCAAAAATGGGTGGCAGGAGATCTTCTGGTTGTATAATAATGGGATTGCTGATGGGTGAAAACCTTAAAGAAGTCTTTCTAAGGAAGTATTTTCTCACCATCAAATCAGAGCTATTAAAGATCGGTGTCCTCATGGTCTTGAAGATTATCACGGAACATGGCGTTTTTAAGCGATGAAGGAGTATAGAAATTATTAAGAAGAAAATACATCAGATACTATGTTGTAGTGTACCGGTAACTGCAGAAGACACCACGGAAAAATGACTGAAGTAAAGAAAAGGTCCTATATTCTGATGAGGAGCGATTTTTCACAACTTGTAAACAAGCAAAATTAAACCCACTTTCAGGTCATTGTATGCTATTGGTTGACGATAATGAGTCTATTGGACTTTTATTGAGAAGGAACTGTACCAGGGAGTGCGACGAACATGAGATTAAATACAGGGATAAGATGAAGATAGTGGCCGTACTGTGGAGTATCGAGTGTCTGTTAAGTTTGAACAACTTGAAGCGATTTATTGTTACGCGGAAATTCATTACTCCACACTGCTCTAAGTACCGAGCAGAATAGGGTATAGAAATGAAATACAATAAAAATAATATTTCTTTTAAAGATTTCGTCTTGAATAATTAAAAATTCAGTGCTTACTGGAACACTAATGCTTTTATACTCAGGATAATTTGTATACGCTTTCTTGATACTCACATGTAGATGATCACTCACTAAGTAATAGTAATAATTTCAGTGATAGTTAACTTCATTTTACAAAACAAAAGGGGAAATAAAATCTACTTAATTGCAGGCATGTAACAACAAAGCTACTTAAATAATTTAAAGAGAAACACATAATCAATGTTTTTTTAAGAGCTTTCATCCGAAAGATTTTTATTTAATCCAATATTTAAATTTTTAAGGTATTCATCAAGCACATAATAGGGAATGCCAAATATTGAAAGATCTTAGAACCCTAATAATCTCGTGAACTCATTGGTGGCCACTTCTCAAAAAAAAGAAACATCTAGCCCTTAACAATCGATTAATACTTCAGTATTCTTATTCGCACAAACTATCAAATCTAAACAATAGGAAAATATTAAAATATTACTTATTAAAACCTATATTGACGTATGGTCTACAAAGTTTCAGAATAGTTAAAAAGTCTCTGGTTAAAAAAATACCATTTAAATAATTATCACTCGTTATTGGTCAATAACCAAACATTATTTAAAGATTACGAATTGATGAAACAAGGTCTCATTCGAATTTTATATATAAAATTTTATGATATACTTCCCAGCCCCAAACTCAAACTAAACATAGTCTCAGTAAAATTGCATAAATGCACAATAAGGCTTCAGGGATCACATGGAATAAATTTTTCTTTTAGTTAAAGTTAGGAGGCAAGCCTGTGATATCATGCAACATCTCACTCGAAATACCATAAAATTAATTTTAATATAAGCAAAAAATTAATAGGAGTTACAACAGGATTTAAAATCTAACTGATGAGTTTACACGGAACAGCCTTTCTAATTTAAAAAATATATATATTTGGATTGCCGAACGCTTTGTTCATGGGTCGATTAAAACCATCAATAATTAGTGATGACGACAGTTAATTACTCAATTGCTCTTTGCATTAACTGTATTTGATTGCGTTGCGTAAGCGGCGATCACTGGAAGCTGATTAGGCCTTATCATTATGTACACTTTATCGATGGACACATAGAGGAGATACGATAAAGATAATATAACTCGGTCAGGCTCGAGAGGTCAACAATGCAGCTACAATTCCTCAGAACTGTTTATAATTGGTCCAACGAAAGTAAAGTAATTATAATTTTTTAATCATTGCTTTAATTTTTAAATATAATTAATTTTGAAGAGAAAATATTTGCCCCCGGCCGGGATTCGAACCCCCTTATAAATAATTATAATAATACGTCATTGTAAATAATATAATGACGTTGGTCAACAAGATCTTAAAATAAAGCAATGTTCAATGAACATTCTTCCATAGCGAGAACACGGGGGATATAAGATCGGTGAAGAGAAGAGATTTGCCCTAGGTGGGGGGACGACCCCGGTAGCTCAACTGGCTAGAGCGTTGCCACGGTGGGGCGGACGACCCGGGTTCGAATCCCGACCGGGGGCAAATCTTTTCTCTTCAAAATAAAAATATTTGAAAGTAAAGTAAGTTTGAAAAAATCCACAAATATACGGTTGCTAAATTACTGAAAAAGTACGTGGTAGCCTTGAGGCAGCACTCTTGTCAGTACCGAGTCTGAAACGGCGCCGGTGTGTACCCTCGTGGATCCATGAAAGAAATGCTGAACTTTATTACTAGAGAGGCTTGATGGGGTGCATAGCTCTGCTTTCCTGCTCCAACTGGATTACTTAAATACGTTAAACTGAATTAATAACAAAGAGTATGGAGATATTAAATAAGAAAATTATAAATTTAGGTAGGAGTGACGTGAAATAGTCAGGAGATGCAGTCAATGAATACACAAAATGAGTCATTCTTATATTTTGTAATCATTGACTGCACGCCTGACTATTTCATACCACTCTTAGAATTATCCAGTCAATTATTTTTCATTTAAATAAATTTAGGTAGGTTTTTATCGAAAGATAATCTTAAAAAATATAACAGATCCATTGTTTCCTACGAGTATGTTTCTCAGACTGTGCAATGGACAAAAATAGAACCTTCCTACCTTGATAAATATTATGGCATAAATTAGTTGACTGTCTTGAATCGATTATGTGTAAGTAAATGGGAGCGGAGTGGCTCAGTGGTACAGCACTGAGTTGCTGTACCGAAAATCCTGGTTCAAATCCCGGTGCTGACAAGACTTTTATTTATTCTGTTATCAGCCGGAGCTGGGTCATATAAAATCTAGGACCCTCCAGGGGTTCACCCAGCCTCTATATAGTGGTTACCCAAAATAAGGGGGGGATCTAAGGATTGAGTGTGATCTAGGACAGATCACCTCCCTGTGCAACCGTTTTCCATGGAACAGTACAGTCTCTGCCATGTACTGAACCCCAGACCCGTTCACGGGTTGTAGTGGTATAGGTTTTTTTAAATATATAAATTAGATAATCTTAATTAGGGGAAAACCTGGTATTTGAGTGTGATAGCCAATTCACTTACCTGAACCACTGTTGGCTTGGAAACAGCATGGTCACTACTAAGTACTTAAACCCAATACCCTTCATCGATGTAGTGGCGCCCTTTTTTTTATGTGACGGCATTTACGGCGTCTGTGACATACTTTTTTCAGCAGGATAACACGTTCTTATAATTTACATTATTTCTGTTACAGGCTGTTTTTCTTGTTCGATCTTAGCTGAACAGCAATTGAAGACCAATTGGTAACAGTACTAAGGTAGCTAAGAGTTTTATTCGTGGCAACATTGTTGTAACTGATTTTACTTATGTTATTACTTCTGATACCAACCTTGATTAAATTTCTTGAGGAAATAAGTAAATTGAGCCAAGCATTAATCGAATCAGGATATATTTTTTGTTTCTTAAGAATAACCAAAGGCTCCTTTTTTAATTTAAATTTCTTATAGATTTTCTGGTTTCACCAAACTAAAAAAATCGATGAGTCGTGGCCTACTTTTATAAATATTACATAATATTTATGATAATTAATACATTATTTCATAATTATTTCGAAGTGAAAACATGACTTAATGAATCATGACCAACATACTCACATACATTAATAAATTACACTGTAAATTATTTTTTAACTTTTCAAAGTTTCCCTGTAACTCCTACTACAGGCTGTGTGCCTCGCTGCTTTTGGAATAGCGTAGAATTTTGTTGCATTAGGATTAAGAACCTCGTTGGGCAATATAATATTTCTATACTTCTGTATGCAGTAATTGAAGTTGATTCAGAATAATTATTGTTAACTATGAGAATGTTTTTAGCGACAAAAATGAGATAATTACTATTACAGATACGATTTATAAAGAAAATGTGATTAATAACCAATTTAGTGCAGGTGAAATGAAAATTAAAATTTATTAATATTTATGCTAGTGTAGGAACAGGATCACATGTATATTAGCAATTATAATATTTCTTATTTGTTAACATATAATTTGTCTATTAGATAATTTTTTATTGGATCGAGTTAGTGTTAAATGTGTTTTTTAATGTTCTGTTAATTTTTCAACAGCTGGCTCCTTGTCAATTCTCCTATGGAACGCGAACGGGCTGATGTAACACAGAACGGAACTTGATTTATAATTATATGAAAAAAGGACAGCCATTGCATGTATCACTGAAACACATCTTACATCACGATCTAAAATGTATATTCCGGACTATACTATTTACATGACTTATCACCCAGACAAAACGGCACACAGAGGCACCGCCATTATCATCAAAGCGTCATTAAAAAACAATTCCATTCACTTACCCATCACACCACGCATACAGTCAATTGGCATCGCATTACATACAAAACAGAAAAAATAACGTTCTCTGCAGTTTATTGCCCCCCCCCCCCAGGTACAGGTTTACATCCTCGATGTTTTCTGAGTTCTTTAAACGGTTAGGTCGGTGTTTTATCGTAGGTGATTACAACGCAAAACACAAATACTGGGGTTCAAGATTGCGTACCCCAAGAGGTAGGAACTTGTGATATGTTCTTCATTAACTTTCATTAGACAGTTCAACTCCTAACTCTCCCAGTTACTGGCCTACTTCTAGACGTAAGACCCCGGACTTACTGGACTTTGTTTTATCACAAACGGACTAAGAACAGTGCACAAGACTGTAAATACGATCTCTGACCTCTGATCTGATCATTCTCTACTACACATGACCCTATGCGAAGAACCTTCTGAGGCACAAAAAAGTCCTGCGCTCACACAGGGTATAATGGATTGGGATTTATATGAAGCTTACCTTAACTCTGACCTCAAATCTCTGTTTCAATAAAAAATGAGACAGAACTAGAAGAGGCAGTGGAGAAGTTCACTATAAGTATACAGGAAGCAGCGTCATCAAAACCCAGGTGCAGGAAAACAGATAATTTACCAAGCTGCCCGCAGTATATTAGAGATCTGATCAGGGCATAGAGAAGAGCTCGTAAAATATGGCAAATTAACTGACAACCATCAGATAGACGAACATTTAACAAACTGAATAATGAACTGAAACGTCAAATTAGCAAGTTCAAAAGGTCAAACTATTACAATTACATTAAATCCTTTTCGACAGACAATGGAAGACTATGGAAGCATACCAAAATACTCTTAACACACCGTGAGATGTCAGCACCTCTTAGAAAAGAAGATGGCTCTTGAGTTGTGTTGGACGAGGAATAATCCGAGCTCTTTGCCGAACATATTTCTTCCATATTTACCCCACATACTGACTTCATAAACACAGAACACGAAATCCTTGAAAGTAACACACTGGGATTCCATTACAACTAACACTGCTACCGATTTCATTCACTCCCACAGAAGTAGCAGAAATAATTAGACACTTACCAAAAAGAAAAGCCACGGGGTATGACTTAATCAATGCTGAGGTGCTCCAGCAAATGCCTAGGAAAGCTCTAGTGTTCCTTACGACAATCTACAACTCAATACTTAGAACTACAAAATTCCCTATACAGTGGAAATACTCTTTTGTAACCATGATTAAAAAACAAGATAAAGATATTAGCAGCCCTTCCTCGTACAGACCTATTAGTTTACTCTCCATTAGTTCTAAAATTTTTGAGAAATTACTTTATCCCAGATTATTAGAGTTACACCATCAATTCGGTTTTCGAAAATCACCCTCGAAAACCCAACAATTAGACAGAGTAATTGACTACATATCGACAGCACTAAAGCAGAAGTTATATGCAACTGGAGTGTTTCTGAATATCGCCCAAGCATTCGACAAGGCCTGGCACCGGGGTCTTGTCTTTAAGCTCAAGACTGTACTACCACACACTTATAATTCTTCAATCAATCCTTGCAGACAGATTTTTCTCAGTCCGACAGGGCTCAGAGCTATCTTCAATAAGAACAATCATAGCCGGTGTGCCTCAGGGATCAATACTAGCACCGCTATTGTACATAACATATACACAAGACATTCCATAAAGCCCTGACATACTGACAGCAACCTACGCTGACGACACTGCTATAATCACCAAACATCAAGACGTGACACAGACCTCATAATTACAGCATAACTTACAAAAGTTGAATGAATGGTGCCAACTATGGAAAATTCTTAGACGTGAAACATGTCTTCCTTAGTAACTCACGCCTTCCCATTTACCTTAATAACTCACCCATTCCAAAGACTGATAAATTAGATTTAAGACAGAAAATAATTACGTACACTTACTTGCTAAAACCAGTTTGGACATATGCATTACAAATGTAGCGGCATCGCTAAACAGACTCACAGAAAACGACTGCAAACTTTTCAGTCAAAAGTACTTAGACTTATCACCAAAGCACTATGGTACATCATCAACAAAACTTTGCACACGGACTTAAAAATACGAACGGTAGACGAACGTACTACAAAACGCTTTCAAGAAAAACTACACGGACATCCAAACCCATTGATAGAACAAATGACCATGACTCTCATGCCTGTGAACACTAGTAGGAGATAAAAATAACGTAGATGAGGGATCTATTACAATAGAAAATTTAATCAAGTCAATGGAGAGATACCGCTTGGTACTGTTCTTCTTCATTCCTTTCATGCCATTCTGTATTATTTTACTCTCAGCTAATCTGCTGATTGTCAATTTTTTTTGTATTTGACAGTTGATGATTTATTTCCGTGAAATTATTTCCTTAACCAGTATGGAGAAAAATAGCGAAAAACCGATCTTCATAATAGTTGTGCCCAAAATTAAGATCAGGTTGTATATTTCTATATTTTAGGTTTACAATTAAAAAACTTCTAATTGTTTTGTAAACTTAAAAAAAATCATCTTTTCTGTTGTTAAAAAAATTATAATGTATAATATTTTCAAGTTATTGATTTACAATTTTTGTTCACATACGTCTTTCTGAGATTGGCGTCTTTCTCTTGAAATTCTTGAATCCATTTAAAACAATTATTTTAGGAGAACGAAGGTCATTAACACCCATTAAATATTACGACACTATTACCTCAAATGTATACATGCATTTATCAAACATTATAAACTAATATATATTTATATATAAAAACTACGATTTAAAATTCTTCCTCTACCTTAAGTACTGGAGAAAATAAAAAAAAAACAGGTCTTAACAACTGTGTTTTTTTCCGCCAATAACGAGAACAGTGCCGCAACTTCCTATAAAGATAACAGATAATTTGTCATCAACCTTGTTTTGTTTTTTTAAAGATAATGAAATGGTCTTCGCCGATGGTTATATTATTAGTAATTATTTCGTTTTATTAGATCAGTTCATAAATTACTGGTTAAGTCACATACCAGGAGGGTGGAACAGGTGATCTACAGGACTAAGACGGCCTTATATTAATGTTTAATATGAAATACTACGTATTTTATTTAACTCTTACAATGAGTGTAATGTTTTCTATGCAGTGTCCTCTATATCCCGTAAATTTGTATTTTTTTTTTGGTTTCTTTTCAAATATCAATCAATAGTATAATTTATATTAAGAGGGTGGTCTGAACAGTTTCTCCCGAACATCGCCAAAGTTCACCAAATGGTGCTAGACGATCGCCGAATTGGTGAGTGAGATAGCAGAGGTTATGAAAATCTCAAAATAACGTATTTGTTACATATTAAATCAATATTTAGATATGAGAAAGCTGTCCGCACGTTGGGTACCGCATGCAAATTTCCAACGCTCTGTTGGCGCAGTTTAGGCGCAATAAATCCCAGTTTTGGCGCCGATTAATTACTGTAGATGAAACTTGGATACACCAATATACGGCGGAAACAAAAATACAGTCCGAACAGTGGACAGGAAATGGGAAACCGGCTCCAAAAAACGCAAAAACTGTTTTGCTGGGAAAGTAATGGGGGCTGCTTTTTGGGAGTCTTCGAGTTATTTTAATCGATTATCTTCAAATGGAAAAACAATTACTGGAGCATATTACGCATCATTACTTGACAAGCTGAAGGCAGAACTTGCGGGAAAACGGCCATATTTTACAGAAATATAAAATTCTGTTTCAACAAGACAACCCACCGTCACGCACCTTAGCGGTTGCCATGGCGAAAATCCACGAATTACGGTTTGAACTGCTTGACCATCCGCCTTACTCACCAGATCTAGCCCCAAGCGACTTCATTTTGTTCCCTCATCTAAAAATTGCGCACGGAGGACAGAGATTTTTGTCAAATGGAGAGGATATCATCTTCGAGAACAATTATTTTGCAGAGAAAAGCGCCGAGTACTTTCTGGACGGGTTACAGAGATGGGATCATCTCTGGGAGAAGTGTGTAGAGTTAAGAGGAGACTATGTTGAAAAAAAAAAAATCAGAAAAAATATCTTGTTAGCTTTAGGATTGTTAGGTCGGAAACTTTTCAGGCCACCCTCGTATAACGGTATAATATTTAGAATATTTATGTTGAGAAAAAAAAATCCTTTAAAATAACTTTTCTATTCTAGAGAGCCTCCATAACTTAAATTTCCATGGTTCCCAATCTGTTAATGTTAACCTAATTTATTAAGATGTATCTTGCTTATAGCTTAAAGATAAAACAAAGTGTTTTCTGTTGGCAAGCAAAATTGTTGGATTTTTATTCATTTATTCAAATCTTCTCGGAAAAAAATCCAAATTGTTGTCAACAGGTTTTCTCTAACCACGTGGCATCCAATGTCACTAAAAGATACTTAAGAAAGATTTAACTTTCTGAACAAATTTTGTTAATCAACAGGAATTAACAATATATTAACTATAGCCATTACTTTTACTACCTTTATTATATACTCGGTAATGGAAGTATTGTATGTGCGAAATCAGATTTCTTAGGTTTAATTCATTTTGACCATCCTTGAATCCATTTCCACTAATTTGTTTGTGCCGTTTGTATGTCTCTCGCACGACTCGGACCTTTAGAAAGTTGAAATTTCGTATTTATAGTCGACGTAGCATCTAGTTTTGGTCATCACATGACCATTGGAAGTTAATAACAAAACATTTCTTTATTAATCGTAATAATTATTTTTTTATGCAATTTTTAGTATTCGTAAAACTTGGCCTTAACGTAAAACGATATATAGTTTGTTAATGTAAGCATATCATACCTGCAGCCCCGGTGAATAAATGGTTAAGACGAATTTTGTCCAAGCAGAGTTAACTGCATTGAGGGAATGGGAATAGTGCCATTCTCGATTCCGCTTTGAAATTTTTGGCTTCAAACGAAGTTGTAAACAAGCAATAACTACTTTGCAAGCCAATGCCTGACTTAGCCACTTATTCAATTTGGAAATAACAGGATTCCGCATCTCTAAATTCACAAAACTGGGAGGAAATTCGACTTGAACACTTATTCAACGGGGCAGTAGGTATAAACATATATGATCAATGATTTGCAGAGCGCAGGTTATAGATGACACTTAATAATTGTATTTAAACTTTATCATTGTAGATGTGATAAATTGACTTCAATTAATGCAATTAATCTGTGCTATCCATTATTAAGTCATTTAATATTTAAATGGTAAACATATTTTATGTAAAATATTATTGTTTTTAACGTAATGGTAATAAATTTCGTCTTGTTAATACCTTTATATTATTGTTTATAATGAAACACTTTAAATATTGAATGGAAAAATTCCGCTGAATCATAGTGTCCCAGGTCTGGATTCTGTTGTAAATAATTTTTCCAGGAAATATGATATGAGAAACATGGTATTTTTAATTTTTTTTTTAAATGTAAGCAAATGTATCCATACTAAGACAATTTTTTAAATAGAGATGTGAATTATCTACTTTTGAAGTACACCCTTATTACTGTTGCAGTATTCTAAAACAACTGATTTACTATTTGCTCTTTCCTCAAAGTACTATTTTTTTAGCATACTTGAACATTACAATTTTTTTTTTAGCTGTAACACAACATTTAGGCTTTTAAAAAATGATCATGTTTCATGCAATGTATTGTCAATGGTTAGAATACGATCTGGAGCCAGTGCCTGCCTGACCTCCAAAGCAAAAAAAGAAAAGAAATGACTCAAGGTGAAGCAAGCTTTTGAAACGGCTTTGGTAGTGAATTATTTCCGTTGGCATTTCCCTTGGTATTAGGCTATGAATTTTTTATTTCTGGAAACATATACTTTATCAGACATCTTATATAATAAGTGTAATATATCTGATAAGATTGATTATAGAACCATTAAAATCTGAAGTGATGTTATTCCTAGTCATTATTATATTTGATGAAATAATTTCTTTTAAAAAAAATCTCCAGAATATTATACTACTTTCCTCATTCCCGTTGTATTGTAACTATGAAGACATTTCCTTCATTTTTTTCCGCTATGTGATATTTGGGATAAGGATATTCTGCGAAACTGTACACATGGGTCGAATTGAGCATACCAGATTCGTCTATTACAAAGTATGGAGTATTACATAAGAACCAACTATTGAATAGTCAATACGTACACACATAAAACCTTTTTAGTCTTTACTTTTTTCTGTTTGGAGCTCCTTTTGCAAAACAAATTTTGCAACGCCGCTATTATAATGCTATTGGTAGGTATTAACATTTAAAAATGTCATGTGAATCACCTTTATTGTTATGATGAATATATAATGATTGATGAAATTAAAATAACTAATTTGGCTCCATAACTAGACATCTTTGATTTCCTCGATGAATAAGGAGAGAGGTTAATGGTTTCCATCGCGATGCATCGGAAAGTTTAAAGAAGGCCTGATGGATTTCCTTATGAAAAGTGGGCAGAATAGGAAAAACCGTTTTGTATAGTATAACGTCAGCGGCCTTGTGCCGGTTCGAGTAAAAACCGCCTTCAGCGAACTCAGCCCGTCGTAACGCCTTAAAATACCCAACGGTAGCAAAAGGCTTTTCTTTATATAGAAGCTATAGTTTTTACGAAACTATAGGGAGTACTTACCCCATTCCTAGATCAAATGTAAGTACATCGATCGAGGGGACACTGCCCTGCCAATTCCATACTTGAGTATACTATGTGCCTTTTAAATATTAATAATATAGTAATAATATTTTGTATATATGTTAGAATTACCAATTGTTGTTAAAGTTTATTGTAAAAACAAATTTAAAAGGCACATTCCATACTTGAGTATAATAAACTCAAATTTGTTTTAAATAAATTTTAAATTTGTTTTTATAATAAACTTTAACAACAATTGGTAATTCTAACATATATACAAAATATTATTACTATATTATACTATATTTACAAAATATTATTACTATATTATACTATATTTACAAAATATTATTACTATAATATATGTAAAAAAAAATTATTATTATTACTTATATGATGTTACAAATTAATAAAATTAAAATTACAATAATTATATAATACCATTAACTATAATTAAAATTAGAATTAAATTAAAACTATAACTAAAATTAGAATTACAATAATGATATAATGATTACCTAATGAAATTTAGTAGGTTATCATTTAAAACTAAAGAAATATTTGAATACCAAATCGTTGAGTAAAACTAATCTTCATGGAAAAGGTCTACAATTTTGGAGCTTCAATCATTATTTATTATCTAAATCTAAATTATTTATTATATAACCCCCCATTTAGATATTGACAAAGTATAAGACCAATGTTGTTGCTTTAGTTAAGGAAAACTGGATGGATTTTCAATTGTATTATTAATTCAATGATTCAATTCCAATTGTATTATTAATTCTATGATGGCAGTCGTTTTATTGTTCCTATATTATAAGATATAAAAACTTTAGGATCTTTTTTGTTTATTTGTTACAATCACGACCAAATTTGACGTAAAAATACCTTGAAGGCAATTTTTTTTTAAATTATTGACACAAATAGTAAAGAAAAAACAAAAAATAAGATAACAACAATAATTGTAACACAATTAGCAAAAATAAACGAACACCTATTCCCTTGTCTTGAGTTTTTTTCATAAATCTAATTTTATTCCCATATCTGAAAAATGTTGTAATGTGTTATAAATATAGAATTTGACAAGTTTACACCATGAAGACAATAAGGATCTGAAATGGATATTATGATATTTTATAAATTTCTAAGCCTAAAAAAAAAGAGTAAATAAAATGTATTAATTAATTAGTCAACATTTTTAGCTTAAAATTATAACGATAAATCTTTTTGGTTAGCATCAATAGTTCTTTTTTTTTTTGCAGGTTTCTAGAAAGGACAATTCCAGCAATAAGAGTTTTCAAAGTATTGATTTGAAAATCCATCTTTTTTATTTTGGTAATGTTCTTGCGATATAATTTAAGATATTCATTACTTGAGACTCTTAATTGATTTACAGTTCTCAGTTTTCGTATAGATACAATAAATTTTAGGTAATATTAAGGTGATAAAAAATAAAAATCCTTAAATTTGTTCGCGTGAGCTACTGTTCACTTGAACACACCCGTTTAGAAACTAATTCTTTGTTTAATCGATTAGATGTTTATGAACTATTTTTTTTACTGATTATAACAGACAGTTAAATAACAAGAGAAAAGAAATAAAACCTGATATAGGAAATCGATATTTTACTGCAGTGTTTTATAAATAGAATTGTATTGAAATAGAATTGGTTCATCGACTCTTTAATTTCTTTCAATTAGAAATGTATAGCCTGGAACAGCAAGGCCACGCCATTCGAAACAGAACTGAGTTGGATGGAATCCCTCAATCTGATACTTAGCAACAATAACTGGAACGTTTGGTGTTTTATTTGTATGCCTTACCGTACAAAAAGACCTTAATGTCTATTTTTACAAGTCGTTCAATGTTCTTCGAATATGTTTAGAAGTCGAGAAAAAAAATTCGAATATAAAAATTACGAATTGTAGAAAAGCAACTAGTCCACTATTTGAAATTTTACAACAGAGGAAAACAGATTAACTTCTAGTTATTTTGTATCTGAGCATTTTATTTTTATTGTACAATGGGAGGCGAAGTGGCTCAGTGGCAGAGCGCTCAGTTGCCGTGCCGAAGGTCCTGAGGGGTCAAACCCGCTCGCTGGCAGACTTTTATTTAGTCTGTTAGCGGCGGGAGATGGATCATGTGGGATCTAGGACCCTCCTAGGATCACCCAGTCTCTATAAAATGGGTACCAAATATAAGGGGGGAAAATCTGGTGGTTGAGCGTGATCTAGGACAAATCACCTCCCGGCACAACCGTTGTCCAAGAAACAATACGGTCTCTACCTCGTCCCACTGCGGTTGGTATTCAACCCATGTTGTTTTACTATTGGGACCCCTAGATGCCAAGATTTAATCTGAGATAAAAATAAAAAGTGTTCCTCCAGAGGAACGCTGTGTATGTAAGGTTTAATTCCGATCCAAGATAGCTGTCACTTGGGTAACTGTTTGTTTGTTACGTGAGTACAAGGAAACGTTTTGTTCGATATTCTTCTAAATAAGAATAAATATCCCTTAAGTACGATAAAAACATTATATGTGTAGGGATTTTTACTGTTTTAATGGGCCATACAGTAAAATATGTTTTGCAAATAAAATGTTCGTTAAATTAAAAATGCTGGAGTTGTGGGAACAGCTTAGAGACGCCTAAAAGGCGCTATATGTAGATATGGAGTGTAAACTCAATTCGCGAAATTATTTCCTTAACCAGTATGGAGAAAAATAGCGAAAAACCGATCTTCATAATAGTTGTGCCCAAAATTAAGATCAGGTTGTATATTTCTATATTTTAGGTTTACAATTAAAAAACTTCTAATTGTTTTGTAAACTTAAAAAAAATCATCTTTTCTGTTGTTAAAAAAATTATAATGTATAATATTTTCAAGTTATTGATTTACAATTTTTGTTCACATACGTCTTTCTGAGATTGGCGTCTTTCTCTTGAAATTCTTGAATCCATTTAAAACAATTATTTTAGGAGAACGAAGGTCATTAACACCCATTAAATATTACGACACTATTACCTCAAATGTATACATGCATTTATCAAACATTATAAACTAATATATATTTATATATAAAAACTACGATTTAAAATTCTTCCTCTACCTTAAGTACTGGAGAAAATAAAAAAAAAACAGGTCTTAACAACTGTGTTTTTTTCCGCCAATAACGAGAACAGTGCCGCAACTTCCTATAAAGATAACAGATAATTTGTCATCAACCTTGTTTTGTTTTTTTAAAGATAATGAAATGGTCTTCGCCGATGGTTATATTATTAGTAATTATTTCGTTTTATTAGATCAGTTCATAAATTACTGGTTAAGTCACATACCAGGAGGGTGGAACAGGTGATCTACAGGACTAAGACGGCCTTATATTAATGTTTAATATGAAATACTACGTATTTTATTTAACTCTTACAATGAGTGTAATGTTTTCTATGCAGTGTCCTCTATATCCCGTAAATTTGTATTTTTTTTTTGGTTTCTTTTCAAATATCAATCAATAGTATAATTTATATTAAGAGGGTGGTCTGAACAGTTTCTCCCGAACATCGCCAAAGTTCACCAAATGGTGCTAGACGATCGCCGAATTGGTGAGTGAGATAGCAGAGGTTATGAAAATCTCAAAATAACGTATTTGTTACATATTAAATCAATATTTAGATATGAGAAAGCTGTCCGCACGTTGGGTACCGCATGCAAATTTCCAACGCTCTGTTGGCGCAGTTTAGGCGCAATAAATCCCAGTTTTGGCGCCGATTAATTACTGTAGATGAAACTTGGATACACCAATATACGGCGGAAACAAAAATACAGTCCGAACAGTGGACAGGAAATGGGAAACCGGCTCCAAAAAACGCAAAAACTGTTTTGCTGGGAAAGTAATGGGGGCTGCTTTTTGGGAGTCTTCGAGTTATTTTAATCGATTATCTTCAAATGGAAAAACAATTACTGGAGCATATTACGCATCATTACTTGACAAGCTGAAGGCAGAACTTGCGGGAAAACGGCCATATTTTACAGAAATATAAAATTCTGTTTCAACAAGACAACCCACCGTCACGCACCTTAGCGGTTGCCATGGCGAAAATCCACGAATTACGGTTTGAACTGCTTGACCATCCGCCTTACTCACCAGATCTAGCCCCAAGCGACTTCATTTTGTTCCCTCATCTAAAAATTGCGCACGGAGGACAGAGATTTTTGTCAAATGGAGAGGATATCATCTTCGAGAACAATTATTTTGCAGAGAAAAGCGCCGAGTACTTTCTGGACGGGTTACAGAGATGGGATCATCTCTGGGAGAAGTGTGTAGAGTTAAGAGGAGACTATGTTGAAAAAAAAAAAATCAGAAAAAATATCTTGTTAGCTTTAGGATTGTTAGGTCGGAAACTTTTCAGGCCACCCTCGTATAACGGTATAATATTTAGAATATTTATGTTGAGAAAAAAAAATCCTTTAAAATAACTTTTCTATTCTAGAGAGCCTCCATAACTTAAATTTCCATGGTTCCCAATCTGTTAATGTTAACCTAATTTATTAAGATGTATCTTGCTTATAGCTTAAAGATAAAACAAAGTGTTTTCTGTTGGCAAGCAAAATTGTTGGATTTTTATTCATTTATTCAAATCTTCTCGGAAAAAAATCCAAATTGTTGTCAACAGGTTTTCTCTAACCACGTGGCATCCAATGTCACTAAAAGATACTTAAGAAAGATTTAACTTTCTGAACAAATTTTGTTAATCAACAGGAATTAACAATATATTAACTATAGCCATTACTTTTACTACCTTTATTATATACTCGGTAATGGAAGTATTGTATGTGCGAAATCAGATTTCTTAGGTTTAATTCATTTTGACCATCCTTGAATCCATTTCCACTAATTTGTTTGTGCCGTTTGTATGTCTCTCGCACGACTCGGACCTTTAGAAAGTTGAAATTTCGTATTTATAGTCGACGTAGCATCTAGTTTTGGTCATCACATGACCATTGGAAGTTAATAACAAAACATTTCTTTATTAATCGTAATAATTATTTTTTTATGCAATTTTTAGTATTCGTAAAACTTGGCCTTAACGTAAAACGATATATAGTTTGTTAATGTAAGCATATCATACCTGCAGCCCCGGTGAATAAATGGTTAAGACGAATTTTGTCCAAGCAGAGTTAACTGCATTGAGGGAATGGGAATAGTGCCATTCTCGATTCCGCTTTGAAATTTTTGGCTTCAAACGAAGTTGTAAACAAGCAATAACTACTTTGCAAGCCAATGCCTGACTTAGCCACTTATTCAATTTGGAAATAACAGGATTCCGCATCTCTAAATTCACAAAACTGGGAGGAAATTCGACTTGAACACTTATTCAACGGGGCAGTAGGTATAAACATATATGATCAATGATTTGCAGAGCGCAGGTTATAGATGACACTTAATAATTGTATTTAAACTTTATCATTGTAGATGTGATAAATTGACTTCAATTAATGCAATTAATCTGTGCTATCCATTATTAAGTCATTTAATATTTAAATGGTAAACATATTTTATGTAAAATATTATTGTTTTTAACGTAATGGTAATAAATTTCGTCTTGTTAATACCTTTATATTATTGTTTATAATGAAACACTTTAAATATTGAATGGAAAAATTCCGCTGAATCATAGTGTCCCAGGTCTGGATTCTGTTGTAAATAATTTTTCCAGGAAATATGATATGAGAAACATGGTATTTTTAATTTTTTTTTTAAATGTAAGCAAATGTATCCATACTAAGACAATTTTTTAAA
This sequence comes from Troilus luridus, assembly GCA_964056705.1. NCBI lineage: Eukaryota > Metazoa > Arthropoda > Insecta > Hemiptera > Pentatomidae > Troilus > Troilus luridus. The sequence continues at coordinate 36,749,347 of OZ057412.1, forward strand.
TAGAGATGTGAATTATCTACTTTTGAAGTACACCCTTATTACTGTTGCAGTATTCTAAAACAACTGATTTACTATTTGCTCTTTCCTCAAAGTACTATTTTTTTAGCATACTTGAACATTACAATTTTTTTTTTAGCTGTAACACAACATTTAGGCTTTTAAAAAATGATCATGTTTCATGCAATGTATTGTCAATGGTTAGAATACGATCTGGAGCCAGTGCCTGCCTGACCTCCAAAGCAAAAAAAGAAAAGAAATGACTCAAGGTGAAGCAAGCTTTTGAAACGGCTTTGGTAGTGAATTATTTCCGTTGGCATTTCCCTTGGTATTAGGCTATGAATTTTTTATTTCTGGAAACATATACTTTATCAGACATCTTATATAATAAGTGTAATATATCTGATAAGATTGATTATAGAACCATTAAAATCTGAAGTGATGTTATTCCTAGTCATTATTATATTTGATGAAATAATTTCTTTTAAAAAAAATCTCCAGAATATTATACTACTTTCCTCATTCCCGTTGTATTGTAACTATGAAGACATTTCCTTCATTTTTTTCCGCTATGTGATATTTGGGATAAGGATATTCTGCGAAACTGTACACATGGGTCGAATTGAGCATACCAGATTCGTCTATTACAAAGTATGGAGTATTACATAAGAACCAACTATTGAATAGTCAATACGTACACACATAAAACCTTTTTAGTCTTTACTTTTTTCTGTTTGGAGCTCCTTTTGCAAAACAAATTTTGCAACGCCGCTATTATAATGCTATTGGTAGGTATTAACATTTAAAAATGTCATGTGAATCACCTTTATTGTTATGATGAATATATAATGATTGATGAAATTAAAATAACTAATTTGGCTCCATAACTAGACATCTTTGATTTCCTCGATGAATAAGGAGAGAGGTTAATGGTTTCCATCGCGATGCATCGGAAAGTTTAAAGAAGGCCTGATGGATTTCCTTATGAAAAGTGGGCAGAATAGGAAAAACCGTTTTGTATAGTATAACGTCAGCGGCCTTGTGCCGGTTCGAGTAAAAACCGCCTTCAGCGAACTCAGCCCGTCGTAACGCCTTAAAATACCCAACGGTAGCAAAAGGCTTTTCTTTATATAGAAGCTATAGTTTTTACGAAACTATAGGGAGTACTTACCCCATTCCTAGATCAAATGTAAGTACATCGATCGAGGGGACACTGCCCTGCCAATTCCATACTTGAGTATACTATGTGCCTTTTAAATATTAATAATATAGTAATAATATTTTGTATATATGTTAGAATTACCAATTGTTGTTAAAGTTTATTGTAAAAACAAATTTAAAAGGCACATTCCATACTTGAGTATAATAAACTCAAATTTGTTTTAAATAAATTTTAAATTTGTTTTTATAATAAACTTTAACAACAATTGGTAATTCTAACATATATACAAAATATTATTACTATATTATACTATATTTACAAAATATTATTACTATATTATACTATATTTACAAAATATTATTACTATAATATATGTAAAAAAAAATTATTATTATTACTTATATGATGTTACAAATTAATAAAATTAAAATTACAATAATTATATAATACCATTAACTATAATTAAAATTAGAATTAAATTAAAACTATAACTAAAATTAGAATTACAATAATGATATAATGATTACCTAATGAAATTTAGTAGGTTATCATTTAAAACTAAAGAAATATTTGAATACCAAATCGTTGAGTAAAACTAATGAACAATGGAATATTTTATCGACAAGTGAATACTACTTTATTTTGAAAGTTATTTTTTACAAAAGCAAACAACTATTGTCTTTCCTTATTTTTCTTGTTTATTTAACTTATATTTTGGGGAAAAGTTTACAATCTATATGATTTGAACGGTATCATTTGGTCGGATGAACATTTTTAATTTCTAAAAATGTACTTCATTTAGTAATTCCTATTAGTGTAACATTATCAAGGTTTTGGTCGAATGGACTTTTAAAATTATTACTCTTATTGTCGTAAGAATATCATTACTATTTTAATATTTACTATATGCACATATAGTAAAATAAACTAGTACTGGATAGTAGAACATGTAGATAATAAACTGTGATCTATATGAAGAAATAAGTATACAATTCTTTCTTCTACTGTTCCCTTTTCGCTTTCCAAGGATCTTCTTCCCAAGCCATTTTTAAATCAAACATAAATTCTACTTCTTTAGAATCATAGGATTGTGAACATAAATTAAATTTAGAACCATAAGATTGGGAAATTTAAAAAAGAATACCATTATTGCGAGCAAATGTATTGATCACAAAAAAATCAGAACCTACTATTAAAAAAACGTTTTATTTAATTTGTTTTCTGTTATTATTATAGTAAGGGAAATACACGTTTTCAAAATTAGAGTATAGAAAATTTAGCAAATAATATAGAAATTGGTAAAAATAATCGTTAATATAGTTTTTACGCGATAATTGAAGCACAATGCAGTCATTTTACATTCGTTTATTCTGTACCATTCATCGTTTGTTTTACAATTTGGTAATTGTAGTTAAACCAAAAACCAAAACCAGAAGATTCACGAGGATCCTTACCTCAGGTGGTGGTTCTGCAAGGTTTCGCTCCTCTACTTCGATCACACTAACACTGATACACTCCTTTGTCCTAGGTCACGCTCAACCGCCAGATTTTCCCCCTTATTTTGGGTACCCTATTTTTATAATATTTTATAGAGGCTGGGTTGGCCCCAGGAGGGGCCAAGATCCTATATGATCCATCTCCTGCTGAAAACAGACTAAATTAAAATTATGGCCTGCAGCGGGATTTAAAATAATTTAAATCGGTTATCTAACGAGCTTTAAGATATAACCTTTTAAAGGAGCTAGGTTCCAGTGGAAATTTAACTGACTGATTGACTGCTATTCTTCAGTAGATTTATCACCAAACCTGTATTTGTAAGTACCTCGAAAAACTGTCTTGGAACTTATATTTAACTATAATTGATGCACATTAATAATTTATTAATTTTTTTAAATAAAAGTTTTCAGTGCTGACTATGAGCTGTTTCTCAAAGTTTCGTAAAAGTTTTAACTGTACCATGTTTCACATTTATTGGTATATTAGTGAATCACCATCATCGTCACGCGGATGACCTTGACCTCCGATACTCCTATATTTATTACCTCCTCAACAATTTTCCTCCCCTTTTTTTTTGACCGATCTTCCACTGCTCTTCTCCATTTTCTTACCCCCATCTGGATGTCCCTCCATGATCTCAGCTTTGGGAGCCTTTTTTTATCCATTCTGTGTACGTGGCCCAACCATGTAACCATCAACAGCACCCAATCAATGAAACTACATCAGGTTTTCCATATAGCTCCTTTAGTTCTAGATTTTTTTTTATGCCAGGACGATTTCCTTCCATGGTTGGGCCATATACTCATCTAAGGATCTTTCTCTCCCAAGTATTCAATAATTATTTTAGTGAATACATATCAAAATTAAAAGAAAATATTTGCTACCGAATTTCTGTGAAACGGAAATTTAATACTGTTTAAACGGAAATATGTGTGGTGATTTTTAATCCCACTCATGTGTGGGAAACTTTCCCTACTATTGTCTAACCTGGCAGATAACCAGATATATGTTTGTAAACTCACTATTCTTCTACAGTTGTTGTTTTGAGCTAATAAAATTGTGATGAAAAATGAGGGACGAATGATTTACCCTTAGAAAGGTTTTTATTAGCTTGGGTACTGTTTCAAATATGAACAAATGAAACAATGAACATAATTATTTAAAATCTAGAAATTATCACTCGGCGCACTTTGATTCAGCCAAACGACGCATCATGTTATGCGTATGATAACACCCTGAGTAGCAAACAAAATCTTTAAGACAAGTTAAGAAATACTTAAATTTTCACGATTGATACTAAAAACCTAAAATTATAACCGTTAAGACTATTCAATGTTATAAATTTTACAGACTGGCTGTCCCTATATCATCTTTACTGGTATGATCAGGAGGCGAAAAAACTCTTGAGACTAGAAGAGTTTAATATATAAATCGGATCATACCTAATCATAATATAATTTCTAAGAACATTTTCTGAAATGGATGAAAAACATTCTGGTCTAAGTTGAGCCAAGTAGTTTCCAGGCAAAACGAGGTATCGATTTATCAAATATCGATAGTTACATACTTGTGATAACGTGAGAAACCATTCTGTCATTTTGAGTGTAGCCTTCTTCGAATCCGCAGGTGCACGGGTTCAAATGTAGTGTTATTAGAAACCGGCAATGAAATTTACCGATTTAATTTTATTGAATAAAGAAACGTTTATGTGAACCGCTCATTAAAATTTTCAAATCCTGTTATTGTTGTGGAAATATCGTCGTCGTCTATTGACTATTAGTTAGTATATTTTTTTAAAGTGCTCTCGAACTATTGGAAAATCATGAAGATTGACAAGAACCTTTTGCCTATGAAAGGCCACTACTTCCTGTTTAACGCTGGTTCGTTAATTATTTTATAATGTTTAAATTTTACCCTAAAAACTTTATTGACAAGTCTTAATATTTTTTAGGAACTGGATTAGTGATTCCTTTCCTTCCTACATTAGCAAAAGATTTGGGGTTTTCATCTGTTGTTGTTGGAATGGTATATACCCTTTTACCTATACTTGGATTAATTGCAAAACCTACCATGGGGGCATTGGCTGACAAATTGCACTGGCAAAAGGGAATGTTTTTAAGCTTTATTTTCTTGACCATGTCTGCATTGGTTCTCATACCTTGGATACCAGCATTACCTTCCAATAATAGTGTTGAGCTGCATTGTGACGCAGGATCTGATGTTAAAATGTGTTCAAGTGCTTTGAGCAATAATGTGTGTGACCCTGAAAAATTAAAAAGTTTGGGAAATAACAATATTACCTGCAGTGTGAGTATGTATTACAAACTATAAAGTATTGGACTCTTAGGACAATACTTTGCCTTGATTTCATTTAGGTAATTTCGATATATTATCTACAGATGGAGTGTGAAGGTGACTCCGATTTTATTGAATCAGTATGTTCTACTTGGAAACAACCTCAGTTCTGTGCAACTGTCAGGGAACCGAATAATCATTTGTTAAAAATTGTGGAAAAAAATTTGACCATTAATAAAAAAGAAACGCCAGCAAAATTTGTAGCCCTTGGTTCTCAAAACTTCGATTTTTCAGCAATTCTTTTACCACAGCATGCATATCAGGTGAGTAGTTTTTATTATTTATCATATTTAAGTTTGTATGTAACCATGATATTTATTAATCTTTATATTATTAACAGTTTTGGCTTACAGGATTTATATGTTTTATGGTATAACTATCCAATTAATGATTACCCTGGTAAAATTAGAAACCAACAGAATAATATTGAATGGTAATTATTCCGCAGGTTGTCGCTTTGAGTCACAAGTTTTAACTTTTCATTTTCCAAAAATAAAAGTTATCATGAGCTTTAGTATGGAAAAGAGAAAGTTATTATGGAAAATGTGTATGCTTTGGTAATCTTATCATCTAAAAATGAACATTTCACCAAACATATACCATTTAGCAACACATTAAAATTTCTTGATTAAAAGTCTCATCCCACTACACTAGTTTTAAGTCATTGTGGGCTAATTGCTACAGAACCAGTCTTTAATACTTAAACCCACTACTCGGTGAAGATTGGTTGAAGACGTAGCCATTTAGAAAATGCAGATAATGGAAGTCAGATAAATTTACCTTAAGTGTGTTTCAATAGTGTCTGAAATCATGTATAATATGTTTTCAAACAGCGAGTGTAACAATCTTTAGTTCCTTGGGGATCCGAAATCCTTGACCTCTACCCAACCATTTTCTGCCTCACACATACATAAAGTCAACTAATATTTATCAACACATATTTTATTTATCTATTGTTAGACCCTGATTTTATGTTATTTACCAAATTTAATCACTCGCACTACCTGCTGATAGCTGAGAAATGGTATGGAACTTTTGTAATAATTTGTTAGCTCCTCTCTCTGTCATCATGTTAGGTTCCCTTAGTCACTGAAGTTCTAAACAACTCCAAACTACACATTTTACCAATTGACATCTGTTTTATTATAACCATTTGTTTGCTACTTGCTCTTTATGCTTTGGATTCCACTTTCCCTGGTATCATTTCTCCAGAGTGGATATTTCTTGATGGAATCGCTCACCGTGTTCATCACTGACAGCCCCAAGATTTTCAGGAAGGAAATTCAAATGTGAGTCAAGAAAATGTATTTTTAGAGACTTATAACATCCTAAAGCCTTATAATTTTGTAGGCCATCAGAAACGCTCTCTGTAGTTTTCTGTTTTTTTATTTCCAAGAAATTCTTTCACAACATTATTAAAAGAAATCCAAGCTGATTTTTTGGCTCCATTTAAACATTCCTTATAGTCTTGATGCTTAATAAGCTCGCTTATTTGTTGATCAGCAAGTACACCTTCTTTTATTTTTGCATCACTGATCCGAGGAAATGTGGTTTTTAAATATAGAAATCCAGGGCCACTTTAATCCAGTGCCTTAACAAAATTTTTCATCAAACCGAGTTTGATGTACAATGGTGGAAGATAAACGTTTTCTGGGTTTACTAGTGGATCGAAAACTACATTTTTTTCTCCAGGTACAAGATTTCTTTTGGGCCATTCCTTCTTTATATAATAATTTTTGCGATCTCTGCTGTCCCACTCACACAGAAAGCAACAAAATTTTGTGTAACCTGATTGAAGACCTAACAAAAGTCGTGACACTTTGAGGTCTCCACACACATTCGTAGAATGTTTGTTGATCCAAGAATCAACATTTTAAAATTTTAATTAAATTATTTTTAATTAATTAAATTATTTTAAAATTACAAAAAAATCTGATCCCCGTGGACAACTTTGATGGTCATATTCGGAATTACCATAGCAAAATACATATGAGACAGCCACATTTACCCATTACTGTTATTATCCTAATAGTGATACAGATTTCATTATTTATTTTAGTTAAAATTGCATTACAATGCATGTAAGCGGTGTGGCTATTAAATAGCGAGACTGACGTTGCTGCGGAACAAGTATGCATGCGCCAACCGCCATTGACTGACAGGTGTTTATAAAGCTTTCTCTTTAGTATGCAGTTAGTCTCACTTCTGTAAACAATGCCGTTTAGTCAGAGCCTACGTTCGTGTTAGTGTTGTTTTTCTGTTTTGCCGGATAAAATGGTTAGTGCAATAATAGAGCAACGAATTATTGTGAAATTTCACTTCAAACTTGGAAAAACCGCTACTGAAACTTATAATTTACTGAAAGAAGTGTATGGCAGTGAATGTTAATCGCAAGCACGTGCTTTTGAATGGTTTAAGCGTTTTAAAGATGGCCGAGAAAACGTTGAAGATGATTCGTGGCCAGGTCGCCCTACTACGTCAAAAACAGATGACAATGTTGAAAAACTCGGTAATTTGATTCGGTCTGACCGTCGATTAAGTATTCGTGCAATTGCTGTAACTGTAGGCATTGATAAAGAATGTGTATGGCAAATTTTACATGACAATTTTAACATGCCTAAAATTCTCACGTTTGAACAACAAACAGCTCGCAAAAATTTGGATGCCATTGAAAATTACCCAAATTTATTGTAAAGGGTAATTCCATGCCCTGGAAGACCCCAACTTCACCGAGAGCCAAAAAAGCTAGAATGAGCAAGTGAAAATTTAAAACAATGATGATTCTTTTTTTCGATCAATACTACTACCTTGAGGTACTTGCAAAACTACGTGAAAGAGTAAGGAATAAACAACCCGAAATGTGGAAGGACAAATCATGGGTTCTCCACCAAGACAATGCGCCAGCTCATTCCGCATTATCTGTCAAGAGGTTCCTAGCCCAGTACAGCATCCCAGTGTTAGAACATCCACCTTATTCACCAGATCTTGCACCGTGTGACTTCTATATGTTCCCTTAGGTGAAATCTTCATTAAGAGGGCCGAGATTTGAGTCTGTGGAAGCTGTAAAAGAGAAAGCGGCACGGGGCGTCCTGAAGGAGCTGACAGAAGATGACTTCCAGCACTGTTTCCAATAATGGAAAATTCGCATGGAGCGTTGTAGGGATAGAGAAGGGGTGTATATCGAAGGTGATAGTAAGTAATTATGTATAAAATAAAAATAAATTTTATTGCAACGTCAGTCTCGTTATTTAATAGCCACACCTCGTACAAAATGTGGTTTTGCATTAAATAAATGAGTGTGGCCAATGAATGATAACACTACAATAAGTGAACTTTATTTTGTTATTGTGTGCCAATGTTTCACCCTGTTATGTAGGCCCTCATTGAGATAGTTGATAACATCAGGAAGAGCTGTCAGAAACCTATTTTAGAATTATTTATACAATTTAGGACAAACTAAAAAAAATAAGACTTACTTATTAGTGTATTTTTCATTGACAGGACCACTGCATCAACTTATTTTGTAAAAGTAATAATAGTATAGTATAGTAGTAATAATAGTGTTTTATTTGACTGCACCCCCAACTATTTTCTTCCTTACATCTATCATCCAGTCAACCATCCCTCGCTTCTCATAAAAGTAATAATAGTTTTATGGGCATGATCTTCCATCCAAAAAATCAACAGTAATTACTCTGTGACTTGGCTCAAAGCTTACATGTTTCATGCACACTTTAAAAGAGTATGAAGCAAGTTTTATGTGATTGTTTGACCTCTGTGTTAAGATTCACATCTATGCATGTTATATAACATGAGTTAGTAAATCTTATATCAGTCAAGACCCAAAATACATAGAAAATACCGTCCCGTAGCATACTCAGACCTTTTGGAAAATCAGTCAGGGCTGTCCATTGTATGCTAAAGAGTTTCAGTTAATTCCTGCATGTTCTAGCCTTTAGAACCACTAATTCACTCTTTAAGAAAATTATATTCCAGGATCCATGATCCATTTTTTCACTTGATTAGTATCAAGCTGAATCTTCGTGAATAGCTTCGTGTGGTAGCTTAAAGAGGTAGCAAGGATAAAATATTTCGATTTGATGATTTTCAAAAATGTATTACTAACTAGGTTTTTTTTGGTTAAATCTCAAGATAATTATCTAAATTATTTGAAAAAATATTTGTCCTACAAAATGTATGGTTTGATCAAAGAGTCCCCTCCTTCCAATATGTATCGATAACAAAGTCAAAAAAGAAGAAGTAAAAAAAAAAACAGCTGGTTAGTAATCATTTTTGATGACCTGGTTATCGGTACACGTTGGAAGGAGGGGACTCTTTGATCAAACCATACATTTTGTAGGACAAATATATTAGATAATTATCTTAAGATTTAACAAAAAAAAAACCCAGTTAGTAATACATTTTTGAGAATCATCAAATCGACATATTATCCTTGCTATCTCTGTTAGCTACCACAATCGAGAATTTTCGCAAAGGAAATTGTTGGGCGTATCATCGAAACGAAGCTATTCACGAAGATTCAGCATGATAATAATCAAGTGCAAAAATGGACCATGGATCCTGGACTATTATTGTTGTAATTAGGTAAATTTTGTAATCTTATGGATGAATGTGTGAGTGATACACGTGGCCCATCTGTTGAAGTGTGGTAAAAGCATCAACAGTAATGGCAGTTGTTTTTCCTGATTTAGTGTTGTAACAATAAATGTGTTATTTTTATCAAAATCATTTCAACAATTATAATTTTATTATTTTAAAACTTTCAGTTATTAGTGAGTGTGTTTATCTTAATATATATATTTTTTTTGTGTTAGTTGAACAATTGTCTTTTAATTGAGATTGGTGAAGTCCGATTTGCTCCTGATAATATTATTCATCCTTATTGCAATAAGTTTGAGAAAGCTAAATGTGAAATGAAATGTGATAATGAAATAATTGAAGGATTAACTAGAAATCCTAAGATCAATGATACAGATGCTGTTGGATTGTATCAGTTCTGGCTGTTTTGCATCTCACTTGTGGTGGGCTGGGTGAGCATGGCAATTGTCGTGAGCATTTCTGACGCCATTTGCTTTGAACTGTTAGGTAAATTATTCATAAACAATTTTTGTAAATTATTTTTATAATAATTTGGAATAAAAGAATAATAATAATAAACTGGTTTTGGTATAAATATAATGTATACTTGTTTGAGTTGAAAATAAATTACTGAATAATTCTAATATTGGATTGAATTAGTCAGGGGTTGGAGTCAAAGATAACACAAAATAAGCAGAACTTAATTTTTAAATTGTCCCAACGTTTCGGCCTACGATGTAGGCCATCTTCAGTGCAACCAAATAGTGGGTGCCCAATTGCACAATTAAAAAATAATTTCTGCTTATTTTGAGTTCTCTTTGACTGCACCCCCTGACTGATTCAATCTATTTTTATAGAGTATATTATATGACAGAAGAAACCATACTTTGTTAAATATGATGTCAACTTTAATATTACCAAGCACAGTATTATCTGTATTTATTTGTTTGTTTTTTTAAATAGAATAAATGTTATTTATTTTGTTTATACTCATTAACTATATTCCAAAAGTGTCTGGCCCTTTAAATAAAAAGTTTCCCATTATTTACTAAAAAGTGGATTTCTATTATTGTTTTTTTATTTAATTATGTAATATGTTTAATGATGCTTTGCAAGACCATTGATCATTACTTCTTACTAAAATTGGAATAACCCATAAATTTCAGGAAAAGAAAAACAGTGCTAAATGTAGGGCAGGGGTTGCCAAACCTAATGATCTTCCGGGTTAATCACAACTCCGTGGGCAACATATAAAATATATCTCCATATCAAATTTGACTCGCTATAGATATTTTTTGGAGTAAATATTTAAACACAATAAGTTATTATCATGTATAATAATAACAAAATCATATTGTAGTCGTTACAATGACTTTATCATATTAAACCCCTTAATTTCGACAATTAGTTTTTGAATGTACAATGCAATTAAAAACAAAAAAATAAATTTGTTGTCTTTTGCCTACTAGTTTTATCTTATGTACTCTAGAAAGACCTACTTTAAAGATGTTTTTATTGATTGCATTATTTAAGTTTTTATTTGAAAATATTAATAGAATGTATTTTCTACAGGAGATTTTCCCTCTAAGTATGGAAACCAAAGGCTGTGGGGTTCTCTTGGATGGGGCTTGTTTTCATCAGCTGCTGGTTATATAATTGATCATTTTAGTGGTTCATCATCGTCAAAGAACTATAAACCTGTCTTTATATTAATGATCATTACTCTGTTGAGTAATTTAGTTGTGGCCTATAAACTAAAAGTAAGTTCTAAAATAGATTATTTAAAAATTTTGTTCTTATTATCTTACTAAAATTAAATCATAATTATAAAAATATACATATTTTTAATTTATATATAATTTTAAAGCTTTTTGAGTTGAGTATTAAAATATTCCTATAATAGATTTGTAAGTATAATTTATAATATTACATAACTCTTTAATTTCTATTGATTTAGTATAAACAAGTAAAATCTTCTGCCAGCATAATCAATGATGTTGGAAAACTGCTATCTGAAGGACGAGTTATTATATTTTTACTTTGGTGCATTTCTATTGGTATGTGCACAGCGATGGTTTGGAATTTCCTATTCTGGTAAGATATTTCAAATTAATTTTACAATGTATATGTATACTTTCTAAATATTATGCCAAGGTTCATTCTAATATTTTGCTGGCCAACATTCAACAAGTATCATTGAAAATTTAATGTAAATTTCCGCCCAACCCAACCTAATAGATGTAAAAAAAGATATACCCTTCAATGGTTTTTCTGAGATAAATGCTAGTGAAGTTCGTGATTATTATTGACATGAATCCAAGGCTGCAGTGCTTATTGCCTTAGAAAAAAAAATGTTTATATGTATTTATTGAACATAATGGCAGCCTTTTTGCAAGTATTTCAAATAGAAATATCGTTTGATGTTTACCTTATTTAAAATACTGTTTTATATTTGTCTTAGTGGGATTGATGTCCCATCCAAATGTTGGAATTTTCTCAAGTTCTCGTGAAGTTTTTGCAAAGTGAGAGAGCAGGTGCTACTGGAGAGAAGCTTGATAAACATTATGGTGACTGCACCTGTGGTTTGAACAGTTTATAAGTGGTTTCAAAATTTTTGGAGAACCCATATGGCATGATTGACGCTAACATTCTAGACACCCTTTTGATGTCACTACTCAGAAATCATTTCTAAAATGCATGATATATAATATATGGTGGTGGATGACAGAAGAGTGTTAGTGGCTGAGATCGATAGTGCTGTGGTAATCTCGTGTTATGCATATATCAAATATTATGCATCAACATTTGAAAATGAAAATGTTTTTTGCAAAATGGGTGCCTCGATTGCTCAAGATTGACTGAAAATGAAATCGTTTGAAGTGTAACAAGGATGGTGTGTAGTTGTTCCAGTGGGATCTGCAGAACTTTTAGTGTCATTTGTCACTGTGGATGAAACATGGATACATCACTATACTCTGGAGAACAAAGAACAATCTAAACAATGGGGAATCTGCACCAAATTAGGTGAATACCTTTCCAGGTAAAGTTAAGGCATCTCTCTTTTGGGTTTCACTTGGCATAATCTTCTTTGTCCATCTGGAAGAGAATAAAACCATTACAGGTGCATATTATTTGTTGTTATTAGACCGTTTGAATACAGAGGTGCTGGAAAAACATCCAAGATTGATCCGCAAAAAGTCTGCTTCCATCACAAAATGCTCATGCCTCGGCAGTAGTGGGCGTAAAATTAATGGAACCAGCCCCAGACTATTATTTTTCCCCAATGTGAAAAAATGGGCGGCAGGAAAAAGATTTTATTCAAATGAGGAGGTAATAGCAGAAATGGCTATTTTGCAGACTTGGACAAATCCTATAAGGAAGGGATTAACAAAATACACATTAGAGATTATTGACAAAATGTATAAGGAGTCTGTTGAAATATAAAAAAGTTTTATCCCCAAAAATTAAGTAGTTTTATTTTAGCATGGGCTTCTCAAACAACCCTCATACTGTGAGTGAGGTATGAATTTAGCAGTTAATACTTTCATCAGACCTTTGCTATGTTGATTTGTTGATTTGTCTATATTGCCAATAAAGTCATTGCTTATGAACCTACAGATTCGAATTTTAGAATGCTTTGCAAGTATGCTGTCAGTTTTAATCTGAGATTATTCGTAGTGTCCACTCTAGAGTCACTGTAATGGAAATATGTAATGTTGTGTAAGCCTATGGATTGTTTAGAGGACCTTGTTTTGTAAACATGTAGGTAAGGGCCTATCCTTTTACCCTTCAAGTGAAGCAGTAACAGCCCAAGCATTACGTTCATAGCTGCTGTTGGAGTAATGTTCTCTTAGCCCCTGTTATCATTAGACAGGCTAATCTCTGTTGCTTTTCCAGTTTTATTCTTATTCTAGTTAAATTTATTTAATAATCTAAACATAAAATCGAAAATCAGTTGTCAATTGATTTCTGATTTTGCCAATATTTAGTTATTTATGAACACTGTTTCTCTAATTTTATAGATTTAATGTTCTATTATTTTGCAAGAATGAATTTTATGACTACAGTATGTTTTATAAAATGATATTTTCTGTTCCAATCTCATAAATTTTATATTAACCATATTTTTTTTCGTAGGTATTTGGAAGACTTAGCTGCTAAGAATGGTTGTGGAACTCAAATGTGGATAAAGACGCTCGAAGGATTAGTTATGTTGATTCAGACATTTGGTGGCGAATTACCATTTTTCTTCCTCTCAGGTAATTTTTCAAATATAATAAATAATGAGTAAATAAAATTAGTATTACCTGAAGAATATACTGAAGTATAGGTGATCTTTGGTATTCAAAATATTGTTGTTGTTTGTTTGTTCATTTAACGTCACTTTATGCTGCTACGGCTAATCGGACGATGCTACAGTGGGAGCTCTAAATTTTGCCTATCCAGGTTTTATTAGGATAGGGATTTTTAACGAGTACCTGACATCGTACAGGCTCGGGACCCCCGTTTAACGTCCCTTCCGAAGGACGGCGTAACAAAGGATTTTTTACTCCCTTTAAAAAATCCTAGGGCCACCTGCCGGGCTACGAACCCGCGATATTGGGTTTAGTAGTTTGTTACGCTAACCACTAGACCACAGGTCGTCCCCATTCAAAATATTTAATTTTTGACTTTACAAATTTGTTGTGTTTTTGTGAAAGCTCGCCTTCCATTACAGAATCAGAATGATTTATTTTCCTGCATTTTAATTCATAGGAAGAATGCGGATTTTTTTTGCAATCAGGCGGATCCTTTTATAAAAAAGCAATTTCTTAGACAAAAGGTGTAAAAATACACCTTTTTGTCCTTTAATTATAACAATTATTCAATCACAACATCCTCATTAATATTAATGAAGTTTCATTAATTGAAATTACCTTACTACATAACTTCTTATAGAAACTGTCGATCTTACTTATTAATTATCCTGGTGTTGCTGATCTCTGTTGTTATCTTTAATTTTTTCCCACTTCTTCCTTTTATAGAATGTTGGATAATGATTTTGCAATAAACCTTAATTTGTCTGTCTGCTCCCTGAGAAATGGGCTTGGGTTAAAAATATATTTAAAAAAAAAAAATTCTAGTAAATAATTAAATCGGTACTAATGCATGTAAATTAAATAGTTTAGGAAAAATAGATATTGGATCTTATCAATATTGGTTTCCTATGAATTTTTTTTAAGAATTAGCTTCCAAATAGTATTATAGGCAATCTAAAAATTTTATGGAAATCAGACTTTATGAACTACTTCTATTGATTAAATATAAAAAATAATATCAATTTAATATAAACAACCCTGATAACATAATATTTATTTTTTTATCCTGACAGTATTTAATTTTAAGCATTACATAATTTTAATATATTTTTTTTATTAATTTGTCTGCTTTTATTTAAATATTCTATTCTCCTTTTAAAACACAGTTTACTTATTTTACATTTAGATTTCCTTTTTCTTATACTTTAATCATATTATGTCAATCAGGTTTTTTCATTTGTAACCTATTTTTTAGGTTGGGTTCTAAAGAAGATAGGCCATATTCATACCATGTCTTTGATTTTGCTATCATTTGGTGTGAGATTCCTCCTGTATTCTGTTCTTATTAACCCTTGGTGGGTACTCCCGATAGAATTTCTAAATGGTCTCACGTTTGGACTCGCATATGCTACAATGGCTTCTTATGCTAGTATTGTAGCACCTCCCGGCACTGAAGCAACTACACAAGGACTTGTAGGAGCTGTTTTCGAGGGATTAGGTATAGAATACAATTATTTATTAAATTATGTATAATTTTGTTTGTACTCTTGTTAATGTAAATATAATCATAAAATCTTGATGATATAAATAAATTAAAATTAGGTGTATCTCTGGGAAGTTTTATTGGCGGTTTACTCTTTGATAAAATGGATGGATCTAAGGCATTCCAAATATTCGGAATTGGAGCAGCTATTTGCTGTTTTCTTCACTCTATTCTCCAGCACTTCATGACAAAACGGACTACTGTTTTACACATACATGAGAAAGGTAAGTGTTACACATAATTGACAAATATTTTATTACAATTTTCAATAAAAAAGTTTTGAGATAGCTTACAAATAAAGCATTAGTATTATTGTACGGGCGTGATTAGACTGAATAGAAAGAAAAGAAAAGATAATGAAATGAAATATAATAGCAAAATGGAGTCGGGGTTTAAATCAATTGGCGAGATACTGAAACATGTGGTTTATTAAATTAATGCACAATAACATATAAGACTTATAACTAGGTCAGAACAAAACAAATAAATCTTAAATTAAAGTTAAAGAAAGAAAGAATAGTAATACAAAGAGAAACGAACACTAAGAATATAATTACATACAAGAAACAAAAATTAATCCAACCGTAATACTCTGTTTTGCAATAGTCTACGTTAGTCTAATAGTTGCATTAATAGTCTGGTATTAACTATGGCTGGGCGACACGGCAAATTAATTTAACTGTCTTCAATTTTTAAAGTTGTGGCACTCGGCGAACTTAGCTATGGCGATCATTGGTCAGAAGATGCATAAGATTTTAATGAGAAGGAACTTACTGTCTGGTCGTGTTCTCTTCCTGAGAATTGTTACCTCCAATCTATCGTTTACTTGGGAGCTTCAGGTTGCTAAAGGCGACAGCACGCACTGTGAAAACAATAAGCGCCCGTCTATCTTCTCCTTGCGGTGATGGAAAGCGAGCAGAGTGGAGAGGTGTTGATAGCTCGAAGTCAGCAAGTGAAGAGAGAGCCTGAAGCGAAGAGCGTGATTCGGCCGACAGATGGTGTTTTAATCTTCTTTCCTAATCTAGGTGGCTATAGCCGATCATGGCGGCGGTGACTAGTGACTTTGAATTTACCAAGCTTTAAATGTTACGCTACTGAACAATTATGAATTATAAATTAAGTTATTTAGGAATTCATAGCTCCTAAGGCTTTTAAAATTTTCATCTATTCTTCAAATTGTTTTATTAAAACATACATTACACTTACATTCAAATTTTCAATATTTGTTTAGAGGGCATTAATGTTTTGTTTTTTAAATAACCTTTATATACCTAACACATTTATTAAAATTTAATTTATTTTTCGGTATTGTGCTGCTCAGTGGCGACCACTCCATTGTTGAAGGGTGAGTTAGAGTTAATTTAGGGCATTCATGTATTGGGAACGCTTACTAATTTCTATTTATTTAAGGGATTCTATTCAATAAACTTAGCCATGAGGTTTAGCTGCAGCAACTTAGGACATCTCATGCTCTTAGCTTTGCTGCATAAAATTTGATTTTTTTTAAAACTGGTTTTCTGCTATTTTTCCTGAAAGCAATCAAACTCATATTTTAGAATATAGTTTGTTTTTCACTCAAACTAGATTTTCCCTACACCTTGAAATTGAGATTAGTCTCTTCGCTTTTTATGAATTTGTGGAGTATCTTTGATATATTTACAATATTTTTGATAAAAGACTTTTTTGTGTTTAGAAAAAATGGAAAATTTATTCATTGTGTTGTGATTAGCACCTTGCCGTTTTTACGGAGCGGTCTCCTATAATTTGTGGAATAGCATACCCTATTCCATTGAAAATTCCTAATCCATGTGAGCAGGAGAGTTATTTGACTAAGTTAGAGAAAATCTTAGGCGACACAATTGCATCCCACCAAGCTTCATCTCCAAATTTAAACCAGTCTGGTATAACTACTGTCTTTGTGTGGTTTTGTGGCAGCAGAAGCTTTTTAGATATTTTTTTATAAAGCCAAAGGGATGTGTTTTGTTTTTTCTATTTTAAATGGTAGGAGTCTTCCGTTTTCTTTGACCTGTATTTTTTTTCTACAATTCAATAATTCTCTCTGTTGGCCATTTATAAATTAGCTGGTAATGATTGAGGTGACAAAACTTATAGCTTACAAATCAAAATTTTAAAACAAACGAGTGTTATTTAAAAATGTGATATGACTTTCATCTTTTAGTAAATAGTGGTTTTTGTCAATGGAAGTGTTTTGTTATAAAAAATCCTTTTCTTAAGAAATTCAAATACCTTAGTTTAGGTTATCAGTATTGAATGGTAAACGATGATAATTTTTTTAAATAGCTCTCTTACATAATTTCTCTTGGTTGTTAGCTCATTTTTTTTTCAATGTATTTATAATCCTCATTTTACAAAGTTGCTCAATGATACTGAAGTATTCTAGCTAACAGTTGTTGTCAGTTACAATACTGTGCTTGTATAGTACAATGATAAAATTTATTGAAAACATTTAATTGTTGAATGTCCTTGAAATGATTTGTACTTTAACTTTAGGAAACAAATTTTAATAGGAAAGGCAAAACGTAATACATCAGTGTAGTCACTCTATTTTCAGCTTAATCTTTGCTGATTTATAATTATTAAATTTGTGACTGTAGACTGCTACTCATTTCTAACTATAATTTATAGATTGTCTCATGAAAGTAAATTTCACTTTACACTTTCATAAATTGTAGTTATGTAGAATTTATAAGAATTATAGGTAACTACTGTATGCATGAAGCCTTTAGTGGTTGTGAAGGATAGATTAGATTCGGTACTTTTTTTTTAAATTCACCCATCTGTTCTGTATTTTATTTATTTCATGATTATTTCTGAAGAGCAACTGTCATAACCATTTATACTTGTATATTTGTTCTAAATTGTTAACTGGTCAGTTCATTCCTTAATTCTTCTGATAAACCATTTCTGTTATTGTTTCAAACAACTATGACGAATGTCCTAGAAAAGTGATTTTAGATGTTATGAAATTTTATAATATTTACTTTTAACAAGCTCAAAATAACCTTCATAGTTAACGATACATTCACTAGGAGTTTTTTTTTTGTATGTTAATTTGACTTAGAGCTGAATGTTAAATATAAAGTGAACCATTTAATAGCCAGTATTTAATTTTGTTTTATTGTAGAAACTTGTCTTATTTTAAATTTATGAAATATGTGTAAATAAATTTAAGTCTGGCAGTTGTAATTTTTTGTCTGAAGATAAGGCAAGGTCTCCTTATCACTCATCGCTGTCCATAAGCATTACAGAAAGAATTTAAGAATTTCAGCATCTTATATTTATTTAATGAGATAACTTGGCTGTGGATTTTTTGATAAAAATTAATTATCTGATAATCAAACATAGATAAGATGGATCTTATATATACCACATTGACATAGCTAAGTCATCAGTTATGTGTTCTTACAACTAGCCTTATTGTATTAGTACTTACATTTTTTTAAATATCTTTATCCTCTGTGCACTCGCAAAACATTTTGTATTTATTACTTGTTAATTTAACTGGTCGATTAAGTATGTTTCTGTTATTCTTGTACTTAAACTTGAAAATTTCAGTGGTTTGTTGTCCTGTAATGTTTTAGATCTGATCATGTACATGTGCTAACCCTTTGTCATAAAATTTGGAAAAAGCAACATTTTCTCCAAGTATTTTTGTAATAACTTGCTTTTGTAGGAATTGATTAAAAGTAATGGTCTCATTGACATCAGGGGCGATCAAATTCTAGAGTTTTTTTAATATATAATTTTACATTAACTGAAATTTTCTCTTATCTGATTGGCATCTAGATAGCTATTAGAAGCATTGTGTTTGAGAGAACAAAGAAATAGAATAAATAATTACCACTTTAGTTCATTTAACTATAATAATGAGGGATTAATCTGCAATGTACCAATTCAATTTATATTGTTTCAAATTTTAATTAAACTTTTTTAGTTATTTTCATTTTATTGCCTTTAAATCAATTTTGTTTTTTGTTTAAGTTATATTAGTAAAGGTTAACATTCATACATGGCAAAATTCTCATAACTTCTTTGTTATAATAATATACTTTTTTAACAGTTTTAACTGTCAGACCATCCTCTCAAATAATATTTTATCATTGCTTAGTTTATTTCATTCTATATTTTTCACAGACTTAATTATTTATTAAAAAAAAAAGTTTTATTGTCTTTTTTTATAATATAATAATATAAACTTGGCTTTTTTTTGTCTTTGACTGATAACTTATTTAATTAATATTAAATTATCTTCTTTAATTAATTAATGTTTATTAATCAACCTTTTTTAATATATTAACTTAATTTACCACGGTTACTTTTGAGTAGAGACCAGATTTTCAGTAAAAAAAAAAAATCTCAATAAAAAATGGAAAACTTCCAGTAACAAATTCAAATTCTGAAGCTAATCTCCAAAAAAGTTTTTAAAATTGAGTGTTTAAGATTAAAAAAGTGCAAATTCAGAATATTAATAAGTGTGAACAGTTTATAATTTTTACCTTTATTTAAATGCTAACTGTTTTATTTATATCTAAGAATTAGTATAGCTTAGGGTGATGAAACAACAATAGTTTTATTCAGTCGTGAAAGAAATAACCTTAGTATGTGTTAAATGAAATTTTGATCCAAAATACCCTATGAATTTATGACCCTATGACAGTTTTTTAATTCATATTACCCCAAAAGGAATTTAACCCCAGTTTAATTTTAGAAAGTGTGTGGCCACCTATGCAGACTATATTAAAAAAAAAGTATCAAACCTTAGATCAGTTTCAATTTCAAGTAGCTCTCACTGAACAAATTTTTAAATTCCTGAAAATTGTATGAGCAAACCTTTTATTTTGCTTCGAAGACAATTCGAAGTACTGTTAAAAGAATTTGAGGGGCTTAGTTTACCTAAATAAGTTTACTTTCTATATCCTTTCATGAATTCATAATTTTTTCCTATAAAATACATTACCAATTTTCTAATTAAGGATAAATAAATAAAATGCATACATAATTTTAATAGATTCAATAGATGAATCTGTTAGCTAATGAATCATTCTTGATATTTAAGCTGTTACCGATATACAAATAATATATTATACAATAACATGGAAATCTGATATCTATTCATCAATTTTGTTTCTATCAGATGTATTTTAAATTTTTTTATTTTTATTTTTTTTTAGGGTTTTATTGGGAATATTAATCATATTTTTAAAAAGTTGGATTCATATATTTTTTTTTAATATTACATTTTACTTAACTCATCTTTGAATAGATTAAAAAAAAATGCTGATGTAACTTAACCATCTGTATTACTTAAAATTAAATTAAATTAGTATCAATGATCAATCTTCTTGGTTTGATTCCCATAAGCATCCCCATAAAATGGTTTCTTATTTTCTTGGTTATTTAAAATTAAATCATTGCTTCCGTCTATAAGTATTGTTGAAATTGTATTTCTATACGAATTTCAAACAAATATTACATCAACATGCGAATAGTACAATATTAACCATGCTTATTTAGGAAACTATTGGCATATCAACTTTATGCCTTATTATGTAGTAATTTATTAATATTTCCGACTTATTTCTCATTTTTGGGCGATAGGAAAAAAATATTTGAAAAATAGATGATTACATCATTTATTAGATTATTTTATATTTAAGTCGGTTTATGTCCTTAGCAATGAGGGTCATTACTTATTTATTCTCATTGAATTTGATTCCGCTTGTGCAGCTATTGTTTCCCATGTTTTATATTTAAACAAAGTAGAATGAATACATGTTATTTTAAAATTAAAATTGTTAAAGTTTATTTTGCCGTATTAAAATAAAAATGTAAATATTACATTCATATGATCAAAATAAATATAAAAGATTTCTTTTGCAGTAAGTAGGTTGATTTAAAAGCAAACTGTTGTTTTGTTTCTTAAACAGTTAAGAAACAAAACCTCAATTTTTATTTTTTTATTTTAAGCTTATTATAAAATGCTGATAGTTTTCAGAAGTTTCTAGAAAATTAATATTGATGAGGAAATGTTTGACTGGATGTATCTTGAGAAATCTTGAAAATAGTCGGGATGTGCAGACAATAAAGTTAACACAAATAAGTACAACTTATTTTATTTGTGCCAATGTGTTGGCCTAATTTTTAGGTCATCATCATGGCTGAGAATTAGAGTATTAAAACAAAACAGAATAAGAGTATCAACAGTGAATATAGCAGTTTATGGAGGCAATAGGAATTCCTATCATTTCCGTCTGTATAAACTGTTCACTTTGATATTCCGTTTTGTTTTATTCTCAGCCCTGATTATGGCCTAAAAATTAGGTCGAAACGTTGGCACAACTAAAATAATTTGATTTATTGTCTGCGTCCTCTCACTCGTTTTCAAGATTTCTCAAGAAAATTAACAATCAATTAAATTTTTTGTTTTCATTTTTATTGTTTGAAAGTTGGTTTTTGTATTGGATATTATTATTTTTCTTTTGAATGGATAAGTCATTTGTGTGGACTTGTAATGGCCTTTATGGTCATATGTCCAAGAATAGTTCTTCTTTGATCCACAATTTTGTTTTGGAAGATTCTCATTCAGTTTATCAAAATACCAATGAGTTTATTGTTGGATTTATTTAGTGACAATAGTATATTTTATTTTGATAGTATATGTGACTCTCATGTATATGAAAATCTAATCTGGCATCTATCACATCTCTTGTAATTTTGTGCTTTTACATTTCGTAAATTTTAAAATTAATCCCTTATTATTTTATGATGTCATCTGTAACCATCATTGAATCAGTGTGTCTGTGTAATCTGTTTTGTTAAATACTATTCAGTTAATATTATGGCTTAATAAGTTGGATGATATTATTTATCAGTTTTGACTATATGTCTGATCAAGAAACTGCTGTCACTTTTGTATTGAATTCACGGTAATATTCAAGAAGAACATCATCTCCTATCTCATAAGACACCATAACTTTTACTCAATAATTAATACGAGTTTCGGGTTGTTATTTAAGATATATTAAATATATTGTTAAGTCAAGTCACCTCCTATTTCTCTTCTATTTCATTTTTTATTTCAAGATGTCTGCTTTTTGTTATTACTACTGTATTTAGTTTTCTATATTTTTTAATGTATGTACAATTTAGTTATGTCTTTGTTTGTATTTTGGTGGTTTTTATTTTAGATTTTTTCATTTCATTCATTAAGATAAGCTTTGCAGTATTACTATATTATGATTAAGAATAATAAAGTAAACCATTTTGTTTGATATCAACCAAGCACCTTCATATTGATTTGATTTATTTATGATAGTTTAATGTGACCCTCATCTTTAAATTTCAACTACTTATAAAAATAATGAAATGTCATTCCTAGCTAGTAGTAATAACATTAAAAGGAGGTTACATTATTATTGGAGTGTAGATTTAATAACTAAAAAAGGTTCATTTTACAATAGACATTTTCTTGGTATCTGTGAATGCCTCTGTAGCAGTCTAGTTGTATCAATTACTATTTTGGTTCACTTTCAGTTCAGTGTCTTGCAAGAGAGTATGGCTGAATTTGAGTCTTTTTATTGATTTAACTATGTGCCATTATATTAGTTATCAAAATGGTTACTGATTCAATTTATTTAAAAATGCTTTCTGATCCAGTAGTACATTTATTTTTAAGATTAATAGTATTCATCTATTTGAACTTAATGTCTTTCAAAGTTGCTACAGCCAAACTTTATCTATGAATAGAAGTATAACATATAAATAGCCTATTAATATTTAGCATGATAAGTAAAGTATTAATTATTTATTTTATCATATTACAGGGAATAATGCTGACACGTAAACAGTTTTGTATTAACCCTTTTTATATAATTGACTGTAAATATGCAAAAAAGATTCAGAACAATAAAATTTTCTGCTTGCTATTTTTTTTAGTCTAGTCTTAAAATCATAGTTGGTGTTTTCACTTGAAACTAGTTGGTTATTTAAGGATTGAGTCTTTTTTTCATAAACATGATTGTTTGATTAATTATTTTTTATTATAATTTTTAGTTGAGCTTTAAGCTTAAAATTACAATATTATTGCTATATTTATATGCTTCTGTATTGAAGAATAAGTCTTTTATGATAATTATAGATCAGAATATGAAATTTTATCTTAATTATATATGATTATTTTTCAAAATGAAAATGCCAGTTTTTTTTAAACTAGATTTCAATGAAGTAAAGTGGTTCAATATTAGCTATGTATTCAAAGTCCACATTAACCACGTTTTGGGAGTCTGGTATTACTAAAATAGTTGGTATGCATGTCCAAGGTAACAATAATTTTGCATGTTACATGATTTATGTCTGTCATGAGTATTTTGCATCTCTTAACCTAAATTATTAGTTTAAATTTGTTTACATATGTTGAAGGGATTCAAAATTTTGATTGTATTGTGTAAATATTTTTTTTCATCTAGGAATTAATTGTTTAAAACATCAGTTGAAAAATTTGTTCTAATGGTGTTTCATAGAAAGTGATTCAAAAAAAAAAAAAGGTTTGCTACAAGTTAATAGTTTATGGGAGTTAAAAAGTTAGATCTTTTCAATTAGAAATATATATATATATATTTATACACTACTATTGGATTACTTTCTTTGTGTGTTAATCTAAGTATGTTCTATGGCAATTATCAGCCTTGGATTCTTCTATCAGAATTTTAAAACTAAAGAGTTATATTTGTTTATAAACAATCATTTATGATACTATATTTTCACCATTCTTGAAGACTACAATGCTCAACCTTCTGTGATATTTTACTACTACATTTAACTATATTTATATTTATCCTAAATATATCAATATAAATTGTGCTTATTAATTCCCACATTCAGAATAATTTATAATGTAATATAATTGGTTAATTTGTTTGTATTAATATGCACTCATTTTAAATAATTTTACGATGTTTGTTAATTGTTTTGTTTCATGAGACTAAGACTAGTTATGGTTTAGTATATGTATATTGTACCTCAATGTTAAGTTAAAGTCTGTTTGTCCCTAATGACTCAGTTGTAACTTGCCATAATTCGGGTACGATTATATTTGCTAGAACTATGTTTAGTTCTGAAGCTTAATAAAGAGTTGAGATTTATTTAGGAAAAATTGAAATTATGGCTGAAAAAAAGGACAATTTTCAAAAAGTGGATTTAAGATTGAAATAGAAAAATAAAGAAAATTTGGACTATCACTATACTGCTGAATAACTTGTTTCCGTATTTCACTACGGGAACCAGTTATTCTTAAACTAGAACTAGCATTTAAAGCAAAATGGATTATGTTATTCTCATTTGGTTGTAATAGAAACATAATAAGTATTTATATTCCTTTTTTATAGAGATTAAAATATCCAATAGCCCTTCGGACATTGGAAATTTGATTATTGCTTTGATCATTTGTTCTTATGATAAAACTTGCTTCACAGTTACTATTTAATATATATCTAAGTGTTAAAACCATAATATCCATTGCACTGTTAAAAAAACCTGCATTACTCTAATATTAGCTACAGACTCAATTAAAAACCAGTAGTTATCCAATTATTTTGATGTTGGATAGTTATTTATTATTTATTTTATATTGTGTTACAAACATTGTAGACTTTGAACAAACTCATTTTTAGGATCCTTTTTTCTAAAATTACCTTTAATAGGATTAAGTACATAAAAGTAACATAATTAACTTTATTGAAATATTATACAAGGTAAAAATGTTTGAAAAGGAATTAAAATGTTTTTATTATAATTTAAAAAAGAAAAGAAAAATCCAATCGACATAGATTTTGTTAATCTTTATTAATTTTTAAAAAGTATTATTGGATGAGTTTTACTTGTAAATTTAATAGATTACACTGATATGTCTTTGTTTTTTTTAAATGTTTCATTATCATATATGGAATTTTTATCTTTTCAAGTACTTAAAAATTACTCTGGCATTTGGTTTTCACTGCTGCTAATGTTGGTCATCAATTTAATATTTATAATTTATTATAATTTTTTTATCATTTCTTTAATTTTTAAATATTTTTATTTTGAAGAGAAAAGATTTGCCCCCAGCTGGGATTCGAACCCAGATCTCCGCCTCACCGTGGCAATGCTCTAACCATTTGAGCCACCGGGGCCGCTCCCTACCTAGGACGTTTGTTCTAGTAGGACGTTTGTCCTAGGTAGGGAGCAAATCTTTTCTCTTCAAAATAAAAATTTAATATTCAGTTTTTTACTCCATTTATTCTTTCAGATTTGATTTTAATTGAATCAACTTTATGTATTTATGATTTATTTATTATTTGTATGTCAGGGAGAGGTTTATGTGCAGTTCTCTTTATTTATTGTAATAGTTCCATAAAGAGAGTTATGTAAGAAATATATATTTACTGAGCTCCTGTGAACAATATTAAATTAAAAAAAAAAACTTTTATGATAAAAATAGAATGGCAGAAGCAGAATCAGTTTAGTGATTGCTTTATATGCTGAATGTTGTATTTTTCCAAGATTTATTTTTTTAAATATTTTTATTGGTTACTACTTAATTTCTATCTTCCGTATGTTGTTTCTAATATTATATTTCTAATTCTTGCCAAGAAGACAACTAGTAGGCTGCGGTTTTCTTAAAATGATGCTTTAATTTAGATTAATAACCATTTCAGTGATTTAGAAATGAGACACCTTCATATAAATGGAATCGACTGGTTATTCAATAACAAAAAGGCCAGATCACAAGTTCAGATTTTTATATAATTCCTCATTAAATGCTTCTGACAGTTTAACAACAAACTCATGTGATGAAAATGATGTTTTTTTACACTGTGAACTATATTACAGGCTGATAAATAAACAAAAAACAAGAAAAATGGTTCGTTAAAACAAAAAAATATATGTATGTATATCATAATTTCCTGTACAACTCTACTGTACGTTCACATTATCAGTATTGGCTAGAGCTTGCCTCCACACTTTGAAAAGCTGAAGATAGCTGCACCAATCTAGATGTGTTTACTTCTAGCATAACCACTACTATCTGAGATATCAAGGAAGCCTATTTATATACTAACATATTCAAATAGGTTTATACAATCTTTGTTTGCAGATTAAGTATAAGTAAAAGAATATTTTTTATTTTGGTGGTGCTCCCATCCTCAGAATTCTCCCCATTGTCTGATAGCCTCTATGCCACTACCCTAAATACCTGATATCAACTAATAATATTGAATCACTGCAGTAAATTTTATGATTCAAACAAATATAAATTTACATTTAAATTGAAGTAGTAGTAGTAAGTTTTGCCGCCATTTTCCCGTAAATTAGGTGGCAAACTGTAGCTTGTAATAATGAAATCATATATTAAAGTTGTATCGAATTTTCTTTTCTACTATCACTACTTGCTTGCTATCTCTTTGGATTTCTTCTTTTATTATTTGATTTACTTTTTTGGTAAATGTCTCTTTCCGTCAGCTTTGATTAGGCAAATACTGACCTTGCTCATGAATACATTGATCACAATACTATAAATTAAATCATAACATTGAATTATCATCCATAGCAAAGAGGTTATCACAGATCAATGGAAATATTTAGTTTTTAGGGATTTACAGCAAGAAGTTGAGAAGTTAGAAGGTAGGATGTTCAGGGTAGGAGCAAGTTATGAAATGCTCTCAATGTCCATCTTGAAAATACTTGGTTTAAGTCATTGGCTTGAAATAAATTTTTATGCTGAGACATTGGCACAAATTACAGTTGCGGTGTGAAAAAGTGTTGCCAATATTTCCATACTTGATTGAAGGCTCTTTAACATTTTAAAACAATTAGAAATGTACATACTGCATCAACCAATAAATTATTCCAACTTTTTTGAAAAGCATAGCCAGAGATGTGGCAAAAGATTGAATAAATAGCTTATAAAAGATTCCGCCTATCATATATTGTTATGTATGTATATAAATACTTATTTCAACTGCTTCTTTTTTTATTTCTGACCAACAGATACTTTAAAAGATTCCTTCATTGCTTATTGTGGTGTTCAGTAGTTGGCCACTGCAGTGATTCTGAAGTTAATTATTAAATATGGAATAAGTTTTGATCCACCCTTATGGGTTTAATATAAGGACACTTGTAAAATAAGACCCAATTATTTCTTAAGTGTAGCAATATTCAATTTAAAAATGAATCTGATTTTTGTTTTTACTTTGTCGCCAGTACAAGAGTTTTTTCAACCAAAATGTGAATCCTTTTGATCATCTCACCTGAAACTGATGATCTTCCATATTCTACATCATGATAGGCCTTAGCAATACCTGTGAAATCCCTTATGATTTGTGAATAGTATTGTGCTCCTGTCAATGTTGGTGAATTTTTGTTATTACTTAACACGTTGCCGCACACTTTTAATTTGACGATCGTCCTCGGAAACACATTTTTTTTTTTCAATTGTTTATGACTGCCAGAACATTGTCGTCGTCGTGAACGACCGATATAGCCATCATTTGTCTCTAGATGCCCTCATTTTTCAAAGCGGTAAAGCATGAGAAAACGCATAAAAGGGCAATAAGACCGGACGCCTATAGCCGTCATTTGCGGCAACGTGTTAAAACCCCGTTCTCCTTTTAAATGCAAATCATTACTTGGATTCAGCATTTGGCAGTAGTGTAATCAGAATTTCATTCACATATCTTTACTCAACTAACAGTATGTAGGGTAGCAAAGCCTGGCAAAGTGTTATCGAGAGTTGGAGAATTACAGTGATTACTGGAAGTAATATTTAAATCTCTCCTACATCGCTTTGGGAACTATACTGTATAAATATGCCTTCTTAATTTTGTAACCAATTTCTATTTAATATTTCAGTTCTGTGGTGAGATTTATTTGTGGGCATATTGCGATGTCACTTTTGACTCAGTTGATCATTAGGTATTCACTTTTTTTTTCTTAGTTTTGTCATTTATATTATTATATTTATTCTTAGGTCAAGATAGTGAGGATGAAAAACCCTTTAGGCAAGTTGATTCATGAAGGTACAATTTACTATAATTTAAAGGTAACTAGACCCTCGAAATACTTTCACAAATTCTCAAATCATTGTAATGAGTGCTCTATACATCGTTTATGTGACAGTAGTTACTGCTTTAGATTCTTAGCTGTTTTTTATACCTTATTTTATTCAGAAGTATTGTTAGTTTTTAGCTTAGAATTGATGTTGTAAACTTGCCATGTTTGTATAATGTTCTATTTTTATCATATTCAGTTGCACCATCCTTTTTTTAAAAGATTATAATATCCTGTATTTTTAATTCTTATTGTTTTATTTATTTTATATTCTTCATTAGCTTACTATATGAATTCGTTAAAAAATCATTTTGTTGTTACAGTGTTGTTTTCATAATTGCATGGATATCATTAATAATTTCTAAATCTATGCAATATTCCAATTATATAGTTAGAGATAGTGCATGCTCGTTTAAATATGTATTTTCTTAGTTTTCTTCTAAACATAGCTTGAATTGTCTTATTATTGATCATAAGTTTTCTTTATATTAGAAAATAGCTATATAAATAAATTTTTGTACCGAAGCAATTTAAGTAAGTATTAATAATGATGTTAGTAAGCAGGACTAACTTAGACATAAATGTATCATGTTTAAGCCAAGGTAATCTCTATTTGTGTACAATTTATTCTTTTTTAATATTATAATAATTGGTCTGGGAGCAGAGTAGTTAACTCAACATGTTAGGTCGTGGGTTACTGTTCTCTACCCAAGTTTAAGACCAGCTTGGCATATTATTTATTCTGTTAATAGCAGTGGATTGACCCTGGTGCTCACTCAGCACTATAAAATGCATACACTCAATTGGAAAAGGTACTAAAGGGGAAAAACCTGGCTGTTGTGCCAGACAAATCACCTCTTTACACATCTGGGCATAGAAACAGAAGTTCTGCCATCTATTGAACCCCAATGCCCTTCATGGAATGTAGTTATGCATGTTTTATAGTCATCGATATACAAGTCAAAGTAAAAGACTAAATCAACAAATTAAACTTTTTAAATGAAAAGCTAAACCTTTACCGTTAAAATCCATGGAGGATCTTGGGTTCAGTACGTTGTATAAACCGTACTGTTTCTTCTGACAACTGTTGTGCTGGAAGGTGATTTGTCCTAGATCTTGCTCAACTACCAGATTTTTCTCCCTATTTTGGGTACCCACTTTATAGAAGCTGGGTGAGCCTCAGGAGGGTCTAGAACTCTGTAGGATCCATCTCCGGGCGCTAACAGATTAAATAAAATCTGCCAGCATCTGGATTCAAACCCAGGACCTTCGGCATAGCAATTTAGCTCTTTTCTAAATATATATTGAAGTGCTAAAAAAAGCAAAACTATGAAGTTTATACTTGTGTTATAATTTTATTGATTTGTACCTTTGATGTTTTGATGTAGTATGAATATTTAATGATTAGTAATTTTTATTTAAAAATTTTTTTTTTTTTTAGAAGGATCTTTATACAATTCTCAACACTTTAATTTAAAACATTATTTATTGATATTCTAGTTTTCAACTTGGCACTAATTTCAAGCATTTTTTCTAGTTTAAATATTGAACATATGAAAACGCCATTCCTTATTTATCTAAAAAAAGTTTGGGATGTATTTTCAGTTGATTATTAAGTATTCATTTTTTTTTTCTTAGTCTTGTCATTTAAAGTATTATTGCCTTTGGGATTTGCAATTTCAGTATAACTTTTAATGTTTCCCTCTTTACACATTCAACCATAAATATTTATACAAGTAAAATCGCTTCACATGATGTAAAAGTTGCTTCACATGATGCAAAAAGATATTCACATGATTTCAAAAATAAAAATAAAATAGTTTAATGTATATTTAAATTTAAATATGTATCGTTTTAATCCTGTTGTTATTTAGAAAGAAATTGAGTTTTAAAGTATATTGGATTTTTTTTTTTTTATTTATTTATTAACTTTACATAATGATTTAGAATTATTATCTTTGATTTAATAATAATGTTTTCTATATATTTTTTTTTTCTAGATTTTAATCACACAAGGTATGCAAGTCCGAATGATGCAATTCATATGCTCGAAGACACCCTTCAAGACTTATCACCACGTTGAATTCCAAGTAATTTATTTTATGTAGTGAATTTTCTGTCCAATTATTGTTGAAACTTTTAAATTTAGATACAATGTTTAGATGCTAGTCATAATGAAAAATCGATTTCCAGGATAAATATGGAGCTAAAATACTTATTATAACTTTTATTTTAAATGAATTTTGTACATATGTACTCCTAAGGGTTATTCTAAGGGTATAGAATAAAATGGAGTAAAAAAGGAAAGTAAATTATCATTGCTTGAAGTGGTTTGAATGGAATAAATGTTTTAATGAATGGATGTGAGGTTCAATTGCTCTCCAAGCGGATGATAATTTTCATCCTTCCGCCTCCATTCTTGCCTTTTGAGTATTCCCTTAGATTGAAAGTAGTTCTAATTTTAGTTCTTAAAGGAAGTGTGATCTCTAATTATTCATTGAACTGCCTTTTCTTAAACTGACAATAAAGAATATTGTAAGTAGATTTACTTAAAAAATTGTGACTTATAAAAAAGTTTGTTCTTGTTATTCTTATATTTCAGAATTTATGTTAATTTTTATGTATCGTTTTATGATATAATAATGGTTGGGGTTGATTCTTCTGCTGTATATTTTGTATACCTTATTTATTTTATATTTTTTACTGATGCAAAAGCTTGTAGTTTTCAGTGTTTAATTATATTTATGTCTCAATTGAGTTCATATATGTATCCATGACATTCCTGGATTTCCATATTATAATCTACCTAAATTATAGTTGAGGTTCAAGTTTTATTGTATTAGATTATAAAATAATATCCTACTTTAGATGTATAAAAGTGGTGCCTTTTTATATATGCATCCATGTTCCATGTTTAATTTAAAGAAGAAATTATTTATTTTGCAATTTTATTAATAAAGCAGTATTTTTGTTATTCTTGTATTTTTGAAAATACAACAACTATTACGAAATATTTTAATTTTTTTTTCTCCCATTTTCCATTGTATGGTTTACATCATGATTTCAGCCTCTGAATTGGTTTTTATTCAAGTTTATTTATTTTTTACTCATTGTTCTGTAATATTTGTAGAATTGTGTTTATTCCTAGATTTATTAATGTGAACAAACTGAGATAAAAATGATGTCTTAGATAAATTGTTTCATTTCATTAGACATTCACTGTTCAGATTTCCTTTGAAGTGAAACCCTCTGTTAACTTTATATTTTCTGCCTTTCATTTATAAATTCTGGTAAGATATATTTATTATTTATATATAAATTGGTTAATTCTTTTATTAGGTATTATATAAATGTATATATATATGTGTTTTTTCCATTCTAGGTCACAAAATGAAATTCAATAAAAAATTATTTCCAATGAAAGCTCACTTTTTCATGATGATGGCAGGTGGTTATTAATTCCAAATACTTTTTTGTTTAACATTTTAGATTTAATATTATTAATTAATGAAGATTTTATAATGCTTTACATTTGTTTAATTCTGGCTGTTTAGAATGATTTACTTAGATATACTGGTAGCGGTGTTAAACTAAAAATCTTTTAGATTATTAAGAAAACCAGAATCTCAGTCAATTGTTTTATCATAAAAGATATACAAAAGATTCAAAAATTATCTAGATTTTATACACATACATGTTTCAATTCACCATCTAATGAAAAATAGTATGTAATTATTTTATGAGTAAGTTTTTTAATTTAAATATAAAAAAAGAAATCAAAATCAATTGATAGGCTTGGATTTTTATATCTTTTATAATCAAACTGGCAAGGTTCATAATAAACTCAGTATGTTTTTCTCATTTTTTGGAACAACTATTTAAACTTGAAAAAGTTTTTTTTTTTTTATTCTAAAAATTTACTTTCTCCAGTAAAAAAGTCTGAAAAATTATTAATGAGGTAGTCTTGAGTTTAACAGGCATCTGTAAAAAAGTGAAATATATATAAACAGAAAAATTAACTAAGAAACACTTTCTTAAATATTGTTAAAATCTGAGTAAATTTTAATTCTGGCTACATGATTTTTTCTATAGAATTTATTAACAAATGGTCCTGAATAATATATATTTTTTTTTTTAATGCTTGTGAAGTCGAGCCATTGAGACCAAAATAACTATAAGTCCATAGATTTTTATTTTAAGAAACAGTTGTTTTTACTAGACTTAATTGAAATTTTAAGTTTAGCATTGTGTGGTCAATGAATTGAATATTAATTTAGTGTTTGATTAAAACTAATTGTGATAAATAACTCTCAACTATTCATTTTATTTTAAACATTTGGAAAATGACTAGACACCTTTGTTCAACATTTTTGAGGTTAATAAAAAAATAGGAAAATAACCAACAAAATTGCTGATTAGTGATTTTAAGACTTATTTCACATATTCTTTTAACGGTTTTGATTTTATAAATTATATTTTTAGACATGTCAAAAATGTGACACATTATTTTGGTATGTATATGGTTTCACACTGTCCATTGCTGTTAGTGGAAGCCTAACAACATATTTGTGCTAAATGCTATTTAATAAATTGTGATGTAAAGGTTAGTTTGCACATTAATTAAAAAATACCTATCAAACTGAATGTTTTAACTAGTGGCATTCAATAGGAATTTTTTTTATTATTGTCAGTTAAATATAGAGAGCTGCTGATGGGGACTAAGAAGATTGACGTATCAATGATGGGTGCCACATTAATCGTTACACCAAGTTAAAGTCAACTAAATGTGCTACAGTACATTCTAAAAAGTGGGTGCCCTTAATCGAAGGAAAAATGCCTGATTTAAGGTTAAGCATGATTTTTGTCACTTAGCACTTTGTTGTCCAGAAGCAGTACATTCTTAATAAGTTCTGGAGTCAATGAGTACTAGAATCTTGATGAATTACAGAAGACCTGTACCACTTCTCTTCTTTTCCTTTCTCTTGATGCCTCTCAGGTTCAAACAGGCACCCTGGTTTCTCGTGAGTTCTCTCATTTTTTAATCACTTTCCCTCATGATGGTCCTTGCCTGGATATGAAGTCTTCGTCAGGCTGTCGAGGTCTTTCCTTAAGTCTTATACCTGTTTGACAGGCTTATAGAAGGTTCTGGGTTCTCTATATTCTTGCATTCTACAGACATCGCCATATCACTAACACTGCCTTTTCACGAGTATTTGTTCTAATGGCTAGAGATCTAACCTTTCTTATTCCGTTGTTTCGTATACAGCTTCATCTTGTTTTTCAAGTCACTCTTTAGAAATATCTCATTTCAACTGTGGTTGTTCTATTTTTATGTCTGTCTAGAGTTACCCAGCTTCATTCAATTCGTTTTATATTCACAGGCTATTTTATTTTTGTGCCTCTTTTACCTGGTCATCCTTACATTTCTATTTCCACTCACCATTACCATTTACATTTCTACTCACAAACACTTTCTTTTAGCCACAGACATCTGTGTCCACTTCAATAATTTTGTTTAATTTTCTTCCAAAGCGTATCCATGGGACCATCTAGGTTTACGGTATCTAGGACTGAGTCTAATTTTGTTTCATACTCAACCTCCTTTTCAGGGTATTACAGTTGAATCAAAGCAATCTTGGTATATTCCTTTTCTGGCCCTTAGTATTCAAGTATCAGCAACTAGGAGGAGATGGTCTGTCCTAAGCTTTGCTACTCTTACAACTTTTGTGTCAGTGAAATATTTCTATTGCCTGTAGAACTATTGGAATTCCTTTCAGGCACAGAGAAAGTAATTTTGTGGACTGGCTTGTGGGGATAAATGAATTTCCTGTCAGCAAGTTGTGGACACAGAAGTCTATGAGACTTTTCCATTTTCATTATTTGTTGCCTCTGTTTCATGTGGGGCTATTATTTCATGTGCTCTATTATGAATTCTTGCATTCAAGTGCCCCAATATAACATTTCTGTGCTTATTTCAGCTTGTTATAATGGTCCTTTCTAGGACCAATATTACAAGAAATAAAATAATTCTATGCAATATATCCGCTTCCTCTGTTGGAGCGTACACTTGTTTATGGATGGTTTGCCAATTGTGAGCTTTTCTGAATATCTGCTATAATGATTCGTGAGACTGGCTGTCATTCCTCTACCTCTGTGAATAACTTCTGTGTCATGATAATGCCAATTCCCTCTTTACCTCTTTCTCCATTTGGAATTCCTGAGTATTTTAGGCTATAATTTTCAGCAAGTAGAACTACCCTTCTTCTCTTCACTAATACCAAGTATCTGGACCCTATAGCTTTTCATCTTTTCTGTAATTTGTACCTCTTTTCCTGTTAAAGACCTTATGTTCCAAGTTGGAAATTGTATGTCCTTTTCCATACTGTGTCAATTCCTTGTAGGCTGACTTGCTCCATGGCTTGATGTTTCTGTGTAAATAAATATTATTAAAAAAAATAAAAATATTTAAAGCAATATAATTTTTGTCCATGTTTTAATCTCATGTATCAATTTATAATTTTTTAAGCCAATTATGAACCATATTGCTTGTATTTTAACTGTGCTATTCTCATCATTATCTGTGTAATATCTATCACATATGTATACAGAGTTGGTCACTTGAAGGTCTAACATTGATTTACCAACCTTCCACTGGTTTGGTCAGCTTAACAGGGACACCTCTTGTAGGCTAATCACTGGAGTTGGGTTTTCTGCCTGAACTGAACATTTTATGTTGCTGAAGTCAAGCAGCGATCCCTTAGAAAACTCCCATTAGCCCAAAGCTACAAGAACTCCCCACGTTAATTCCTGGATACAAATGTGTAATTTTTTTTTTTGTTTAAACATTACTGACTTGTCATTTGAATGGGCTTCATATGCCAACAAGCATTATTAGACACTAAACAAATTCACTTAGTAATTTAGGTCTACTCTAAATCAAAAGGAATTTTTGGAAAAATTACTTTTAAGCTATATTAAAGTCTCTCCACTTTAATTTTTATGTTTCAGGAGGTGCTCCTATTTATCCTTTCTTACCAATAATATTAAAAGAACTGGGATTTTCTTCAATATCAGTCGGATGGATTTTTACTGCTTACCCATTGATAGTAATCTTTGTGAAGCCCTTATGTGGTACCATTGCAGATAAATATAGATGTCATAGATTTGTTTTCTTTGTTTTATTAATTACTCAGATTATTACGGGTTTTGGAACTCAATGGTTACCTCATATGCCATTTAATACGACAGCAGAAGTTATTTGTGATAAAAATTTCAGCTTAAGGATTTGTTCAGAAAAACTGAATGACTCACTTATTGAAAATGTTAAATACATTGATAAGATTGGAGAGTCTGTCAATAATACTATCACTTGTAAGGTAATTATAAAACTATTTCATGCTAGCAATGTAATAGTAATACATATCTTAACATTTTAACAGTCCTTGCTATAAATTTAGATATTTCAGTCTAAAAACACTAGAAAATTTCAATTTATGATATATCTGCACAAATTTCATGAAATAAAATAAAGAGAATGACTTATAATTTATGACAAAATGTTATCTAAGAATCAACAAAATTAGATTATATTTACATTTGTTTGATTACGTATTTACGAAACAGGAGTTATCAGTTTTGTAATAATAATAATAATTTACTTTTAAACAACAATTAAACTGGAGATGGTTTTAATAGTGGTTATTTTCTTTGTATGGAAATACCAACTCTCACGGCAGGAGGATGTAAGAATGTTTTTAATTGAAATTTATGGAAAATAACATCAAGTGATAACAGAAACTTCCAGGCCTCTTTTTTGGTGTAGTGCAGTGGTTCAAGGTGGATCCCTTGGTAAATTTGTTTCCAATAAGGATATCGTGAAATGTTTAAATTAAATCTGAATAATAATGATTAAAACAATTTTATAACAAAAAAGGAACCAATCCACAACATATGAAAAAATGAGATTAAGTACTTATTTCTTCAACAGGATAGAAATACTTGTAATTTCATTGTGGAATTTCATCACCTGATGGTTGGATAGCTAATCTATTATTGCAAAAAAATATTAATTGGATTTTGTGACTAATTGGACAATTGACTTCCTCAGATTTTTTCATACAGGTTGACACGGAAAATTGGAAAAAATATTCTGGAAGGAAAAATCAGTTTGACGATGAAGATACATTTATTAGATTGGGCCCAGAATACTATTTTAAGGTATGTATGTGTATTGCTGTATCATTAGAAATAAAAATAAAATAACAAATTATTCAAATTGGAGGAGTTCATAACTTTAATGCGGACGTTTTATATATAAATTGTATTGGCATGACCTATTCAATTAGTACTTACTTCCTGTCTATGCATATGTTGTGCGAGTACATGCGTGTAAGTGTATGTATGTAATAATCAAACATAAATATAATTAACTACATTCTAAAGGATGCTCAATTCATTTATGGGATATTAAACTGGGTGTTGGATTCTAGGAAAACTGTTTAGTAGCAGAATTATCACATTTCTTTGATCCCTCAATAAAAACTGTGGATCAATGTAAAAACAATACTTCTATTTTAATGGATGTTTACTGTGAGGATGAGTATATCATGGAGATAATAAAAAAGAAGTCTGTTGATGGTGATGTAGAAATTGGAAATTCCGCTTTTTGGATTGCATTTTCTCTTATTATTACCTACAGGGTCATAGGAAGTATAGCACTGAGTTTTAGTGATACCTTTTGTTTTAATCTTCTAGGTAAGTAAAGTTGGTATGATATAATTAATAATTTACTTAATCTTACAATTAGGGCATGAGGGTGAGAGCCTGGTGATGTTTGGATTCATAATGATTTATATTTTATTCCTCCATATTTTTTTAATGTTAATATAGAATAGAATAGAATAGAAAAATAATTTTATTATATAATTAATAGAAATATATCTGGCCAAAGGGCTATAATATATTGCGATTACTGTGTATATTATTATAATCAGTGGGTGGATATATCTTTAATTTTATCACCTGAACCAAATTATCTGAATATATAATCATCATCATAATTAGTGGCATGAAAATCTGCCTCCTAACCGGAGCCTTTAAAACTTTATACCAGCTTAGTTTCTTTATCGAAGGTTCCTTTATAAGTCATGAATCAGATAAAACTATTCCATGTTATGCACAAATTATAACATTTGGCCTAGAAAAGAAACTCAAGAGTTGTAGTAAAGGAGAACCTCCAAATGAGTAGACTACCTTTAAGTCCACTAGGCAGAACCAATACCAGATATTTTCATTAAAGACATTTATAAAGAACTGGTATCAAAGAGTTCCCTTTAATCCCAAAACAAGAGACTGTAGACTAAAAGTTGGCATAATGAGGACAAAGGTGGATGTGATATTGGATCGATCGACAAGCCATTTTGGAAAAATGCTGAATAAAAAGAATGTTCAATCTATTAGAAAGGAGATCAGCTTGACTGTGATAATTACTGGGGAATTTCTCTACTCAACTTCCCATATATTATCTTCTCCAATTTACAGTATTCCAGATTGCTTCCAAATGCTGAGAGAGAAATAGGTAAGAACAGTGTGGGTTTTGAAGAAACAAATCCATCCCACATCAAATCATTACTCTTAGGAGTATCTGAAAAAAAAAGCAAAGGAGTGCAACCTTCAGATACACTACTTATTTGTGAACTTTAGGTCAGCATATGATAGTGTCCGAAGAGAAGAGTTATACAAAGCATTATGTGAAATGAATGTTTCACATAAACTTGTGTGCTTGATTAAAATGACTATGAAAGACAAACAAGTACTAACTAAAGGTTAAACTAGAGTTTCTACTATTGTGGCAATTCTTTAACCAAATAATGGAGCAGGTGATCCACAAACCACTATATTCCATAGCTTGATGCAGATTTCGGCCTATGCAAATAATGTAAACATCATAGGAAAGTCCTCTAATAAAATGGAAAATGCATCCCTTAACCTGTTCAGAGCTGCCGTATGAATAATAACTGGGATCAAAACTTAATACATGCATGCGAGAGGACTCATGGAACAAACTGGTTTTGTTGAAATAGGAGCCCTTAGTATTGAAAGAATGAAGTTCTTTACCTAATGAGTACCACCATCACCAGTGATAAGGACATTTAATTGAGGTCAAGAAGAGGCAAAGAGGGGATGAGGCAAATAGTTACTTCTTTGGGATCAACCGACATATAAAGAGCAAACTTATATCCTCTTTGTTATATCTTTATAAAAAATCCTCTACAAGACACTCATTCTGCCATACTAAATGGTTCAGAAGCCTGGGTTATAACAATAGTCGATGAGAAAATGCTGCTAACTTTTGAAAAGAAGATCCTATGGCAAATATAGACTAATCTATTCCAGATCCCACATGTTGATGTTAAAGTAATAAAATAATAGGATGTTGATAGTTGGGGGTGCAGTCAAGAAAACACGCAAAAATAGGTGAAACTATTTTATTTTAAGTGCCGACGTTTCGACCTACTATGTAGGTCATCTTCAGGGCCGATAGGAGTGGCTGCTCGGACAGAGAGTAACTGACTCACTTAAAGTAATAAAGTTTAATAGGTTGTTCTGGGGTGGGCCATGTGGCCAGAATAACAATGGAGGAAATAAGTGGAAGAGTAATGGAACAAAATGTGCAGGGTACAAGAAGAGTAGGCTGACCCCAGCTGTTATGGCTGGATGGGGTTGGTAAGGTCTCCAGGAGCTTGTTTAATAGTCAGAATTGGACGGTTGCCACATTAAACAGGGAGGTCTGGTAGAAATGGATTGTGGAGGACAAGGCCCATTGTTGGCTATATAGTCATGAATGATAAAAGAAGAAGAAGATATCAAAAAATGTGCAATCTAAATTTCTGTGGATTCTGTGCCAAGAACCGAAGTATGTAATCCCCTTTTGGCAAAGAATATCTCTGGGAACTTGAAAATAAAGTAGGTTTTTATTATCAAACATAGCATTATACAGCAAATATTAAGGTTACTTGAGGGTTGCCTCATATTAACAGCGTTGTAACTAAATTATACTATTTAATTTTTATAACGTATGATAGTCTAAACAGGGGGAAGCTATTGGAGGCGCTGCAGTCACTGGGGATACCTGGTAAGCTTATAAGATTGACGAGGATGACACTGGAAGGGACAAGTTGTCGGGTCAAAACCAGAGTGGGTATCTCGGACAGCTTTGACGTTAACATTATTGCCGCTACTGTTTAACCTTGCCTTAGAAGTGGCAATTAGAAAAATAAAGACGAATCCTGGAGGCACTATCTATAATAGGCTCACACAGCACATGCCGTATACGGATGATGTTGTCATTACTGGCAGGTCCAAGGCAGCACTAGCAGGCGCAGTTGAAGAGTTCAAGAATGCCGCATATGATTTAGGACTCATGATCAGTTATGAAAAGACTAGATATATGAAAACATCTTGGCAGATCAGGGAGAGGGTAGAAACTGTTGTATTGGGAGAAGAGGCATACCGGAGCTGCGATACATTTAAGTACCTGGGGGAGTATTGACGGAGAATAACAGTGTAGAAGCCGAAATAAAAGGCGGGATGGTTGCAGGAAAGAGATGTTTCTACGCCCTGTAAAAGGCACTCCGATACAAAAGTCTCTCCAGGAAAGCAAAGATATTTATATACAAAACAGTGATTAGACCAGTTTTTGTGTATGGCAGCGAGACGTGGCCTCTAACCAAGGAAAACAGGAAAGCCCTGCTGGTCTGGGAGAGAAGAGTCCTGAGAAGGATTTTCGGAGCGGTCAGAGAACAGCATAGATGGAGAATTAGAAGCAATGCCGAGCTAGAGGAACTATATGGTGAGCCAGATATCATCACAATTATTAAGAAGAGCAGAATCAGATGGCTGGGTCATGTTGAGAAAATGAATCCCTGCAGATTGCCAAAAATTATGCTGAGTGGTAAACCAGGAGGTAAAAGAAAGGAAGACCCAGGAACTGATGGATCGGTGATTTGGAGGAGGACTTGAGAGTGATGGGGATCAG
The DNA here is from genome assembly GCA_964056705.1 of Troilus luridus. Taxonomy (NCBI): domain Eukaryota; kingdom Metazoa; phylum Arthropoda; class Insecta; order Hemiptera; family Pentatomidae; genus Troilus; species Troilus luridus. The sequence continues at coordinate 36,789,939 of OZ057412.1, forward strand.
AAATTTGAAGAGCCTGGCGGTGGACCGTGGGGAGTGGAGTAGAGTGGTGGCAGAGGCCCAGGTCCTAAAAGGACTGTAGCTCTACAGAGTAAGTAAGTAAAATTTTTATAAAACAATTACAAACTTCACCATATATACCATTATATACAGTCTCTACCATGTACTGAACACAAGACCCTTCATGGGTTGTAGTGGTACTAGTTCAGGTTCATATAGCATAGATTGTAAGTTATATTGTTAAAGATAAAACTTGTTTGAGGTTTCTTATCAATTGCTCATTTAATCCATACCTAAATAAATGCTTTATTCCAGGTGATAAACCTCAAAATTATGGTGCACAGAGAATGTGGGGTGCAGCTAGTTGGGGTATTTTTTCTGTCATCAGTGGCATAATCTTGGATACAGTCAGCAGAGGAAAGCCAAATAAGAATTTTACTCCTTCTTATTATATGTTTCTTGGACTGCATTGTTTGGATTTAATAATTGCGTTCAACATCAAAGTAATTCTTCAAAGTTTATTTTGTAACTTAATCCAAATAATCTTTGTCTCTGTATAATGTGTTTTCATATTTTTTTAAAGGCGAAATTTACCAAACAATCAAAAAACATGATGTCTGATATTAACAAGTTATTCAAAGATCTTCGTGTCATCCTATTCTTGTTTTGGTGCTTCCTTGGTGGAATCTACTGTGCAATAATTTGGACTTATTTGTTTTGGTAATTAAAAAGAAATATTTCATTACTAAGTTTAAAATAGTTTGTTTTTTTTGTCTAAATCTGTAACCTAATTCACAAAGATGTAGTTTCTATGTTTTTCTACAAGTAAAAAGTTTGCCTAGCCATAGTCAAAGATTTTTTTCCTTCTAGTTCAATTTGTTTAAAATTGAAAGTCCAAGGGAGAATATCAAGTATCACTTTCTTTTAAATGATTTATTTTATTATGAGTAGATTTGAAACTTTTCAATAGGGGTTAGGATCTATATTTTATGAATCTAATTTATTTTTTGCATCCTCATTCCTTGGAAACATCGTCTTCTTCTTTACAGGGCGCTTGGTCCATGGAGGACCTTGGCCTCCTCGACAATTTTCCTTCACTCTGACTGATCTTCCACGGCTCTTCCCCATGTTCTCACCCTTAGTAGCCTTAGGTCTGCTTCCACATCGTCCAGCCATCCCATTGCAGGCCTGCCTATTCCTCTTTCTCCATCTGGACATTCCTCCATGATGAATTTCGGAAACCGTTTTTTATTCAATCTATTTACTTGGCCCAACCATCTTAATCTTGATTTTTTAATACAAGACTCTATATCAGTTTCTCCATATATGTCCTTAAGTTCGTCATTATTTTTGATACAGAAACAATTTCCTTCTTTGGTGGGGCAATTTACTCTTTTGTGATTCTTGAAACATATCATCTTCTAATGATTCTGATAGATTTTTTATTTGGGTTTCTTGAGAATTTTATTGCATTTCTTAATTTTAAAAAAAGTGACCTACATTTTATCCTGACTCTTTAATTTTAAAAAAAATTGAAGAGCATTACATTTCCTAAGTGATACTCCTACCAACTTTTTTCCAATTTTAAAAATATTTTCTCATAAAAGAAACAAATAAATAGGAATTGTTTTTTATTATTCTACTAATCTACAGCCATTCATTTTTGAGTTTCAAAGTGAAAAATAAAGTCCACGATTGTTTACTTACAAACTGATTAATTTTGTGTTTATACTAATAAAGTATATATAATCTTTTATTTTTGAAAATTTTTCTCAGGTTTGTTGAAGATTTGGCCGCAAATAGCCCAGGATTTGATAAGTCGTGGTTAGGCACCTTGGAAGGGCTTATGTTGACTGTACAGTGTTGCTTAGGAGAGTTACCATTCTTTTTTGCTTCAGGTATGGTGTTTAATTTATATTCCCTCCCTATTCTTTGCTATTAGAACTCTAAATCATTAAATAAGAATCAATATCTCATGAAAGAACCTTTAATAAGCATTTAATATAATTTTATAAGTATGTTAAACATTTAATCTCCTTAAGTAAGCTCTTGGATTCTGGGTATTTAATTTACATTTTTTCTGTAGGGTGGATTATAAAAAAAGTTGGCACAGCAAAATCAATGGTAATTGTACTTTTCTGTATTGCGGTCAGATTTCTTCTCTATTCTTCTCTCAGTAACCCTTGGTGGATTCTTCCAATAGAAGCTCTGAATGGTGTAACATTTGGCCTCTTTTATGCAGTAATGGTTACCTATGCCAGTTCTATCGCACCACCTGGTACAGAAATGACGGTGCAAAATTTATTTAGTTCAGTGAATGAAGGAGGAGGTAAGATGACTTGGGTTTTGCTTTTTTTTTGCCAAATAAATACAATAAATTTTCAAATTATTAATTAATCCTCTAGAGATAAGGCATCAATGAAAATCTGCCACTGCTCCTATTCACAAAATTATATCTCTATTATCAACTCTTTCGATTGTACAATTTAATAATTAAAATAAATACTTCCTACAAAAGGGAAGTAGTTTGTAATTTAATAGTTACTTAGTAGAGTGGTACTATCAAGATTCATTTGTTCCGGTTTCCAATATATAAATATGAATTTATCTTAGTGGAAATCAAACACACACTGATTCATACCAAGCGTGTGCTCTGCAATCATGAGGTCAAGATTCCAGTACATACCATAGCTCTTGGTCCACATTGATGCTGATATATTGACCAAGACTATTTTATTGCTGTAGGAGTCTTCCCTGTAAGGACAAATATCAAGAAAGAAATCATTGCTATATGGGAAGTTGCTAATGTACTGCTTACCATTAGAATAAACCAAAAAGTGGTTTCTCTAACAGGCTTTACTGTCACACTCCAGGCATTGACATTCAAAGATATGGAAGGTTACGAAAACTCAAAGAAGCTATTGAAATCTGATTGCGATAAGCGAATGGTTATTGCTTATTGTTAATCTTTCACTCTTTTCACATCAATAGAAATCAATGAAAGCTGATAGGCTGGCCAAAGAAGGTTATACAATGAACCTACCTCATTTCTCTGTTACCTATGCTTATATTAGCTAATTAAGAAAGACATTAAAAACATAAGAATGTGGTTGTGGAAGTTAAGTGGGGACTTATAATTTTATAGCCAATAATCCTTAACCGTTTTGTAAACACATGTTAATAGTTTTTTTTTTATAAAAGCATTATTATTGAAATAAAGTTAGTTTTGAAACAGCTTTCATGAGTATCATTCTATGCCAATTTATTATTATTATTTTTTGGTGTTTTGCTAGAGGAAGCTCTTAAGTGGTGCCGAAACCCGGGAACTTTAGATAAGTTCGCAGTGAGACTATTTTTTTTTCTTTTTCTCTCTTCTTGAAAACAATAACAAGTAATTTAATTTCTTTATATTTCCATAAAACAAATAATTTTCGATATGACTGAACAGGGACAGAGAGAAATCCTCAGGCCGGCAACATTAACGCTAGAACCTCCACTAGTACCAGCACAGCCAGTGCAGGTTGACCCTGAGTTCCCGCCATTGCCGTCGACTACTCTAGCAATGGCACGGGCGGACTTAGCTGCAAGGGAGGCGAACAGGATCGCACAAGAAACAAACGAGTTGGAAAAAATGAAGTTGAATTAAGCCAATGCGCAAGACATTAGAAGAGAAATATCGGACCTGGAGAAATTTAACGGCGATGTGGTGGAGCTAAACCACTTACTCAAAGGGGGCGACGGAATCATGTGCAGTATTCAATCCCAGGTCGCTGCGGATCTGTTGGAAGAACTTGATGCAAAAAGACTACGAGTTGCCCTAGCACTTCGAGTAAGAAGAAGGGTGGTGAACCTGATCCAGGCTGATGAGGATACTTCATGGCAAGTAATTAAAGAAAGACTGAAAAAGGCATCAGGAGGGGAGCCCCAGAGGAAGATATGTTACAGATGTTTCGGGAGATGAAAAGGCCGAACCAGATGAACGGCTAATATGCGGCAGGCCTCCTCGCTAGGTTGAACAAAACCAACGAATAATTGCGAGAAGTGATGGATACGGGAGCAGTAGAGGTATGGATGCTATTCATGACAACAATCCTAAAGGTCTAGGCAAAGGACACAGGAAAGAAAGATGGCCTGCCCAGAGACAAGACATTCGTCGAGTGCACGCATGAAATGGTAGACGCAAGTGCTCGGGATGAAGAGGAGAGAGACGAATTGGAGCCGGGATGGAATAGAGTCTCCTACCAGAGAATCGAAATGGGAAGAAATCGACCAACCTTTAATCTCGGTTCAAGAGAGAAACTACCGCCAAGAGAAAAGAGGCAATTCTCAGATAGGAAGAATTGGCGAAAGGAAGAGAGGAAGTGTCATGAGTGTGGCAAGACAGGGCATTTGGTAGCTCTGTGCCCTGGCACCCGCTACTTTGAATTCCAGACCGACACATAGCAAGACAATGCCCTTACATACGGCGCAAAGAACCCTACCGAGGAGAGCCCATGGAAGTTAACGCTCAGCGAATGTGGCGGAAAAGCAGAATTCCATCAGAATCCGCCAGTTCATCGGAGGCATCAGGATCTGAGACGGAGGGCAGCCAACCAGGTGACAGAGGAGCCACAGGAGTAAGGAGCAGGCGATGGAATGCAGGGCGAAGAACAGAAGAGGTAAGGAGAGAGGAAGGTCAAGAATGGGGTTCGTGTGAGCGTAGGGGCAACCACATTAATATGAATAATATTGTTAAAGAGTGTGGTAGGTTGCCTGTTATAGAGTTTTTGAAGGGATGAGAGTATTTAGTGGACACAGGGAGTTCGTGCACATTGGTAGGTAAAGATTACCTAGAGGCGATATGTTCAGGAAAGAGGAAATTAGAGGTTATAATTTGCCAGCGTAAGTTAGTCACTCTGAGTGGTCCCTGTACAGTAGAGGGGGAACTAGATATTGGGCTAGCAAAATGGGGAAAGAAGGGAGAAGTGGCGACGCTACATGTCGTGGAGACTATGCCGCGAGAGTACGGGGGGATCTTAGGTTGTGACCTGATTGAGAAATTAGGGACAAGTATCAGTAATTCAGGTGGTCATTGGTCGATTCGGGTAGGGAAAAAGAGATATAAAGTGATGCGAAACGTGAAAAGGGGCGTGAGGTGTGTCTGCTAGTCTGTTTGCAGGGGGAGATGAATCATATGGGATCTGGGACCCTCCTGGGGCTCACCCAGCCTCTATAAAATATTATAAAAATAGGATACCCAAAATAAGGGGGAAAATCTGGCGGTTGAGCGCAATCTAGGACAAGTCACCTCCTTGCAGAACCGTTGTCCATGAAATAGCACAGTCTCTACCATGTACTGAACCCCAGACCCGTTCACGGGTTGTAGTGGTACAGGGTTTTTTTTCTTATGGTGGAAATGATTCAGGGACCCAGAACAACAGAAGGAGGTGATGCTCGCTTATCATCAAGGAAAAACAAACCACCGAGGGATTAACGAAACAATGGGGGCGTTGAAACGGAGGTACTATTGGGTAGGCATGTGGAAAACGATAGAAGGGATAATGAGGGACTGCCACATTTGCCATACCGCGAAGTACGATCGCCACCCCCCCAGTAGGACTGGATCATTTAAAATGATTGGGGCCGATGAATACCTGCTGTGTGACTTTCCCTTGTGGTCCCTAAAGGAAGAGACTGTAGATAATTTTTTTATTTATAGCTGTGCAGACTGATAATACTATCCTAAAGGACACCTTAGCAGTGATATTCCTTCACTAGAATGGGCACTTTGACAAACATTAATGGTGAGCATTTGCCTCTGGGCACATTTACTGTGCACTGTTAACTGTAACACTGGGTTCTTGCATTGAACACGGGCAATATGCTCTTACACTGCTATTGAGCAATGATTGGATTATCAAGGACATGTATTGGATAAAGATGAAAACATTTTTAATTAAGATTCATGAAACTCTTTATGGAATATAAAGGAGACAGAGATTGCAATAGTTTACATAAAGGAAGTAGCTCTTGTAATGAGTAATTTGGTTATTGTAAACACTTAACAATATGTTGTAACATTTTAGTAATAATAAGCTCAATCAACATGTGTCACTTATCCTTTTGATTTATACCAATTAATTGTGTCCTAGGTGTCTCCATTGGTAGCTTACTTGGTGGATATATGTTCAAAAAAATTGGAAGTTCTAAGACACTCCTAATATATGGGATTAGTGCATTGGTGTTTACTCTCATTTATCTAATTTTTCAGTCCAAGCTAGAAACAGGCATAGAAAATAATGGTTTGGTAGATAAAGGTAAAAAACCTTTCTGTATTTTAGTAATTTATATATTTTTAATTATGAGATAGTGTTATATTTCTTTCATTCCTAGTTCACATTAAACTGAAAATTTACTTTTAATTAAAAATAAAATTCTAAATTCTTGTTTTTACTGTTATGCATTTATTTATTAATGTAATTGGATCTATTTTTAATGACTATTAACTTTTTTAATAGGTCTAGTGTTTAATTATTTATTTAAATTTATCAATTTTAAAAGTCCTAAAGAACTTTTATGATTATTTATATATTATTAAACATTAGAAATAAGTATTTCTTCATTTAAATAATGGCTTAATTAAATATGACAACTTTTCCTTCACAAATATCAGGAAGGATTGAACTTTAATTTTTCTTCATCTTCTTCTTCCATCTCTATTGAGTATACATCTATCTTAAAGTAAGTTTCTCCAAAGTTCAAGACTCACTTGATATGCCTATTTTTGCAGGAAAGTATTTTTTTGAAATTGTTACTTTTGTAGATGGAACCTCTTTCCTATGAAAAAATGTCTTGATAGCATTAAAACACCTCCCAGCTGCTCTCTTATTTCTCTATCCACCACACTTGTTCTATCCTGCTTCCATCTAGTCTTATCACTTTGTCCTCTTGGTTGGTCCTTCCTATGATTAACATAATTTTGGTTTTATTTATATTTATCTCCATTTTAATTTCTTTCAGTTGGTCCCTTTATTAAACTGAAAGTTCTTTCCATCGATACTGAAGACAACCAGGCCCTCTCCATAGGCTAGTAAGGTGAACTGTATAGGAAGCAATGTTTTATGGTCGAAATGAAAAGATCTTTCATTTTGGTCTTTTCTCAGTGCCGTTTACAATACCAATATAAAAAAGAGCAGACTTAGGCTTCCTTCTTACCTGATTCCATCAGTGATTTGAATTTCTTCGGATTTGCTGTTGCATGTCATGACCCCAATCCTTTTGTTTTTATACTGACTTCTAATGGCCTATCTCCATCCCAGGTCTACCCTTTTCTACCTGTTAAGGCTCTTCCTATATTTTACTGTTGCATTTCATGACCCTATTCCTTATGTTTTTATCCTGACTTCTAATGGCCTATCTCCATCCCAGATCTACCCTTTTCTACCTGTTAAGGCTCTTCCTATATCTTGTCTTCTGACTCTGTTTAATGTCTTATTTAGATCTACAAAACAAGTCAGCACATCCTTGTCTTTTTCGGTAGCTTTCTCTGATATTTGCCTGAGGGTTAATATTAAACCCTGTATGCTTCTACTGGGCATTGAGCCATATTGTCCTCCATTAAAAAAAACACAAAGAAGAGAAATTCCTCTATGGTTCTGGCACTGCCTATTGTCTCCTTTCTTGAATTTTGGTACTATGACAGAAACCTCCCAATCTTCGTGCATTCTCCCAGTCCAAATTTAGTAGTTTTTGAATGATTTATATTCCTTATTTTTCAGTATCTCTGGAGAAATCCCATCGATTCCAGCTGATGCCTGTTTTCAGTGTTCTGTGACTTCATCCTTATTGATCATCTCCCTTTTCCATGTGTAGGCTGTATTCTTCATCTGGCTTAGATTAAAGAAGTTCCTTGAAGTATTCTGTCCAGCATTACATTACTTCTTTGTGCTTGGTTAGAATATTGTCATTCTTGTCTTTCATATGCTTTAAAACTTGATTTCTTTCAGCAAAGGGTTTTTTACAGAACCCTCTGAAATGAACAGAGGTTATGTAAAAAAGTTTCTGGTTTTCTTGGAAGTTCTATTTCATTTTCCAAGTTCCATGCCTTCCTTACTCCACTCATGTATCTCCTTTTGTCTGAATCTCTGCTTCTTAAGTATTCTCTCTGCATCCCATCTGAGTGGAATAGTCTTCCACTGTCTCTTATTTCTTCTCAGGTATTCTCCTTCCAACATGTTGTCCTTTGGCTCATCCTAGATGTTCCTCCTTTGGGATAATTTTAGTAGTATTTGGTTAATCCCTCGCCATGAAGTTACAATGCAGCCTGAGTTCCATTGGTAAGATTGACTTCAAGAAAATTCTTCAGAGGTTTTTTGTGTTATTCAGCTAGGCGGGGAACTTTTAGCTTGTAGTTATTTAAATTGTAGCTAGTAAAGACTCATATTGTTTCTTTTTAGTTGGTTCACTCCCAAGAGCCATGTCCATTTTCAGAAGGAATTGATCACTACTTATTTCCAACCTCTTTTTGCCCTTAAATCTATCATGTCTTTTAGCAGTGATTTTGATATTAAATATTAATAGTATATAACTGATCTTTCTTTATAAGGAGGAAACTACTGCAGCCTGAGTGTGTCCTTCAATAACCAGCACTATCTCAGGTCCGTAGGGACCAATTACTGCCTCAGCTGTAAAACAGTGGAGAGCTGGCCTGTCAGGCTCTGATGAGGCAGTCCCACCATCAAGCTCTGGTCACACATCCCTTGCAAAGCTCTTGAAACAATAACAAAAAAACTAATATAATAATAAAATAAATCATTTAAATAGGCAACAACCTATCTAAATAATTTAATTAATATAATCTAAACAATATAATTAACAATTGTAGTGCAATGCTAATTATTTCCTCATTTTCAAAAATTCATATCATTGTTCATAGTCAAATATCAGTCTTAAAATGTTTACATTACTTTTCTATCATAAAAGTCTATTAAATATGAAAAAATTGAATTTTTATGTCCAGTTCCTCCAAAGATAACTAGCTCCAAACTTTTAAAAAATAAAGATTTTCAAGTTTCAAAAATTTATAAAAACTAAGGAAACGCTTGTTGATGTTCTTGCTCTATATAAGGCTTGTAGTTAATGATATCTAACAGAGGAAAAATATTCATCCAAACAAATCTCTCATTGGTTGTTATTTTCGGGTCTAAATAGTGGATTTTCTAAATTTTCAAAACCAAACGTTGCAGGTAATTTTGAGTGGATATATATGAATTTAAGGCATCTAGGTCAATAAAAAATCTTGTAGAGGAGACATTTCTAAAAACAATCACCTCAATTGCAATGTTCAAACTTAACCAAATTAATGCCAATGACTCCAAATAGAAATACTGTTGTGCACTTATAAAATAAAATGGCCTCCATTCAGTAATGGGTCAAGGTAAATTTTTTATAAAAACTGTTTTGTACTTCTCAGTTATAGAGTAATCACACAGACACACACACGTAAATATATAAATCAAAATATTTAAAAATGGTCAAGCAACCCTCATTGGATTATTTCATATGGATTGTGCTAATTACATTTATTTTGTTTTAGAAATTCCAGATGAAAAGGATAAAAGGATAAATAGTGAAGAATTAGAGAAACTGGCAACATCATCATGAATGATATATTATGTACATAATTATTTAACAGTCAAACATATTAACTAACACAAAAACTTATTAACTTTACTTAAAACAATAATTCTGGCCATGTATGTTTTATCTATACTTAGTAAATATTTAGTATTTTATACTTTAAAAATAAGGTTACGTTACATATTACACAAACTGATGTCTAGTAGTCTGTATATATATTAGCATTTTTACATTTCTTATATGATAACTTAAAATATATAAATGAAACTATTAATAGAATCAGTTTATATTATTTATTTTTAAAGCAAACATTTCTTACAAAATAAAAAATTTTTGTAAACATATGACATAAAAATGTTCTATTATTTATTTCATAAGTTAATCATCACCTTTCTGTACAATGTAGTACATTATAAATGAAAAATAGCAAATTATATTTAATTTTTATACATTCCTTCCTCCTACATACTTTTTGATCATTCGCTCCTTTCTAGCTGGCAGAACATTTAAAGTAAATCATAATGGTTCCTACTCTCCTCTCTATTCCCAGTCTGCTGGTGTTCCTCAAGGTAGCATCCTCGGTCCTATCCTCTACACAGTATATACAGCTGACATCCCAACCCATCCTAACACCTTCATCTCCATCTATGCTGATGACACATGTGTGTTATCAGTTAATAACGACCCATATATTGCATCCCAATCCCTTCAATCACATTTATCAAGCCTCGAAGAATGGTGTCGGAATTGGAGAATTAAAATCAATTCCAAAAAGTCCCATCAAATTACCTTTACCCTTCGCCGAAAACCCTTGACTTCCTGTCCTACTGTATCCTTTAATACTACTCCACTTATCCCTGTTGAACAGATCCGCTACCAAGGACTCAACTTAGACAAACGTCTAACTTGGAACCCTCACACAAGACTGAAAAGACAAGAAACAGCTCGACGCTTCCGACTACTTCAACACATACTAGACAAACGCTCAAAGCTTCAAATCAATTACAAAAGACTTATTTATGTTACTGTTATAAGACCTATATGGACTTACGGAATTGAACTATGGGGCTCCACCAAACCATCAAATTCCTCTCGTATTCAATCCTTGCAATCCAAAATCCTAAACGCTCCTTATTTTGTCACAAATAAAACCATCCATAATGACCTGAACGTTCCATATGTTACCGATTTAGCCCATTCCAGATACCTATCATTCCATAATAAACTCCAGGCCCATCCAAACCCACTAGTTTCCATCCTTGGTTCCAATTCCATCCCGGACAATCCTCCTAGGCGTCTGAAGAGAAGATGGCCTCCAGACCTTCTATAATAGAAATGTAATTAGAGTGCTGCCAATGGGTAGTGCCTCTACACGTCCTTTCATGCATTTATTTATTCATACAGCCCTTGTACTAGATGTATATATTACAGTTGTACAATTCAATAAAATAATTTTAAAAAAAAAAATTTTATACAAGGTATAATTCAATCTTTAGATAGGCATTTCATTGCATTAAAATATTATAACTGTGGTGATTTTTAATCCCACTCATGTGAAGGAAACTTTCCCTACTATTGCCTAACCTGGCAGATAACCACTTATATGTTTTTAAACTCACTATTCTTGTACAGTTGTTGCTTTAAGCTAATAAAAACCTTTCTAAGGGTAAATCATTCTTCCTTCATTTTCATCACAATTTTATTAGCTAAAAACTTCTTTCATTCCTCATGCCTGTGGTGATTTTTAATCCCACTCATGTGAAGGAAACTTTCCCTACTATTGCCTAACCTGGCAGATAACCAGTTATATTTTTGTAAACTCACTATTCTTCTACAGTTGTTGTTTTAAGCTAATAAAAACCTTTCTAAGGGTAAATCATTCGTCCTTCATTTTCATCACAATGTCATTTAAAATTTTAAATTTCGGTTCGGAGATTCAATCACGGGAGTGCTGTTGTTATATTTATTTCGTGGATGTGAATTGTGTTTAAACATTAAAAAAAAAATCTTGTAATCCGCGATGGACAAGTATTTAAAGCCCGACAAATTCTGCGCAAGTCCAGATTCACCATCTAGTGGAAAGGAGTTCTCACATTGGCTTAAAACTTTCGAAAATTTGATCTCATTATCTATTGAACCATTGGAAGACGTTGACAAATTGAAGGTACTCCAAAATTTTCTTTCATTCAGTGTTTATGATCTGATTTCAGAGACCACAACATATGTTGAAGAAGTTGAAACCCTGACTAAAATCTATGTTAAGGAAAAGGGGGAAATATTTGCATGTCACATTTTGGCTATACGTAAACAACAGCAAAACGAAAGTGTTGACCAATACGTTCAGGCTCTAAGGCTGTTAGCAAAGGATTACAATTTCAAGGCTGTTTCTCCTGAAGATAATAGTAATCAGTACATTCGTGATTCTCTTATTAACGGACTACTGTCTTCCCAAATCCGCCAACGAATGCTTGAAGAGTCTAAAACATTGACCCTCGATTATGTCATCCAATGAGCCCAAGTTCTCGAGCTGGCCCATAAACAAGCTGAAGGATACTGAAACGGTGCAAATGATTTCTCTTGCGCGGGAATTGGCAGTGATTCGAATTCATCACTTTCAATTCCTGGTACCTCCCTCCCACCCTAGTGCACGATCCGTTTACCCCAGATCATATCATCCGAACGATCTTTCTACCATAACGAGTCAGAAGAGGGGCAGCCATTGTTTCTTTTGTGGATTTAGTCGCCATCCACGCTCGGCTTGTCCCGCTCTTGAATCAGAGTGTGCCAATTGCAAAATCAAGGGCCACTATGCCCGTGTATGTCGGAAAGCTAAGAAAAATACTCAGAAAACCAAACCTGTATCTGCAGCTATTTTAGCATCACTGAATGATGGGTTTCTGCCTCAGTTAAGCCATGCTGTTACCTCTGCTCTTGTAAATGGAATCCTCTGTAACTGCCTCGTGGACACTGGGAGTTCTGGTAGCTTTGTCAGCCTTGACTTTGTCTCTGAACACAACATTCAAGTTATGCCTCAGGAGGGACGAGAATCAATGGCATCTACGTCGTTATGGACCAAAGTTGAAGGATTTATTCTTGTAAAGCTAGAAATTGTGGAACACACTTACACTAAATGTAAGTTGACTGTTCTGAAGAACTCTGTTCCGATATTCTCATCGGACATGACATACACAAAGCACACTCAAATATTCTGCTAAAATTTGGTGGTGATAAGGCACCTCTCACAATCTGTTCACATACTGTAGCTAAGATTGGCCCTGTACGTCTCTTTGATCATCTCTCCCCTAAGTGTCATCCAATTGCCACGAGGTCCCGCAGATACTGTAATGAAGACAATCAGTTTATTAAGACAGAAATCACCCGGTTGCTTTCCGAAGGAGTGATTGAGCTCAGCAATTCACCATGGAGAACTCAGGTATTGGTTGTAAATAACTATGAAAAAAAGAGACTGGTGGTGGACTATTCTCAAGATCAATAGCTACACTCTACTTGATGCCTACCCCTTACCAAATGTTGACCAACTTGTCAGAAAAGTTGCTAATTACAAACATTACAGTGTCGTGGACTTACGGCAAGCATATCATCAGATCCCAATATGTGAAGATGAGAAGAATATACTGGTTTTGAAGCAATGGGTAAGCTGTATCAGTTTACACGCATACCTTTCGGTGTGACTAATGGAGTAGCCTGCTTCAAACGTGGAATAGACCAAATTATAACTGCCGAAAACCTCACCGGAGTGTGTTCATACCTCGATTACATCACTGTGTGTGGGATGGATAAATCTGACCATGACCTAAATCTTAACAAGCTTATATTGACGCTCGATAAGCTCGGCATTGAAATCAACAAAGAGAAAAGTAAATTTGACCTCACAAACGTAAAACTTCTGGGACTTCTTGTTTCATTCCAATCAATTAAGCCAGACCCAACAAGGCTTGCCCCGTTGCTTAATATGCCACTGCCACATAACTCTGAATCACTGAAGCGGGCTCTTGGTTTCTTAGCCCATTACTCGAAGTGGGTGCCTTTTTCTGAAAAAATCCGTGTCTTGATTGATGCCACATCATGTCCGCTGAATCCATCTACTGCTTCTGCTTTCAAAAATCTAAAAAAGGATATGCCAACTCTGTCGTCACAACCATCGATGAATCTCGCCCGCTTGTAGTAGAAACCGATGCCTCTAAGTTTGCACTGGCAGCTACTCTCAGTCAAGATGGACGGCCAGTTGCATTTTTCTCTCGATCACTAAGCAGATCTGAAATCAGTGGACATCCACCAATCGAAAAGGAGGCTGCGGCAATTGTTGTATCCTTGAAATATTGGAGAGCATTCCTCCTTGGCAAGCATTTTCGCCTCATAGCTCATCAAGAAGCTCTGTCTTTCATTTTTGACCGAAAACATGGGAGTAAGGTAAAAAATGAGAAGATCACTAGATAACGAATAAAGACAACACCAAGGCAGACACACTCTCCCGTGTATGTAATGCGTCCACTTCTACTGACTTGTTCCAGCAATCTTTGTGCCCCCCTGGTGTTACACGTATGTACCATTGGCTCAAATGTAAGAACATTCCCTATTCACTTGAAGATGTCAAGAAGATGACTTCAAGCTGTACCATCTGTGCTGAAGTAAAACCTAGGTACTTGAAAACATCTGGAACCTTGGTTAAGGCCACCTCTCCATCTGAACGCACCGACATAGATTTTAAGGGCCCTCTCCCCTCCAGGTCATAGAACTTCTACCTTCTTACCATCATTGACGAGTATTCCCGCTTCACTTTCGCATACGCCTGCCGTGATGTTTCTGCTGCCACTGTGGTTGAGTTTCTCAAAAATCTCTTCTGTTTGTTTAGAATGCCAGCTTATGTCCACTTAGACTGGGGACCTTCCTTTATGTCAAGGGAAGTCAAGGATTTCCTCCATTCAAATGGTGTAGCTACCAGCAGAACAACACCATACAATCCGGCAGGAAACGGACAAATTGAACGCCTCATTGGAACTCTGTGGAAAACCATTTGTCTCTCTTTGAAGACTCTAGGACTGCGGACGGAGAACTGGGAAATGGTCCTACAGGGAATCCCTCCACGCTATCCGATCTCTACTTTGCACAGCAACTAACTCCACTCCTCATGAACGATTTTTCACCCATCCTCGCCGTACAGCCAATGGAGTCTCCTTGCCGTCTTGGTTAACCCCTGGTCCTGTACTCGCCAAAAGTTACGTGCGAATCAGCAAATATGAAGGCCCTGTAGAGGAAGTGGAATTACTTGAAGCTAACCCACAGTACGCCCTAATTCGCAAGAAGGATGGCTCAGAATCAACCGTGTCCCTGAGACAATTAGCACCTAAAGGAACTCATGAAATGTTGGAGAGGCCTTGCCCTAACGGTGATGGACCCGCTCCAATATTAGAGTACTCTAACATGGTACATCCTGAAGAACCCTCTGCCACTCCATCTGTTCATGGCTCTCTCTCTAATGAAACTGGTATCCCAGTGTGCCCCTCAAGACCTCAACGGGTGACCAAGGCTCCATCTTACCTCAAAGACTATGTTACTAATTGAAAACCAATCCTGGTGTTACAAATCTTGAATGAAGTTTTAAATCTTTCTTTTGTATCTCAAATATAGTACTTAAATTTTGCCAAATGTTTTCTTAAATCTTTCTATGTATCTCATATATTGTACTTAAATTTTTCCAAATGTTTTAAGAAAAACTCAGGGTGAATGTGGTGATTTTTAATCCAACTCATGTGAGGGAAACTTTCCCTACTATTGTCTAACCTGGCAGATAACCACTTATATGTTTGTAAACTCACTATTCTTCTACAGTTGTTGTTTTAAGCTAATAAAAACCTTTCTAAGGGTAAATCATTCGTCCTTCATTTTCATCACAATAACTCTTCTTTTCTTCTTTGACTTCTTCTTTGTATCTTTCAGTGTCAACTTGTACCAATCGAGGATCTCCATTCCTCACCAGGTTTGTCATCTGTAAAGTCTTTCCTTCAGGCTTAGTACTTACAGAACTTGCTTCCATGAATTTTCATGGGTCTCAATCAGGGCTCATCCTAGATACATGTTCAAACCATATCAACTCTCTCTGTTCCAGGGTCTTCCTCATTGCTGGGATAACCAATTATTCCTTGATGATTTTGTTCCTGATTCTGTCTCTGTTTATTTTAGAGGCAACTCTGCGCAGTTATTTGGCTCTGTTTCTTGTCCGGAAAGCCAAACTCTCTGCTTCATATTATAATCCTATAAAACTTACAGCATCTGAAATCTCTCCCAACTTCTCTCTTCTCACAATTTTATCATTACAAGCCAGATGGATTTGCTCATGCTCTCGTACTTGTAAGATCTTGTTTTGCTTACATTGATACTCATGCCCTTCCTTTTAGTTCTGTTTCCCACTCTACCAGGGCCTGTTGGAGGTAGTTTGTATAGTCTGCAATTGAGACTGCGTCCTTAACATGTACCATTACTATTGCCAGCATTGTTTGCATGCCCCACTGACCAATCAAAGTTCTCGTTATTCTTCTCTTACATATTTTAATAATTTCATCCATTAATATGATAAATCGAAGAGGCCACATTAAGGCATTTCATATTTCTCTTGGCTCGGATTCATATGGCTTTTTTGTCCAAAAAATCAAGTTATATGTTTTAATTTAATCTCTGGCTTTCTTGATTAGCATTCTTGTTGCAAAAATGTGTGCAGCTTGCTCGTCTTCCAGATTTTCTTCAACTTATGGTTTTAGTTTCTTTGCTAATAAAGAGGTGTATATTTTATATACAACTTGTGAAAGACAAATAGTTCTATAGTTACTACATTCAGTTGTGGCTTCTTTCTTGGGCCATGTTATATTCCCAATCTTTTCCTTATAATAATTATAAAATGGATTTGGTAACACTTTGATTATATCCCTTGGCAGTGTACTCCTGAATTCTGAATTCATGTGAGATATTGTCTCATGCCTTCCCAAACTTGATTCATTGCACTAATCAAAGGATGTTAAATGGCGGTCCCAAGTGTATCAGGTATTCAGTAAAGGTCCATATCCTAACTGAATACACAAAATTTAGTATTCTGCTGTAGCATTGCCCAATTAAATACAGCAGGAAAAAGTGACCTTAAATGAAACAAGCAAACAAAGAAAGAAAGTGAATATAAAAATAAGCAGAGGATATTTAGTAAAATAAAGACACCTGTGAGGGATTAGATTCCCATTGGTTAGATAAGGCATCACATTCAATTATTAATTCATTCTTTCAGTTTCTTTTCATACTCCAATTTAACGTTATAGGATCTAATATTTTGTACATTTGGCTGCTGATGTAAGATCCTAAAACTTTAAGAAACTAATGCCTTACTAACAATATGAAATGATTTTTTGGAAGTGTTAAGAGGAATCACAAAACATTAAGGAAAGTTTATTGCTTAGTAAGAAAAGTTATTGAACCTTCCTAAATGCCTCAACATAAATTCATTTCAGGTGGCCACTGAGTATCTCTCAATTTTATAAAGGAATGGTGAAGTAATAAAAATGATAGTAAAGTTTAGTAAATTCGAAGGCTCGATGCCGATACCATCAATCTCTGCTTAAAAACAATTGAAATACTTGAAAATGTTTTTGAATTGCTAACATTCTGTTCCATCTTTTATCAGCATGTAGCGATTTATACTCATGTAACCCCATATCAATTGAGACTATAAAAGTGGTCCTAGATAGTAAAACGCTAAATAATTTAATCTTAATTCATTCTCAAAAAAATATGAAAAATAACGCACATATTTGAAATTGTAAATCCTGTAATTATCTTTTTTAATTAATATTTATTTTTAAAATAATTAATATTTATATGTATTTTTATAAATATTTACTAAATAAAATTTACATTAATCATTATATTATTGAAATTATACTATCAGTGTTGTAACATTCTGTTCGGTTCTTAAATTATTTTCTTACTTCAGAAATTTAGATTGTCAGATACTTTCCATTTATTCTTTCAAATTTGATTTTAATTGAATCAATTGAATTCATTAATGATCTATTTTCTTTATTTATGTCTCAGAAAAGTTTATATTAGCTGCTTATAACTAATGGGCCTTAGCAAAACTTGTGAAATCCCTTATCATTGGTGACTAGTCTTGTACTCTTGTCAAATGTTGGGGAATATTTGTTAGTACAACCCTTTTCTCTTTCTAGGCACAAATAATAGCATGAACACAGCATGTGGCACTAGCATTTCCATCACATATCTTTACTCAACTAACAGTGTACGGAGTAGCAAAAACTGGCAAGTTGGTGTCGAGAGTTGTATAATTACAGTGTTTGCTGGAAGTATCTCCCCTATAGTCCTACTGTATAAACCACCTTCACACTTAAAATTTCAGTTCTGTGGTGAGGTTTTTTGTGTATATACCGTGATATCAATTTACTCATTAATATGACTTTCAGTTTATAATATAAGTTATTCACTTTTTTTTTAGTCTTGTCATTTAGAGTATTATATTTATTCTTAGGTCAAGATATGCATTTGTAGTTCTTAATCTTTTATTTATTTTATATACTTTTTTAGTTCACTAAATTAACCATAAAAATTCCCAGAAAAATAATAAGTTTATAGAATCATAAGTTATAGTTTAAATATATATTCTAATTATATTGATTTGTGCCTTGAGTTTCTAAAACTAAATATGAGTATTAAATGATATGTTTTTTTTTAATTTCTAAAATTTGTTTTTTTATCAGGCTGTTTATACAATGCTCAATAATGTTACTTGAAACATCATTTATTGATAACCTATTTTTCCTATTTATAGAAGTCTATTAAATTATGGCTTTAAAACTCTATTAAAATTATTAAAAGTCTATTAGACTATTGCCTAAAGTTAATTTGAAATGTAGCACATAATAAATTAATTAAACTTATTTGTGTTTATAATTTTACTGATGGTACATCCATCCTTCTCCATTACTTATTATATTTATGTTTAACATTAATATTAAATTTGTAAATTCAAGACCGATTACTTAAAGATTGTTTCTGATAACTGAAAAATATCTTACTAAACCTCTTGTTTACATGAAGATATCCATATTGTTTTTTAAAGGTTTATACTGAAGAGGGGAAATCAGTTGAACATTGTAAACATAATGAGAAATATCTTTTAACGCAAAATTAACAAAGTGTTTGTTGCGTTGTTTATTAATTACCTTTTAATGATTAGTAATTATACCTTAACTTAAATATTAATAATAAATTATATATATACGTCGTTTTTTAAGCACACAGCATTTGCAAGTTTGAATCCTTAAAATGATTAGAATTAAATTAATGTAAATGAGATTCATTCACTAACCAAGTATGGTAATTTACACCCCTCCATGTTTATATAATATTCAATGATAGATAATCTTTTATTTATAAAATTAGTTTTTTTAAAAGGCACTTTATTGTATTATTGTCGATAACAATAAGCAATATTCTGAATATTCCCATGTATTAAAGGTAGTTTTAATTTTAATTCTTAAATGAAATGTGGCGTCCATTTATTAATTTTCTGTCTTTCCTTAATCTGGCAATAAAGAATATGTATAAGTGAATAGCTTAAAGCATTGTGAATTTTAAAAAACTATATTCTCATTATGTTTATATTTCAGAATTTATGTTAACATGTAACATTGTTAACCTTAGGAGTATTCCCATGTATTAAGGATAGTTTTATTTTAATTCTCAGAGGAATACGGTCTCCAATTATATATTTTGCTGCCTTTACTTAAACTTACAATAAAGAATATAGTAAGTCAATTTATTCAAAGCATCGGGATTTTTACAAAATAATATTCTTGTTATTTTTATATTTTAGAATTTATATTAATTATTTTATTTTGTGTACATATTTTTTATTATTTATTTAATACTTCACTCCCATACTTGTAACCACTTTATAATATTTCAATTTTTTATAGACACAAAAGGTTGTAGTTCTAAGGTATATTTATTTTATTTTGTTTACCCATTATTGTATAATATTTATTAAATTGTGTTTATTCGTAGATTTGATTAGAACAAATGGAGATATAATGCTTTGTCTGCACTAAATGTTAGGGGAACAAGCTGAGCTTTTGGAAAAGGCTTATGAGGCGAGTGATACTGCTCGGCTGGTAGATGCTCCACCAATCCCAGAGGGGCCACTCCTGCGTCCTAATGAAAAATCCATGTTTTCCACCTTCAACCAACTTGAGTCGGTACTAAGGCGCGTTAAAGGCAAAAAATCCTCAGGGCTGGATGACATCCCCTATGTGATGTTGAGGATGCTTCCTAGAAAGGGCAAAGCCTTTCTATTGAACATCTTCAACACCTGCATGCGGATCTCATACTTTCCCCAAGCATGGAAACTAGCCGTCGTGGTGCCTATACTCAAGTCGGGGAAGTCGGGAAATCTACCCGAGCACTACCGGCCAATCAGCTTGCTCTCTCATATGAGTAAAGTATTCGAGAGGCTGGTCCACCTTCATATGCTGAACCACTGTAGGGAAGAAAATATTATCCCACCGGAACAGACCGGTTTCCTTAGAGGCGTCTCCTGTGACCACCACCTAGCCAAGCTCCAAGCGCACACCATTGAGCAGATGTGTAGTAACAAAGCCACGGCTTTCATTTCTTTAGATTGCACGCAGGCCTTTAACAGTGTGTCTCACGCACTGTTACTCCGACGCCTGGAAGAGTTTAGCTTCCTAGTCTCGCTATGCCATCTGATCCGAAGCTATCTTAGCAGAAGATCTTTCATTGTACAAGTCGGGGACAGTTACTCGACTTCTGGCATCACCTCTTGTGGATTACCTCAAGGGTCTGTGCTGGGGCCACTGATGTTCGTGATATACACAGCACCGGTGGTCTCGACTAAGCATGACGGAGCAGTAGTAGCGGCCTATGTGGACGATATAGGGATATACGCTTCCAGCGCCAACGCCCGTCATGCCCTTAAAAAGGCACAAAAGGCGCCGGTCCCAATTGTTAAAGATTTAAAATTGAGGGGCATCAGGGTGAATCCGTCTAAGACGGACGCCATCGTGATGTCATTTCAGCAAAATAAGAAACCCCTACCGACGACCTTCACAATTGAAGATGAAGATCGTCGTGTATTGAACACTTTACTCTACCTTGGCGTCACTCTACATAGGCATTTCACCTTCTCGAGTCATGTCAGGCAGAGGCTGAAGCTGGCCCGACAAAAATCCAATAGGCTCTACCACCTGCTCTCCTCGCAGCAGCTCTCGTTGCGACTTAAGTGCCGAATCTATAAATCCGTTAGTAGACCCACGCTGCTCCATGGTGCGCCACTACTTAAGCACCTCTATAAATCCACCCTAAAAGCCCTTCAACAATTCCAGTCCTCTATCCTGAGGCGCATAGTGAGAGGCACGTCGCTCGAAAGAGCACGAAACAAAATATTGCACGAGGAACTAAAAATTCCTTACGTTCCCAATTATATAGCCGGAGGCACCTCAAATTCTTTGAGAAGCTAAAGGCCTGTGCTATATATATATATATGCTAATATATATATACATATATATATTATGTATATATATATTCATATACCTTCATATATCCTTTCATTATATATCATTCTTTTTTATATCTCTACATTTTGTCTAATTTTTCTGTACCTCTTTTTATGTATTTTTACAGTCTATTCTGTTTTTGTCTGTTTTCTCATAGCCCTGAAGATGACCTACATAGTAGGTCGAAACGTCGGCACTTAAAATAAAATAGTTTCACCTATTTTTGCGTGTTTTCTTGACTGCACCCCCAACTATCAACATCCTATTATAGTACCCACAGTCAACTATTTCTTTCTCACATTACTATATTCTTTATTGTAAGTTTAAGTAAAGGCAGCAAAAATATAATTGGAGACCGTATTCCTCTGAGAATTAAAATAAAACTATCCTTAATACATGGGAATACTCCTAAGTTTTTGTTTCTAATCTCGTTTATTGATATTTACGTATTTACAATCAGGTACAATATATAAGATAATTACAATACATATATATACATATAAATTTATTTCTTCTTTTACCTGTGGGTATTTTAAGAAAACAAGAAGGGCTGAAACCGCTTAAGGCGTGTACTCTACAACCGGCATATGGCCACTGGCTTTATACAATGAAGTCCAGACCCCTACCCTAGGCCAATGAGAGCATGTCGACCAAAGGGCCACTGCCTTGCCACCTCCCAGGTCTAGGAGGGGGCACTATATCTCTAAATAATGGGAGCCATTAAAATCTCTCATTGCACTTATGATACTCCCCATGAGTCTATTTTCATACTATTGTTTTCTTTGCAATACATTTCTATCTTTATTATACTAAATTGTCCATACTCATTATATTCATATCTTTTTCATTTTATTTTTTTTTTTTTCTGTTTAACTTCATTGCTCTCTTTGTACTTTGTTTTTGCATTATCACCTTTCTATCCATCTACCATGTAATCATCTTTATTCATATACCTACATACATTATTATATATATATATTATGTATATATATATTCATATACCTTCATATATCCTTTCATTATATATCATTCTTTTTTATATCTCTACATTTTGTCTAATTTTTCTGTACCTCTTTTTATGTATTTTTACAGTCTATTCTGTTTTTGTCTGTTTTCTCATAGCCCTGAAGATGACCTACATAGTAGGTCGAAACGTCGGCACTTAAAATAAAATAGTTTCACCTATTTTTGCGTGTTTTCTTGACTGCACCCCCAACTATCAACATCCTATTAAAGAATATAGTAAGTCAATTTATTCAAAGCATTGGGATTTTTACAAAATAATATTCTTGTTATTTTTATATTTTAGAATTTATATTAATTATTTTATTTTGTGTACATATTTTTTATTATTTATTTAATACTTCACTCCCATACTTGTGACCACTTTATAATATTTCAATTTTTTATAGACACAAAAGGTTGTAGTTCTAAGGCATATTTATTTTATTTTGTTTACCCATTATTGTATAATATTTATTAAATTGTTTTATTCGTAGATTTGATTAGAACAAATGGAGATATAATGCTTCGTCTGCACTAAATGTTTGCATTAAATTATAAATCCGCTATTCACATTCTCATTGAAGAACTTTTCTGTGAACTTTGTATTTTTCTATCTATCATATATAAATTCCAGTAAGTTATATTTTTGATCTATATAACAAATAATTAATTTTTTATTAGGCATATTATAATTATATTACATATCATATTAGAACACACTATTCATAATCCATTTATTTGTTCCTTTCTAGGTCGCAAAATGAAATTCAGTAAAAATTTATTTCTTATAAAAGCGCACTATTTCACGGTAACGGGAGGTAATACTTTTATTGTATTCTTTGTTTAGCATTTTAGATGTAATATTAATAATATGCTTGGAGGGGTACCTCACCGCCCGCCTAATAGTCGACCAACCCCCATTGTACAAATTATACAATTGTTCATTTAATTGTACTACACTACGTATCTCACGTTTTAGTAGAGGTATTCCAATATTATTATAGAAATTGAATTATAGTTTTGTACTTATGTCTTCTGTATCCTTCCTTGAGCCTCTTAAAATATGTTTACCGACTTATTACTGTTTTGAGATATTGAGTATTTTGTATTAAATAAAATAATTATTTTAGGTTTGTTTTACATTTAAAATTAACAGATAAAAAAAATAATTTCTAGTTTATAAGAAAAACGTCTTGATCTTATTTGGCTGCATTGTCTATACTGAAATATCAGCCATAAAATTGAAAAATTGGAATAAGATGTATCTTGTTTTATTTCTTAAATTGATGCTTCCCATTTAAATTCAAAAACATTGCTATTCTTTGTGCCTACATATTTCATAGATTGAAAAAACTTTATATATAATGATCAGCTATAAAATTGCTTTGATCTATGTACATTGGGCTACATTGAGAGCATAGTACTGTGTTTGAACCTCTAGGGCCCAGTAGAATCCAATGTTCTAGGTAGAGAAATTAAAGTAGGTTCTTAGAACATATTCTAATTGAGGCTTTCAGGATCAAAATCAGATAAATCCAAATTTCAAAATTTGAATTGTTAAAGTTTTTCACCTGTTTAGTCAAGCAATGAAACTTCAGGTTCAGAACCCAACTAAAACCGGGAGAAATAACGCGGCAAAGCATTGTCTTAGACCAAATTGCAAGACTAAACAAGTGAAAAATGTGAAAAAGTCAAGTTGTGAAATTTTGGAGTTATACGGTTTTGATCCTAAAGACCTCAATTGAAAAACTAAATTTTATTTAATCATTTACTTTTGTAGTACATAGTAATAAAAACCTTAAAAATCATTATACATGCTATAGTGTATTAATCAATCAGAAAATATTAATTATTTAAGAAGTGAATTATTATCTCATTTCTACTTTAAGATGAAATCTGCAGTAATTTCTTTGATAGATAATAGTTCTGAGTATGAACTTGTAGGGTCCAAAGTAAAGAAAAGACTTCTTAGTATATATTCAAACCTAAAAATAATACATATTTTAATCTGTTATTTAAGAATTGTAAAATATGGTGGCGAATCTGTCATGGTTTGGGGGTGTATGAGTGGTAGTGGTGTGGGCTTTCTTGATTTTCTTGATAATATTATTGATTGTACGAAGTTTATAAACAATATTCTTATTTTGAAGAGAAAAGATTTGTCCTGGCCGGGATTCGAACCCGGGTCGTCCACCTCTCTATGGCAGTGCTCCAACCACTTGAGCTACCAGGGGTCGCCTCCCAGTCTGGCAAATCCTTTCTCTTAACTGATCCTACATCTCCATGTTCTCCCAATTTCGCGACATATACACGAGGAACAGTGTTCATTGTGTTAAATATCTTTAAAGGAATATTGTGAGTACACAATAATAAACACTTTTGTTCATAGTTAATTTATTAACACAACTAACATAACAAAGAACTGTAGGAACACAGGAACTTGTAACCTAGAGGGATGTAAACAACAAGTCATACCAACTCGATTATCTTTGACACATTGAACATTACTTTAAAGTACTTAAACAAGTAGGATCTTGTTGACTTACGTCATTATATTATTTATATTTCCCTGACTGGGAGGTGACCCCTGGTAGCACAATTGATTAGAGCACTGGCACAGAGGGGCGGACGACCCAGGTTCGAATCCCGGCCAGGGCAAATCTTTTCGCTTCAAAATAAAAATATTTAAAAATTATAACAATTATAAAAAATTTTATAAACATTAAATTGCGCAAAATTTTATTTTCCAACAAGACAATGAATACTTACCACACCACATGAAAATCTAAAATGTGTATCATTTACAATGTCTCAAAGTGATTGGTGAAACCTCCCTCCTCAATGACCTGACATCAATGTCAGCATTTTTGGGAGTACTTAAAAAGAAAAGTTCGTGAACGTCCATAAACTAATTTGCAAGACTTAAAGGACACCGTCTTGTTAGAATGGAATCAACTCCCCAAATCATTCATCACAAAACTTAGTAAATTCCATGCCAAGGCACCTGGTATGTGTAAAGGAGCCAACAGAATATTAATTTCTTAAAGATATTGTCTGTGTTATAAATGCACAATATTAATATAATTGCTTATGGTATAATATATTTATAATATACTTTTGATACATATCGTTTTTTGTTCCTTCGGGTTGAAGGTAAGCATATTGAAAGGAAGACAGTATAATTTTTCTCCTTTATATTCATCACCATACTGAATGGGCTTTGTATGCCAACAAACATTAGCTACTAAAAATTTCAGTCAGATATTTACATTTATGTACAATAAAAAATGAATTTTTCGAAAAAAAAAAAATAAGCTGAATTTCAGTGTTTCTACTTAAATTTTTATGTTTCAGGAACTGCTTATATTATTCCTTTCTTGCCTCTAATTTTAAGAGAACTTGGATTTTCATCTGTATCAGTCGGATGGATTTTTACTGCTTATCCGTTATTAGTAATCCTTGTAAAACCCATTTGTGGTACCATTGCAGACAAATATAGATGTCACAAAGCTTTGTTCCTTCTTGTACTATTTATTCAGATGATTGCTGGTTTTGGAACTAAGTGGCTACCTCATATCCCTGGTAATACAACAGCAGAAGTTATTTGTGATAAAAATCTTAGTTTGAGGATTTGTTCAGAAAGACTGAATGACTCACAAATTGGAAATGTAAAATTTATTGATAAGATTGGAGAGTCTGTCAATAATACTATCACTTGTAAGGTAATTATAAAACTATGTTTCATGCTCACTTTTATTTTATGCTAGCAATGCTTTAGTAATATATATGTTAATATTTTAAATGTCCTTGTTATAATTTTACGTATTTCAATGTTTAAAAGTTAAATGTGTACAGTTGAAATTTAATGAAATAAAATAAAGAGAATGACTTTTAATTTAAGACAAACTGTTTTCTTAGAACCAATCATGATTAATCAAGTTATAGAATAGAATAGAAAAAAAAAAATCTTTATTCTTACGGGACATTTCCTTAAGAATAACAACATTTGATTGGAACTTATACAAAACATTTGCAATAAGGATTAGTTATTTTATGCTATATGCCGGCTAGATAAAAAAGTTAATACTGTGTTTTTAAATTACGATTCGATGTTTTTTTTAATGTTTATTATTCTATATTGTTTTATGTTTATAGAATTATATGTTCTATTTGCTAATAGAGTTTATTATTTTATTTTATCAAAAAAATGAAGACATAATAATAAGAATGCTGTGAGTTTCATTTAGTATCCAGGCAGAAACAAATTTAAGAACCACCGCTGTAGTTTAAGAAACTTTTTCATTTCCTTACTTTTTATTTTCTATTATTACAAAATATCTTTTCTTGTGGAAACTAACTTCTACATAAACAATTCTCTAAATGAAACTAAAGAAAATATTTTATATTGATGAGGTTTGGTTGGGGAGCAGTCTATGAGAAACCCATAAAAATGAGAAATGTTTTTGCCTAAGTTTTAAAATATCAGAAAACCGGCCAGCAAGAAGTAGAAAATCCAATATTTTTTGTCATATCTATCAAACACTACACTCAACTGTAAGTGTGTATCTATTTGTACCGTTTAAAATATCTGTGCCAATTAAACTTCTGATGTACAAGTAAGTAAGAAAGAAGATGCATCTTCAATTTAAATCAAAGCCCACGTTTAAAATAGTTGAAAAAAAAATGGTTTTACAAATTTGAAGAATTAGTGCTTATTATCGAAACACATGTAATGGATTTTGTGACTAATTGGACAATTGACTTCCTCAGATTTTTTCAAACAGGTTGACACGGAAAATTGGAAAAAATATACTGGAAGGAAAAATCAGTTTGATGATGATGGCTTTCTTAGATTGGGTCCAGAAAACTATTTCAAGGTACGTTTGTGTATTGCTATATCATTAGAAACAATTAGTAATTTTATAATATAAAAAAAATTCAAATTAGATGAGCTAATAACTTTAATGCGGGTAATTTGTACATCATTTATACTGGCATGCAAGTATGTGTGCTTGTGTTTGTATGCATGTGTGTTTGTGTTGTGCGAGTATGTGCGTGGAATTATATGCATATAATAATCAAACATAATAAAACTACACTCTAAAACATGCCTAATTCATTTATCAGATATTAAAATTTTTGTTGGGTTCTAGGAAAACTGCTTAGTAGCAGAAATATCACACTTTTATCTCTCAACTTACTCTGTGGAACTATGTAAAAACAATACTTTTGTTTTAATGGATGTTTACTGCAAGGATGAATACATAATGGAGATATTCAAAAAGAAATCTGTTGATGGTGATGTGGAAATTGGAACCTCTGCTTTTTGGATTGCATTTGCTCTTATCATTTCCACTAAGGTCGGAGTGAGTGTAGCTCAGAGTTTTGAGGATACATATTGTTTTAATATACTAGGTAATTAAAAGCAGTGTTATTATGTAATATATAATGTAGTATAATTATAGTTAATTTAAAATTGCAGATAGGGTATGAGGCTGAGAGTTTGATGATATTTGGATCGATAATGATTTCATTGAGCTCCTTCCTGGAGTTTTAATATTAAAATTAATAATATTTAGTATTAAAATAATCAATATATATTATAAAAGAAATTGTACAATGTGAGTGCCGCTAAAACTCAGAAATGAGTTCCAGCACGATCAAGGAAGTTATATGGTGTGGTAGCCGTCTATCTCCGGTCCATGAAGAAGGTTCCCGCTTTTGAAGATATAAGGGCTGGAAGTTTTCGCCCTCTAGAAATTTCTAGAGCAGTCCACAGCATTCGAGAGTATTCAAGAGCATTCCACATCATTTTGGAATGTTCGGGAATATCCCAGATCATTGTGGAATATTCCAGAACACTCTCGATTGTTCTGTAACATTCTAGAACATTGTGGAGCATTTGAAGACTCTTTCCTATGTGTGGAGCTACCTATTGATAGGAGTATATAAAGCAAGAGTTCTAGAACATTCTTGAAAGTTCGAGGAATAGTCTGGAATTTTCGGGAATATCCTAGAACACTCTGGAACTTGCAGAATTATTTACTTGAACGCACCAGGCGGGAAAACTTTTCTAATAAATCTATTGCTGGCAGAAATACATGCTAAACAACACATCACACATGCACTGGCATCATCTGGCATTGCCGCCAGACTTATGGAAGGAGGACGAACTGCCCATTCCGCCCTACAACTGCCGTTGAATATTTCTTGGTATATAAAATCTCAAGAGCATCTGGACGAGGTTAACTTCTAAAACAAGCTAAAATTATCTTCTGGGACGAATGCACGATGGCACATAAAAAATCACTCAAAGCCATGGACAGAACATTGCAACACTTGCGAGGAAACTCTGAAGTGATGGGAGGAGCTCTCTACTCATACTCTCAGGAGATTTTCGACAAACACTTCCAGTTAGCTCCAAGTCAACACCAGCAGACGAAATCAATGCATGCTTAACAACATTATATCTCTGGCAATACTTACAGTACTGCGACTAACAAAAAATAAGAGAGTTGAACTATCAAAAGACGAAACAACTGCACATTTTGCACAACAACTTTTACAAATAGGCGAAGGCACATATCCTACTAACCAGACGAACGGCCTCATTGAACTCAACAGTGATTTCTGCAACATAGCCACTACTGAAAAAGAACTCATCGATCAATTTTATCCAAATATTGTTCATAACTATACCAATCCGGAGTGGGTATTTCAGAGAGCAATTTTAGCAATTAAAGATAATATTGCCAACGATATCCACTTTGATATTAAAAAGAAAATCCCTGGGAAACAATAACAAAACGATCAATACGATGGTAAATGTTGAAGAAATTGTCAACTTCCCTACAGAATTTTTAAATTCTTTGCAAGTACCAGGAATGCCATTGCATTGCCTTCGACTGAAAATTTGATCTCCAATCACACTACTCTGAAATCTTAACTCACCAAAACTATGTAATGGAACAAGGATGATCGTCATACAGCTATCGAATAACATCATCGAAGCCGAACTTATGAATGGGAAGGACAAAGGACACATATTATTTATGCCCAGAATACCACTGATCTCTTCTGAATTGCCATTCCAATTTAAAAGACTGCAGTTTACAATCAAATTATTGCGGCATCAACCTCAGAGACTCCTGCTTTTCTTACGGTCATATCTTGCTCTCGAGTAGGAAATTCGAAAAATTTATTCATATATACTCCGGATAACAAAATGAAATATATACAAGTATTGTACTTAAATAGAAGTATTGTAGTGTGAATATACTTTCAATTTAAAAATTTTGTATCTCATATATTTTAATGTTTATTCTTTTATTCCAACTACCACACAATCTCATATCAACTCCTTGAGCGAAGCCAAGTACCACAACTAGTATAAATATAAATTTATTTATAAACATAACTTAATATCTCTTCAAAACTAAGTATATGGCAATAAATGCACGGAGGGATAGTTCCTCCTCCTTAATTATAGATAATTACACCTTTGAAAGAGTAGAAGGATTTGTTTACTTGGGTTCTTATCCAAACAATTTCCAAGCTTATATATGGAGCAAGATATTGGTAGAAGAATGTTAGCTCCCAACTGATGCTTTCATGGCTTACAAAAATGTTTCAAATCCAAGTTTATTGAAAAAGGTACAAAGGTGCTGATTTATAAGACCCTTATTAGACCTGTACTGACCTAAAGTTCTGAGAACTGGGTACTAAGGAAGAAAGGTGAATAACGCATCAGTGTTTTCGAAAGTGCACAGGACAGGGAGTGGTGGAAAAATCACTTGGAGGAGGCCACGGCTCGGGATGGGCTGAAGTGCTCGAAAAGTAGTAGTAGTAGTTTTAAAATAATATTTCCTAGGAATATAGAATAGTTAAAACCAGTGGGTGGATATATCTCTAGTCATATCGCCTGAAGCAAATGTACCCAAAATACATGGTCATCATCATAATTTGAGACATGATATTTATCACCAAATCAAGACCTCCTTCAAAAGCTTACATCAGCTTAGTTTCTTTGACTAATCCTTGTCCAAAGAGAATAATAAGAATTAAATGAAATGAATCATGTTCAATGTTGAATAGGAAGAGACTTCAAACAGAGAACCAGTGTTATCCCTCTTATCTCTTGTCTTGATCATCCAAGTCCTGTGAATATGAAAGAGAAGGATTAGTTATTAGAAAATGGAAACTGTTCTCAATTCTGATAGCACGAATAGCAGACCATCCTAAACTTAAGCTAGCTGAATGGGGAGCAGAAATAGAAAGAAAGGGTATGTTAATAAATGCTAAATAAAGCAGGGGTGAAAATAGGCTTGATATGCTGATGTGCAGATTGCTTTCAGAAGAGAAATTCTCGAAGCAATAGCAAACTCTTTTATCTAGGCACAGTTATCAGTAGAAATGGAAGAATTGTAGAAGAAATATGTAACCAAATTGAAAGAAAACAACATTATGTATTACCAAATCTGCAAAAATGTTTGAATAAATGAAATTGAGAAATGTGTAAATCTGCACATTTTCAATTCAATTTATCCCACCACTAAATGGAAATGAGTTAGACTCTTATATTTATTTTTTTGATTTTTCTAATTTATTTATACTTATTCTTTGCTCTCTTTGTTAAATATTAAGGTTTATGTATAGCATCAATTGTAAGTTATGTTGTTAAAGATAAAACTTGTTTAGGTTTTTTTATCAATTGCTCATTTAATCTATACCTATTTAAATAAATGGTTTGTTGCAGGTGATAAACCTAAAAATTATGGAGCTCAGAGAATGTGGGGAGCATTTGGTTGGGGTATTTTATCCATCACCAATGGCATAATCTTGGATAAAGTCAGTAAAGGAAAGCCAAATAAGAATTTTACTCCTTCTTATTACATATTTCTTGGAATGCACCTATTGGATTTATTATTTGTGTACAATCTCAAAGTAATAGTTCCAAGTGTATTTTGTAACTTAATCCAAATAGTCTATGTCTGTTTTTAATATGTGTGTATATTTTTCTAGGGGAAATTCGCCAAGCAATCAAAAAACATAATGTCTGATATTAAAAAGTTATTCACAGATTTTCATGTCATCCTGTTCTTCTTTTGGTGCTTTCTTAGTGGAATTCACTGTGCAATAATTTGTTTTTTTTTGTTTTGGTATGGTTATTTTACTATATTTCATTAATAAGTTTAAAAGTTTTTTTTTTATAAATCTATAACCCGATTCACAAAGGTACTGCAGTTTCTTATATTTTTTTACAACTAAAAATTGTCTAGTGATAGTCATAGATTTGTTTTCCTTCTTATTCTATTGGTTCGAAATTGAAGTTCATAGGGGGAAACAAGTATCACTTTTTTTATACATATTTATTTTAATATCTATAGATTACAATCTATTCAACTTTTGCTAGAGATTAGAAAGCAAAATAAAAACAAGACTTTATTTATGTCTTGCATTTGAATTATTTGGAAACATGCATCTCTTAGTTTAATTTGTTTCAATAACTCTATTAAAAAAAAAGTGACCTGTATTTTACTCTGACTCTTAAATTAAAAAAAATATTGAAGAACATTATATTTCCTACAGTAGTGTTCATATCAACTTTTTACGAATTCGCAATAGTTTAAAAACTATTATAATAGTTTAAGCTTGTGAAAGAAACACATTTGTTTTCAATTATTCTTTTAGGAAATTTGACGTTCTTAATTTGTATTTATAAAAGATATTGAGGTACAAACAAACATCCATTTTTGAAATTCAACAAAGTGAAAAACATAATGTTTGGTTCTCTTTTATCTTTGCCTAAACTCCTAGATCCCAACACATTCAGTATGTTCACCTCTTCACTGGTCAAAAAAAGCCAAATATTGTTTAGTTACAAACTGATTAGTTTTGTATTTATGCTAATGAAATATATACTATCTTTTATATTTTTTCCCTGCAAATTTTTCTTAGGTTTGTCGAAGATTTGGCCGCAGATAGCCCTGGATTTGATAAATCTTGGTTGAGCACCCTTGAAGGGCTCATGTTGGCCGTACAGTGTTGCTTAGGAGAGTTACTATTCTTTTTTGCTTCTGGTATGGCTTTTAATTTATATTATCTCCCAATTCTGTATTAATAAGACTCCAAATCATTAAATAAGAATCAATATCTCATTAAAGAACCTTTAATAAGCATTTAATATAATTTAATAAATATGTTAATTTCCTTTACTAAGCTCTTGGATTCTGTGTATTTAATTTAAATTTTGTCTGTAGGTTGGATTATAAAAAAAGTTGGCATAGCTAAATCAATGGTAATTGTCCTTTTCTGTGTTGCGATTAGATTGCTTCTCTATTCTTCCATTAGTAACCCTTGGTGGCTTCTTCCAATAGAAGTTCTGAACGGTGTTACATATGGCCTCTGTTATGCAGTAATGGTTACCTTTGCCAGTTCTATTGCGCCACCTGGTACAGAAATGACAATGCAAAATTTAGTTGGTGCATTGTTTGAAGGAGGAGGTAAGATAACTTGTGTTTTTTTTTTCAATTTTTAATTTAATAATTAATCCTCTAGATATAAGGGTTCAATGGTACTACCATTGATACAATTCAAAAAAGTACAATTCTATCATCAATTCAATCCATTTAAGGGGAGGTAATCTTCAATGTAATAATTACTAACCAAAGTGAGAGTTTCAAGATTCATTTCTTTAGGTTTTCCATTGATAAAAATATATTGATCTCGATAAGAATCAAACTAATACTGATCCAAACTAACCATGTGCTCTTCCATCTTGGCCTCTTGATTGCAGTATCATACCATTGTTGTCGATCCTCATTGATCAACTAAAATGGTTTCTATTTCAATGTCAAAGGAGTTTTCACCATGGAAGCAATGAGGGAAAAATTCAACAAAAAAAACGCTTTTGTTTTTGAAGCAGCTAACTAATGCACATTAGCACCAATGTCCTCCCATCTAAGGCAAGGTCTTCCTTTTCCTCTGGTTTGGTGGAGACTACTTAGGTAGGAAATTACCAATAGTGCAAATGATGCCTCACGGCTAGGAGTTAACGGTTGGGATTTTAAACCCAAAAAGAAGTAGCTCCTGATGAGTATTATTGGGCATAATAAAAACTTAGTATGTAATATTTCAGTAATAAGCTGTATCAACATATGTTACAGATTCTTATCATTTGTTTTTTCATAGGTTCTTCCGTTGGTAGCATACTTGTTGGATACATGTTCAAACAAATTGGAAGTTCTAAGACAATCTTAATATTTGGGATTAATGCATTAGGGTTTACTCTCATTTATCTATTTTTTCATTCCAAATTGGAAATATACATAGAAAAGAATGGTACAGTAGATAGAGGTAAAAAATCTTTCTGTATTTTAATAATTCACATTTTTTTAAATTTAAGAGATAATTTTATATTCCTCTCATTCCTATTTCTCATTGAACCAAAAGTTACTTTTAATATAACAAAATTTTAAACTTATTATTAATGTTAATGATTTATTTACAAGTGTACTTACATCTATCGTGTGATGGTTATTAGTGGTATTTATATCCAATGGAGGGCTAAAGTTTATCAATTTATAAATTTTTTTAAAAATATTATTATTACTCTAGATTTATTCATGGTTTCACTAAAGACATAAGTTTTCACATTCTAATAATGGTTTAATAGATAATCTGTTAAAATTTGCAGTAACAAATTAGGAAGAATTGTATTTTCATTCTTGTTTTTAAAGTTATTTATTGAAATTTACAACTGTATAATAGTATACATCCAGTAAATATAATGAAAGATGAATAATGACACAATAATGATAAAGGCAAGTAGAGAAACTACCCAAATAGCAAGTTCTATTTAGCAGATCACGAGGCCATCTTATTTTCAGACACCTCAGAGGGTTATCAGGAATTGAAGAGGAAGCTAGGTTTGAAACTAGAGGGTTTGAGTGGGAATGAAGTTTGTTGTAAAAAGATAGGTATGGGGTTCGGGCCAAATCAGCAACAAATGGGACATTAAGGTTACTTTATTCTTAACAAAATAAGGAACATTGAGGATTTTACGAAGGATGTTGGATTGGATACGAGAGGAATTCGATGGCTTAGTGGAGCTCTGAAGCTCTACTCCGCATGTCAAATAGGTCATATGATGGTCATGTAGATGTAGTAATTAATTGAAAGCTTAGAGCGTTTGTCTAGTAAATGTTGAAGTAGCCTGAAACGGCATGCTGTTTCTTGTCTTTTCAGTCTTGTATGAGGATTCCTGGGAACAGATTGAGAAAAGCGGGATGAAAATACATTATTGTGATTTACTATGAACGGCCTGTTAGTGAGATAGGATTGAATAATGAGATAATATGTAGGAGGTAGGAATTGGCAGATTTTGTAAAGCAATCCTGAGTGCCAGACTCGGTCAAAAGCCTGTTCCACATCAAGAAATACCGCTAAACAATATGTTCTACGTTCTAATGCAGAGGAAACAACGTCCACCACACGATGACATTGCTGGATAGTGGAGTGGGATGTTCGGAATCCGAATTGGTGATCTGGTATAATGTGATTTGCATCAAAGATGGGGTATAATCGTTTTAGGATAAGGTTCTCCAGGATTTTACCCATAGATGGTAAAAGTGAGATAAGACGGTAAGAGGAAGGGTATTCCGGCTTTTTTTTAGGTTTAGATATCATTTTTATGACGGATAATTTCCAGAGGTTAGGAAAATATGTAGTACGGAGTACAGCATTATGTTTGTAGGTGAGGAATAGGATGGCTTTTCTAGGAAGATGTGGATCGTGATGAGGTCGTGTCCAGGAGCTTTGTGAGAAGGTAATCTGTGATCAGAGATATTTCTGAAGGGTGGAATGCTTTGGGGGGAAGGGTCATTTGGAGGGGAATATTTCTCTTCTTTTATAGATTGAAGGTGAGTTGGATCCGTAATATCAGGATGTGGATGAAAAGTTTTAGAGAGATGTTGGCCAAATAACTGAGCATTTTCTTAGTCAGTTCTTGACCAGACATTGGATTCATTAAGGAGTGGGTGATTAAAATCTTTGAATTTCGGGATCTTTTTTCTGGTCACCCATAATGGGGACGGGACCCAAGCAGTTTCCATACCTATTCAACCCCTACCTACTTTCCAATCTACCTCCGGAGTGGTACAGGGCTCAAGCATCTCCCATCTTCTTTTCAACTACTACATCAATGTATATTATGTTTCTTTAATCTTCACATTTGTCAATTTTCAGTAGAACCTAGATAAGTATTCAGTGTCTGGGCAAAGGTGAACAAATTGAAAATTCAGGCCATTGTTATAGATTTCAATATCATCCTAACACTGTTTTACGCATCCTACCCGTAAGCTCCTCATATCATCTTTCATCTTTCCCCAATGTGACTACTGCAGTGTGATATACAGAGGCCTCTCAAATTTGCATGAGGACAGATTAAAACGAGTAATGAACTGACCACTAAGATTTGTCTTTGGTAACCCGAGGCGGTCCTTTCCTCCTTTTTCAAGAGTCTCTTTCTCCGCTATCTGGAACACCATCCCTCCTATTATATCACACTGGTTTCCTTTCCTTATTTAAACCCTTGCTTTTCCCATCTCAATTCCCAAACAGAAAATCTCGAATCAGGATAGTCATTTGCTTAAATGAATCAGTATTAAATAATCTACTTTGTTGTTTAGTTTTTATTTATATAAAGAGGTTATTACAACCTAGCTCATGTTTACTTATTTATTCTCTTTAGTTGCTTAGTATTTTGTCACAAAATGTACTTTCTATTTTTATTTACTTTTTTGGCACTTTTATAAATACTTTATGATTAGTATTATGTACCCTTCTGTCCTGATGTATATTATGTTTCTTTTTCTGTTCATGTTTGTTATATTAAAGGGCTTTATTCCAGAGTAAAGTTACTTTTATATTCTTTCTCTCTCTCTCTCTCTCTATATATATATATATATATATGTAAGGAAGAAAATAGTTGGGGGTGCAGTCAAATAAAAACACTAAATAAGTGGTTACTTATTTAATTATGTGCTGACGTTTCGACCCACTTTGTGGGTCATCTTCAGGGCTATAGGAAGCTGGAGCTAGACTAGAAGCGGTCTAACTCTTCCTTACGTCTATCTTCCAGTCAACCATCCCCTCGCTTCTCATATATATATATATATATATACATTCTAGGCTATATATATATATATATATATATATATATATATACATTCTAGGCTATATATATATATATATATATATGCTTCGTTATAAATAAGGTAGTAATTAATCTTATTTCTGTTTTAGAAATTCCAGATGAAAATGATAAAGAGGTAAATAGTGAAGAACTAAATAAACTGACAGCATCATCATGATCATCATCACATGGAAGGTCCATGGAGGACCTTGGTCTCCTCGACAATTTTCCTCCACTTTGAACTATCTTCTGCTGCTCTTCTCCATGTTCTTACCCCAGGAGCTTAAGGTCTGCTTCCACATCGTCCAGCCATCGCATTCTAGGCCTTCCTCTTCCTCTTTCTCCATCTGGACATCCCTCCAGAATCTGCTTTGGGAGCCTTTTTTTGTCCATTCTGTGAACGTGGCCCAACCATCTCAATCTTGCTTTTTTAATATAAGAAACTATGTCAGGTTCTCCATATAGGTCCTTAAGATCTTGGTTCCTTTTCATGCGGAAACAATTTCCTTCCTTGGTTGGCCCATACACTCTTCTAAGAATCTTTCTCTCCCATGTATTCAATAATCTCTCATGCTGTTTGGTAAGAGTCCACGCCTCCCCACCATAGACGATGACAGGACGAAGTATATATCATCTTATATACCTTTTTTTTGAGATTACGGGGTATAGCTATATTTCGGATCATTTTTCTGAGGGTACAATATTAGGGGCCTCTATTTAATGTTCCAGATCTATTTAGTGTTCTAACATTCCAAATTCCTATTTTGTCGATCTGGTTCCATAAGCCAGGTCTTTTCCTCAAATCAGTCCAGTCCAATCTGAGGACTGTTGAATTTTCATAACGTTGGTTTTTTTACAACGGTGGGTTGTCGCCCCCAATCCTGGCATTTTAATAAGCAGTTACACGAAATCAGATTTAAACTGACATAAAAAAAAAGAAAGGAAAAGTAATAGAGGATCAGAAAATAACACAGAGATTGAACTAAGATTGTTAACTGCTGTAAGTAAATTGTTATAGAAGATAACAACCTGGAACATGAAATAAAGGCGAGGATTGAAAACGGTAATAGATGCTATTGTACCCTCAGAAAAATGATCCGAAATATAGCTATACCCCGTAATCTCAAAAAAAGGGTATATAAGATGATATATACTTCGTCCTGTCATCGTCTATGGTGGGGAGGCGTGGACTCTTACCAAACAGCATGAGAGATTATTGAATACATGGGAGAGAAAGATTCTTAGAAGATTGTATGGGCCAACCAAGGAAGGAAATTGTTTCCGCATGAAAAGGAACCAAGATCTTAAGGACCTATATGGAGAACCTGACATAGTTTCTTATATTAAAAAAGCAAGATTGAGATGGTTGGGCCACGTTCACAGAATGGACAAAAAAAGGCTCCCAAAGCAGATTCTGGAGGGATGTCCAGATGGAGAAAGAGGAAGAGGAAGGCCTAGAATGCGATGGCTGGACGATGTGGAAGCAGACCTTAAGCTCCTGGGGTAAGAACATGGAGAAGAGCAGCAGAAGATAGTTCAAAGTGGAGGAAAATTGTCGAGGAGACCAAGGTCCTCCATGGACCTTCCATGTGATGATGATCATGATGATGCTGTCAGTTTATTTAGTTCTTCACTATTTACCTCTTTATCATTTTCATCTGGAATTTCTAAAACAGAAATAAGATTAATTACTACCTTATTTATAACGAAGCATATATATATAGTACCCTTTTTTTGAGATTACGGGGTATAGCTATATTTCGGATCATTTTTCTGAGGGTACAATAGCATCTATTACCGTTTTCAATCCTCGCCTTTATTTCATGTCCCAGGTTGTTATCTTCTATAACAATTTACTTACAGCAGTTAACAATCTTAGTTCAATCTCTGTGTTATTTTCTGATCCTCTATTACTTTTCCTTTCTTTTTTTTTATGTCAGTTTAAATCTGATTTCGTGTAACTGCTTATTAAAATGCCAGGATTGGGGGCGACAACCCACCGTTGTAAAAAAACCAACGTTATGAAAATTCAACAGTCCTCAGATTGGACTGGACTGATTTGAGGAAAAGACCTGGCTTATGGAACCAGATCGACAAAATAGGAATTTGGAATGTTAGAACACTAAATAGATCTGGAACATTAAATAGAGGCAGGAAGGGTGGCCTGGACAACTAACATGGCATAGAGGTTGTGCAAGAGGTGTGATGGTTGGGCACGGTGTTAAGAAGCATGACTACTCATAGCACGATGAACAAAAGCACACGTGTGGAACGGCTTTTCTTATTTTAAGTAAGACTGAACTGGCAGTGCTTATTTGAATTAGAGGTCAATTCTGCAAAATTTCTACTCTAAACAGACATGCATCGACAGAATAAAGAAACAGTGTTAAAGGACACCTTCTATCAAGATTTGGAGGTGGCATATGATAGCAAACAGTCACATGAAATGAAGATAGTGTTGGCAGATTTAAATGCACAAATAGGAAAGGAAGCTGAGTTAAAGACCACAATTGGGAACCACAGCCTGCATAACCAAACAAATGACAATGGAGAAAAACTGGCCAACTTCTCGGTATCCAGGTATCTCTCCATAATGTACACATTTTTTCCTTATAAATCTACACACGAACATACTCAGTGTTTCCCGGATGGAGCAGCAACCAGATTAACCACAGCCATTTTGTCTAGCTAACATTTCAGTAGCATGAATGACATTTGTTCTTATAGAGGGTTGAATGTAAATTCCAATAATTTCCTGGAGATCATGAAATTGAACCCGAGGGTAAAAGTGAGAAAAGAGGAAAACTTCAAGCATGGATTATTGAGGTATTGGGAGACGGTAAGAAGCAAAAGGTAAATGAACCTGCTCAAAGTATTCCTGAAGCAACAAATAAGTTGCAATCGAAACAAGATAGCAAAACATAAAAATGGCAATCACCTAGGCAGCAAACAATATTTGTCCAAAAATTGCAGAAAGAAGACATGATGACTAATTGATTTGATGCAGAATGTGACAAAACAAGAGCACTAGTCAAAAAGGTTGTTAGAAACGCGCTGCAAAGAAAGAAGAAATTGAAGAGCGCTGCAAAAGGAAATAGAAGAAATTAAATCTTCCAGGTAATGAAATGAAACAAGAAAAATGTACAGGAAGTTAAATAGCTTTAAGAGCGGGTAAAAGCATCTAAATTCGGTTATTAAAGAAGAAATGGGGAAGTGCTGGAATAGAAGTACAAAACCAATGGAAAAACATCTCCAGAGGCGATTAAGCCAAGAAGAGGCAAATTCATTACATTTTAATGATATTAGAGAGGATAGCATTGATGAAGGGATACCACAAGATGAAGAGGATATCGGATATAATCGCGGGAATGAAACACCATTCCCTTTTTAAAGAGGCATACTGGGAGATTGCAAAAGTTCTGCAAGAATTGATAGAAGTTTGGGAAGAAGAAGTGATCATTGGTCAAGCGGCCAAATAGTGCCAACTTACAAAAGAAAAGGGGGCACTGTGTTGTGTAAGAACCTTAAGGGAATCAGGCTGCTTAACACTGCATATAAGAATTGCTTCTCTGTTTCCCTGTATAACAGAATTGTGCTTATAATAAAAATAATATAATAATAATAAAAAAAAAAGGTTCATTCAGAATTTTATTTTTAAAAGTGAATAAGTTTGTACATGTCTAACACTTACACAGTTCCACTTATATAAACAAAAGTTCTAAAATTATTTCACATTCACATAAAAAAAAAAATTCACCAAACTGAAATACAAAAATTGAAACAAAATATTTTTCTTTATCAGCGTCGAGCTCTGCCTCTTCCCCTCCCTCGCCCCCTTCCACCACGACCTCTACCTCTTCCTCGTGGTGCTCCACCTAAAATTACAAAAATAGTGACTTATTATATAATATAAAAAAGTTAACATAATTTCAACATTAATGTACATAAATAATATTAGAAATCTTTAAAGGGAAATCATCATAACATTAATAAGTTATTCATGTAGGAAAGAAATTCGTTGACTGGTAGATACTATAATAGGATGTAATTAGTTGGGGGTGCAGTCAAGAAAACACAGAAAATAAGTGAAACTTATTGTATTTTATATGTGCCGACGTTTCGACCTACTGTGTAGGTCATCTTCAGGGCCAATAGGAGTGGCTGCTCGGTGCATCCCCCAACTAATTACATCCTATTAATAAGTTATGGGAAAATAAAAGCATCATTGATATGTCTGAATGTGCACTCTCATGGAATGCCATCAGAGCAATCAAACAATTGCTCAATAATCAGGTTATATTGGAATTGCTACTTTAGAATTTCCTTAGAATACATTAAATGACAGCGCAATTATTTTGTAGCCTGTGAATCTATAACAAAAACAAAATCTCATTACCCTCAGCTACAGAATCTGATGAAGTATTATAATTTGACTTCCATTTAATATATTTCATAAAAGCCAAAACAGTGTAGATATAAATAAAGGAATATTCATACTGTCATGTAAGCTAGGCATTCCTTATAGCCTCGATTTCGTTTTGAATGCGTAGTATGTTATAATAAATTTTATTATAACTCTACCAAAGTGAAACCATTTTTATTGTTAAAGTTAATCAATAATGGAACTGTCTTCTTCTTTTTTTTTTTCGGTCTCATATAGTGCTGTAGAAATAAATTCAGCTATCAGCATATGAATTAATTGCATTTTATTCAACAGAAATTCACCATGTTTTAAGACCGTCCATTTGAATGCTATTCTTCATGTGTAAACACACGAACCTGACTTATATTTTAACAATTGTTGAACTGACTGTTTTTAGCATCCTGAGTCAAGATAATTTTATGAGCTTCATATTGTTTGTCAACAAAGAACATATGCAATGGTCTGTATGCCCTACTGAGTGCTTGTTTATTTTTTTAAATAAATGTTTAGGCCCCACATTGTTTTTTCTTTTTTTACATTTGGGATTACGGAACAAAGATGAACAGAAGGCTTCTGATGAGTAAAATAACAAAATAGAAGCTTTTATGAAACATAATTGACACTAAGATATAAGCGTGCAATGAGATTGAACAAAGAATAGACAACAATAAAACCTGATAACCAGTTTGATTATATATCAATTAGTTAAGTGATTTTTCATTCAATGGATGTTATAATTGTGATAGAATATCAAATAAAACAGTCCAGAAGAGCAGTGATTATGCTAAAAATAAAATTTTGCATCTGGCTTTTTTTGTTTATTTCTCATAAAATTTACATATTCTGTCACAAGGTTTTATAATTATGGTCAAGTAAAAAATATATTACCTCGAGATGAATCCTTCTTCTTGGCTTTAGCTTTTGGTGTGTCATCTATCAACAAGGTTTCTAGAGGTAATGAGTCAGGTAAAATGTAATAACGGATATTATTGCCTCTAATACTCAACGTGTCTAACTGTACAGGATCTCTGTTTTTAATTGTCATTTTTACAGCTTTTAAATGTGTGTTCATAGCTACGTCAACACCTGCAACAAGTAAAATATTAGCCAAATACTATATTATTTGAAAATTTCAAACTTGTTATCTTATAAAAAATAAATGGTGTATAGTAACAGTTAAGTTTCTTGTAAATTAGTCGTTGATTTAGATATTCCAGTAATAATTCCGCAGTCACTTTGAGATGAGTCACAAAGTTTTAACTTTTCATTTGTTTCCCTTTTAATATTTTCCAAAAATACAAGTTATCATGAGCTTTAGTAGGGAAAAGAGAATGTAATTATAGGAAATGTGTCTACTTTGGTAATCATTTCGTCTAGAAAAGAATGTTTCAGCAAACATATATCATTTATAGTAAGGGAGGAAACAGTTGGGGGTGCAGTCAAATTAAACACTCAAGAAGTGGGTACTTATTTTATTTTGTGGTGACGTTTCGACCCACTTTGTGGGTCATCTTCAGGGCTAATGGAAGCTGAGGCTAGACTAGAAGCGGTCTAACTGACACAATCTCCTTGCTAACATATATCATTTATACTTTGAAATGTTATTGTAACTTTTATTTCTTGATGAAATGATTACTGAAATCGATTCATTACCCTTAAATACATTCTCTTTTTCCATACTAAAGTAACAATATTAAAAATATGTGGAAAATATTAAAAGTGAATATATTCATATCAAACAAAAATACTGAAATATATTCCTATCAGACATTCTTAAACTAATTTTATACAATCTGAATTGTAAAATTTAAAAAATTTGTATTTGTTTACCAACAATTTTAATTTATATTATTATTATATCACACCCTAAAAATTTCTCCATATTCTGCTTGCTGTGGAATGATAAGAGTGCAGTGATCGTCAGTAATCCCCTTTAGATTTTTCAAAATTATATAATGTATTATCGTTTATATTTATTGCAAATATATTATCTGTGTTGCTAAGCTCTTCATTTCAAAATAATTCTGTTAATAGTACTTACTACTCTATAATTGCATTGTTAATCATATGATAAATTAATATTAATTCATACAACAAATTTATTTTGCGTCTTTAAACTTATTACTCTGACACTTTTTGACCACCACATGAAATTTAACTTTCTGGAATATTGATAACGGCATGAAAACTTTATTAAACTTATCTTACCGAACATTAGATTACATTAAGAAGGTAAAAAATATTTCTTCATCATGAACAAATAAATAGAAGATATTAAGTACAAAACCTATGAATTCAACTCAAAAGCATTAGTAGACCAAAACAAAAGATAATACAGCATGTATATCACTAGACAAAAGAATCCTATAAATCACTATCCATAATACTAACGTAAATATGAATCAACAATACCTGTAATTGTTCCATGAACTTGGGTACCATTCTTCAATTCAATCGTAACTGTTTCATGGCTTAGTTTCATCAAGAACCTACAAAAATAATGTTGTTTTTTATCACTAATCTATAAAAATAGCATTGAATACAAGTTTTAAAGTTCAAATTATAAGATAAAACAATCTTGGAAAAGATAAAAATTCTGCTTACTTCACTAGCTTCATGTTGAATATTTGTTTTAAAACATTAACCTAATGAAACCTACACTACGTTTGTCTTTTGACCGGCGTTTGGGCAAGCACAGTCTACACAATGCTACCAACGATCGTTTTTAATTTACTGTGTTTTATTTTTTAGTCTAACTAAATAAAACTAAATAAACACCTGATTGAATAGAAGCAATATTTTATAACTAAATTATTTTGAAAAAAAAACATTTGTTAATGTACATTCCAATAAATTTTTATAAGACAATTAAAATTATTAATATAATAAGAATTATCTGCTAAAGTAATCTTATTTAAATTAAAATATTAATACAATAAATGAATATTGTATACTGTCAGAATGCTCCAAGACTGGGGTGCCTGTGCGATAAAATGGAATGGCATCTCGTTTGATATCTTAAACAGTCAAAGAGAATGTAAATTTCTGTCGTAGTGTCGCTACCCAAGTCTGGGAAGAGTTCACCGGACTGCATCCAGGCCTTTGTCTGTTTGTCTCACACATTGCTATCCCGACGCTTGGAAGAGTTTAGCTTTTCCGCCTCGCTGTGTCGTCTTATCCGGAGCTATCTTAGCGGAAGATCATACGTCATGCGAGTCCGGAACAGCTACCCGACTTCTAGCACCACCACCTGTGGAGTACCTCAAGGGTCTGTGCTGGGGCCACTGATGTTCGTGATTTTCACGGCACCTGTGGACGTCATGAAGCATCCAGGAGCAATGGTAGCAGCCTATCCGGATGATATAGGGATTTATGCCACCAGCGTCAGCGCCACACATGCCCTTAATAAGGCACAGAAGGCGACTGAGATGATAGTAGAGGAACTTGGCATCAGGGTTAATCCGTCTAAAACGCACGCCATCGTGATGCCATTTCAGGGTAGACACAAGAAGAGGCTTCCCAGTATTTTCACAGTGGACAGTGAGGATCGTAGTTTATCTACTTCAATACTCTACCTTGGCGTTACTTTCGATAGGCATCTCACCTTCTCAAGGCACGTCCACGAGAGGTTGAAGTTGGCCCGACATAAATCCCATAGAATCTACTACCTACTGGTGTCGCCGCAGCTCTCACTGCGATTGAAACTGCAAATTTATAAGTCCATAATAAGAACTACAATGCTCTATGGTGCTCCGCTTTTGAGACATCTCTACAAAACAACCCTGATGCGCCTGCAGCAGTACCAGAACTCCATCCATCAATCCTTAGACGGGTTGTTCGAGGCACATCGCTCGAGAGGGCACATAACGCCACCATCTGGGATGAGCTTCGGCTCCCCTTGGTGCCGAGTACATAGGTCGGAGGCACATATAATTTTTTGATGGGCTGAAGGCCTGTGCAAACCCTCTTTTTAGGGACATAAAACCACCT
This sequence comes from Troilus luridus, assembly GCA_964056705.1. Taxonomy (NCBI): domain Eukaryota; kingdom Metazoa; phylum Arthropoda; class Insecta; order Hemiptera; family Pentatomidae; genus Troilus; species Troilus luridus. Next base: position 36,834,758 of record OZ057412.1, read on the forward strand.
CCCAGACCTGAGAGATGGCAGGGCAGTGTCCCCTTGGTCGATGTGCTCTCGTTGATCTAGGGATGGGTGGGGACTCCCTTGTCCTTATCCTTTCTTTCCTTTCATTTCTTCCCTTCTTCTTTATTTCCTTTCATAATCCCGTAAATGGTCCCTCTCTGTTTTGAATTGTATAGAGTCAGCGGCCTTGTGCCGGTTTGAGTAAAAATCGCCCTCAGCGGACTCAGCCTAATGTTATGCCTTAAATAACGGAAAGGTTATAGAAGACTTTGAATTGTACAGAAGCATTACACTTATTTATATATATATGTATTGTATATATTGTAAATCTATTTTGGACAATAAAAAAAAAAAAAAAAAAGTAAATTTCTGTAGCGAAAATTATGTAGTTAAGTCTTATTTTTAAGGTATCAGTTCCTCGGGTTGTCGCTTCGAGTTAAGCTACAAGTTTTATCTTTTCTTTCGTTTCCTTTTTAATGTTCTCGAAAATAAAAATAATCGTGAGTTTTAATATGAAAAATCAGCAATTGAGGGACGAAGATGCAATACTCCCATTCTCCACTTTTCATAGCTTTCGGTAAAAAGATAAAACCGATTCTATTAAAATTGTATGAGATAATCGGTTTTCCTGAAAGTTATGAAAAGTGCAGAATGTTTTGCATCTACATGTCTCAATTTTGTGTCACTTCCTTTGATCTTACTGACACTATATTGCCAGCATGTATGTTACACATTAGGCTGATGTATATTACACAACTTATTTAATATTTAAAAAATTGTTTGTACAATATTTTTCATACGACTTAATAACAATGTTGTACCAAGTCTGTTGTCGTTTTAGTTTGATTATCCTATAGGGTGAAACGAAAGCATAATCCAATTGGATAAACAAATACAAAACCTTAACTTGTAAAGATTAAAATGTTCCAGTTCCTAGAAATAATTAAAATATAATTTCTTTCAATGGCTTTTTAAATGCAAAAATTACCTGTACTTTTTTAAGGTGGTGGTTGAGTAGGAAGGTTAAGCTCTATTGCTAGATCCTTTCCCCAATAATGAGGGGTGAAAACCTATTCCACAACCACCTGTGAAGGTTCTTGGGTTGAGTACCAGGTAGAGATTGTAATGTTTCTTGCACAATGGTTGTGCAGAGAGGGGATTTGTCCTAGATCATGCTCAACCATCAGATTTCCCCTACCTTGGGTACTCACTTTATAGAGGCAGGATGAGCCCCAGGAGAGTCTTAGATCCTGATTGCTAACAGATTAAATACAATTTGCCAACAGCGGGATTTCAACCCAGGGCTTTCGGCAGGGAAACTTAGAGCTCTACCACTGAGCCAGTCCGCTACCCTTCCCCCAATAATGGGTACCTACCATCTTCATAAGAGACTTAAAGGATGGTCCTTATAAAGCTGATAACATAGTAAATAATTTATCTGTCACAACTGGTCTCGTATCTGGTACCTGTAGTTATTAGAATACTGCCCTTAAGTATTGGTTAACCCCATGTTCAGCATTATAAAATCAAGAAAAAACATATTTAATTATTTCATAGTGGTTTAATTTTAACATTAGCACCGTTAATGGCAAAACCATTGAGATAAAACATTGAAATTGACTCCAAGGAATCATAATTTTCAAATGATCATTTAAATTTTATTATAAAAGAAGGAATAATATACATCAGGTTCCAGTTAAAGTAATAATTCCTAGACATATAGCAATAGTTATAATCCCTTATATGATTATAAAATTTAATTTAATAATGAAAAATAATGTTAAGGTATAAAAATATAAAATTAGTTTATTTACATTTATAAAAATAAAAATAAAAAGAATTATTTAGGTCCAACAATCATTATATATACAACATAAAAAAGGAAACTAAAAAACATGAAAAGAACAACAAAAATAAATGTTTTCCTATTTTCACCATAACATTTTTTTAATTCATTTTCGCTGTCTAAGAGTTGTTTCTTTATTTCTGTAAGTTCTTCTTCGAGTTTTGACCTATAGCAAAAGAAAATTTGAATAATTATTCCCTAACTAATTATACTTATACTAGCTATAGATTTGGAAAGTAACTTGCCTTTGTTCCATTGACATTTCCTTATTTCTCAACATCTTTTCCAGATATTCCACTCTATACAAATAGATGTTGACTTTGTCTTGAGTTCGATTAATCTAAAAAATTCAGCATAGTTATTAGAGTAAAGGAAAGGATTGTCCATTGTAAATAAGGATCCAGTTAAAATGATTATCAATCACTATCATTGATTCTCATAATTGAATGTGATTTAGCTTAGTTTATTTCTGCCATCTCCTTGATATAACTGAACTCCGTTAGAATTCATTTTCAAATATATTATTATTTTACTATATTCCATTCCCTCTTTTTTTTACCATTATTGGTATAATTATGGCAAAAATTATATAAAAATAGTGAAATTTTCCAAACAAACCTCTCTAGAATAAGAAGTGATGTATTTAGCAGACATTGCACTGTTAGTGATATATTATAGTTTTAAATTTTAAGTAATTTTTTATTGATTTTAATATTAATTAGAATAACCAAATAACATTGATGTTAACAAGTGGGTATAGGTAGAAGTAAGGTTAAGCAATTACAGAAGGTTCAATAAAGGTTTCTCTGGCTTCTGTTTATCTTATCACTTCTGTTTTGAACTTCATTACATTCTGGCATAAGCAGTTATGCCACATACTTATATCTGAGTTGTTCATTTTACTGAATAATTCACAATGGATTGCAGTGAGCAAAAAATAGCTTTAATTACTGGTATTACTGGCCAGGTAAATTGAATTATTATTTTTGCTTTTTTTTTTTTTAGTATTTTCTTAATTAATCATTTCTTATGTTTTAGGATGGTTCTTATTTAGCTGAGTTTCTGATAAGCAAAGGATATTTTGTTCATGGAATTATTCGTCGTTCTAGTTCATTTAACACAGGAAGACTTGAACATTTATATTTAAAGCCAGCAGCTCATCATGGTGGCCAAATAAAGTTGCACTATGGAGATATGACAGATAGCAGTAGTTTAGTAAAAATTATTAGTGAAGTAAAACCAGCTGAGATATATAATCTAGCTGCACAAACTCATGTTAAGGTGAGTTATTTCATTGGTATCATTTACAGTAATTAAAAACAGATAATATCTGTGATTACTACTGAAAACAAAAATGGTTAAAACCTCCTCAAAACTTACTGAAAATTGATTGAATTACATCAAGAAATTAATTTTCTTTAAAAATCAACAATAAAAGTGTGTTATTATTTACAGATTTTGAAATTTCGCAAGATACATTTTTAAATTCTGTTGCTCAATTGTGTTGTATATAAGGGTTTACTTTATAATTTTGAGAAGGTTCATATCAAATTTAAAAATTTTGATAGAACCTAAAACAATTAAGTTTGTATTATATTTGCATTATGGCCCTACAGGATAATTAATATTAGTTAAAGATTGAACGGCAAAAAGCTTTTGAAAATAAAAATACTGACACTCTTTGTCTTCATTAAAAAAAAAAAAATCAGTTCTGCAAGTTGTCACTTCGAATGGAGCCACAACAAGTTTTAACTTTTCACTTGTTTCGTTTTTAATATTTTCCAAAAATTCAAATACATAATTACGAGCCTTAGTATGAAAAAAAAAGGTTTAATTATGGAAAATGTGTATATTTCGATAACCATTTCATCTAAAAATTAACGTTTCAACGAGCATTTATTATCTATACTTCGAAACGTTCATTTCTTGATGAAATTATTACTGAAATATACTCATTTACTAAAAAGGAACTGAATGAAAAATTAAAACTTGCTGTGAAAACTTGAACTGACCACCTGCAGAGCTGATACTGAAAAAAAAAATTTTTGCAATCATGATTTATGATTTTAAAATTAATTTGTTGGTACTGATAATATTGTTTATTCTGTAGGTCTCATTCGATTTGAGTGAATATACAGCAGAAGTTGATGGAGTTGGAACATTACGACTTTTAGATGCTATAAAAACATGTGGTATGGAGAAAAAAGTTAAATTTTATCAAGCATCAACTTCAGAATTGTATGGTAAAGTTCAAGAAATTCCACAAAAAGAAACCACGCCTTTTTATCCAAGATCACCATATGGTAATTCTTTGTTATATTGTGCTATACTGAACTATTTACACCAAGTCTATACCTATGTATTAATAGTCTAAACTGTCTACATTAAACTAAGTTTATTTTCTCGCTTCTCATAAGTTTATTTTCATTAAACCGTTTTTTCGAAATGCATATCTTTTTGGGATTAGTTTATTATGAGTTCCCTCCTAAACTAAGCCACGAATTTTCAATTCTTTTATTAAAAATACATTTTTGTATTCCAATTATTTTCTAATATACAGTAAGTCGTCTACCTAAAAGCTCTTTTCAATTTATGTTTATTGTCACAGGTGCAGCCACGACCTTGAATATCTTCCAAGGCTAGCAATTTTGTCTGTTGCTAATGTTAATATTAAGATATTAAAAAATTACCTTATTGATCAAGTTTTCATTAGTTATGTTTTTCAATAATTATAAAATCATTTGTGCTCAATAGTATAAAATTTTATATAGAAGTTAAAAAAAAAAATTGTAAATATTTTTATTTGAAAAGATAAGATATGTCCGAGGACCGGGACTCGAACCCGGGTCGTCCAGATCGCTAGTTTGGAACTCTACCATTTGAGCTATCCTATAATCTCTTCTTTTCAAATAAAAATATTTAAAAATTAATAAAATTAATAACAAATCAAAATACAAAAAAAAATTTGTAATGTGAAATTTAGTTTATTAAATAATTTTTACCTGAGTTAATAAAAATAAGAGTAATATGACTCAAAAATAATTATTTTTATTTGATTACGTGCGTTATATTTATATTCTGCCTAGAATATGTTAACGTAGTAATTAAAAAATAGAAATAAATAAAAATATATTTTAAAAAAAATTCTATAATAGTCATAATAATTTCTATAATCTATAATAAACTGAGCAACGGAAAGGAAATAAAATTATTTAGAAATCAAATTTTTTTCTCAAATTATAAACTTAATTATTTATTAAAATCTAGATTAAAAAAGAGAATGTTACTGATCCTACTTTTCAATTGAAATTTTTTTTTCCCTGCATTTCTCCAGTTTTCAGTTTCATGATTGATAGTGCATTTACATACTATTCCATGTTTTTAGCTTGTGCTAAGCTTTATGCATTCTGGGTAGTTATCAACTATAGAGAAGCTTATGGCATGTTCACCTGTAATGGAATACTTTTTAATCATGAAAGTCCTAGAAGAGGAGAAAACTTTGTGACAAGAAAGATCACCCGATCAGTAGCAAAAATATCTTTAGGGTTACTAGATTATTTTGAATTAGGAAATTTAGACTCAAAAAGAGACTGGGGGCATGCTAAAGATTATGTTGAGGTAAGATTGACTCTACTATTTCGCTATTCTGATTTATAGTATGAATTTAAGGTTTAAATTCAATTTCAGGCCATGTGGTTAATGCTGCAGCACGAAAGACCAGATGATTTTGTTGTTGCGACTGGAGAAGCTCACAGTGTCCGTGAATTTGTTGAAGAATCATTTCAGTACATTGGAGTAGAAATAATTTGGGAAGGAAGTGGTTTGAATGAAGTTGGAAAGGAAAAAGCATCTGGAATTATTAGAGTAAAAGTCAATCCCAAATATTTCCGTCCTACTGAAGTGGTATGATAGTTGATTTGTTCGTTAATTTTATTATTATTATTTGTTTTTTATATTTATACATTTTGGATTGATTTGTACCTACAACTTAACAAAACAAGTATTTACAACATGTTAATATTTATAGGAATCATTACTGGGAGATTCGACTAAAGTAAGGGAAGTTTTAGGTTGGAAGCCAAGGCTGAATTTCAAGGTAATATAGTCTTTGTTTGTATAATACGTGTTTGTGTGTTTTTCACACTGTAAATTTTTCTTTTTCACTTTTCATATTAAAAATCGTTTGCAATATTGTAATATTATTGTAGTATTGAACAATTATATTACAATGAAACCCTTCACATGATTAAAAACATAAGGTAGTTTCATTAGAATAATTATTCATGTTCATATGTGTTTGTGTGCATATAATTTTGTAAGCAGTTACAATTGTGTAAATTTATTCACAGACACGCTTAGGTTGCATATTTGAAGGAGATAATTTTGAATAATAGATTTTTTTTTGTATGTATGTATATATACATAAAACTTAAAAGCAGTTTAGTTTAGAAGCATTTTGTCAACTTGATGACTGATAGTAAGTTAAAAAAGGAATAGACGCTTCGTCATTGTTAGTTAACAATATTTATTAAAGTTGGACAAATTTTCAAATGATATACCATTGTTCTGAATTTGTTATATAGTTTATTGTAGTAGAGAAATTTTATGTTACAAAAGATGGGGCATAATCGTCTATTTTTTAACTTATCAACTTAACTTTTTCAAGTGCTAACTTCATAAAATTTCCCAAAACAAGTAAAAACAAATGTTATAAAGCACACACACTATAATAACAAACATATAGTTGGGTGTAATGGATGAGTTATAAACATTATAATGACCCATAATTTATCATGCTGATTTTAATTTTTCTTATTTTAAGTCCCATTTGAATCTTATTTGTTCATTTCTCTATTTATTTTGAGTTTTTAATTTTTAAATGTTATTGAATTTTAATAATTTTTATGATCATTCTATTATGTTTTCCAGGAACTTGTGAAAGATATGATGGAAGCTGATATTAAATTAATGACAGCGAATCCTAATGCTTAAGTGGAAGGATTGAAGGTACGATTCTCTATACTTTTTGGATATGTGAGAACTCGTTCTTTCATGAAAGAAATGTTACAAATATTACTGACATCAAATTTGTTGGTCTCAGTTCTAGTGATTGTTATTCCTGATGCATAGAAGATTGTTATCAAGTATTGCATCACTATCTTCAGAATAGCTAAGGATATTTGGCTTTATTTTTAGCCTTTGTATGTATTTAAACACACAACATTATGTTCCACCTGATCTCTTCAAATAAATTTAGAAGTTTCTCATAACAAAAAAGAAAATAAAGGCTCTAAACTTCCATCCCACTTCTGTTTGAAGATATATCATATTTTTCTATTTTTTGTTATCAATCAAACATTCCATTAATCACTTCTTTTTTTAATGAGATAAATAGTCATTTGCTAAGTAACTGGTGTTGCTTAATTTAACTTATAAAAACATATTTGGCCATAACAAAACTATTTAATTGTACACAAAATATTACATTTTTATAACATGCTATACAATAATATTTTTCAAAAATCATATACTATAAATATTATTTTTTTAATAAAAATGACAGTTAATAAATTATATGCTAGTGCTGTCTAAAAAATGACAGATAATAAATTGCACTCCATAAGAAACAAAACTGAAAACGATTAACCCTTTAGCGACAGTGAACTACTATAATAGTCCGAGCACGCCGTGCCGTGGGGATCGTTGACTATTATAATAGTCCGGTGTCAGGTGGGTTCCACAGACCATGGACTATTATAATTGTTTTGCTTCTCCGGCGTTTCTAGACCGTAAGCTACTATAGTAGTTCTGTTCCCAGCACCATCTAGTTTTCCCCATCACAAGCTTTAGTACATTTTCATGACAACAGATGTTATGGCTATATTAGTTTTCGTTTGTTGTGCCTGCTACCCATTACTTTCTTGTGTTTCGGCATTTATCACACTCAAAAGAAATTTTAGCTTTTGAAAAAATTAATATATTCATATTTAAAAAAATTATATAAAAAATAAGCCTAGATGAAAAAAAAAATTAGATTTAAAAAAAAATTTAGATTAAATTAAAAAGTTTTTAAATCTACCTTTGCCTGTCCAAAAAAGTGCGGATCAAAAAGGATGATGGGAAACATTGAGGAATTAAAGGAAAAAACACGATTGCAGAGTCAGAAAGTAGTGGGCCCAGCTGGGACAGTTGCCATCCCTACCACTCGGTCCAGCCGGCCCGCTAAAACCCCCCTGTATTCGGTCGCCAAAGGGTTAAGGGATCATATATTTACTCAAATAGGTCAATATTCTTCACAGGGGAACTAGTCTGTCTTGTAGGCCGCAGTTCCTAAAATCCTATTGTTCTTTAATTTTGGATTTTAGTTCAAAATCCTCTTGTGTCCTCTTGAGAACTCACTATAAATTGCAGCCACTCCTCTCGGTTCCTACATACTTGCTTCATCTGTTGGAGTATTTTGCCTCTTTTTCCTCCAATCCTCTGGATGTTCTCCTGATAGAAAATTCTGGGATGTCCTCGCTGTCTTTTCCAAGAGGGTTGTGTTCCTAGAACTTTCTTAGGTTCTCTTTCATCCTTCATGAGGTACGTGACCATACAATTTAAGCTGTCGGTATTCGAGTGTGTGGTCTTATTCGATCATTTCTAACGCAACTCCTTATTGTCTTCCCAACCACTTTCCTCAGAAACCTCATTCCTGCTACTGTAAAAAAACATCTCAAAACAAGGCTTGCCTATCAACTTTCACTTCCATATGCAAGGGTCAGGAGATAAACTGATTTTTATATGTGCCTTTTAGTCTTCATACCTACTTCTCGGTGTCCAATAATACTTTTTTAAATCTGGTGATAAACTTGATTGCCTATAGAAATTCTTGGAGATATCTCTGGGTCTATCTTACGAGAGGAACTTATTATGGTCATGTTTAAGTAGGTAAACTGTGGCACAACTTTCAATACCTCCCCATTGCAGGTAAATGTTTTCTTGATCTTCTCAGGATTTAACTAGGACTTTGCTCTTAGAAGTGTTAATGACCATCCCTTTACAGAGTAAGTCTTCCTGCCATTCTATTAGGGCTGTTTGCATTTTTTCTTGGGAATAAACAATTAGTGCCATGTCATCAGCATATAAAAGGGCTTTGAACAAGAATAGATCTTAAGTTCCATTTTCCAATGGCGGTCCATGAAGTTCGACGTTCACATATATTTTGGAGTTCTTCCATAAAAACCATGACCTGGAGGAGGCTCGGAATACAAATGACTAATGGAAAGTTAATGATAAATAAAAAGTGCATTTGTCAGTTATTGGTGTCAATATCTCTGGCTGTTTTGTAATAAAATTTCTTTAAATTTATTGCATTTTATAGGAGCTGTAACTAATCATAATAACTTTTATAAAGGATTCTGGAAGGAAATACAATTTATATATGCCTAGGTCGTTATAATAATAAGTACGACATGATAATCAAATTTTTATATATACAAAATATTTCTTTGAAATTTCTTTTTATTTTTTGTACAAAAAGGGTTTTTAACTTCGTGGAGAGATTTTCTAAAGTACAAATAATGACTATTAGCACAATTATTTTCTTTGTTATGAAAATTGTCTAAATACATTATAATTTCATTCCTTTTTATCAAAATATTTTTGATTAATAAAATATAAAGTCAGTCCAACTATACAAGAGATCTTTTATCAGAGAATAAAATAAGATTTGATAGGACACATGTCTGAATTATAAGCCATGAAATTGTTTAATCAAAAGGAATTAATACATTCCACTTTTAGTTATTTCCTCAGAGATGTATAATTATTGTATGTTATTATTGGTAAGTAATATTAAAATTTGAGTTATTTAATAAAATAACTACATTCCTTCCCTTATGAATTATAAATTAATTTAAGTGATTTGTTAAATATGAATTCCTTTACCCTTTTTTAAATTATATACTTTCTTGTCTGTAACATGAATTTTGTATTTTATTACTGACACAATATTAAGACTATTCAAATTTGTGAAAATTCAATAATTTTTTCAACTTTTCGTTTCTTGTTAATTAAATATATTTTAAAATATCATTTTTTCTTTTGTCTTGTATGTTAAAATATGTTCTATTAAAGGCTAAATTTGCTGTATATTATTTTAATTTCCTATAAAAAATAATCTAAAAATGAAATATAAAAATATTTATTTTATTGATATTTTGTGAATATTCTGTTTAAAGGTAATGTGCATTTAGGAGAGTTTTTTTGTTGTTTGTTTTTGTTTTTATGCTTTCAGTTTTATTATATAGGCTGTTCCCTTTGTTAGAACTTAATTTGGCTTTTGCTGTGACCTGTAATTATCTTTTTATTTAATCATATTTTATTGTTTCTAATGGCAAATTTATAATTATTTCTATTTAAAATAAAAATAGTTGGAGTAACCTAAGTGATATATTTGGTTTTAAGGTATTAATATCTTAAACAAAGCTGATCTTATCAAAGTTTTAATTTTCATTTAAACTTTATACAAAATCCTAAAAGAGCAAGATACTTTATAAATCATAAAATTTTGTATTAGCTTCAACTTGATTTTCCCTCTAGTTCAGAATTTTTCAGTCCCCATTCCTTTCGATAGGACGATTTGCTTAAAAGCTGATTTACATCAGAGCAGGGCATGAATGATACAAATGTCTTACTGAGCTAATTAATAAGCAATATACTTATGAAATGAGATGTTTTTTAGTTGGATGATAGGAGACTGCCCTAAAGCGCAATAAGATCTGGATTATTATAAACTATTCTTTGAATATCATACTTAACAACAGCTCATCATATTTTGTTAGACAACTGCATTTTAAATTAAATGCATTTATTAAATGTACGTAATAATCTAAAAAAAATTGTTGTTTTATGATATACGTGGGATATATCTACAGCTCTGGTTAATAAGTGGTCTAGTTGAGTTTTGTCTAATGAATTAATTGTATTGAGCGAAGCGGGATCGTTTCATCCTCATAGTTTTTGGCTTGGAATAGATTTATAATAACTCCATCTCAAGCCAATGACTTAGCCACATATGGACTACGTGAATGACATGATTCCGCTTCCTTAAGTACAAGAAACTCGTTTGACTTAACCATTTATTCACTAGGACTGTAGATATATTATATGTATATATATATATATATATATATATATATATATATATATATATATATATATATATATATATATATATATATATATATTGTACATCCCCGGCCGTAAGAACAAGTTGGCCTTTATCATTATATATATATTATGTGTGTGTGTAATTATAAAAGTAGTAAATTGAAGATATTTATTTAGGACAATAAACTCCATCCATTTATTGTCACCACATTTAGGACAAAAAATTTGTTTGTCAAAATTTTAGCTTAACTTTCTTATTTAATATACATGTTTTGAAAATCTCAAGTTATTTATCATTATATAATCACATAGGTTTACTTGTTTTGAGGGCATTTTTAATATACGAGTATATTCTACCATAATTAATATCTTCAGCTATTAGGTTATTTTATTTAAAGCTCGTGCTTTGAGCTTGTAACTTATTTTGATGTCTTGTGTTGTAATTTTTATATTTATATCTTGATTGTTTGTAACTGTGAAAGTTCCTTCTTTTTTTTTTTATATTGGAAAAATTAATATCTTTTCTTGTTTTTTTATTTATGGAATATGTGTTGTCATGTCAGTTTTTACACATTTTCATTAATGTTTTTGTATAATTTTTTATTGTAATGTAACCAAATCCCAAAATTTAAAGCCAATTGAATTAACTAGCTTTTCTGATATGTATGATCACTTATACGTTACATACTGAATTTTCTGTCTTGGAATATTGTTAATTGATCAGGTAGACATTTTTATTTCTAATTTTACAATAGATTTGTTCTATTTTATTAGATTACTTAAGTTTTCTAAGCACCTTACTTAATCTCAAAAAATACTTTGCACAAAGTATTGTTTTATGTTGGTTTTGTTCTAGGTATAAATAAAAAATATATTCTAATTGTTTGTTATTATGAGAGGGTTTATTGTTTTGGTTAAAAGGAAACAAAATAATAGTGTTTCAACTTTTTTATTTAGCAATCAGCACTATGTTATGATTGAAGTATTTGGTGTTGTGATGCTGCTAACCAAAAGTCAAATTGTATACCTTAAGGTATTTATTCAGGTTCAGATAATTTTATTTTTTATATAAATGATGACTGCCTTTTCTTAGGACATGTTTATGAACTATACATTTTATGTTTTATTTTTAAATATGTAAATATTTTACTAGCCAGATATCATTGTTTTTAAACTTTGATATCGTGGTTATTAAAAAATTTATTGAAACTGTTATTACTTCTTTTGTTTTCAAGGAAAATGTGATAAATTTGGTTTGATTGAATTAATAAAACATTTATTATAGAGTTATTATCAATATTTATAGCTTTATTTTTATCACCTCTTTTTTCTTATAATTTATAAGCATTTTCATGTGGAACCTAGAATTGATGTTTTCGATTGATGGTTGCAAGTAGATATGTAAACTGTTAATTAATCAATTTCTTGAATTCATGTTTGTTTAAAGACTATTTAATAAATTCAGGAATTCAAATTTTTTATTACTTAAATATCATTCAATTATATTATAAATATTATGTTTTTTAAGTCTTCATAGTATTAGGTCTTCTTTCTAGTATATTAATGCATGCTTATTGCTGGAATGATTCTTTTACTTTATTGCTAAAAGTTCACTAGTATCAATGTCACAATATTGAAAGGAAGGGGGCTTGGGTTATGTATATGGTAGAGACTGTAATGCTTCTAAGCCAACAGGGAGTTGATTTAGCCTAGCTCATCCTCAACTGCCAGGTTTTTTACCCAATCAAGGGTGAGCCCGGGGAGGGTATTGGCTAGGAGGAAATTGTTTGACTAAATTATTGGAAAATGTAAAAAAGTTAATTTGTGAAATTTTGGAGTTATCCGCCCTCGAATATTGAGGAGAATGACAAAAATATGTATAATTTTATACTTTTTATTTTCAGTTTAACTCTAACTGTAAGAGATTTGAAAGAAATATTTATTTAGTTTTGGTTATCTTATTGAAAACAAAAATGGACTAGTTTTCATCAAAAAATGTATCCTTCAACTATAGTTTTAGTAAGATTACAATGTTCAGACATAATTACTTTGTTAATATGTATTTGAGTACTACCATTGGGTAATCTTTATCCATGCCATTATGCATCATTAATTGTATTTAATTGTTTTATCGTTAAAATACAGTTTAAATTTGAATAAATAAATAAATTTAAAAAAATAAATTGTAAGTGTAGTACAAAGTTATAATGGGGAAATTGGGCCAAGTAAAGTAAATGTACCAGGATATCAACAAAACTAATATCTCTGAGGTAGTGTTCCCCTTATTATTTTTAAAATTAAAAAATGTATCTTGTAATTGTAGTAGCTATTCCTTATGGAATACACGACTAAATTTATTGTAATCAGTATATTTTCTCTTAAACAACAAATTTCCATCAATAGTGAACACTTAAAAATCAATCAGATTAATGGTGTTCGAATATTTTTCTTGCCTCAAATTTTGTATTAGTTGAAAAACATTAATGCAATGTTTTTTTATTTTACAATGCTAGGTATCTCATAAGTAAACAAATAGTAAAAAAAAAGGAAGGTTGTGTCAAATTAAAAGTATAACTTCAGATTATAAACACTTATTTTTATAAAATGCGCCTTTAAAATAACATCATTGCTCAAAAAAACTTATTTTTCAATAGATGTATTTGAATGGTCCAACATGATATTGGTAAAGGAAATTATTCCTATTGTAATGATGGTATTGAAATTATTTTACTAACCGTTAACATTTTTTTAAAAGCTTGAAACTTTGTTGATTTTAACTTATGTCATTATTCTCATTTAACTTATTTATGTCAAACATGGTACAACTCAAAATATGACTTTATTAAAAAAAAAAAATATTGAAAATAAAATATAAGATATGTCATTACTGAATTAAAAAGCTTCAACCAATACAATTGCTTCTGAAGGCTCAACTCAAGAATGTTGTACTATTTAAGTTATAAGTTATGTCGTTATTCTTTTGAAGCAGCAAAAAGTAATTAAACCACTTTTAAGTTATTCTTACTCCAAATTAGAATAACTTAATTTTCAATAAGTTTTTCAAAATTTAATTATTCATTGCTCTTAGGGCAGTCCACTTCTCTTAAACAATCTAGTTTCTTTATTTTTTAATTCTCATCTTTTACCAGGATGTTATCATATATTTTACCATGGTGCCCAAGGAGGCCCACTGCCCTAAAACCTACCTACCTTGGCATTCCTCTGTAGTAATTGCGTGTCCTTCCATCACCTGTTTAATCTTCAATATCTTTTGCCATATTTTATTTATTGTTTATTTTTATCTTCAGATAATTATTTCCTCGATTTTTGGATTGAAATATTAAGTTATTCCCACTTGCATACTTCAATTTCAAATACATAAATATGACACTCCCTGTAACCCTGGAGAAAAAATGTGTGGTTTTACTATTATATTTCTCTAATTAGTAAAGCTAGTTGTAACTTAACCGCTACCTTCTTGATTTTGAATAGTCTATGTTATAAAAATATATCATTGATGCAAAGATGTGACGTCACTATTTACGGATCCAAAATAAGACTACTAAATATTTTCAGTTATTTCACTTTATGAAGGAGGACGATATATATAAGGTTGGGATAATAATGATAAAGACCAACTTGTTCTTACGGCTGGGGATCTAAGATGCAAAAGGAAGGTGAAGTGGAAAATGCAGAGTAAAACTTTTTTCCGGCCCTATAAACTTGTTATGCCCCGGCGAGAGAAAACCCCCTCCTCCTCGAAGCAGCCCCGAATTCCCTGTTTGCTGAGTGTAAAAAGTGTATTTATAAAACAAACAATTGGGCCGGAGACGGAACGAGGGAGGGAGCCTAAACAAACACCGGTTGGGCGGGCATAAAGGCCTTCAGTATAAGCACCAGATATAACAACCAGTGAAAGGGCCACATTGATTCTTAGGGGAGGAATAAACTTTTGCTTATGTTCACTTCTCCTCTGTCCGCAGCGCCATCTACTTCCGCTCTCAACCAGCTTCTTCAATACGAGGAATACGTTTTTTAAAATTTTATTATATGCAGTACAAGTAGCGATCGTTAGTATAACCTTGGATTTTAAATAATTTCACTCAATAAAAAACAATATATCCTCAAAGATTCTCTGAAATAAAAAAAAAATGAACATCGGAGGCGGCTGTACTATTTCTAAACTAACGAGTGTAGGAAGATGATTGGTCGAGAGAGCTGGGTTCCTCTCAATCAGGGCCGGCTTTACCTTATGTTGTGCAGGGTGTGCGGGGCACACGGGCGCCGTGTCTCAAGGGGCGCCGCGAGGCGTCACCGGGTCTGAAAAATTTCATTTCATGGTGATCCCATATCAAAATTTGTTCAGTTTCATTGGCACATTCACCTCCTTAGGAGATTTGCCGTTTTTTTGTAACACCATGGATAACTGTAAATGTTCAATTTTAATCGCGTGCCTACTGGAGGGCGCCTAGGTCACGATTGCAAACGGGCGCGACATGGGCTAGAGCCCGCGCTGCTTTAAATTCAGGGTACATACTTTACAGAGACTGGGAGAGCCCCGTGGAGGTCTGCAGATCGCACATAGAGTTTCACAGTGGTTAACAGAATAAATAATTTATCCGCCATAGCCGGTATCGAACTTGGGACCTACAGATCAGTAATCCAAGACTAGTTTATTTGTTGGTTCTCTAAATTTTACCTATCCAGATGTAATTAGGATAGGAATTTTGAACGAGTTCCTGACATCGTAAAGGCTCGGGGCCCCCGTTTAAGGTCCCTTCCGAAGGACCGCATAACCAAGGACTTTTTACTCGGTTTAAAAAATCCTAGAGCCAACTGCACGGCTACGAACCCGCGTTTGTTATGCTAACCACTAGAGCACAGGTCGCCCACTGGAATGGGTGCCGTAAGCAACTAAATTCACTGAACTTAACCCTTTCACAGGCTGTTTCGTTTGGCTGAGCGTTTTCAGTATCACATATATTTTTTTTATCTATAACTCTTGTATAAACAAATATAGAGTGATTGACTTAATGATTATTTTTTCTTGAGAAGTATAGTCAGTTAATATAAAAAACAAATGCTGAATATCAAAGGAATGGCTTAGATAGCATCAGTATTGTATGCTGTCTCCCTCAGACCAACACGCGGCATGATCAACTTAATTTATTAGCACATGTGCCGATTTAATCAGTTTTTGCGATGCAAATATAGTTGATAAGATGAAGAAGAAAATAAAAGTGATTTGTTCAATATTGTAGCATGAACTCTATTGACTGTTAACCACAATAAATCTTCAGATATACCAAATATGACTCACTCTTTTTTTGATGTTATTTTTAAAATTTTAGAATGCAAGGTAGACTACGTTGGAATTGTATTTTTAAACGTGCTCCCTTTTTTAATTACATCGATGTTTCGGTCCGATTTTTTTGTAATATTGTTATTAAAGTTCGAGTATACCTCGGATCTGTGGTCCCCCAGTACAATAAACCCGATAGAGATAAGGAGAAGAATTTCATTCGCCAACAAATGCTATTATAGATTAAGGAAACAGGTAAGCAGTCGGATACTTTCCAGGCCGGCCAAGCTCCATCTCTTAAAAAGATTGGTGCGGCCTATGGCTTCTATATGGTTCTGAGTAATCTGGACAACTTCAAGAGCTACTGAAAAGGAACTAAATGAAGAAATGTGATGAATTTTTGAAAGAAATGTTCTCCAACCTATTTCTGGAGGTGTAAAGGTTGGTGATGAGTTCAAGCGGCTCTCGAACCAACAACTGTGCAGTATTTACAAAGATCCCGACGTCGTAAAAATAATGCAGTAAATAAATAGTTGAGGCGCTTAAGATATGCAGGGCATATTGCCAGGATGGAAGATAGAGAAATGCCAAAACTACTCATGATCGTCCCGATTCATGGAAAAAGAAGTAGAGAGAGACCTAAGCTGAGGTGGTCAGATGGTGTGTGGTAGGTGAAACTAAAATTCGAAAATGCTCGGAGTTTAGAACTAGATGGCGGCACAAGACTTTGGCGTTTGTAGGAAGCGGTTGGGGAGGCCAAGATCTGTAGCTGGGTTGTAGCGCCGCCCACAGGGGTATTTGACACCAAAAGTCGATCAAAATAGGATTTTTTTTTTTGACTATTCCGGGAACCTACCTCTACTTACGTTAAGCCAAATATTTGTAGAACATAAGGTCATATTTTTTCTGGGAAAACAGCTGTACCTGCCGCTGTATTAGTTGTATTATGAAGTTATTACAATCGCGTGCTGTTACCAAGTGAACGAATGAAATATATGTGTGTTTCCTATTGGTTTTATGTCTGTTATCAAGTGAATATTGGTGATTTTTAAAATGGCTTGATTGAATAAATATTACTAGAGATATGCGACTTTAAAGGTATCTATTGTGAAAAATCGAAATTACCACCAATTCGCTATTAAATTACTTCTTTAACTGCGTACCAAGAAGTAATAAAAAGTAAAACATAAATTTTTTAATTATAAAAAATATAAAAGATTCGATCTAACAATATTTACATTCATTTACTCGATAACAATAGCACTTGTTCAAATACTCTTCAGGTTGTTTTGTTAATGATATTCGAAGCTAAGGCAAAAAAAAAAACAATGTTAGTTTCGGCTCATTGCCGCTTGGGTCGTTCTCGGGCCGCACTGAAATGTGGTTTAGTATTAGAAAAAATTAAAATTTTGAATTTGTATTTAATTTATAATAAAAAATTATAAACTTTCACACTTTCCAGTTGCCTTTGGTTGATTTTTGTTTTATTAAACCTAAAGTGTAGAATAAGTTTTCACCTCAACCCTGTCGATCTCAACTTGAGCACGATTATTAATAATTAATTTCTGTTGGAAAATAGTTGACTGGATATTTCTAATGATGGATTGAATTGGTCAGGGGGTGCAGTCAAAGATAACACAAAATAAGCAGAACTTATTTTTTAATTATGCCAACGTTTCGGCCTACGATGTAGGCCATCTTCTGGCCAAATTGTAATATCTTACTTGTCAAACTAACGCTTGTCAACGAACACTTGTTTGACAAACGTTAGTTTGACAAGTCACCACACCCGCTATTTTCCCTGAGGATGGCCTACACCCTAGGCCGAAACGTTGGAATAATTAAAAAATAAGCTTCTTATTTTGTGTTATCTTTGACTGCTCAATTGTCCCTGACCAATTCAATCCATCAATAATTAAAATCAATGGGGAATGCTAAAATAATTTTATTTAGTTAAAGAAATATAAACATTTTCGAAGTTAAAAATTGGATTTTTTATTTCAAATTATATGAAGATGTTATTGTTTATTAACATAAAGAAAAAAAATGGTTGAAAATCTAGGTTTATCAAAAAATAAATATTATCTGACATTATTGATTGCTTAGGTTGTTTACTTTAAGTGATTCAGCTCTGATAAGAAAACATAAATAGACAAGGATATCAGCTATTGATTTTCTGTTCTGTTTCATTCTATCATTTAACAGTCGGATTTCCACCAGGTTGTTTATGTTTTGTTTTTGAGTAATGACAATGATCTTAAAAATCGGTGTTCCTTAGACATCAAACCATTGTTCAAGGTGACCACTCCTCAACGAAGTTATTTTGATGAAAATTTTGGTCATGAAATAATAATAATAACCTACATGAGATTTTAGTCGAATGTTTCCCATGTTATGCATAACACACACACACGCACACAAGCACACACACGTGTGATCGTGTCATTCTCGTAGATTTTGGCCTGGAGTATATACATGTGTGTGTGAGTTTTTTTTTTGGTTTGTATTACGTGGGCAGGTGGAAATCTTCAAAAGACGCGGATAGGCCCGTAACTATCCGTGTGTGGGATTTTTACGCACTAAAACCACCACCCTACACCTGTTTTCCACACTCCACGGGACAGCCGTTAGGCATTACTTCGTGGGGGGGGGGGTGGCTGTGTGCCGCCTCATGGCCACTTCCAACTTGTTGCTTTTTGGTCTGGATTCTTCTTCTTCAAGAAGGCACCAGTCTTTACTAGTTCTCTCTCCTTGTTCTTTCCTCCTCTCTCAGCCTTTTGAGGCTGCCCACTGTTTATCTGACTTTAGCATACTGCTCACTAAATTTTCAGGAGTCACCTTTCCACAAGCCAGCTCCAATTCCCTTCTCTCGTCGGTGAAGCGGGTATATTAAAAAAATACATGCTCTGCTGTTTCCTCTACCGCCAAACACGTTGGGTATTCAGCACTGTCGTCGAGTTTGAATCTGTACTGGTAGGCTCTAAAGCATCCATGTCCAGACAATAGTTGTGTTAGGTAAAAATCCACCTCACCATGTTTACGGTCAACCCACGAACCTATGTCAGACACCAACCTGTAGGTCCACCTTCCGGTATTAGCCGTATTCCAAGTTGTTGCCAACGGACGATGGTTGTGTTCCTCTCCTCATCTCTTGATCCTCGAAAACCACGATTGTAACATCTGTTCCTTTCTTCAACCAACATCTCGACCGGGGCCATGCGGGCAATTACACATATAGCTTCGTCGGAAACAGTGCAAAAAGCACTTGTTACCCTCAATAAACCTCTTCGATACACTGCAACCATGTGTCTCCTAAAAAATGCGGTTGACATGGCTTCTTTCCAGATTGTAGCTCCATATAAAAGAATTGAGGGGACAACAGTTGCTAGGAGCTTTCTGCGACTCTCTTTGGGCCCTCCAATATTCGGCATAAGGCGCGTCAATAAAGCGGAGACGTGAATAGGTGAGAACTGCCAGGAATTTTAAGTATAGCTGGGAACGATTTCGTGCCTACCCACCGTGAGAGTAACAGTTTCAATCTGCTTCCTGCTACTGACTAGGAGCGCCTCAGTCTTATGGTCAGCAAGCTGCTACTCCCAGAAGTCAGCCATCTTCGGATAATAGTGACAGGCTGGTTGGTAATTAGGGTAATCTGCTCAATATATTTTGCCACGACCACCACTGCTACATCATCGGTGAAACCAACAACTGTGACTCCATCTGGCATGTGAACCTAAAAACTCCGTCGTACATAACGTTCCACAAGAAAGGACCTAAGACTTGGGGGTCGCCACCAGTGACCTCATACCTCCTGAAACCACTATCCGAACTATAGAAAAGTACCCTATGCCTAAAATAGTCGTTGATGACCCTCATAAGATACGAAGGGACCACCATCGTCCGTAGGGCATCTAATATGCTGCCCCTATTCGCCATGTCAAATGCGTTTTTAACATACAAAGTGACGATGGCTCCATAATTCTTCGCATCCCTCTTCCACCTCACTCCTGCAATTGCTTTTCGGGCAATATCGGTCACTAGACCAATAGCTCCTATTGTACATCGTTGTTTTCGAAACACGCATTGCGTCTTTGAGAGGCCTCTTTCACCTTCCGTGAATTCTTGAAGCCTGAGAGACATGATCTTCAGGGTCTTCTCAAACAGCTTTCCTATAGTATCCAAAAAAACAGATTGGGTGATAGGTTGACGGGTCCTCGAACCTTCCTTTACCCTTCGGAATCAGAACGAGACGCTGTTTCTTCCAAGGATGTGTGTGTGTGTTCTGCCGGGTTTAATACAGCCGTCTCTAACCTGAGGAAAAGACGCTGACCAGGTAGACAGCTATTCTAGAAACCGTCGCGCCTGTGAAGAATAGTATGAAAAGTTGAGATGAGAAGACATTTTTATGATTCTATTACAACATATAATGAATGCTATAGTTGGTGAAGGAAGAATAATATCATATTATTTTTAAATTTAGTATTTAACAGTTTTGTATCAATGGGTAATCTATAAATTTCAAAGACTAGCAATAATCTGAAAGTGAAACAGTATTTGACTCTAGTTTACCTTCCGTTATATGGTAAGGATAATGAAGGTAGAAGAATTGTGCTAAAACTCCTTATCTGCATTTTTCTTTAGGAATCACTATTAATATTTTAAATATTTTATTTGAAAAGAAAAGATATGGCCAGGACCAGGACTCGAACCCGTGTTTTCCACGTAAACGTCGTGGGCCCTAGCCACCTCAGCCATCTTGGTTCACTTCTCGGTCAGACATATCCTTTCTTTTCACTGATCCAATATCTCCGTGTTCTCGCAATTTGCGATGTACACACGGGGAGAATGTTCATTAAACATTACTTTTATATTCAGATCTTGTTGATTTACGTCATCATATATTATTATAATGTATTTATTTTATTTTATTGTTAGATGTTATAATTTGTTAAATATTTTATTAGACAAGATAAGAAATGATAAATTGCGAGAACACGGAGATATAGGATCAGTGATAAGAAAGGACATGTATGACCGAGAAGCGAACCAGGATGGCTGACGTGGCTAGGCCTCACGACGGTTACGTGGAAAACCCGGGTTCGAGTCCCGGTCCTGGTCATATCTTTTCTTTTCAAATAAAATATTTAAAAAAATATGACATCTAACAATAAAATAAAATATATTAATATTTTAGTATATTTTGTTGTATTCTCTAATACGCAATAAGTGTAAATTTAATAATACTTGTTTTACGGTTTTAATTTATTTTATAGATTAATAGGCGCATAAACAAATCATAAGAGATTTTTTAATTACCACTTTAAATGTTATCTTGTTTCACAACATTTCAAAGTTTACCATTGGCTCAATCCTACTTGTACATTGTACAGTTTAGTTTATTATCAAGTACGTATGGCCATTGTACATTGTTTTAATTATCGATAGAAAATATCTTAGTTCAGAATTTTTTAATCTGTTCTATACTAACATACTGGGTATGTTCGGGCGCCAATAAATAATTTTTACCTTGCATCTTTAATTAGAAATATATCAAATCAGAAAAAAATCTTTGTACAGAAATTAGTTTGTATCTTAGGTCTGTAATCAATAAATAAGATGGCTCATTGAACAGGAATTCAGAATCGTTAGAAAGTGAATTCATGGTTTCTAGAAAAGGGGTTAACTCTCCAGAAAATTGTTGCAACACATTAGTTTGACTAAAAACTATTATTGGTTTTGTTAATAGGATGTGATTGGATCATTACAGATAGCCGTGTACTCAGTTGTGTAGGTTCAAGTGTGAATCATATTCCAGTATTATTTACAGAATTTCTAAATTTATCCATTTCTATTCTAGGTGATAAAAGGTGTTATCGTGTTCTTATTTGTTCTTGACGCCTTGTTTATTTATTTCAAGAGATACCAAGTACATTGCCCCATCAAAAACAGATGCGGATGTCGCAACATCCTCATAAAGGTGTTCGTTTTACCGCTCCGTTGTTTAGAGCTTGCTTACGATAATTGTTAATCCATGCGGGACTCTTAGAGCAGTATTCCAATGGTTCTCATCCCGGAATAGTAGTTTTTAAAACAATTTACAAAATGAAATTTATGTGTTAACTTTAGTTCATCTGTTTGTTTTACTCTGAATTAGATCCTAGGATTTAAAATGTTTACTGAGTTTATCTGAAGATAGATATGTACGCGTTTGGTACACATTACAGCTATCTAAATTATCTGTTTTATTGATGTTGATCTATTTATTTTTACTCTCAATAACAAGTTAATTTGAAATTCAGCATTTTCCTCTTTGAAAAAAAGCATGTTAAATAAAAACCGAATAACAGTGATAAGTTCTTGATCATTATAAATAAAACATTAATAGATCGATCTATACTGGAGCATATTTGATTTTACAAATTTCATGGCATTTTAACTTTTCAAGTAACTTGGGTGTGACTATATCACTTTAGGATATTTGTTTAAAAAAAAAAAGTACATATTTATTAGTTACAGAAGTTTGTATAATAAATAAAACAATATATATTAGGTTGAATTTGCTTTAGAAAGGATTTAAAATGTCATCCTCAAAACTTTCAAAGGTTCTTCGAAACTTTTTTATACATTCAAAGCCGTCTTGGAAGACGAGTGATAGATTTCAATTTGGCTGGTTTCAGCTTTCGCAAAAATTATTTTTGGTCTTTGCTTAATTTATAAAATGATTTCCTTGTAGCAGTTTTTACTTGACAGAAACTTAATGAGAATATATTATGCTTTATTAGTATAACGTGATGCAAAAGATTCTTTGCGCTCCAAGGATTTTTCTGTGAATATGCACCATAGGCATGCTGTTCCTTCATTGAGAAATTTATGAATTTACTATCGGTAATGAAATTACAAATAATCGAGATTATCAAAAGCTCATAAAAATTGTGTGTGTAGTTTGTCGGCCAAATGTTCCACGGCTTCGGTGGCATACTTCTATCCGATGGTCCATATTTTCAATGACGAGTTGATAACGGACTTCTTGTGGCCAGAAGTTGAGGATATGGTCCGGGACGATATGTGGTTCTAACAGGATGGTGCCACTTGCCACACAGTTATTCCTATCATAATAAAAAATATTAAGATAATTCTCTGAAAACTTTTTGTTTTATTTACAATTAACATCGTGATTTATAGTGGACCACCCTTTATTTACTGCCTGTCCATATTTTAGAAAAATGGGAGATTTTTATAATTGACGACACATTTTGGAATCATAGGTTCGAGCATGACAGAAGTAAACAGTAAAATTCAATACATGGAGAATGGTGGTTTTTGTAGGTGTAGATTTGAGCTTAAAATGAAATGGATATTGATCAGAGAATAATCCCGCTTGAAAATAAAACAAAACACACACCCAACGGGTATATTAGCTGAGAGGATGGTTAAACCTTTTTTTAAAGATTTTTTTGTGAAAAATAAAGTGTACAATCTTCCACAAAAAATCTACGTTTTGAAGATTACGTGTATATCATTTTGAACTTGGTAAATGTTTTTAAATTAACAAATTTTAAAACTCATCGACTTTTTTCTGACGATTTGCTATTTTCGATATTTTCAAAATACAACCTTACTGAAGATGTTTACTGATTTATTCTTGTTTTTTTTAGTCAAGTTAAAGGGAAAAACATTAATCAACGCCTGTTAATTCAATTAGTTACAGATTTAGAACTGAGTGCATATTTCTAGTGTGCAAACAGTAACTCACTTCTGTTACGCACTTCATCTTTATTGATCATTCTGTTGATTTAGAGGGTTGGCTTAAAAACAACTGAATAAAATGAATTGAAAAACAAATTTGCTGTAAAAAACAAGTAATAGTTTTATGAAATGAATATGAACTCACAAACATCTCTGAAAAAATAGTGTGCCCCTAATAACATTAAATTTTTCAATACATAATTATAAAAATGTGATATAAGTTTATCATCAGGGTGTGGTTATATTATATACCAAAACATATTTTACGAAGAAACAATTTATCTTCGTTTTACAAAGAAACAATTTATCCATAAAATGACACATGGGCCATAAGGTTATCATCTCCTTGGGAACTGTAAACACATTGTACTGATATGATACATCTATAATTATTATTTTATTTCTTATAGATAATATTTGAAATTACCATATTTTCCATTATTTAAACATGTTGGAGAAATAAGATGATTTTTAATACTTTAGCTTTACCAATGAATCGATATTTTTTTGTCTAAAATTTAATAATTTTTATGTTTAACTATTTTTATGGTTGAATCAATATCTAAACAATTTATTAAGGTTATTTGCTTCTTTAATTGTTTAATAATCCTCACCTGTATAATAGATTTAACTTATTTAAAAATTATATTATATGTATGTTTTATATATTTTATAACATATATTTTTTATTTATTGTTTTCTTGAATTTTCCGTTTCGGTCCAGACTCGACCTGCTCAAAGAAACAGCGGAGTCGCCAGTGCCAAGCGAGAAACCAGACGTACGAACTTTTAATAAAGGTGACATGGTCCAGATCAAATGCTACACGGACAGGGATCGGAAATGGATGTTCGGAACAGTTATCGGTCGTACGGGACTCATGCATTATATATGCGTCGATAGGAAAGCACTGTATGACGGTCCTCGAGGCTCGAGGACTGCCGTATACTCGTCGGCATTTAAAAGGGCCACAGCGAAGGGTAATACTTCACCTCAGGGGGGAGGTAGACCGTCTATTTCAGTCGAATATACAACGCCGCGGGATGATATCGCGGAATCCGGTGCCCAAAGATTGTCTTCGGGAGATTCCATGAGTCAGAAGAGGAATGAACCACAGCAACAAGTACTACGGCGTTCAAGAAGAATAGCTGAGCGGAGAGCGAAGAACACGTCCTCATAGGGAGGAAGACTATTAGATACGTGATAAATCACCTATTACCAGGTGTTTCATTATTAATTGTAAACATAAGGTTAATAAAGTTCGGTTAATTGTTGGCTACAAATGTGTAAACCATGCAATATCTTTGGTAAAGATCTTTTAGTAGGGCTTGTCTGTAGGTTTTAAGTTCGAATATATGTTTATAAAAAATGTATATAAAATTTATTATAATATGTAAATTATATTGGCATAAGTTCCGGAGGTTATCGCTTTGAGTTAAGTCACAACAAGATCTAACTTTTCATTCGTTACATTTTAATATTCTCGAAAAAAAATATAATCACGAGTATTAGAATGAAAAAAAGAGTGTAATTTTGGGAGATGGGTATATTTCTGTAATAATTTCATCAAGAAATATATGTTTCAATTAATATTTCAAATTATTGATGAAATATGGTTGTAGAAACGTTTCATTTCTTTATTAAATTATTACTGAAATAAACACAGTTCCCATAATTACACTAGATATTTTTTTCATACTAAAGCTGACTATTTTTTTTATTTTCGAGAATATTTAAAAGTAAAAAAAGGTAAAACTTGTTATGACTAAACTCAAAGCGACAACCTGCGGACCTGATACCTTTATCTTTTAACTATTATTTTATTTTCACAAAAATTCTATAAAATTTATTAAAAATCAAAATATAATTTGGAGGAATACTTTTTTCAAGTTATAATTAGCCTCCTAAGCGATGTAGGAAATGTGAGGCATTTACTTTAGAAATGGCGGCGAGGCATGGCTCAACTGAATCAACAGACCCGCCTTCATTAAACAAAAGGTTGACGAATTTAGAAAATAATACTACAATGGGAGGAGCTCCTAGGAGTGCCACAGATTCTTTAGACCTTATGGAATCGAATGACAAATACTTTATATGTTAGCACCTGATTGATTAGCTGAAACAAATAAGAAAATAAATGGGAAATTAAAAATTACTAAAATATTTTCCAATAATAATAAAAGAATTTCTACAATATAGTTTTATTATGCTATTATTATTGAAACGAGTGATGGAATCACAAAAGATCAGAGAATATCCCAGTCAGATGGAGGAGGAAATAAAAATATTTGGCTTTAAAGGAAAAGAATACCAGGACAGAGATATTTGATGTATTCAGTAGAAGGACCTTGTAGTGGAAAAGAAGAGGATAGAGGAAAAATATTGTTGGACTAGCGTAGGAAAGAGATTAGTGAGAAGATGAAGAGAATACGGCTGAAGAGAAGGCTGATATGAAGTGCTAAGAAATGATATGCGCGGTTTTTAGACGGTCATTATCGCTAAAAAATATACACTAATTAAATATTTATTTTAATTGATATAAAAACATCATCAAGATTTTAATCCTGGAAAATCTATTAGTGCCTCTTTGGATGTCATTTCGAACTTAATTAGGTCATTTTAAACTGTAAAGAGGAAACTATTACACATTTTGAATTCTACATTTTATATTTACCTATAATTATTGTAATTATATATGCAAGATATCGGATGGTCGTACGAACAAAGACCACGGCCTAAAAAAAAAAAAATAATAATAATTATTGTTTGGAAATTTCATATTATCAATAAAATAATATTACAATTTTGTAAATTGTATTTTTAAAAAAAAGTATAAATACAATAATAATAAGGTTTAGCTGAACGCCGATACCTCCAATCTTTGGATACAAACATTCGTCCAAATACTGCTACCTAATCAAAGTGCCTCAGATCACTATTAATCCTCCTAATCACACCTAGGTGCACACCTCAGATATTTGCCTTACCTGGTTAAATTACCTATAAGGTATTTTTTTTAGTATAGATATATTAACTGCCAACATATAGCTTATTTATCTCAAATGGAAATTTTAAAACTGTATTACGTTTTCAGCATGAAACTTAATAATTACTAATTATTTTCAAGTTGGAACAAAATTTTGTCAATAAATTTTTATATAAGTTGGAAGAATTTTCATTTAATCTGATAATTATTAGAAGAAGTAATGGACTGTTGATGACTATGATTTCTTCTAAATAAGATATACCAAGGATAATTAAGGCAAAAAAAGAAACTCTTCCTTCTTAAATCTAGTTATAGAAGAAAGAGAGGAAGACATGGATGGAGGATGTGAGAGAAGGAATGGCAGCAAGAGGGCAGCAGAAGAATGGGCCGATAGGAAGGATTGGCGGGAAAAGATTTTGAGTATTTGTATATAAATATAATTATGGTATAGTGGTTAGCATAACAAACTTAACAGCTATGCCCTAAGTGGTATTAGGATTTTTTAAAGGGAGTAAAAAACCCGTCGTTATGCGCCATCCGGAAGGGACGTAAAATAGCGTTTCTAAGTCTATGCGATACCAGGTACTCCTTAAAGATTTCTATCGTAATAATATTTGGATAACAAAATTTAGGACTCCCATTTTAGCATTGTCCGATTAGCCATATCAGCGTAAAGAAAAGTCAAATGAATAAATAAATGAAAGAAAAAGTAAGAAATAACAAAAAAATATAGGTATCACTTCTAGAGGTTGACAATCCGATTTAAGCTATGACATGTTTCATATTCTTTCTTATCATTCGTTTCCTTTTTAATATTATTGAAAATGATTTTTTTTTTGGAAAAAGAATGTAACAATGGGAAGTGTGTATATTCCGGTAATCATTTTATCAAGAAATGGAAGTTTCAACAAACATTTCATCATCTATACCCTGAAATGTTACTTGAATCGTTTATTTCTTGATAAAGCGATTACCGTAATATAATGTTTCTCTTACACTTTTTTTTCATACTAAACCTCAGGATTATTATTATTTTCGAGAATACTATAAAGGCAACGAATGAAAAGTTAAAACTTGTGACCTAACTCGAAGCGACAACTGATAACAAAATGTATTGTAAGAATAAAACGCACATTCGAAATTCGTCTAATTTTAATTAGGTTTATTAAAATAATCGGTACTTGTGAGTCAGCCGGTCTGCAGTGACTGTCATCCGCCATTGTTTATAACCTGAACACTGATAATTCAGACATTGATAGCACTTAGCTTCTTATTCATATTAATGGAAATTGAAATACAAAATGTAACAATAAAATGCTAATCCTAGACACCTCAAGCCACGTTCCTCTTCTTATGTAAATATTTTTCCTACACTTTCGACCAAAAAATTTCCATTTCTATCTTTGTTAAAATCCATTTGATGACTATTTTTACAGAATTTCATCTTTGGAATTATTCCGAAATTCTGGAAGTATTTCACAGCTTCTTCTTTTAAAGACTATTCCTAAAGTTTTATTCTATTCATTTTATATAGGCAATAACAAAAGGAATAAGAAAAAAACCCACAAAATTAAATTTTACAATACAGGAATTTAAGTAGACAATAAAAAAAAATTCACATGATAAAAACACTAAAAAAACAATACAGAAAATAATTTAACAACCCACACGCGAATTATTCAATTGAGACGAGTGATAAGAAGAGGTTACACTAGATAAGGAGGTAGGTTTCATACAGACCAGCTAATACACAAGTACCAAATAATCAATCAAAAATTGAAAATATTAAACGTTTTTTATTTGTGAAGAGCTAATGACAGTATTAGAACAAAAGTTACTCTAAAATAATCTTCGTGCAGTAATCCTTTTTACCTGGGACCCAACTCACGCGATGATAATTATTATTGTTGGCATAGGGAGAGGTTTATCAAATTTGCAAACTGCATCGCGGAAGAAGACAAAAGGCGGTGCCGCAATAAATGATTGCTAAGAGCAAACAAGACGCAGCGTGTATGGGAATGCCATTGGCAATCGGCAAGATATTTATGCTCAGCGCAAGAGAAAATATTTGAGGGTCCCGGGAGGGCTGGCTTAAATAAATATAATAAAGAAAGGGAGAGAGGTTTGGTTTGTGTTGAGCTGTAAACCCTCTACAGTTGCCCGCTAAAACATAAAACCTGGAAGGGAAGTGTTTGCTTTAGTCCCTCCCTCCTATCAACATAGTTCTGCTCCTCCTCTAGCCTTTTCTCCACGGTCGATCCCTGCTTTTAGGATCGATACCTGCCATCTGCGCTCCCATTAGGATGATGAGACAACCATCGGGTTCAAAGGCGAAAATAAGATAAATAATTGAAAAATCATTCTGATCCCGCTACCATATTTTACATATTTCAACGGAAATATTTTTATTTTTACATTTATAATTATAATTGGAGGATGTGGAGGAGAGTAGGGATGGGTAAGGTTGTATCAATCTGATACTAAAAAGTAGTTGATACAAGTATCAGATACAGTCGAAATGTACATGATACTTCTGTATCAATTGATACAAGTATCAGATAAGGTCAGATTGATACAATCAGATTGATACAACCTTACCCATCCCTAGTTAGAAGCATTAGCTATTCAGTATTCACGAATATATTCACTACCTTATGCTATTTATTACTATAACATACGAATTAAAACTGGTATATTATTAAATACTCTTTCAAGTTTCCACGGCCACTATTTATACAACAAACGTTGTTTCTTCTGGTTTAGACCGTGTCGGTGAATTTTCTGCCAACGTTTCGCCAGACCTGCTGCTGACTTCCTCAAGGCTTAATTGAGACTGAAGATGTCCAGCTAACCCGCGGCCTTATATAGTAGCCACTCGAGTGGCTAAAACCCACAGAATCAATCCTCAGCTGCTAAAAAATCAAATAAATCACTGCCACTTTCAACATTACTTCAGTGCACGACACAAATTATTTTCTATACAATGAAAACCATAGGAATATCTTGGGATAAAATTCAGTATTCATACATGTTTACGCTTTGAGGCGTTTAAAATATATTTGAATTCGAAGTTGTATAATCCAATCAATAAATGCTTTCACGTCATAGTCGTCCAACCGGGTGGGGTATGTTTTGCAAGTGTTACTAGAAAAATATATCGGGAAAGCGTTGTTTACCCAAGGATGGCTGACATATAGCTGCCCTATTTTAGCAAGACATCCTCAAAATATATGGTCCTACTTATTCCAGTTACTTGGAGATAAGCAATAAGTTGCTATGCGATATCACCTTTAGCGCAATATATTATATATTTTTAGTTTTTGGTCCTAACTTCTCGTATGTACAAAGTGGATGACTTATATCACGAGAGATAATTATGTGGTTACCAACGTTTCTTTAAAAAATGGTAATCAATAAAAAATTTTAATTTGAGATTTTTGAGTAAATAATCATCATTTGTAAACATGCCCACGGGTAGCAATATGCACAACTCATAGTATCACTTAAGTGCACATTGAGTTTGTGATCACCTCGTTCATGAATGAGTAGTAACTAGATTGAATATCCTTCATTAATGTTCTACTATTCAAAATTGGCAATTTTTCTAATTGATTATACGTTATAATTAGTGCTGTACAAATTAAATTAAATTAATTTTTTTAATAGATAAATATACATTTATTGCAGTCCAGAAATTTATCATACAGATACATCAATAACAGCTTTTAACCGATTACCAAATTTATCAAAACAAATGATTTAGACTGTTAAAACCAATATTAATGTAATAGTTTAAACAATTCAGATTGAAACTTTGGCAATTTAATAAACATTTCTCCACATCTAAGAGAAATTTATTGACCTCTACCCGGACCATTTTCTTCCACAAATACAGATTGTAGTTTAATTAATTCGTTCATACAGCGGACATTGAAGATTACTACAGCTTAAAAATTAAATATATTTCCAAAAGGATGTATTTTTTTTCATAAATGATATAGTGGCTTCAATTATTTAAGTTTCAAGGATTAACTTTCCACCTTTAATTTCAACAAAAGTAATAAGATATAAGGGATTATTGCGAACGCTGTCTTTGTTTGCTTTTCAGGGAAATGATTAATGTCATTGTTTATAAATGTCATAGGAACTTTAAGGATTAAAAGTTAATTCATTGAAAGATAATCGTTAGTGTTTTTATTTATGTAAGCAAACTGGTGCCTATAAAAGGGGTTAATATCTACAAATTAACAATTCTAGGGATTAAGAATAGGATAAAATATCAGGGCCATCAACGCATGGCCCCAATACAGGCCTGAAGAATACCTGCAATGTGGGTCAAAACGTTTGCTTTAAAATAAATAGTTCTTCTTATTCAAGAGAATTTTTACTGACCTCCGCCCAGACCAATTTCTTCCCAACATATAAGGTCAATTAAAATTATTCAATATAAAATATAACGTTTAAAAATTTATGCAGAGGTTTAAAATTTCTAAGATGCAACCTCACCTCTCCTGATACTATTGGGGATTATAGTCCTTATTTACTTTTCATATCGGTACCATCCAACTGGTCTGATTCAACGTGTTTACTCCATTTACAGGTAAGTAAACTTTACATGTTTGTAAATCATAAATTTAATGTTCTGTATAAATTTAGGAATTCATAAAACATAAATCAAAGTGAATATCCATTTAACGATTATGGAAAGTTAAAGATTATAAAACGAGTATCTGAACCTTCGTGTAATCGTTGGGAATGTGGGTACCTGATTCCGTAGCGTTCAGCTTTTAAAAGTTTCAATAACAAAATTAGGATTTAGATTACTACCATATTGCTATGTAAAGAAAACGAACTAGCGGTTGGACACACTCTGTTTCCTCAAGTTATTTGGCCCTTTGAGGTGATAAGTTGCAGAAAAAAAAATTGTGCCACGGCACACTCTGCATTTAGATAGTAAGCACCCGACCCTTCCAAAAGCTTTAAAATAAGTAAGACTAAATGAGAGATCAAAATGCGAGTTAATTACACCGTTCTCTGACCAGAAGTGACGTATGCTAGTGAGGCGTGGACCAGTCATGGGTAGATACTGGATTTTCCTGTATCTGAATACAAGTGATACGGATACTTTTCTGTATCCGATACTTTTACTTGATATTTTTGTAGTTGAATACGGTTATCCCGACTCTTACTCTTCTAATACGCTACACAGAAGCCTTTCTTGGGGCTTCAGTTTTTGTTATCATTTTTATAGGAAAAAGAATTATTCACCGAAATAGTAACCTGCACAAGATATCAAATGATTAAAATCATTTTTTTGAATTGGTTAATTATTTTTTGAAAGGTATGGAAATGAACACAAAAAAAAGTTGTTAACCCTACCTCAAACTTCTGCTATTCATGTTCCTAGACACGTAGCATTTGGATTGTAATACAAAATTTGTCTGTCCGCCGCCACACGGTAAACTCTTTAAATCGCTACAGCTGTTATTACTATTAGATAATAATTTTTAAAAAAAACCGTAAGACGATGTAATTTTAGTGCCAAAATGAGCTTGGTTTGTTTTGGCAGTTCCCCGAGTTCCGATTAAAACGGGATAAGATTTTCCAGGGTCCAAAGGATTACGTAAAATTATAGTGAATACGCCAATCGTCGTGGATACTGACTAGTGAATACGAATACAACCACAGCCTTGAATAGAGAGGTGGGGTGACGTTGGTAGGACCTCCCACCCCATTGCTACGACTTTCGAGTCAAGTATCCGGCCCTTGTATCCACTACTTTTCGTTAAAGGACACCTCTGAATTACTATTACATATTTTATAGATTGGTCCCCTTTATGCGAAATTCCGGGTTTTTATCTACAGCCCCGACGAATAAATAGTTAACTTAAAATTCATCTATAGAGGGTCACGCGTATTGAACGATTTGTGTCATTCGTGTTGTTTTAAAATGCATTAGTTAATGAAATGAACTGTCCTCATAAAAGAACAGGAAATCTTAGGAGGATTAAAGGATTTACTTGAAGGCGAAGACTTACCCCATCACCAGAAAGGACCACAATGAAGAAGGGAAAGATGTTTACTACATCTCGGAGGATGAACTCATTGCTGTATCTGCAATAAAGCTTGGAAAGGCGGCAATACAAGACGATTTAACCCCAAAAATGCTTAAGTATATGAGAGAAAGAGGGAAAGAGATTCGACTTCACCTTCTAAATTTGGTACGGAAAAAGAAGAGGATCTCAAGTTGCCACTTTAATTCCCATATTTAAAAAAATGTGACAGTAGAGAGTGTCGGAATCGTCGGGGCATATCTCTTTTAAGCATTCCAAGTAAAGTATACTCCAAGATCTTGGAGAAAAGGTACGGCAAAAAGTGGAACCACAACCAAGAGGAACAATATGGTTTTAGTGAAAACAGGAGCGTGCAAGATTCGATCTTCACCATGAGACAGATCACTGAGAAAGTAATTGAAAAGTGGGTTCTTTGAAAAATGTGTACTTATTGTATACTTAGTAGACCTCGAAAAAACGTTTGACAGAATAAAGCAAGAGGACGTCCGTTTTAGGCTCTAACAAAGAGTGACATTAACAAAGAAATAATAATGAGCCTCTTCAAGAACACCAGAAATGTAGTGGGGACATCCATCGTTACTCTCGAGGGCCAAGATTCAAGGTCAAGCCCATCGAACAGGTGAGAAGCTTTAAATATCTGCACTCCTGGATGAGAAAGGGTGAAAGTATCCAAGGACATAAAGTTGAGGGTGTATAAATCTACATTTCTCCCCATATTGACTTACTCTTCCGAACCGTGGTCATTAACCACCAAGCATAAAAGTAAGATCCAAATTTCAGAAATGAGATTCCTTAGGAAAATACAGTGGAATACGAGACGATACAAAATTCGCTACTCGATCGTTTGATCAAACCTCGGTTTGGAATCAGGAGAAAATGTCATTGAGGAAAACAGTCTAAGATGGTTTGGTAATTTTCTTAAGTTCTATGAATGGAAAACAATAGACTGGGCAAGATAACATACCAGGCTAAGGTTGATGAAAGAAAGACCAGAGGAAGACCCCGACATACATGGGAAGAAGGTTTTAAGGAAAGCTTTGCGAAGAGAAACCTGGAATGGAATACAAGAAGAGAAATGGTAGAGGATCGTACGGTGTGGTCCGAGCTGTGCAGAAATGATTAAATTGAAAACTGGAGATGACGCAAATGCCTTGAAACTTTGCATTTAGGATACTTAATAAAGAAGAAAATTCGTTCGTATAAAGCTTAAAAATATATTTACATAATTCTGAACAATTGTTTTCCTCATTTTAAAACATTCCATCGTGGCATGAAACAGTTTCAAAGAAGATAATGTTTCTTTTTCATTTATTACTGAATTCGGTTTTTATTTTTATTAATTTTATTCAGATAAATTACTCTGTTAAAAGCCATAGGCTCTGTATACATATCCTCCTGGGGCTCACTCAACCTCTATCAAATGGCTACTTAAGTAGGGCAAACATCTCATGCATGATCTCGGACAATTGACTTCCCTAAACAGAGAAACAAACAGTACCGTCACTAGCATGTACTGAACCCAAGACCTTTCACGGGTTGTAGTGGTACATTAAAAAAAAAAAATGAAATTGTGATTCTATAATTTACAAGGGAGCAATACATTTATATGTAATACATTTAAAATGATTTTTATCCAGTAATAATGATTAATAGATTTATTTTGCTTAACTTAATAGTACAGTTATCTTTTTTTTTTTAGTGCTGTTACGGATGACTTGTTTCGATGAAACTTTGGTTCATCGCATCTAATAGTTTGAATTATGATATAATAAGCGTAGTATTATATATAAATAACTGGTACTGTTCTCGATTACGGGCGCCACTGATCAGATTGCTTAATCATACATTTCGACCCTAGCGCCTCTGTTTAGGAGTTTTGACGTAAGAAAGTATTTCAGGAAGATACACCATATATATATTTCAATAACATTTACATTCAAATACTACTAATATTTAATCAATTATAATAACAATTATATATTATTTACCCCCAATTAATGGCTCTAATCTAATTTCCTTAATTAGGTCAGTTTTCTTTATTATTTTCTCGAAACACAAATTCGATCAGGTACGATTATTCATAACCTCTTTTTGTTCCTCTTCCTTTCTTTTTTCGCCACTTGACACTTCCTCTCATTCTTTCAACAGTTCAAAAGCCGTTTTCTAGGTTAACGATTGGAGTACCCAATGTATAAAAGTTTTATAAATGAAAAAAATTGGTTAACATAAAACATACACAAACACTAACGAACGTCAAAAAGTTATAAGATTGCTTTTCCTCTCCACTTATAAATGATAGAGACCATAAAACAGGAAAGTCCTAAACGATTATTTGTATTTAGTTTAGATTTAAAAGAAAATTAACAGCAAAATAATATTATAAATTTCATTCAACCACCTGACGAAAGAGGGTATAACTTGGATAATAGGACATCAGTTCAGCCTGAACCAAGATTTATAGGCTTCAGAGATTCTCTTGGATGATTATAGTTGGAAGTGTTTTTTATTTTAATAAATATTGTTGTTTATGGCCTATAGA
Source organism: Troilus luridus (assembly GCA_964056705.1). Lineage (NCBI taxonomy): Eukaryota > Metazoa > Arthropoda > Insecta > Hemiptera > Pentatomidae > Troilus > Troilus luridus. The sequence goes on from OZ057412.1 coordinate 36,870,399, forward strand.
AAAATAGATGTTGGACAATCGATTTGTGCGTCCATGCTAACTATCTGTTCAAACTATATGATATATTGTGTATATGTGTTATGTTATCTAGTAGATATTGTTAAATATTGATAAGTTTCATAAATCCATTTGTCTTGTCTCTGGTTCTAATACATCACACCTTGGAACAACTATAATAAATGCTCCAGCTAAAAAATATGCTAAATCTAAAAGCTTGAAGACTATGCGGAGCTGAACGAGGACCGAACCGAAGGAATGTTTATTGATCCCAGAGCGGTGTTTATTTTGTCATTATGAGAGAGAGGAACCAAACAATGGCGCATTGTTTAGCTGAAAACGGACACAGAAAAGCGTTCGGGTTGTCTCAAACAATCCGTGCTTCTCAAATCCCAAACAGCCGTCCTATTTTGAGTGGTACCACGGACTGTTTGTCCAAGCCCCAACTCAAACACCGCACCAGGAAGTTGTCTGCTGTCTGTTTACACCGCTACAAATTGAATGATGTTGGTAATAAGATCCTCCCACCGGGTTAAAACAATCCTCTTCGCTATCAGTCTTCGGATATAGTTATTCGGTAGATCCGAAATCCAAAAGAAAGAGCAGAAAGTATGATTACTTCAAAACTATTGATGTTACTTAAAGCATTGTTGGTATATATATATAGGACCAGAGAAAAGATAAATGGATTTATGAAACTTATCAATATTTACCACAATATAAAAAAAGATATTGGAATAGTTTGGATCAATTGAGAACTGAGAATAAAAACAGAGTTTCTCATTAATGACCTCAAAGCGAAAGTATAAAACACATGTGTTACATGAGCATAAGTATATTCATCGAAATAAATTGTCCCAGCCGAATCGAAAAGAAAAGTCCAATTGCATGGTAATCCGGATTGGCACTGCACTGTAACTAGGATGATGGTTGTGCAGGGATGTGCTATGCCAGAGACCACGCTCAACCTCTATCGTTTTCCCTCAATTAATGGTACCCACTGTGTTGATGCTGCGTGTGCCCCAGGAGGTATATAGATCAAACAGGCCCATCACACACTATTAACAGATTAAATAATTTATCGCCCACACCTGGATTTGAACCCGGAACCTTCACCATAGCGACTCAGCACTTTATCAAGCATAACCACTAATGTATTCATCGCGTATATCTTCTGGTTTCGACCGTGTCGTCATGTTCTAGGTCGAGTTTAATCTGTTAAAAAGTGTAATAACACTAGAAAAAGAATGGTATAAGAAGCACTCGAAATTGTAAAACATCCCGGCAATTTCAATAGTGAAGATCGATATAAATTAAGAAAATTATGGCTCCCTACTATATCAGTGGCCGAGAAGATACCAAGAAAACTGGATGAAAAGACAAATCAATCAGAAGTCAGCTAGTCGAGACTCTCCCAATCAGACCACTCAGTCGGAACCCAGCCAATCAGGAAGCAGACAATCAGATCACTGGAAGAATAAGCTCCGCCCCTGGATCCTGAAAGCTATAAATACCGAAGTGTAGAAGAACCTTTTCAGTCCCAAATTAAGCTCTGAAGAAGCTTACCGTAACGCGAAACGTCGGTAAAGAACATGACGAGACGGTCAAAACCAGAAGAAATGTGTGATCAATGGATAACAAATATTGGCATTTAAAGCATGACCACATTAATAAGAACTAAATAAAACATTTTTTAACAGAAATGATGAAGAAATATATAATGTTTTCTGATGGATTAAATTTTTTATAGGTTTTATCTTTCACTGGTAAACATTGTAAGAACTTTCATTAAAAAACAAGTGCTATCTACTTCAATACAGTCCATACAAATTTGTAAATAAAACTGGCTTATCAAGTCGATGTACCCTAGTTCAAACATTTAGCGTGCCTACACAGATAAGTAAGTTAAATATGTGTAATGAAAGAGTATCAACTGTTTCAAAAACGTCAGTACCCTTTGGCATTGTGTAACATAGGCATAAGTTTACATTAACAATTCTATTTTCAGTTTCTTCCTTGGTTTATTTTTAAAAAACGGGTTTCAATATGTAGTGGCCATCATTTTTCACTTCTCTAGTGCTCATATAAAAATGTATAAAAATCGTCAAAAGCCGAACTATTTAATGGACAATAAACTTTATTTTGTAAAATTAAATTGTTGGATTTAGTGTGGTATTTAGGATTTTCCCACTAGTTTAAAAATAGCAAATATAAAGTAATTCTAGATTGTGAATTTACTTAAAAGTCCTAAATCTGTTGTAACACGTTTTTATAAAAAAAATTGAGAATTCATGGACGCAATGTGTTTAAATAAAAAATATTATCATTTTGTGGAAATCTAGTCAAAATTACATATATATAAAACAAACCAAATTTTTATAATAATTATAGCGGGTTTTTTTATATAAGACTTGAAGATGTTCATGGTGCAGAGAATATTTCGAATAGTATTTGTTTGAGCCAATTTAAAATCATTAATCATGTGGGAAATAACATATGTTTTAAAAACATAAAAATTAGGCCAGTTCTCGTTTAGCCTCAGTTGTTGTAAAATAACCACGCAGTTTGTATTCGTTAAAGTGGTATTATATAAATTGTGTTGGATATATGGTCGAGAAAGATTGCATTGTGTATCATTACGTAAAATCGGAGCGTCGGAAAGAAGTTGGACGAATCAAAGTGCAGGTAAACGGGGATTGATTCCTCGAGTTTCCCTCTGTCCCATCCCATCCCCAAATCCCCTTTTTTACTTGTAGAGAATCCTCCCCCCTTTACTTGCAGTCCAGCGATTTTCCCAGCAGATGGTAAGTAGGAAATTTATTATTGTTTTAATTTTTGTTCGTTGTCGAGAATAATACAGTCCACTGCTTTAGTCGATCAGAGATTTTACAGCCGATTGAGTCGCGTAAACATTGGTCCATCACAGGCACGGATAATTTTATTTATTGGTTGTAGAAGATCAATTAGCTGTAAAATTTGTTATTCGTAGATGAGTCGTTGAAAAGTTTTGACCGGTTTGAAATGGGATTAAGCTTGTTGTTGAGTATACGGTCTAGTATGATTATACTTAGAAATAATCTTTAGAAATACTTGTTTTCGATAAACAGCTGTTTCACAAAAGGTTATTGTGTACAAATTATAACGGCTAATAATTTTGTGTAACTGTTAAAATTATAACGGTTAATAATTTGTTGTACCGGTTAATATTATAGCAGTTACTATTAGCGGTTAATAGTTCTAACGTTAAATTTGTTGTAAAGTTTATAATTTTATTTGATTTTGATTTACCAATTTTGCAATCATGGATGCTTCGAAGGCGGAACGGTTATTGAAAATCTTAAATAAAAAGAAGGAAGTTTTATTCGAAAGAGTCCAGAGAATTTTTGATTTATCGAAAAAATGTACCGAAGCAAAAAGTGCGGCGAGTTTTAAATTATCTTATCCATTATTAGATAAGACATTACGAGAATTTGACGAACTCGAAATTAGAATTAATGAAATTTCTCTAGAATTCGTAGAAGATTTCGAACCGACATTCACTGAATCGATATTCGAGATGGTCGAACAGATTGAGGGGGTAGCCAATATTGTTATGCACCCGAAGTCGGATGGGTCAGGCAAAGGGAATTCGGGCATTCAAGCGACAGTAGCGGGCGAAACCAAAGCGGCACGTCTACGTACGATCGAAATTCCCCGGTTTGATGGCTCACTAGAACATTGGCCTGTTTTTTATGAATTGTTTAATACCCTTGTCCACGAAGACTCGTCTTTATCGGCATTGGAAAAAATGCAACATCTGACCTCTAGGCTCACGGGATCGGCATTGAATATTTGTAAAAATGTAAAACCCACATCAGCTAATTATGAAATTATGTGGAAGGCTTTGATTGATCGTTATAACGATGAACGCACCTTGGCAAGTAGTTACGTCGAAGAAATATTTCGTTTTCAGCCCCTTCGTTCGGAATCTCGAGAGGGTATAATTTCAGTGTTAGATGGTTTCTGCGCGCCCATTGCGGCGTTAAAACAATTGAATATCGGTGATGTGGGGGAATTTGTTTTTCTGAATAGGTGTTTAGCGGTTTTAGATCCTGCCACCAAAAGAGCTTTTGAGGCCGCCCATCGTGATAAAAGGCTTCCGACATATTCGGATTTGGTGACCTTTCTGGAAAAACAAATTAGATGTTTACCTGCTACCGAAACGCAAATTAAACCTAAAATTCATAATCCGAGTCAACAAAAAAAATCTAACAAGGCAACTCATTTTCTTTTAGCCAAATCGGAAGAAATAAAAGGAAAAAATTGTGTGTTTTGTAAAACTGGTATTCATCCGTTAAAGGGTTGTGACAAATTTTTGAAATTAAGCCCATGGAAGAGATTCAAAGTTGTCAAAGCTGCCTTTCTGTGTCTCAAGTGTCTTTCAAACCAACATAGAGCTTCAGAATGTGACTCGGTTGATAGTTGTAGCAAATGTGAATTGCCACATAACACTCTGTTACATTTTGAACAGGGTCGTGATAATGTAAAGTCGGAAACGCATCTCGAAAACACCGAATCAGTGGGGGGTCCCTCGACAACCTTATGTTCGATGAACATGGTCGCAAGTTCCGCGGACCACTCAACTGTTATTTTGTCGACTGTGGTGGTACATGCAGAGAATTCTCAGGGTAGTCTCCGACCCATTCGGTTTTTACTAGACAGTGGTAGTCAGTCTAATTTTTTAACCACATCCGTTTGTCGAAAATTAAATTTACCTGTTGAAAAAAACTTTCGCTCGTCAGTTCTTGGGTTTGGTGGATCAAGGAATACTGTTCGGGGTAAAACCTCTTTGCGAATTTTTTCTCGCCTTGATTCGAGGGTGTGTTTTACAATCGCACCTTTAGTCGTTGATCGTATTGTCGATCAATTACCTTCTATGGCATTGGACGTTTCTCGCCTGGCCCATTTGCAGCATTTGCAGCTGGCTGATGAGAATTTTCATTTACCTGGCGAAATCGATGGGGTGCTAGGGGCCGAACTGTTTCCAATTATAATGGGTGGGCCAAAATTAGTCGTTTCTCCGGACAAGCCCATGGCGATTGATACTCCCCTAGGGTTTATAGTTATGGGGAAAGCGCCCATTTCGGAAAGCTCTCCCGAGCCCATCTCTCTCCTCACCACCGTAAATGAGTCTGTCGTTCCATTCCAACGATTTTGGGATCTCGAAGATATTTCCCAGATGGAAGGTGTCTGCTTAGATCAGGAGGATATAGAATGTGAGCGGAATTTCGTAGAAACCGTTCAATGCGACGAAAGTGGCAAATATATCGTCACTCCCCCTTTCCGAGAAAATCCTGAGTCGCTAGGTCATTCGCATCATTCGACCCTAAATCGGTTTTCTAATCTGGAGAAACGCTTTGTCCAAAATTCTGACGTCCATGATGCCTACCATGCGGGAATTACGGACCTTCATCAGAAATATATGTCGCTTTCTCCTGATTTAGAAGATGGAGAAGGATATTTTATACCCCATCACGCGATTTTCAAGCCTCAGAGCTTAAGCACACCGGTGCGTGTCGTGTTCGATGCTAGTAGCCAGAATAGCTCAGGCAAATCGTTGAATGATATTTTGCACATGGGCCCAAAACTGCAAACCAACATCGTTGAATTGTTGCCGGAATTGGTGGAACTGCCTGAACAAAAGCCGAAGGCGTGTATGATAGCGCAGCCCCATAAAAGTGAAAACATGATTTATGATATCATTTGTTCCTACTCGTCCTTTTCAAAACTACGGCGAGTCCATAGACAAGAATTTATCACAAGGGAAGATTTAGTAAAATCAGAAAAGGTTCTTTGTCGTACCATACAGTCGCAGCAGGGCATATCTGCACTCCAGAATGGAAAACCATGTTCCAATCGCATTCAACGTTTGGCTCCGTTCCTAGCCGATGGAATAATTCGAGTCGGAGGACGACTGCAAAATGCAGCGGTTGGCTTTGAATATGCACATCCCATAATTCTAACCAAAATTGATCCGTTCGTACGCATATTGGTGCGTTATTACCATTTAGAGAACCTTCACACAGGTCCCAGTTTGCTCTTATCGTTGTTGAGACAAAATTATTGGATTCTCTCCGCTCGATCTATTGTCCGGAAAGTGATACGAGAGTGTAATATTTGTTTTCGAGTCAAACCCAAGTCTTCTTTTCCAGTTATGGGAAATCTCCCGAGCTGTCGAGTGACCCAAGTCAAGGCATTTTGGAACACCGGAGTAGATTATGCCGGTCCTTGGCAAATAAGTATGGGACGTCGACAGAATTCAGCCACTCAGAAGGCCTATATTTGCCTTTTTATGTGTTTAGCTACGAAAGCTATCCAGTTGGAACTCGTGACTAGCTTGTCTACGGCTGCCTTTCTAGCCGCATTCAAAAGATTTTTGTCTCGTCGTGGTGCTTGTTTCACTATATATTCGGATTGTGGAACAAATTTTGTCGGTGCTAAGAGAGAATTAAATGAACTCTCAAGCTTGCACTCTTCCCGAGAATTCAAAGATATTCTGTTCGATGGGTTGAGGGATTATAAAATTGAGTGGAAATTCATCCCTCCAAGTAGTCCTCATTTCGGAGGAATTTGGGAATCCAACATTAAAAGCGTCAAATCCCATCTATCGCGGGTCATAGGAGAACAACACCTGACATATGAGGAGTTCAACACTCTCCTGATTGAGGTTGAGGCATTGATGAATTCCAGAACATTATGCCCTCTTTCGGAGGATTCATCAGAACCTTTGGCATTGACTCCTGCACATTTTTTGACCCTTACACCCTTAAAATCATTACCTGCGGACGCAGTGTTGGAATTACCCTCGAATCGTCTCACCCGCTATCAGTTGTTAGACAAATTGGTACAGTCTTTCTGGTCGCGATGGAGCAAGGAGTATTTGCATGAGCTCCAAGTCCGAACGAAATGGACACAACCTTCCTGTGCCTTACGCGTGGGGACAGTGGTTCTCATAGATTACCATCTATAAAGTCCTATGACCCCCCTACAGTGGCCGTTAGGCATAGTCGAGGAAGTTTTTCCAGGCCAAGATGGAGTAGTAAGAGTAGCACTAGTTCGGACCAACAAAGGGACCATGAGACGGCCGATTGTAAAGCTCTGCCCCTTGCCTAGTCAGTAGATTATTCGAAATTGTAAATATGTAAATAGATTAGATAATCGTTGTTTGGTTTCAGTTGAATTTCGTTTATTTATTTTTTTTTTTTTGTAATATCTCCAATCCTTAAACTCCATTGTTCAGAAGAGGAGTCTTCAGGGGCGGGGGTATGTTTGAGCCAATTTAAAATCATTAATCATGTGGGAAATAACATATGTTTTAAAAACATAAAAATTAGGCCAGTTCTCGTTTAGCCTCAGTTGTTGTAAAATAACCACGCAGTTTGTATTCGTTAAAGTGGTATTATATAAATTGTGTTGGATATATGGTCGAGAAAGATTGCATTGTGTATCATTACGTAAAATCGGAGCGTCGGAAAGAAGTTGGACGAATCAAAGTGCAGGTAAACGGGGATTGATTCCTCGAGTTTCCCTCTGTCCCATCCCATCCCCAAATCCCCTTTTTTACTTGTAGAGAATCCTCCCCCCTTTACTTGCAGTCCAGCGATTTTCCCAGCAGATGGTAAGTAGGAAATTTATTATTGTTTTAATTTTTGTTCGTTGTCGAGAATAATACAGTCCACTGCTTTAGTCGATCAGAGATTTTACAGCCGATTGAGTCGCGTAAACAGTATTTATGTGAGCAATTTAAATTTATTTTTAAAATACAAATTAGGATTATTATGTTGTATTATGGGAAATAATAAAAATCTTTTAAAACTTTGTTATCTAAACAAAGAACAACGCTACGTGATTAATGTATGCTATCAATGTGTTGGGAAAAAATCGATTTCTGAATAAATAAACCGGCCTTGGGCATGTCTGGGCAAATATTAGTTTATTGAAATATTAATTTATTGGAGAGACGTAATGAACAAACCATCAAAGAAAAAAAATACGTTTTACCTGTAAACAGGGCGGCAAACCATCGGGATTAGATAAAATCATTAGTCACATCTTTCATTTGTTCGTGCTTTATAACAGATAAATACCTCCCCTCGTTTTCTTAATTTTTTTTAAATTAATAGATCTTTCAAGGCATCATGGTAAAATAATGATTGCCTGTAAATCGGTGGATTAAATAATACTTACTGATAGGCGAACTTCGGAATAATTGATCTATTTAAATAAAAATTAAAAAAAAAACAACGAAGAGAATTGAGAATTAAAGAAGAAATCCTATAACTAAAAACAAATAGAAGGCGAACCAAATAAACATTACTTGATTTAAATTCTAAATATAATATTTTTTGAATTGAAAATCGATGTACTATTATATGTACAAGGGATTTTATTGATACAATAATTGAATATCTAACGAATAAGAAACAAGCCATGGACAGGTGAGGGGTTCGATAAATAGGCCTGTACTATTTCAAGGACAACAGTTGTGCAGTGAGGTGATCTTTCCTGGATCTCGCTAAACAGGCAGATTTTCCCCCTTATTGTGTACCAACTTTATAGAGGCTGGGTGAGCCCCAGGAGGGTCCTAAATCCCATAAGGTCCATCTCCGGCTACTAACAGCAGCGGAATTTGCACAGGATTTTCGGCATGGCAACTCAGTGCTCAGCCACTCCGCTCCCTCGAAAAATTCTTAAGAGAAAAATAATTAGAAACCAAAGGACACTGTGGGAATCTAGAATCTCGTAAGTCTAAACTGGTGAGAGCAAAGTAAAATCTTTGCATACCAGTTATTACTAATTATTATAATTATTAACCAATTATTAGTTACTATTCAAGATTACGTGACTAATCATGATTCCAGAAACTAGCTATATTTGTTATGAAACCATAATTCAAACTCGTTTCATAGAATTTCAGATACGCTACTTTAGCTTTGGAACGATTTAATGTATCACTAAACAGATTAAAAAAATATACCCACTTCTGTACTCGTTTTAAAACTTCTAACAAGAATTAACACGAATTATTATTTTTTTATTTTTTCGGTTGGCTCTACAGACCTTGTAGAGGTCTGTAGAGCCTTTACCAGCCTTCTCCACCTCTGTCTATCCTGGGCCCCTGATTTCCAGTCTGCTACATGCAGCTCCTCAGCATCTTTGTTGACCCTGTCTATCCATCTGGTCTATGGCCTCCCACGTGGTCTCTTGCCAACTATTGTGGCATTTATAGTTGTGTAGAGTCGTCCTGAGGGATTACTTCGGGCTACATGCCCCACCCATCTTAAACTTCTTGCTTTCATATCCTGTGATGTCGCCTGTCCAGTTTCCGTGAGCAATTCCTTATTGGTCCTTCTCCTCCAAGAGTGTAGACTCTCATCCCACACCGCTCCGGTTATCGTACGAAAGATTTTCCTTTCACATCTCTCTATTCTGCATTCCAGGGTGTCGGTGAGTGCCCACGTCTCACAGCTCTATATCAGAATCGGCGTAATTACAGCATTATAAACCCTTAGTTTTAAGTTTCTAGAGATGCTTTGGGATTTCAATACTCTTGAAAGAGCGAAGAATGCTCTGTTTGAGCTTTTTATACGCTAGTCTGTCTCAGTTAATTGGTTATTCGTTGAGGTTATTGTGGAGCCATGGTAATAGAAGTTATCTACTTTCGGGAACGATCTGCGATCCACACAGATGCTTACTCTGGGGTGGACCTGACGGCTTACTATCATGTATTTGGTTTTTTTCTCATTTACCTGTAAGCCGATTTGCTCAGCTTCATGGAGCGTCTTAGCGATTCTCTCGATATCCTTTTCATTACTTCCGAGGATTGCTATATCATCGGCGTAAGTAAGAATTTTCTGCTCCACACCGACGTGCACCCCGCCATTCACTCTTGATATTGTTCTTATCACCTTTTCAAGGGCTATGTTGAACAGTAAAGGCTAGACTCCGTCTCCCAGCCTTAGGCCGGTTCCAACTTCAAAAGCCTCAGACACATCCCCCTGTATCAGGACTCTGCATCGGGGGTCGTCTGCACACGCCTTAGTAAGTCTCACCAATTTTCCGGGAATACCCAGCTCAGTCATGATCTTTCATAGACAGTTTCTGTCGATTGAATCATATGCAGCTTTGAAATCGACAAATAAAGCGTGTACATCCCGGTCTACGGTCAGAATTGATGGAAGACGTGTTTCGTGGGTTAAAAAGGGGTAGAAAGTTATTTTGGCGGTGTTTTGCTTCGAAGTTGATATGAATACTCCTTAGTGCTTTTGAATTAAATTAAATTTTATTTTGACACATGTTTGAAAACTCAATCCAAAAAAGGTTATTTAATTATGCAGATGCGCAATATAAATCCACCAAAATTATGCAATGGCGCCAGATTGCAAATGAAAACATTGCATCGCAATGTAATCGAGGCAACTGTACTGACGGGTTGTTCTCGAGAAGATTCTGTATTTATTCCTAGAATTCCCCTAACACCATCAAATTACACCTTCGAATTCAAGATAGTGCAGTTTCCCATCAAAGTCTGCTTCGCTATAACTATAAACAAAGCTCAAGGTCAAACTCTTAAGGTAGCGGGAGTAGACTTGAGGGAATGCTGCTTCTCTCATGGCCAGTTGTATGTGGCATGCTCCAGAGTAATCGCACAAAGTAGCCTGGTGATTCTAGCTCCCGAAGGAAAAACAAAAAATATGGTTTACAAAGAAATACTGCGGTAGGTGTTTCGATTTCGATGTAAAAAAAAAATACCCCCTTGTAACTTTCACCAGATCAAAAAAGACCGAGCTTCGTGTTCATAAAATATAACAAAATTTTATTTTATTTTCATGTTTATTTCACCTATAAATCCTTACACTATAATAAAGATTGTTATAATTTATAAGTATTCAAACAGTTGAACATAACAATTTATATGCTATAACAAAATTAATAACGTAAAAATCCTATTAAAACCATTTTCGACTTCTACGCGGACGAAGTCGCGGGCAAAAGCTGGTATAAACCTAAAAATGAATAGGAGTATTGCTAATATTGTATTTTGTGATATTTAGTTTGCCTAGAATTGTAATAATTAACATCATTAGAAATTATAATTATTTGTTTTTTTACTGCTGCGAAATTTAATTATGGAGTTTTGAAAAATAGCAGTAATCGTTTATGGAAAGCTATCCTTACAGCTCATCCCGCCACCAACAGCATTAAAACATTATAAATAATTTATTTTTATTAATTGATATTTTGATGGTGATTTTTTTTAAATATTTTTGTTTTGAAAAGAAAAGACGCGAGACTCGAACCCGCGCCGTCCGCATCTCCGTTGCAGCTCTCCAAACCACTGAGCCACCAGGAGTCGTATACAAGTCAGACAAATCCGTTCTCTTCACCGAACAATTAATACAAATAAATTATAAATAGTATATTGACGTATGTCAATAAGATCCTAATTACAGTAATGTTCAATGAACATTCTTCCCCTTGTATACACCCCAAAACTTGTGAGAACCCGGGGATATAGGATCGGTGAAGAGAACGAATTTGTCTGACTTGTATACGACTCCTGGTGGCTCAGTTGTTAGGAGCGCTGCACCGGAGATGCGGACGGCCAGGACAAGTCCCGGTCGGGACAAGTCTTTTCTCTTCAAAACAAAGATATTTAAAATATTATTAGTGCATTAAAACTATCTAATTAATAAGAGCTGTTAATCTAAATGGATAAAAGGGAGTGACGTTAGTTACTACGCTTATAACTCAAGAACGCCTGGACCGATTTCTGTGCAGACGTGTGTTGCGATTTATCAGCATTTTTTCAAGTTTTATTAAATTTTTATCAGCTTTCGACAATTATTGTAATTCAATTTGATGTAATACATTGTTTTAAAACAATTTATTGTGAAAATTACCAACGAAAAGTGATTTCATAGAGGTGAGTTCAGTTTGATGAAGTGCACATTGTGAATGGTTATGTTATTTGTGATTGCGTGCGCATCGCTAATCAATCCAAACGTTAATTTTGGATTGTGCAATTAATTTTTACGTAGATTACTTTGAAAATCAATTCACTGTTCGTTTCATTCTGATTGATCATTTAGGTGTGGAATTCTATTTTCAAACAGTAAGTTGCCAACGAAGATTTTTATTTTGTGAGGTTATGACATTTGAGCACATGTTTGCATTGATGTCTATTTTGTGAGGTTATGACATTTGTGCACATGTATGTATCGATGATTCCTTAATTGCTTTTGTGACATTCATTTCTTAGTGCTATTCACAATACCGCGAGGCAGAAGATCTAATCTTTCGCATCAAACCCGTAATGCAAGTAGAGTTCGGAATATCGCCAATCAATTGAATACGGTTGAACAAGAAAACGCACGAGAACAGTGCTGTGTCAGTATGGCTCGACTTCGTGCATCACAGACACAACTGCTCGAGACTGAGAGGATCAAGAAAAATTACAAATTGGCTAAAACTACACTTGCTGGACACCCATACTTACTTGTACGAACATTACTTACAGACATATGGGTGATTCTCATTCTACGGGAAAGTTTCTCATGTTACTTCTGAAATTTTTCAATATGGATTAAACAAAAAAATTCTACTTGTAGGTACTGGGTGATTTTTTAAGAACTTTCGGATTTGATTTAAAAAAAAAACACACACAATTTAGAGAAATGTATGAAATCTTTATTTGAGTCGATAGAACGATCTATATAATTTAATGTTTAAAGATGATTTCATGCAAATGTTGACCGCGACTACGCCTCAAATGGTTCATACGCTCGGTCCAATTTTGGCTTCCAGTGTGTCAACCGTTGCGGGCCTGTCCCTATAGACATAAGCCTTAACATAGCCCCTCAAAAATAGTCTAAAGGCGTTAAATCGCACAATCTAGGCGGCCAATTACCGGCCCCAAACGTGAAATAAACTGTTCACCGAACTCGCTTCTAATCTTTTGATAATAAAATTCAATAATCTGCAAGCGTTGTTTGTTTGTAAGTCGATTCATGGTTAAATTATAGACCAAATTGAGCATCTTTAACAGTAACATGTTACACAAAAACAGCTCAGCTGCCAAAAAGAAAGTTGCTAAAAAATCACCCGTTATATGGACCCACCAACAGCAAATCTAGCATTATATTTGTATATCCAGCATGCCAGTGTAGGAGAGAAATAGTTGGGGATGCAGTCAAAAATGTACACAATAAATAAGTGGAAACTTATTATATTTTATGTGTGCCAACGTTTCGACCTACTTTGTAGGTCATCTTCAGGGCCAATAGGAGTGGCTACCCGGTGCAAAAATTAATCCAAGTTACTTTTTTAGTAACTACAGAGAGATGACGCTGTTCTTTGTTTAGGGTTTATGGAACGCAAGATTATCTATTCCCATGTCAGTATCTAACTGAATATATTTGCAGCCCCGGTGAATATGTAGTTAAATCGAATTTCATCCATAGAAGCGAAATAGTGTCATTTTCATGGTTTTAGGCTCGTAATGAATTTGTAATATAAGCAATAACTCCATTCCAAACCAATGCCTGACTTAGCCGCTCATTCACTAAGATAATAACACGATTCCGCTTCCTCAAATACAAGAAACTTCATTAGAATATATTTTAATAGTAATGGTCAGTTTTAAGAGTAATGGTCAGTTACCTTCTGCACCGAGCAGCCACTCCTATTGGCCCTGAAGATGACCTACACAGTAGGTCGAAACGTCGGCACATATAAAATACAATAAGTTTCACTTATTTGCTGTGTTTTCTTGACTGCACCCCCAACTAATTACATCCTATTTTAGAATATATTTTAGATCATCTTTCCAAGTTAATGGGTGCTGCTTTCTAGGGTCATATCTCTGATAATATAAAATTGGTACAGAGCAAGCAACCTGGAGATAATTTGTCTCTGTGCTATTATTTTGCAATAAAAAAAATTGTTTTAGCTAGTGAAAAGTATCAACTTTTGGATTTACTTTTTCCTTAAATGCGTGTTTTTTTTTCTCTATTTGATCAATTCATACTTGGATCATTGTGTTTAGTTCCTTCATATCATATAAATAACCTAGAGTCTGATTTACAGTATTGTCACCTAGAGGTTATTAGAAAATAGCCCGTGGCACGATTCCGCTCCCTTCAAGTACCTGGAACTCATTTTTGAGAAAATTCATTCATTATTATTCATCGGGTTGTATAAATTAAGCCGCAAGTTGTTGTTTGTTCATTTAACGTCACTTTTTGCGTCCATGGCTAATCGGACGATGCTACATTGGGAGCTCTAAATTTTGCCAGGTTAAATTAGGATAGGGATTTTTAAGAAGTAACTGACATCGTAATGGGACCCCCGTTTAACGTCCCTTCCGAAAGACGGCGTAAGTAAGGATTTTTTTTTACTCCCTTTAAAAAATCCTAGGGCCCACCCGCGATATTGGGCTTACTAGTTTGTTACGCTAACCACTATACCACAGTTCGCCCCCGTAAATTAAGGGTCCAAAATATGAAAAATATAATTTAGCTATAATTCTTCTGAAAACATGTTTAGTAGAGTAGGCACACCTGGGCTCACCCAGCCTCTTTAAAATTAGTACTGCATTTTTATTATAATTATTTTATTTTACTATATGTTAATAATATTTAATATCATTGATCAATTAATAATTGTTAATAAATTTGAAATTACGCATAAACATTTAAAAGAAGAGAGTTTTAAAGAGTTTTCTTGAACTAGGAGAGAAGGTTTTTGTAGAGTTTTAGCCTCGGGTCTCCTCCTTATCGAGGCGGGGAGCCACGTCAGGGCAAACAAGCAAACAATCAACACGAAAAGCAATCAAAACATGTGTTTCTCCCGTCGCTCTGTTTGCATAAGGACTGAGGGGCCCAAACAACTCATATTTAAATAAATAAACTTCCACCTCCCCTCTCAGAGGGTACACATCCATTTCAGTTTGTTTGTTTAGCTCGTTCCCCCTCCACGCCGCCCGCGCCGCCAGTACCTCACGAGGAAGCCCCGGAGATGCACCTCATGGATTTACCTCCGGAGCAGCTCTACTTCCCCCCACAGGGCTACATCCACCCGGCCATCCTGCCATACCTCCGCCACTGTCTGGCCTCAACAGCGCCATCTTCCATCTTACAGGTAAGAAGAAAGAAAGAAAAGAAGATGGTTCTTCTTGTACGCAATATACCATATATCTAGAAATATCAGTACTATCCATCTTGGATTGAAAATATACCAATTTTTCCACTATCGACACCTCAATTTTCATGATCTTCCAAGCTACAAGACAACATTCTGACGGTAAGAACATCCCCTCATAGCCCACATGTTAAAATACGAGTATGTACTCAGGAGGGCCAATTTTCCATTTGATTTGAACTAATAAAATTTGTTTCTTCCTTAGTTATATAAACAGCTTTTGTAAGTAGTTGGAAGTATTGATCATACCAATTATTCATGACAATTTACCTAAAATATTACTTATTTGTGGACATGGTTTCCTTTACTTCCGGTGCACAGAAATATAATAATCTTTGGTAGTTTTACCGTTTATATTCAATAAATATTTCTTCTTATAAGGAAGAAAATGTTCTGGGTGGAGGTAAAAAATAAGGTCCTTAAGTATGGGGAACTGTTTAACGTTTCGGCCCACATTGCAGGTCTTCTTCAGAGCTAAATATACAAAATATAGGCAAATTAAAATGGAATATGATACATATTAATTTTACCATTACATAATTTTAACCCTTATTAGGAGAAGACCTGCAATGTGGGTCGAAACGTTGGCTTTCTAATAAAAAGTTCTCCCAAAGACATTTTTTTTAATTTCCACCCGGACCATTATGCTGCTCACATATATATTCAAAATTTCTTCTTATATCTTCATCGCAACTAATTAAACGCTTTTTAGACCACGTAAAAATCAGGGATAAGCCAGATCGTAATGGTGCATAGCCACTTATAACCAAATGCATATTATTGAGTCTAGGTTACTATTGAACTATATATATCGATACTGTACTGTATTTATGAGGAGATAGTTGACCGGATGTAACTTGGGAATTGTTAAAAATTATTTGTTATTTATTTGATTTTACTTATTTATGTGACATTTATTGACTGCAACCCCTACCTTTAATACCAATATACAACTTATACCTATTAAAATAAATTAATTTATTGCACTACAATTAGAGAATTATTAATGATGAACTTGTTGACCGGAACGCATCTTGGGAAATGTTAAAAATTATTTGTTATTTAGTTTATTTTACTTGTTTGTGTAAAATTTGTTGATCGCACCCCCTTACCATTTTCAACGTTTCAAGAAATTCAACACAAGAAAATTATCTAGAACAGTGTCTTTCATCTTGTTAAATTCATCCGAATTTACCTTTTCTTTCTGATTACATACTTCTGACCTGTTCATTATTTCTTTAATATTTAACTCTGTCGTCTTGTCTAATAGATCTGGTTGGTTTGCTTTGTCTTCTTTACTTACTTCTTCCAGATTTAACTCTTCACCATAGTTTATTTCTTCCAAATCTACAACTTCACTAATATGTGTTTCTTTTATATGGTCTGTTTCATCTTGATAACTTATTTCTTCCAGATTTCTATTATCATTAAAGTTCATTTCTTTTATATTGTCTATTTCTTCTATATTTACTTCTTCAAGATTAATCTCTTCAATATGGTTCACTTCTACTGTATCGTTAAATTCTTCTGTGTTCACAATTTCTTCTTTTTCTAATTTTCCATCAGCCACGGCATGGGCACTGTGAGATAGAGAGATCCCCGTGGGTCGACTTATCCTCTTAATGGGTGAATATCTTGGAAGTAGTGATTTTGCGACCGGGGCAAAATCACCTCCTTGCACAACCGTTGCTTCATAAATAGCACGGTAAACAAGATTTAAATACCTTCTATTGGTAATGCTGCCCTAAAATGCGACATATCTATTAAATACATTTTTTAATAGCATAAATAAATACAAAATTACGAACATTAACACATTTGCTGACTGATCTATTATCTATTCATTTAAATTGAAATTATTGTACAAATAAACAACTATTAATTAGCCAATTATTAAACTATAGTTCATATTAATATAAATTAAGGTTTATTATTTATATACATTGTTTAGGAAAATAAAGAACTGCAGTAAGACGTAAACAAAATAAGGGATTCTTTTAAATAACATTATTTTATATTTAAACCTTAGTTCATTATTCTTTTTTTGGTTCCAGAAAAATTTATTGTAATAGTAGTACTTCTTTTAATAGATACAAAAGTTTAAAATCTTCATCGTTAAATATTGAGATGGCAATGGTAGCTTCTTACAAGCAATTTTGTCTGAAATTTTATATAAGTGGATGTCCACTTTCCTTTAGATCATAGTAAGCTTACAAAATAAATAAAAAATTCTGAACTGAATTGACAATTATTTGTCTCTTATCTTTCTATCGCAGTGATGTTTTCCATAATCTTGATTGTGACCGATAATAGCACGATGGAGCAATTATTTTGTTATTTTATAATCAGACATCGTACATTATTTAAACCATAATTTGCAAATGACGAATCAAATTTATTTTAATCATATAATAGATTCATAATATAACTAACATGCAGGAATGTTGAGAGTGGTAATAAAAAATTATCTAAGAAAACTGGTAAGAGGTGAATGATACACTTAGTCTACGGTACACATAGTCTGAGGTGACTTTTAAATTCTTGAAATTGTTCTTTTATTTTTTATTTTACTCGTTAAACTCTTTATATTTACATATGTATACAAATTTCACGTATACATGCATACATAACTACCAATATGTTTCACGTCACAAAGCAAGATTTAATCAAATTTAAGTGATAAATTCTTAAAATTTAAACAGTAAGTAATAACATACTTATTTATATATAATAACTAGCTTTTACCAGCGACTTCGCCCGCGTTGATTTTGAATAAAATCTTAAGTTGAGTTTAAACGGAGAGTGAATCGACTAACTACCTACTCCAACTTAAATTAAAGTTATACTCCATATTTTTCACAATGACTTAAAGCATTTGTGAATTCAGCTGGCCTACTAATTCTTATTCCAATGTTGATCTATTTTTATAAAATATCCTTTTAAATATTGAATGGCATAATTACACAACTTTCGATATGTTTTCGATTTAAATCCACTATGTAATATTCGAAACTGTAATCTCTTGAATTAAAATGTATACTCGGATGGTATTAGAGGTCTCCGTGGGTATCAAACAGTTTCTCCTCGACCACATCCCGTAAATACAGTAGCTTCTATACTTTGGTGCAAAACATTTACCTACAGTCTAATCCCATTGAACAATTTTGGACTTTTTAAATTTCGGAATAGCATTACAGGTGCCCCAACTTTATGTAAAAGATTATGTGCTGCCAGACCAGATGGATTTAAAGTATTCAAACTTTCTGTGGGACAGTGCTTGGCTTCGTGAATTTCGACTAATGAATCTATAGACTTGTTTTCAATCAGCTCGCCATCAAATGCACCTAGAAGCACATCATTGATTTTAGATGCACTCTAATTTCTATCCCTTTAATAATCCCTTATTATTATTATTCCAACCCCTAATTTAAACTTTTGGGGGTTTATTTTCGAAAAAATAAAAAAAACACGTAATTCTTTATTTTAAATGTAGAAATGAAATCTAAAATTAAAAATGACGTAAGTCCCATACAAACACTAATCCTTTATTGTAGTCTTATGGGGGTTGATTTTGCAAAATCTTGAATACCATTGCCATTATTTTTAAAAGTAAAGCCTGCTTACTTATTTTCACATCTCTAACTTAACATGTTACGATTTCCCCTATCGTACACTTTTAGGGATTGATTTTCAAAAAATAAAAAAAACACGTAATTATTTATTTTAGATGTAGAAGCTAAATCTAAAATTTCATGGTGTATACCAGAATAAGTATACCGGAAACAGGGGTATACTTAGGGGCATGAAGAATAGTTTACGTCATATTCTCAGACCTACTGAATATACACACAAAATTTCATAAGAATCAATCAAGCCATTTCGGAGGAGTTTTGTTACAACTGAGAATTATATATATATATATATATATTAGATTTACCACCGCAACCTTTTTTAAAAATCTTATTACTCAATTTTAATTTGTCTATTCGTTACCTAAACCAGACTCTATATTTAGGCAGACATATCTATTGAATGAGAATAGAGTTCAAAATATTTAATTTTTTAAATAAAACATCGCAGAAACCAACATTATTATAACAAGGAAAAACGCATTGTTTTAATTACATATATTGAAAAGATATTCGCCATATTTTGAGCGTAAAACATATTCAGAGTTGTGTTATAGATGGAATTCGTTAAACCAAACAAACATTGCTTTTCTCCGAATCACATTTTCCTGGTTGCTGTTGTTAGAACAAGTTCTATTAAAATTAATTTCCCTATCATAATTTTAATTTAATTTAATTAGTTTTGTCTAAAATACTCCATAGGCCACCGATAAGCAATAACTCCTATCCACAATAATATTCTCCAGAGCATTGATAAACTATTTACAATATATTAAATTTAATATTAAAACTCTATTTAGAAGAAAAATTGGATGAAGGAAAACTGATGAAAGAGGAATGCAAATACTTAAACATTAAAAGATTATGATAATTGGAAATATTTTGACCCTCACCAAATATAAGAATGGATTATTATCATGTTGTATAACTTCACTTATCTTCCGTCCTGACGATAATATATTTCCAGGTTCTCTATCTTTTGTTAATATAAGCAATTACTTGAGGAAATATAAAGATAAAATTTATCTTTATCTAATCTACAATTGACAAATACATACTTCCTTTGTCCGAAATGTATAATTTCAAAAGTTGTCAACATTTTCCTTTCAAGGTCTTTCCATTTTCTTAAGTTATAGGACACTATTCGATAATGTTTAATGGTATATATAATTCGGTTCAAGGTTGTGAAAAAAATAAAGATCTTCTTTGAATCAAGATTAGTATGAAAAGAATTATGTAAATCAATCCTGATCTTGTACGTGAACTATAATTTTTTCGTTAATTTTGTGTATTAAAGAAAATATGTATTATGTGGTATATAACCATATTCCCCAATTTTTTTACAGTAAAATATTTTCTATTCATAATAACAAATCAGTTATTATGAATTTATGTTTCATTATGAAGCTTAAGCATGCCTAGAATTTTATTAATTATATTATATATATATATATATATATTGGTTGGAGAAAAAGTAGTATTTCCAATTTTTTTTATATGATTTTAAAAGCAAACTATTCTATGATATACAGTTTTGATCGATGACCTTTTACCCCTGTTCTGCCACTTATAGGTTTCTGAGCGTGATACAGAACGAAGTAATTTTCACAAGCCTCTTTTGAAACCAACAGCGGGAAGATCCGAGCTTGATACGGTTGAGGTATCAAAACCTCAATTTTAGGACTGGTGTCTTATCCTACTGGTCGATTCCATCCATTTGTTTTGAATTGCCTGCTTCAAACTAATTGCATTAGTTATTGACAGTAGGGTGTCGAATTAATAGTTTTCCCAGTTTCAAGCAGCTCATGATGAGCAATAACGTTTGAATACTACATGGCCCTCCTTGGCGTCAATACGGGCTTTGTAACCGTTAGTGAAGCTTCTTTGCGCTTCGACAAAAATCGTTTTCACACATTATTGTCGTAATCGATCCACTCCTTATCGCCCGTATTCATTTGCTTCCAAGATTGCTCGATTTTCAGCAGCGATTTAAAAATGGAAACTCGGTCCAATAAGTTTGTCACTGTTAATTCATGTGGAACCCAAGTATGGAGCTTCTTTTGATATCCGGTCTTATCCAAACGATTCAAAACTATTTTATGGAGGTTGTTTATTTCCGAAGGGGTGTGACGAGATGAAATAACCCGGTCTACTTCCAAATATTTTTTTTAACGATAACGGGAGGGCAGGTGGAGCTTCATCTTCGAACGAAAACGAGCAAACCAATTCTGACTCTGGCCTCCAGTTAAGTACTCATCTAACACCATACAATTTTTGCTGGGCCTGATCTCCATTTTTCTGTTTTCGTCATATGACGAATTTCATATTCAAATTGCAATAACTTTTGAATAAGTTAACTAATGACGCTGCCTCGATATTCAGAATTTTCTATAAAGCCATGATCTATAATGCCGTATATTGGGAAAAAACCGAAATTAATTTTTCCCAAATCCGTGTGTGTGTGTAGGCCCGTACCCATCGGTGTGTGGGATTTTTACCACCATCCACCTCCCTACACCTGTCTTCCACACTTCACGAGACCGCCGTTAGGCATTACTTCAAGACAGCATTACTTGATTCTTATTCTTTAAGAAGGCACCCGTCTTTACTGATTTTCTCTCCTTGTCCTTTCCTCCTCTCTCAGTCTTTTGAGGAAGACTTCATTTAAAATAATTGAGGAGACTGTTTTTTTTCCATATAAAAGAATTGAGTAAATTGTTTTGTTATTTACTTTGATATATATTAAATTGTGTTATTGTTATTATCACCACTAACGTTATTAGTATCTAACAAAGACATCTTCTAAAACTTTATAACTGACATTCAGAAACTTTGTTAACATTATTATGGTATAATTTATAATGTAATTATGATATTACAAATATTCTATTATAGTTTAAAATATTTATGATTTTAAAAAATCAACAAGGTTAGAGGTGCGTTGTTTTTGAGGGTAAAAAATTCAAGCAACAGTAACACAAGAAATTTTCTTGTGTCGAGGCAAAGAAATAGTTTTGCAACTATTAGATTTTAAAAATAACAGATTCAAAATTACCAGTCAATGAAAATTTATTAATTATTTGTTTTACAAACAATTTAATATTTTAAATATAAATGTATAAGTAGGTATAAACTTTTTCTTTTGAAATAATTGTTAAGCAATTAATAATAAATTTACATTTAAGACTTAACAAACATTGCAATTTAGTGTATATTTTAATAAATTATTTGTAATTGCTTTTTTTATTTCATACTAATTGTCTTATCTATTTTTTTAATTAAAAGAAAAATAAAGAAATAATTTGAGATAACATATTTATCTTAAGAAGTTAAGTTCATAATTGAAATTTTAAAACAGTTCTGGAGTGTTTTATTAGCAAATTCAGGCAGAAACAATACAATGGAATTTTCCTTTGAATTGCCAGCTGAATTAACAATCAATTTCAAACTATCTCTTATGAGTTTATAGAAGAAACAGAGGGCAAATATTATTGATGAAGTGTATTTAAGTATCTATATTAGGAGTACTTAAAAAAAAAAGTATATTTGTACGTATTGGTCCAAAAGTGAAAACTATAATGCATTTGAACAAATAAAATTTAAAATATTTAATGAAGGATTTATTGAACTTACATAATTTAACAAATTATTAGGAAGTGAAGCATTAGTAAAGGAAATAATTTTTGTACGCCATTGGAATCACCGGGCCAATTGTATTGTATTGACAAGCAATTATTTGTACATATTAATGAAGAATTAGAACCTGCGTCGCACAATTATTTTTTAAATGAGTTTTTATAAGTAAGTACGACTACGTCAACTATAATATATATTCAGCACAATTATATAACTTAAAAGTTTTTTTTTTTACTGTAAATTACACCGGCTGAAACACTGAAGAGTAACTTATTGGCAATGGAAAAATTTTACTACAAACATTATCTTTTTTTGCTCTCCCCCCCCCCCGTTATTAATATTAAGACATGCACCATGCTTAAATAAGCATATTAAATGTGATTTTAATATTTAGAGGTCTGTTTATATATTACATTCAAATACATTTAAGTATTAGTTAACTATATAAGGAATTAAAAATTTACAGTTTGATAAAAGTGCTCTGTTTCAGCCCAAGTCCCTCGTATAAGCGAACATTATCTTATTATTACAATAAAATATGATATTAAGTGTTTCAAGGATGTTTATAATGAAATTTAATTTTCCAATACCAAATTGGAACATTTTAACAAAGGATTAACATTTTGACGTTAGCCAGTCCTGACTTAATGTTTATTTTATTTTCCGAACAAAATATCAACAAATTACGAAATTCTAACTTTATAACTAAATTTTACAATAAACTATCTTTTTTCCGTAATATGTTTTTTACGAATCTGTTTTGGCTATTTATATTTTGGTTAGGCATCTATTTGGAAGGATAGATATTTTTTTAATTATATGACATTAAGGTAATTGTGGATGATTTGATTCGTAGCGTATTGTGGAGAGAGGCTTTTAGAAGTATTAGGTTCTAAAATAGGCCTGATTAAGTTCATCTTTATTATGGTAATATACATATTTTTTTCCGGTGGTGAGTTCCGACTATGAAAGAAATGGGCAAAATATATCTTTATCATTCATCCAAACTGTACCAACCTAGCTTCAGAGCTTGTATGCCAGAAGGCACGTGGGTCAGTCTTAGTGTCATAATGCTATTCAAAGTTCACTAATAGCTTCCCCGTTTTCCCCAAAATGTATACTTTTGACTTATCTAACTTTAGAAATAGCAGTGCGATATATCGATCCATTTAGAATAAAATAATATTAATTTTATTGTATTAAATCAATATCGAATTGGAGCAGGAACCAGGAGTAGCTACGCCCTGTAAAAAGCTCTGCGGTACTAAAGTCCGATTCTGGACAATGAAAACAGAAGAGTCCTTAAAAAGACCTTTGGATCCGTCAAAGAAGAGTACAGGTGGAGAATCAGAAGCAATGCCGAACCAATGGAACTGTAAGGAGAGCCTGATATCCACTGTGTTATTAAGAAGAGCAGGTTAAGTAGGTTAGGGCACATGGAAAGAATGGAGCCCTACATACTGTCTAAAATTATGTTAAATTGTGCATCGAGAGGAAAAAGAAAAAAAAGGCAGACCCAGGCGGCGATGGATGGATGATTCGGGGGAAGATTTGAGAAGGATTGGATTAAGAAATTGGAGATGCCTCGCCTGAGACCGCGAGGAATGGGGAAGATTGCTGGCAGAGGCCCAGGTCCTGGAAGGGCTGTAGCGCCCAACAGTGAGTGAGAGAGTGGGTGACTTAAAATTAAAAAAATGTTTTATTAATAAACAAGCAACAGTATGCTTGTTTTTTAAACGTTTAAGGCTAGATCCTCACTTGTTGATACAACAATATCGAAGAGTTCCCTTAGTTTCTAGTTTATTAAAAATTACTAAGAATTTAATTAATAAACAACCTAGATTAATTATATAGAGACTAATATATATGTTAGAAGACACCACCTGATAGTTAGCTGGGCGACGAGAGATAAAGGTGTGAACAGGAATGACGCAGGTTCTAAGTTGAAGGAACAGTAACCAGGAAGCGGCACCATAGAGGGAGTTGTTAGCCCTCTATTGTACGATAGAGTTCATTTAGTAACCGTTTCTATTCTCTTCTCAACTTGTTTTAATGGAAGGTGTATTTCCTCTCTACTCCACTCGGAACTATATATATTGTTACGGGCTACTGGATGTAAAATGAATTAAACTATTACTAAATTCAAGATACTAATATTTATTAACAAATTAAAAAGAATACAATGAGGCTATATAAAAAATTTAATTATTAAACTAATATAAATTTACAATAACAATAATCTACAGATTATAAACTGGGCTTAACTGTTATCTATTTACTATTATTATTATTATTATACAAATAATATAAGATATTGCTAATACTAAATAACTTAACTATTTTTATAAATTTGTACAAATACAATAAAATTACACTATAGTTTATAACTAAAAATTAACACTTACAGTCCGCTAATTAAAGTCCACCGACCGTAAGATTCTCCCAATAAGACAAACTGACACACAGTTTAGTACACTAACTTATCACTTATCACTAACTGTCACTGTCACTCACACGGACTGTCACAAAACTCAACAACTTTACTACTACCTTACTACCGACTGCCAGGCTGAAACAGCTGGCCATTTATATAGGCTAGGTTGGTCGGGGTAAGGCGCTTCTCGGAACTTCCAAGAATGGTCTCGTTTCATTCAGGTTGATCCAGAATGTTCGAATTGTCTCGATCTTTCTAAACCGTTCTTTAATCCCTTCCGCTTAATCCCGCAGCTCGTCTTAATTTCTCCAGCTCGTTTTATCCTCTCAGCCGGTCTTTCTCCCCTCTCTGGCCGTAACACTGCCCCTTCATTAAAAGTGCTCTGCCCCAGAGCATAGTCCGGAGAAATCGGGCAGTTATGAGCTTTTCCCGATGGAGACGCTTTTCCTTTCCAGGGGTTGAACGTCCACACCAATATGGCGACTCCAGAGTTGGCGAATTTCTGTTCAAGCATGTTCCTGACAACCTTCCACTCCAGGCCGTCATATCCACATCCCAACTTAGGGATCGCGAGCTTGGTGACAATATATATACATACACGATGTAATATGTTGTGTGTCATGCGGATTATATGCCTAAATTAGAACAACATGTATATATATGTATACAGGGTGTTTCAGGGTTAAATGGCCAAACTGAAAATTCTGAACTAAGGACCTCAAAACAAGAAAAAAATTTCCTATAAAGGTATGTCCGCAAACGCTTTAATAGACTTTTTGTTTAATGTCACCCCAAACGAAAAAAATCCAGTGGTGTCAGGGTCATTTGATGATAATCCATCTGCCAGTGTACGAACAGCTGGAGCAGAATTAAATGTTACGCCAACTACAGTGTGGAAAACTCTCATTGCAGATGGACTTCACCCATATCATTATCAACGGGTACAAAGTTTATTACCGCAAGATTTACGGCAAAGGAGAAATTTTTCAGATTGGTATTTAAATCAAGCTGATCACAATCCACACTTTTCAGGAGAAATTGTATGGACAGATGAAGCTACCTTCACAAGAAGAGGTATCTTCAATCAGAAAAATAATCATCTCTGGTTGCATGAAAATCCCCATGCAATTCGTCAGCATCATTTTCAGCACGAGTTTCAGTGCAATGTTTGGTTCGGGATAATAGACAATATTTATATAGGCCCGCATTTGTTACCACCTCGACTCAATGCGGACTTATTTTTGGAATTTCTTAATAATGATTACCACGATTTAGTTGAAGATATTCCGCTACAATTGAGAAAGAACACGTGGTTTCAATTAAATGGCTGTCCTACACATTACGGAAGAGCTCCACGACAATGGCTAAATGCTAATTATCCTAATCAATGGATTGGCCGTGCAGGACTAGCGGCTTGGCCTGCTCGCTCTCCAGACCTGACACCACTGGATTTTTTTGTTTGGGGTGACATTAAACAAAAAGTCTATGCAAGGCCAGTGAATGACCTTAATTCTTTACGAAGAAGGATAATTGAGTCTTCTGAACCAATAACACATATCCAGGCCCGTTCTGCTACTGCTGCTGTTGAAGAAAGATGCCGAGCCTGCCTGAATGCTCAAGGAAATCACTTTGAACATTTAATATGAATGTTAATGGTTTACATTTAATAAGTAAAGTAGTTGGAACTAATAAAATAAGTTTTATTTATTTACTATGCCTAAATAATTCATAACAATGAAATCTTTAGATGTGAATATCTACTAAACAAAGCGTTTGCGGACATACCTTAGGAAATTTAGTTCTTGTTTTGAGGTCCTTAGTTCAGAATTTTCAGTAAGTATATTAGGAATTGATATTAGGAACATGGAATCTACGTAGCCTCCTGCAAATAGGAAAGAGCCAGACTCTAGAACGATGTCTAAGCAAATATAGGATCGACGTAGTGGCTCTCCAGGAAATTAGGTCGAAGAAACAACTTACTATAATGAAGTTAACAGAATATATCATTATCAACAGTGGGCATGAAGAAAATGTATTCGGAACAGGCTTCATGATAAGAAGGAATATAAAACACGCTATTCTGGGATTTAAGACTATAAATGAAAGAATATGCACATTAAGATTGAAGGGAAAATTCTTTAATATATCTCTAGTAAGCGCGCATGCACCCACGGAGGAGAAGACAGATGAGGAAAAACATGCTTTCTACGACCAGTTAGGAATAGCTTTTGATGAACTACCCAAATATGATGTTAAAATAATGCTAGGAAATTTCAATAGTAAAGTCGGGAAGAGGAGCAGGAAAGTTTAGTCTCCACAAGTACAGTAACGATAATGGGGACAGAACAGTAGACTTCGCCACAGATGGAGAAGGGCAGCCGATGACAGGTCGGAGTGGAGGAGGATCACTGAGGAGGCAAAGGTTCTGCAAGAACCATAACGCCGTTAGATATATATATATGTACACACAAATGGGCAAGTAATGTTTTGGGGGTTTGCAGAACCGTTGTCCATGAAACAGTACAGTCTCTACCATGTACTAAACCCGTTCACGGGTTGTAGTGGTACAGGTTATTTTTTTAGGTTTCTCTTGGATTCTACCAGGTTTGTGATATTTATTATTTGTGGTGTTGATTGTAACCATTGTTAAGTTTAGTTTTGGCCTACTTCTTACTTCTTTTAGTATCTTTTCCATTTGTGTGTGTGTTTCATTTGTATATAATATAGTGCTGGTTTAATAACTGTGAAGTTGTGTCTGATCTGACTGTTAGAGGAAAAGCATTATTTAGAGTAAATTGTAAATTTCATGTATGCAAAATTTCAGAGCACGTATAGGTAAGTATATGTTTATGTCAGAACCTATGCTTATATAATATACACGCTTTTAAGAGTTTCGACTGAAATTTTGATAAATAAATTTTGACTTATAGTTTCTTTATTATATCGCATACACAGAGTTTTGTATATATATATGTGGTGTTTCAGAGAAATGTGATAAGTGTTGACTACTACCTAAAATGAACTAAGTGGTTTCTTTATTTCTAGCCGAGTGTTGATCAGCAATTTAGCGTGTTTGTCAGCTTGTTTATTTTGTCACAATATAGTTACTATAAACTAGTGATGTAACAAATTATGCAATCGCAACGCCCCAATGTTTATAAGAATGACTTTTTTAAACTAGTTTGTATTATATTTTATTTTCAGGTAATTAGTAACATTTAAAAAATATATATTTATTTGTTTTGATACGTCCTTTTATTTTCATTTTTTTTATTATATGCTGATTTTATAGGGAATCTTCTATTGGTGTTATGATTAATTTCTTTGTGACCTGGTTTCCTCATTTGAAGGTGTCAGGAGTAGAAAAAATTACTAAAAACAAATGCTCTGGGGTATATAAAAAAAAAAAAAGTTGTGACAGAATTTTATGTGTGATTTATTCATGTTTTACGGAAACAATGACTGTTTTTCTCATGTTTTTTTATAACTTGCTACATTTACTTTATTTTAATACATTTTTTGCTACTAAACCTATTTGTATTTAACCTGGAACTTATAAATAATGAAACGGATTGATAAAGTACATTATCCTATTTTATATTTTAAAGTATCTACCCCACCTAAGGACTGTCATACACTTAGATTCCAAAATTAAATTTGAATTGGTCGGATCTTAGAAATATAATATAATATTTATTGTGTATTCATTTTTATTAGTGAGGGCTCCATAAACTTTTTTGAAGGGGGTATCGATCTTTGATAAGAAGCTATAGTATCATTCCTTGTCATAATCGGTGAGTACACTTTAATGTAGTTTTGCGTTTTATCTGTTGATTAATTTTTCTTTACTTATTTTACTGCGTAATAATTACTTATAGTAAGCAGCTTATGATAGGGCTCATAAAGTTATATTTTTTTAATAAATTTTCGATAGCGGATAAAACCTCAAGATTTCAATCTATCGTACACTCCTCTTTTAAGGTTCCGTGTATTTCTGATCTACAGTTTTCATGTGTGTCTGGTCTGAATCTTGTCTTAGTCATGATTACTTAATGCTATGTTAACTGAAGCGTTAATAGGTTTAATTATATTTTACTAAAGGTATTTAAACAACAATGTTAAGCATTAAATATTTAATGCATCCCTTACCTATATAGACATATATAAATAAATCCTTTTTTATATTTGTTTATGCATTTAGTTAAGTCTTTATTTATTCTGGGACAAGTCCCTTTAGAATAACATTACATGTATTAATATAAAGCATTAATATTAATTAACACAAGAAACTAAATTAACAGCTGAGAAAGAATTAATGAAAACAATTTTATGCAAGTACCTCCCTTTTGCTAATTATGGTATATTTGAATAAATATAACGCATTTCATTGTAAGCACTTCTAATACACCAGCATTTATTTACCCACTACTTATATCTCGATAGGATTTACTACTACGTATTCGAATACATCTCTTGCACTAAAGATAATAAGTGATCAATTAAGTGCAGGAGCCCCCAGACGTTTTGATATTGCGTTCCAACTTCAAACAACTGCGTCTAATCAGTGGCGTAAACAGAGGGGTAGATCAGGGGTTTATACAACCATTCTCCCCCCTATCTTGCCGAAATTTATTTAAAAAAATTATTTTCTGACCCATCATATAATGTTAAATAATAGTTTAAGCAAATATGTAAGTAACGAAAAAAATAATTAATTGGCGATTAAAAAAAGTTAAGCACTTAGACCTATTGATGATTATAGATACTTGTGATTAGAGATGATAACTTGTATTGTGTAACCTTAGCCTTAACTTAAATTGTATAGATTAGCTATAGCACCATAAAGTGACGTTAAATTAATAAACAAAGTCAAATTCAGGAAGTACCAAAAGTTCAACAAATAAAAGTGTATCCACTATTACACTTTTACACCAAGAAATTTTGGCTGTAAAAATAAGCATCATTGTTTTTTCAATCGATGCTTGATGTTTATTTAAATTCAACTCGATTTTGAAAAATAAATGATCTAGTTCATCATAAATTAGTTTTATTAGTTGTGGGTAATTTTATTCATAATTTATAATTGATACACAGAATAACTGTTTTAATAAAAATTTTCAACCCTCATAAGAAGTGTTATAAAAAATATGTTATCCATTACTTTTGTTAGCATCATGAAACCTACCACGTTTCAGCCAACACCAATATTTTTCCTGTGATTTTGTTATAATTATATCTTTTTATTTCAAGTGAACTGAAAAAATTAGCATTTTTTCGGATGGTGTTTTACTTTTTGTTTCTCTGAAGTTTTTATCGGAAATTATTCTAAACGTTTTAATTTTGATTTTATGAAATAGTATGCAAGTAAGGATAGTGATTTAGAGTACATACTGATAATTAAGAGTAACAAAGTCGTAACGAATATCAATAGATACTTCTGTTGAGCCGCAATGAAATAACAATTGTTTTAAAACTCCATTTCGATTTTAGTTTTTAATCTACACAAATATTTTATATATGAAATAAAATATTTTAGCTTGGAAATGGTGGTTTTTATTCACAGATCTGAAATTTACTAAGAAAATGCGCTAGAAATTTACTAATGACTTGGAATTCTCACATCAGAGGATTGGCTCGAACTGAATCTAATTTCGAAAGTAAACAGAACATTTAACAGCCTATTGGTTAATATAAGAGTGCCAAAAAAGAAATCTGAACGTGTGAAAAGTTACACATCCTAACGTTGTTTACTTCTTTCAATATCCACGCTTCTGATAAACTTTTTTATTTAAAAGGAATCACAAATTATATTCGATAATCCATCAGACAGATCATCGTTCTTACCTTACAAAAGTGTTTTAAGGATAGGTTCTTAAACTTATTGGCTAAAAGTTCTACAGCTCATGGCGGTAAATATTATGGGGAGGGGGCAAATTCAGTCCTGCCATGAAAAAAAAAAAATTAAACAAAAGGTACAAATGCTCCTTTAGACTTTTTAAAATCAACACGAGATTCGTTGCCGTGGGTTTAGGGTAACTTAATTTTTCAACATTTTTATAGCCTAGAAGTGGGAGATCTCTACATAAACATTTCGAGTTATTTTTGTTACTATTACTAACTAGACCCGTGGTCTAATGGTTAGCATAATACCATACTAAGCCCAAGGTCCCGGATTCGTAGCCCGGCAGGTGGTCCGAGGATTTTTTAAAGGGAGTAAAAAATCCTTGGTTATGCCGTCCATCGGAAGGAACGTTAAAAGGGGGTCCCGAACCTGTATGATATCAGGTACTCGTTATGAATCCCTATTCGAATTAAACTTGGATAGGTAAAATTTAGGACTCCCACTATTTTGCAGCAGCGTACGATTAGCCTTTATGCTGGTATCGTTAAGCGAATCAAAGAAAAAAATAAACTCTAGTTATTAACGGGAGCTCACTACATAAACATTTATAGTTATATAAACGTGATAAACAATAATTATTAAAAACGTGAAAGGTTTGGTTTGGACTACATTCCTATAAAAACACCTGATTTAAATGAATGCTGATAACTGCTACGTGATTTCTCAAACATCTGCAATCAAATCTCGATTGTCCGCGATATGTGTTATCTATGGCGACATAATTTAAAAAAAAATTAATAACACACACATAGAAATAAGAAAATAATGCAACGTTAATTTATATTTGTTGTTCTAATTTTCTCAAGAAAATGATGAATAAGAAATACGGTCAGACTTTTTTTTAGGTCTTATGATCGGTTCACTGTCAAGCTTGAAGTATGATTAAACGAAGAATTAACCAATCAAATAAAATTGGTGAAGAACTTGACGCAGTTAAATCGGCTGGATTGCTGTTGAACTGTTTATTGTTGGAGGAGACATCATTGAAGAAAACAACATTATTGACTGAATGAAGTAGGGAAAAAACTCCTACAGAGCTAACAACATGTAAAACACATCTTTCGTGTATTACTCGTTAAGGATCGTCGAATAAGGTAATTAATTTTCTTACCGACAGTCAGGCAGCATGCAATGCATAACAAAATGCAGTGACAAAATCCAGACTAGTGGAGGAATACTGCATAAGACTTGATGAACTAGCTCCACATAACAGAGTTAACATATTTTGGATCCCTGGAAACAGTAATATACCAGGAAATGAAAGGGCCGACAAACTGGCAAAGAAAGGAGCAGAAACTGCTCCTATTAGGACCAGAACCATGGTGTGGGGTTCCTCTCTCCCTTGCTAAGGATACAATTAATAAATTAGCCAAGAGGAAGATAAAATTGTTATATGGTGGATGCATTAAAACTTCCCGACCAAGCTCTCGGAGTTTCTGGCGAGCCACTACAGATGTGTGTGGCTTTGCGTTGTCCTGATGGAACACAACACCTCTTCTGTTGGCCAATTCTGGCCGCCTCTGGCCAATCGCTACCTTCAAACGGTCCAGTTGTTGACAGTAGAGATTTGAATTTAGTGTTTGGCCATATGGAAGCAACTCATAATAAATGATTCCTTTCAAGTCCCACCAAATGCACAGTAGAACCTTCCTGGCCGTTATTCCTGGTTTGGCCACCGTTTGAACTGCTTCACCACGCTTAGATCACGATAGTTTTCGCACAATATTGTCGTATTTGACCCATTTCTCATCCCTAGTCACCATCCGTTTAAGAAATGGGTCGATTTCATTCCGTTTGGCCAAGGCTTCGCAGATGGAAATTCGATCCATCATGTTTTTTGGTGTTAATTGGGGTGGCACCCAAACATAGAGCTTCTTTTTAGAATCCAGCTTTGCGCAAATGGTTTAAAACTGTTTTATGGTCGATCTTTCCGTGCAGTAAGTTTTGAGTTTACCGCGAACAGACGCGGCCGAGGACTTTGTTTTATAATATGTATAGATATCACATATTTGTTATAAATAGTTTATAACTTGTTTTTTAATAAATAAATTTGTAGTTTTACAAATCACGCCTATATTCCACATTTAATAAGGTCTTGACTGAATAAACCTATGAGATTTATTTATTTAATTCTTTACCTATTTCATATAAAAAATTTCATCGCCTTACAACTGTTTGTCATTATGACAAAATAGTTCTATAGTTTCCTTATAAATTTAAATAATGATGCATGTTTTCTCCGATTGTTCCGTTTTCGGTTGAAGTAGGTAGTGGGGCTTACGTATACAAGATCAGTTACAAATTTTGTATATAATCTTAAGTGATAGTTATCCATAGTATAAACGAAATGCCATATTTTATATAACTACGTGTATTATATGCATACACACAGAGAAACAGACACAAACCAATATAACATAAATACAATAATACAGGGAGGCTTAAAAAATTATAAATTGATGTGCCATTTGATTGCGGGGGGGGGGGGAACACTAAATCGATTTTCGCTCACTGTACATCGAAAAGAATTAAGAATGATCTAAAATCGATAATTGATTTTACAAATAAATAGAAATTATAAATGTAAAAACACAACATAAGTTACTGTGAACACAAAGAATACGTTTATGATCATTAAGTTTACCTAATAGTACTTAAGCCTTTTTCAAAACACGTCCTTCAAATGAGACAAGCACGATTGATTTATTTATTATTGTTCAATTATTATTGGTTATTGATATTTATATTGATAGTTATAGCTCTCTTTCTCACATATAAAAAATAATAAAGTGTAAACGGCGTGTAAAAAAAATTGTGCTATGGGAGTAATGATGGATGCTAAGTGTTATGAATGTAATAACACGAGCATTAATCATGTTTTACCTGAAAAAAAAAACAATTAAGAGTAATTGTTGTTTTGCCAAGGCGAGAAAAACAAACAAGCCAGTTTCCTTCGAACAATATAGTTATCTTTGATATTCCATTGCTCCGGCAATAATTCAGAGGTATTTTCTGTTTTTAATAGTTCATAACCACCTCTTGTTTTTCACAATTTATATAATGCTTACGTGGATAACTGAAACGTTGTTATTTTAAATCTTGTTGACCGATCGGATGAAGATATTATGTTTTCCTTCATTCAAATATTTAGCAAGAAAATGTATTTATAGGTATATTATCGCATTTTAATAAGTGGAGTCGGTTTAGTGTGGATTATGGTTCACATTTCCTCCTTATGTAATAAAGAATAACATTTATTCAGAATCTAAAGAGCAAACAACGACTAGATAATAAGTCATTCTTAAATCAATTTGTACACATTATTTCCTCGTCTTAACAATGACTTGTGATTCACGTGGGAGTAACTTTGTTAGTAAAGAACTTGGAGTCTGTTAACGTTAAGTTCATTTAATCTGAAGCTACTTAGGTGCACTTCTTCCTTGTTTTATCATAAATTAAAAATACTTTTTTTAAACTCAGGATTATGAGGAGACTAGTGTAAGAACTGTCGTATCTTGCCGAATAGATTCGAAGGTTCTGTCTGTATTAAGATGGATAACAGCTTTTTTATTTTATTCCGTACGATTATTCCAACTTCTGTTACCTGAGAAGTACTGTAGCTGAAGAAGAGAATATAGAGGAATGTTATGAAACTTGTTTTCTTTTCCTATTCCACCATATTATTCTCCATTTAGTAATACTTTTGAACTTTGGTAACGTAAAGTAAACTATAACTAAAGCTTTGAAACCCACTGTTTTTATAAAAAAAACATGGCGGGCCACTTCCTAGACTGACACTGCTGATAGGATGCTCAATCTGCTATACTTGTTATGCACTTATGACTATATCTAATTTCCGTTCTGTGACTGCATCCAATATAAATTGTGTAGTAACTTTCTGATCTTTCCAAGACATATCTTTTAGAATATAAAAATAAATTGTATTTAGATTATATTGGTTTGGAGTTTCCGTAGCCACATGTGCCTATTAAATTCTCTAGTTATACTAGAACAACAACAACAACTTTATTTGTAATTTTACATATACAAGCAGCATAAGTGTGAGTACATGTTCCGGACTTCCTTTACATGTTTAAAGTCTAGTTATACTAAATAACACTCTAAGCTTTTTTTTTTTTTTTTTGTTCTTGACGAATTCCGATAAAATACAGCTGAATTGACAAATCTTCAAGACCTACAAACCTGTAGGAGGAAAGGGACCATGAGGAATCTATCCCTGGAGGTTAAGAAAAAAATGCACATCTGCCATTCGAATCTTCGTAGGTTTTAAAATGGAGTACACACAACAAGAGCTCAAAGAAAAAAAAATAGCTATTTTTAGTTTTTATCAGTAATTTCTAAACGTCGCATTTTATCGAAAACGTTAATATTTATCCGAATTAAAGAGCATTAAATTACAAAACGAATGACGAGTAAATCTATTCCCCACTGTTTCAAAGTAAACGGTGTTCAATTATATTTTATTCCTCGTAATTTAATTTCTATTTATTTCCAGATATTAAGATTTTTAAAAATAGGCCCAGGCCAAAAAATGTTCCTCTATGACCATTAATCAAGTAATAAAATTCCACAATATTAACTGTAAATTTAATTTACAATATTAACGATAAAAATTAACTGACAATATTAATAGTAAATGTAATTTTGAACACATACATCAGTCATTATTTCTTTCAATGAAGGCTAAAACGTCATTTATTGCAAGGCAACTTTATCGGGGTCTATCTTCGATATTTCGATGGTTGTTTGTTATTTGTTGTGATAAAATCAAACACATAATACTATCTGTAACTATCACAGAAATCATTGTGTAATTGTTTATTGAAACTCTCACAATATCTTTTGTATAATAAATATTTTCCAGTTAACTGCACACGATAGTTAAAACGTCACAAACTTTCTGTGACGTTTTATTAATAAAAAACAAAAACATTTATATTTAATCCATTTATATATTTTTTTGGGCGTAATTCTAAAACAAATTACAGTTAACTATATGTACTACTGTTTTAACTATAAGATGATGAAATATACAACATATTTGTATGTATGTAATATTTAACGTATGTCCTTTTACATAAAAATAAATAAATTTATCAGTATTTAGTTTTTTTTACAATTTTACAAACCTTTATTTTTCGCACTTTACTAAGGAATGTACGTAATTGAGATTTTTTTGTTTCCACTTTAAAAAGGCCCCAAGAGAGAAAAGTATCGTGACAAAGTATAAAATTTCTAACGCAAAAACGCTCTGGTGCTCGCGATATTTGTATTACCTTATTATAAATTACATTAATTCCAAATATGTTAATTATTAAAAAAACCTTAAAAAAAGAAATTTAGAATCTGAAAAAGACATGCTTACAGCTGTGTTTTGATACTAGGCACATCAACGATTTGTAATTACATTATTTAATGAAATAACAGCCTTTCTTAGAACAATATTTTAACGTGCAATGTTAACTTAACTTTTAACAATATTGATAATAACAAGCATTGAAGCATTTCGGCAGCTGTAAACAGTTGCTAGTTTTTTTTTATCTGGGGCACGTCGCTGTACCCTAACTTTCCTTGTTTAACAAAAGTAAAAGCTGATGTCTACCGCTTATTTTGGAAGGGAAAAAAAGTTGTGCTAAATTATTTTTGGTTCTTGATAAGGCTTTATCATCCATTGAAACGCGGGGACACAAATTTTACAAAGACGCAGAACTGAAGAACGGCTTAACATTACGTCAGCATTGTTTACGTTTTTAGAAAGCGATTGTATTATTATTGCTTTCGAGCTACAGTTGACATACACGGTGTTTATTCATCTCTTAAAAATATGGATATATTTATTTATATATGCTTGGTAATGGCTGGAAGGTAATTCTCTGGCTACCTGGAAGGTTATAGAGGGAAGAGATGATAATGGCTAAGCTAACTTAAATATCTCCTTAGGCATTAGCCTCGTCCAAACAAAAAATTTCCTTACAAAGACGCCCGCCTTTAATAGTGGGACAGTTTGTTTATCCTGGTTTTAAAACAATGGCTGTGGCATTTGAGCTTCTCCTCAGGATCAAGTTTAAATAACTACAATAAAATTATCTTAAGCTTCCTTGTCCAAGTTTTGTTACGCCTACTTTCCAATAGCCTCTGCCACTATAAATAAAAGGCAATGACATAACACTTTCATTTTCATCATTTTCTTTCTGATTCTAATTGTCTGTAGAAATGCTAAGTATTTAATGTGAAAAAACACAATTTTCGTTTTCGATATTTTAACTGATTTTGAATAAAACCTAGTTACAATTTTTTCACTCCCCTTTAAAGTTTTGTTTTACACGTTCGATACTTTGCATTTTTGCCTACGATATAATCTTAACATGTAAGAAAGATTTCGCAGTAACATTTAAATAACCAAAGGTCCTACTGCCCAATATTATTTTGCTGTTAATTTTTTTACTGATAATACTAGATGCTTTGAAGTGAAAACTTCATTTTTATGATTTTTTTTTTGTTCTAGCGAGTTCACCGTTGCCTAGTAATTCGAAAACTAAAAAACGATAGCATTCTCAGATCATTCCAAATGCTCCTATTATAGACAATATAATTGTTATAATGCTATGTGTAATCATAGACTAACATGATCTTAAATTTGTAAGTATGATAATTTCGAGAAAAAAGTATTAAGTTTTCTAGCGTATAAATAACGACTTTTAAAGAAAGTATGATTCTTAGTAATTGTTATTTAATTCGTTTTTTTTTTCAAAGAGCGTACGAAACTTAATTTAGACAAAATATTTATGGACAAATAAGGAAAACACTTTGGTAATGATAGAGAGACTATAAAATGGTTTAAGTTATTACGCAGCTGCTTGGCCGTCCGAAGAAAAGGATAGTTGATAGAAATATACGAATAAACATAAATGTATGTAATAAGGAAACGGAGAGTAAAAGAGTGTAAACATTTGTCTTCCTGAAAATATTTGTTAGAGGAGATAAAAACATTAAATGACCAACATTTGTTAATATGTAGTTTAAAATGGGAAGCCTCATGAATCAGTATTTTACTGTATTAAAACAAAAAAAGGTGCATTCCTCTTAATTTTATTGTTTTATCTTCATTCTGCGTTCAAAGTTCGAATGCCAGGATTATTGGTAGGCTGCTCCGGGACAAGTTAGAAAAAGCGTACTCTACCCCTCAGGAACAAGCGGGATTCACGGCTGGACAGTCATGTGCGGACAATATTTTTGTTGTGCGTCACCTTATTGAGAAGTCCCAGGAAATGAAGCAGGAACTCCACATGGGCTTTATAGATCTGGAACAAGCTTATGACTATGTGTCTAGAGAGAGGTTATGGATAGCACTTGAAGAAGCAGGCATCAGTAGAGCTCTGATAAAGGCGGTGAGATACATATACACCAACCATTAAATGCGGTAACCACCTTTTGGACCCTTTTCATGGTACTAAGGGATTGAAGCCAGGGTGTAGCATGTCACCCACTCTCTTCAAGATATACCTTCACGAGGCAGTGAAACCTTGGTACAAGCAATGTGGAGATGTTGGGCCGTTCATTCATGGTGAACAGCTACTATCCTTATTCTTCGCTGACGACCAGGTCGTGTTTGCGAGGCGGAAGGTCTACCTTGAAATGATGGTGTATACCCTAAAGATCTGCTAGGAAACGGTAGGCTTAAAAATTAACTTGGAGAAGACCGAGTATATGGCCGTTGGAGATTCTGATACAAATGCGCTTCTGGTGGACAGGGAGGCCTGTAAGAAAGTAAATATATTTAAGTACTTGGGATCTTATTTGGATACTACCGGGTCGTCGGATTATGACGTCAGGAAAAAGGTGGAGCAAGCCCGAAAAGATACTATAATGCTGCATCCGGTCCTATGGAACACAGAGATGTCTAAGGAAAATGAACGGCGTATTTCACAACCATTGTCGAGTCTATCCTGACTTATTCTTCGGTGTGGAGCTCTGCTCTGAAAGGTTGAGGCAACCCATGTTGGAACGCCTATAATAATAATAATAAATATCTTCATTTAAAGGAACAGTAGAAGAGTCCATTATTGAATAAATCTATATATACTCGTATAAAAGAGTTCCTCCTGACTGAAAAGACCATCGCACAGCCAAAACGGCATAAGCTACAGACTTGAAATTTGGACAGTAGGTACATTTTATAAGGCCAACACACACTAAGAAAGGATTTTTGAAAATTCGTCCCCTAAGTTAAGTTAGAGATGTGAAAATAAGTAAGCAGGATTTACATTTTAACATAATAATAATTGTAATCAAGATTTTGCCAAATCATGTCCTTCATATTACAGTTTTGGATAGTACATGGTGGATTTCAACAGAAAACTTATCGATAGTTATGTATTTATGACATTTAATATATAATAGGACTGCTTATTAAAATCTATTAACAAAGGGATAAGCATTGGTAGACTGGCTGAATTCACAAATGCTTTAACTCATTGTTTATAATACGGAGTTCATTTATGGAATTCAAAATTCACTCTCCGTTTAAACTTAATAGAAATTTCTATTTAAAATCAACGCGGACGAAGTCACGGGCAAAAGCTAGTTTGGCAAACGGTTGGTACTTGGTGTTAGCATCACGGATCTCCTGTGTACTAACGACGTGATAATTAAATAGAAGTACTTGTTTAATCCAGATAACATGAAACAATTTCAATTTTTTTTATTAATTCGAGGACGAACAACCATTTTTCCGAGGTTAAGTGTAATTTCAGATAGATAATACATATCAAATATATGTCCCAATCTTATTATTGCACATATTCGGGGACTATATAAAAACAGTAAGCCTTAATATCAGAATGCCAAAATTTAGAATTTTTTTTTTTAAATGTTAAATTTTAGTTTTACCCCAACCATCCTCACCTCATCAATACATTTTAAATTTTAAAACTTAATTATTCCTGATTTACACATACCTTCCTGACGAGACGGACCTATATCGCTTAATAAAACATAACGTAAGTATTCTTAAAAAACATTCATTCAATACAATACTTTCTTCATTATTATTAATAAATTATCGTCGTCGTTGACCCAATAATATATCTGTAATTTATATGGTTAATAATTCGGAATCGAGACAATTATAATCGTTTATCAACCACTATTAGCTATACATTTTATTCAGTTTATAAGAATACTTTGTTCGTACCTAGAAACCTGTCCAGACTTAAGGGCAGAACTATATAGTAACATGTCTACATTTAAAAAGCCATGAAAAATGCGACTCAAATTAATTAATTTATAAAAAAAATCAAGTTCAGATGCTTTTAATTTTGTAAATAAGTCTGCTTTTGATTTAAAAAAAAATCTTAGTTAGGTG
Organism: Troilus luridus; assembly: GCA_964056705.1. Taxonomy (NCBI): domain Eukaryota; kingdom Metazoa; phylum Arthropoda; class Insecta; order Hemiptera; family Pentatomidae; genus Troilus; species Troilus luridus. The sequence goes on from OZ057412.1 coordinate 36,910,622, forward strand.
GAAATGTAATGTCGGAAATGACGACTGCAATTGTTGCTTTTCGCCATAAGTGTCAACACATTTAAAAACAAGCCTATGACTCAGCCATTATCATCTAACCTATTTTTAGCTATTTATCGCTTGTTTATTTGATTTATGTTTTGATGTTTGTTTCATGGATCTCGAGTTTCTCTGAATGAAAAAATATCTATTACATTTTTTTCTAAACATTTCTTAAATATATCTGTACATCAACTTCTCTAAAAACTGTTGCCAACAGCAGTTAATTTTGGCAGTGTAGCCACACATTATTCCATAAACACTTCATTCTATATTGGTTTCCGCATTCTCTGATATTCAGACACCCGATTAGTCGTACAAAAATTTCAAATAGGCAGTTTAAATACCTTGGAAACATGGCTCTTAACTATTCGCATAACAGGTAATCACTTTTTGAAAAAAAAAACACTTTTTTAAGGGAAATTATGGAATTTTAAAATTTTAATGCGAATAAAAAAGTTTTAAGAAATTCAGAAATACGGACAGTGGGATTCATTGAGTAGATTTGACCAACTCCTCGGATTATTCGAAGATTTTGATATAACAGGTGAGGTTTAGTATAACCATTAAAGCCTATAACCATGAAAACCTCGAAGTCTCGGTTAATAGATTGTTATAATAATAAACGGTGAATAGAAAATTAATAGACGTATTTTTCCACCGTAAATGGATAATTTCAACCTTATATAATTTCCATAGTCTTGCTCTGTAGGATAGCAAATATTATAATATGTAAGACCCTAATCCATGTAGTGACGATGTTAAATTCCGCTCAAGAGACCGGAAAGGAAAATTCAGGGAAACCTGAAGAAAGGACTATGATGATGATGTTTAAGAATATTTATAAAGATGTGGATACGGAGCAAGTAATTGAACTAGACAGGCTGTGATGTCACAGAAGGAGGATAAACCAGGTAGCAATTCCACGGAAAGTTCTTTAGGGAGCAGTTTTGTGGAATCCGGGCGGTTCATCCTTCAAAGTTTATGTGGAAGATTTTAGTGGCTGCTGACACCAGAATTCTACACGACACTCGAAAGAAGAGTTTGATCATCATCAAGCAAGCATTAAATGATTCTCGTCAACTTCGGGTTGTGTCCGCAGATCCGCAGATTGCTACCTGGAGATTAGCTTTACTTCCTACCATTTCTTTACTTCTCCCAAAAGTCTCAGACATCTGAAATAACTAACGCCTTGAAACGACAAAATCACAAAAATGTTCACTTAAACCACAAAATCCAAAATGCCTCTACAAATTTCCTTTAACATAAATTCAATACAATGAAACAGGTCCATCCAGAACGCTTTATTTCCTAAATATCAACCGTATGGTGCTTCTAAAAAAAAATCACCAATTTAAACATAATCATAGCCAAAGTCCCGTAGATGTTCATAATATTTCTATTCCATCAACCTTTGTAAATATTTAAAAGTTATTTTCGACAGAAATTTATTGGGATGGAAAACAAACGGAATCAGCATTAGATAGTAGTCGTTATTATTTCAGTTCAGTTCAAAATTCAGTTTCTTTTTGGCATTGCCCTCTTCATCATAATATGGTTTATTAATAGCTCGTCTTTAAAGGACTCAGAAGTAACAAATGAAGTTATTTTGGTCGTATATTGGATATACACTATTCTTGAGTATAACTACCAGGGTGGAATAAGATGGACACTAAACAGAGTAACATTTCGAGGACACTGTAAAAGTTATTTTTATTATAGAAGCATAGAAAAAGAAATGTATCTATAAACAAAGCTGAGCTGGTAAGTGGCTGGAAAGTAAAATGGATTACTGTTTACTGAGCTCAAGTGGTAGAGTAGCAGGCGGGTCTTATGAAACTGTAAACCAGGGCCAACTATAAACTCTTTAGTTTTTTTACTTTGATCTTCAAAAGCCTGACACTTCGTACGTGTTGCCTCCTAAGACTATTTTCACTGGATAATTAACTACAGAGGATGAAATATAGTTGAAACGTGCCTCTTACATCATTTGGGTACACTGGGTAACAGTTTTTTTAAATAACGGTTTGGTTCGCAGAACTTAAACAGCTCTTTTAATAATAATTTTAAGTAATCGACCGAATTCCGAAACCTCTTTCACATTACCTAAGCTAAGGAGGCCTCCCTTTCAAACTACATCTTCTACTCATCATCTATTAGGTGCACATCATTTTTTTTATCTTCAGGGTTGGTTTATTATTAACTGTTTTTAAAAGCATTCATTAGATAATCATATTGTAATCAATTAAAATTTAATATGGACTACGCTGTGATCGAGGTTTGGTTTCAATTTTTAGTTTGAATTATCACATTTTCACAGATCCAAAATAATTTTTCCATGACAAACTTGGCTAAGGTCGTTTTGATATTAGTCAGTAAATAAAGTAATTTGTCTACCACATAAAGAGTCACCTTTAATCACATTGTTGATGGGTTTTTTTTTTTATCTAATTCGTAAACATGTGTATTCTATGATTTATTTTGTTTCATTCTGGAAGAGATCTGATAATATTTTTATTTAGTAACAATTTTATCATCCTTTGTTTAAAATTGGTATAAAAATATTTAAAGAGAACTTATGGATTAATATCACATATTAGTGACATTAAACTCAATATATATAAATACAAATAATATGAAATGCAAATTTTTTTGTCTATAATATTTTACCAGAGAACACCTATTTTGCCATAGATTGTTTCAAAATGCGGACCAAAACAATTGCCATAAAACAATTCTATATTTAAGCAGTTTTTAGAATAAGTCCCATATGTAAAGTTCTTCCTGCAGTGAAATACAGCTAAGAGTTTTTAATTTAAAATTCTGGTCAACGCCTTTTTTTCGAAACAACGGATTATTTTATAGTGTTTTAGATACGAAGCACGCTAGGATGAACCTCGGAACTCGGGATTGCAATTCGTAGTTATGGATTTTAGTGACGTTTGATTTTTTTATTAATTAATAATGTGCCTACATCTTTTGGAATATGATATTTATCAATATAATTATAAAAGATGCCTCTTAAACAAAAGAAGGATTCAACAGTATTTTTCATTGCCTTTTCTCCTAAAAAGTAGCGATTTTCATATTCGTTAGATAAGGGTCTGAACGATTCTATTTCTATATTATTTTTAATTCACACAATATAGAGTACATTGAATTATATAGCAATTTTCTAAAATAAGTAGCAACAAACGGCACATATTTATCCAGAGAATATAACTAAACTTATTTAATTGAGTTTTTGGTAATGATTTAGGCGTTCGATATACTGCTAATTTTCTCATATTATGTTTACCATATATGACTAAAGAAGCTGGAAGGCCAGAGAGAGATATTCAAATGCGTTAGGCATTTGGGGGCAGATTGCGCACGTTCCGTTTGTCCACTCATATTGTCTTCGATAGCGGCTGTGATAATTGTATGCACATAATTTGGAAATTAAGTTTTCCTCCTTTCGGTTCACTTAGAACATTATAAGATTCTCTATTGTAAGTAATTTATAATAATTTCAACAATACTTTAAATTCCATGTCAAAAAATACTGATAATCAAATTATAACTCATATAATTTCTGTTTTAATGTAATTCAATAATTATTACAATATTTTTTTTGTATGTCATTACGTCCTTCTTTCATTAATTACAACATATTTTATTGTCGAGTTAGTTTATCAGGTAATTTTAGCTCTATAGGAATATGATTTTTTTCCAACGTTCGAGTAAATCGAAATGCGCATGAGCATATGTATGTACATAAATATATTTAGAAGAATATGACCAACCAACCTCCAATCTTAATTTAAATTTGAAACCATTGAGGTTGAAGGAAACCTCTATTTGAGGAAAACCTTAGTAAAAAGAGAAAGAAAAAAAAAAAGGACGTGATCAATTATTGTTTAGTCCTTTTACCGTTTTCTTGAAACATTTAAGTAACCGGGGTATTGTGTACTTTATATAAGTGCCTTAATAGGTGTACAAACTATAATGTACTTTTTCCAACAAATCGCATGCGTTTTTATCTTTTATTTATATTGGTATAATAGTAAACGATGGATAACATTTACTATTATGTTTGATGGCACACGAATCTAGCTGAACAGTCTACTCATTAATTAAATCTTAATACCAATTCTTCTTCATCTTGTAGATGCGTGAGGCGGAAATTGTGATACCACGTAAACGACAAATCTGATTTTTTCATCTAGAAAAAAAAATTAAATTGTAAGTTTCCTCTTAGTAAAATAGTGTTTTTTAAAAATATCATGTGGTAACAAATTGGTTACTGATCAATTAAAAATAATTATAATTTATTGTTGTGAAAGAGGAAAACAAACTTTTAAAATAATCATTTTCCTTATATTAACACTTATTATACTAGGTATGTAGGAAAATATATATATAATATTTTTAAAAAAAGGACAAAAAATAATAAAGTACAAAAAATTACAGTAATCGTTCTGCATTTAGTTTATGGATAGATGAAATTTTTGGTTGAAACTAAATCATTCCATTTTCGACATTTTTGGTTTCACACTTTTTCCCCGCATATCTTCTTGTGCTATTTCATCCCTAGTAACTTAGCTCATAAAAACTTTAGTTACTGGCATCCATAAATATAAATAAATTTAATTTTTTCTCAATAATTTACGTATTTTGTTTTACTGTAAGCCGTCAGCACCTAACTACATAATGACACAGTAACTATTTGTGTATACACTTTTCTGAGTACCTGGGCGTACCACTAATCGATCTTAACATATTAGTTTTAAAGATTCGTTTCCATAAAATAATAATAATAATTAAGTTTTGTTACCTAATTATTTTATATTACCAATTGCTATATGTGACGCTATTTGGATGTTAGGAGTACCTAAATAAACAGAGCAAGGTTCATTGAGCTGGTAGCTTAAATGCCCCATAGGACCGGTACCTTTACCCATAAGAGGCAAAAGAGCAGTCGTAGGCAAGAAGCGGGCAACTGAACATGTAGACTGTCACGTGGGTCCTCCTTTTCTTACTTTGTAAGTAGCTTTATACTTTAACATGTAGATACGATCAGCAATAAACATTTAACGCCATTCTATTAGATGAAAAAGGGTCTTTATTTAATTAACAATAATAAAGATTTAATAATAACGTTCTCAGGGTAGCATCCCATGTTATTATTTAAACAGTATTCACATCAAAGAATCTGTCTTTTCCTTGAGATAATTTCTTGCCAATATAATAATTGTTTACTTTACGCACCTTAAACACATAAATGTTTATATCCACTTTTTGTTAAATAACGTAACTTAATGAGGACCTTGAGTACCTATATTTATAGTATTCTTTTTCTCTTACAAATCCATGGTTATTCCATAAAATAGTAAAAATGAATACATATGCTGGATACTAAAAACGGGGAGAAAAATACTTGTCTTTTAGAATAAAAAGTGTAAAAAAAAATAAAACGTTTAGACTAACAACCTTTTAATTGTTTGGCCAAGTCCACACCCTTATCTTGTTGATTAATGCATTCTTATTTTCTTTCAAATGATTCACGCTAATTGTGAATAAATAACAATAAACAGCTATTAATTAAATGTGAGCTAAGTTTACTTTCGTTATCTCATGTTTATTCTCTCCTTCACAAAAGTGCCTCCTAATAATAACGGAAAGTTTTGAAGCGAGCCTTTAGACAGTGACACCTTAATCAGGCAAAATAATGTGACTATTTTTAACATTTAATATATAATGAGAGTGAGTTTTATTGGTCAATTGAGATGAAAATAGATGCTAAGAGTTACACAATATGAAGATAAGATATGAAGGATTGTTGAGAATAACAAGAATTAATGAGATTACTCGGCTCTTGTGATAATTAATAATCAAATTGTTTACAAATAAAACACTCGAGGAAAAAAAATTTGTTTTTCGTCTAATTTAATTAATCGATAATAGGTGTTTTCGCAAACCTTTGAGTTCGAGGAATAATAAAATAAATGGCTTTATGTCTCTAAAGGCTTGTATTAAATTTACTAAGATATTTTTTTTTAAATAGTTTAACATTTCTTTCTAATTTACTTTAAGAAATTTGTGGGGAGGGGGGGGGGCAAAAAGTCGTTTACAGTAATTATTTCTCGCCTCTTCTTTAATATTGCTCCGATAAAGATTTTTTTCCATTTTTGTAGGCCAAAAACATTCCAGAGGCTCATTAGAAAAATAATCTTTTAGTTATTTTTTATTTGATATCTATAAAAAAAACATTCATCTTATTTACAAATGTGCTTGTGGAATTGTTGAGCGAGATACAAAAAGTTGTCGAATACCTCAAATAAGATTGCAGTATCAAGTATAAGGTATTTTTACAATCACTATTCTGATTTTAACATTTTTTATTTCATTAGTAGAGGATTTTAATCACCTTCGCCTTTTTTACGTAAAATGTATAGTTTTCGACTTATGTGGAAAAACAACTTCCTTTTCGTCATAAGTTTACTTGATTTTTCTCGAATATTCACAATATGAAAATTAAAAGGACCGAAAGAGAAGTTTTTCGACTACTGTGCATATAATTCGGTTGCTTTGGTACATGCCATACATCATATTGTATGTTAGAATGGTATAATTTATTACTAGAAAGAATTTTAAATAATTTGGAAGATGAAACGTAAACATAAACCAGTATCCTTACCACCTACGTACAATCGGGTTCATGGGCAATGAAAAAAACAACGATCTGTCCAAGGATAATGGCTGTTGGGGGGGGTTAGCACCCCGACGAGGACCTAAAATCCTTTCCCCGAAACAGACTATTTGTCTTTCTGGAAAACCACAATTTGAACTATACGGGGGTAGGATCATTGCTCCTATGCTCGATCGCTGCTAGTTACCTACGGCAGGCTGATGGGCCTCGGATACCCAATACGGGCGGTGATTCCAAAACCGGGATACGAACGCACGAACCAAAATCTATGAGTTCGTAATCAGTTGCTCTTTTGCAAAATATTTCGAAAGCTTAAAATAATTGTTTTGTTTTTTATTAAACCTTCGTCCCTCAAGGTGGGGACTTGCGTCCGATAATCTCTTATTTATATTAGCTAATATATCAATTATGATTGTATATTTCAAAGCATACTTTTGTTGCAGAGACAGGAAGAACACTACCCCAGGTTCGAGAAGCCCCCATACTCCTACATCGCCCTCATAGCCATGGCTATATCTTCCTCTCCCGAGAGACGGCTCACGCTACGCGGTATCTACAGGTACATCCTGGAACGATTCCCGTACTACCGGGAGAACCAGCAGGGATGGCAGAACTCCATCCGCCACAACCTCTCCCTCAACGACTTCTTCATCAAGGTCCCCAGGGAGCGAGGGGAGGGTGGCGGAAAGGGAAGCTACTGGACCTTGGACCCCGTCGCCGCTGCCAACATGTTCGAGAGGGGCAACTTCCGGAGGAGGAGGACTAGGAGGCACAGGGACATGCTTCATCCGGTAAATATATTCGTTATTGTTTCAAAAGATAACATTGCAAGTGATAAGTATAAATGATCAACAACTATAAAAGAGGCATAAAATAATAATTAATTAACCTTGAATGATAATAGTCGACCTTGTATACACAAGTGAAAGAAAATCGTCCGATTGCAAGTCAATAAATTTCTCAATAGTAGAGAGAAATCTTTATTCAAGAGCCAACGTTTCGGCCCACTTTGCAGGTCATCTTCAGTTCTGTCAAGGGAGGACCTGAGGGGGGGGGGGGCTAAGTCCGTCACGAGCTCTACTTACATCATAATCTAACGGAAAACTCAAACTCAAACTTAGATTAAGATGTAAGCTAGTTACTCGAGCTGAAGCTCATGACGGACTTAAACCGCCTCCGCCCACCGCCCTCCCTCTCGACAGCCCTGAAGAAGACCTACAAATTGGGTCGAAACGTTGGCCCTTGAATAAACATTTCTCTCTACTTTTGAGAAATTTATTGACCTCCAATCGGACGATTTCCTTTCACTATAATTAATTAAAATTGAAAAACAACAAAAAACAAAGCTTAAGTTTTGAAAATACTGGAAAGTATCTAATCACAAATTTTCAGTCAATTTATCTGATGATACTGAGGATACATGAATGTTTTTGGAGTTTCCCAGTTCTATGCTAAATAAAATTAGTGTATTTCTTTTAGAAACATTCTGTTGTACTTCGATAAAACATATAAATTATACAGAAAACGCTTTGAGAGCAGTTTAGAGGCAATTTCTCCAAATTATTCCGATGGAAAATTCTCCATTATCATCTATGTAAAATATAATCGGGAATAGTTTACAGATATTTAAGCCTTTCAATAGATACAACCAAATCCACAGCCATATCTCACAAGCGATGACCTACCGAAATTTTTATATAAGTTATTCAATATTAAATTTAAAAAAATTATATTACCAATAGATTCGTTTTTAACTATGCAAATAGAAAAATAAAACTTACGTAATAAAAGAATATATCTAAATGTAATAGACTTAAAATAATTAATGCAGAAGCACAAAAGCTCAAAATTAAGTTTTTGAAAAAACAACCTCGAAATAGGTCTTAATGGAGGGTCTCTAGTTGGTGTCTGATTGGAATCTGCACAATTTTATACTTTATACTTATTTTTCCTGAATCAGTAAAATGTCGACGGGCTTTCACGTTTCCTTTTTATAACTTTTTTTATTCTTAAGACTTCTTTTTGGAAGTTTCTATTTATGTCCTAACCTTCGATAATATACAAAGATTTAAATTATTACAACTCAATTCTAAATAGTTCAGACTTAGCTCTAAAAATATCAGTTTAGAGATAATTTTATAAAGCATAAACATAATTATTTGGTGAAACAATACGCCACATTACAAAGAAACTTAATAATTAGAACAAATGATATAAATTGTATATTAAGCAGAATCGCAAGTCTAAATAAATTCTAATGCATCAAAATAAAAATAATTTATATTTCGCGGTGTTATAAATTATCATTAGACATAATTCAAAATAATCAGGAAAATGAAGTATAAACATTCGATATCAACAGTAGAAATATTTAAAAACATGAAATAATAAATAATCTATTTACATCGTTTTTATTTATTTGAATAATGAAGACAGGAGAAATAATTTTGTCATATTTAAGTAGCATAACTCAGTCACAAGGAAAACTCTGACTCATTAAAAAAAAATTTAGAAAAACAAGTGCACTGCTTCCTAACAGCCGCTATTTTTTTGTAATTTTCACACAATAACTTAAAATGTCTGTGAATAAAAAAAAAAAATCTAAGTTCTCAGAAATTTTTTCATAATGTACTTTCACACGCCAAAGACAAGCAAAAAACTAATTAAACCGTATTCGTAACGGCCACATTGTTTAACTTTTTTATTGAGATTGTCTCCCTTAAAATAATATAAATTTTTAATATATCGAATTACCACAAACGTACTAAGCGGCGGTGTCCTGTGGTGTGGTGGATAGGAAACAACTTACTATGCTCGAGGTCTCGGGTTCGCAACCTGCAGGTAGCCCTAGGGCTTTTTAAAAGCTACTGAAAATTATTGGTTATGCCGTCCTTTGTAAGGGACGTAAAATTGGGTCCTGAACCTCTATGGCGTGAGGAACTCGTTACAGATCCCTATCCTAATTGTATGGGTAAAAATTTAGCATCCCCACTTTAGTAATGTCCGATTAAACATAGCAGAATAAAGTAACAGAAAATGAATAACCAATAAATAATAAACTACTTATGAAAGTGAAATTAAACCACCGAAGGACTGTAAGGAAAAATCCTTAAGTGGAGCACTTTTTACTCCAAAGCGCCAGCATGAAGGTCGAACTGGCATTCTGTTAAGTTTAAAGTAGAAATATTTGTCTACTTATAGTTAAAATGTAATTTAAAAGTTTAAACTTTTTCTCTTACAAGTCGCATTAGTATTAGTAGTAAATTGGAAAATAATGCATAACATTTTGAAAGAGTTTAGACAACGCTGAATGCGCGGCTCTCTCGATATAAGTTAAGACAAACTATACTATTGGCGCTTAGTGAAATTAATTATTATTTTATATTTTTTTAAATTATAACAAACTATCAAGCATTCATGAACGGTCTTGCGTGAAATAAATGATAAAACTGAGAGACTATACAGGATGCTCAAGATCACGAAAAATGGCGGTTGAATTTGAGGTCAATTTTCGCCTAGAATCCATTAATGACAGGTACCCACTTTATACACCTACCGCTGCCATAAATTTGAATCCCGTCTGATAAAAGAGAAAATAAATGGATACGATTACTAACATTGAAAAAGATTTTGATCTTATATTAAAAATGTTTTCTCTACGCTTTTTTATCCCCTTCTGATATATTATCATAACAATTTAATCGGCTTTTATAACCCCATAATAAACAGACACAAATCTTTCACGGTAACGATTTGCGTATCTTCCAGTGCCAACGTTAGCAAAGAAATATCTAAAAATTGAAAATCGATACCATATTTGAGCTTATCGTTGCTTACGTTAACTAACTTTCCATTATAGAGTGCAAGATGAATTGTTTGAAATAAAATAAAATGAAAATTGAATAAAACCTCAAAATTTAATAAAATAATATTAACTTTGAATTGAATTGAATTCAAGACCTAACATATTAGGCTGTAAGGGATCGAGGATTTACTACTAAGGACTGACTCAACAAGTCTGGGGATGAAGATACCTCACAGTTGGGGTTCTTAAACTTATTTATTAAGTCCGAGAATATCAACTTGACAAACTTGTTTTTTTTTGATACTCCATACCAAACCTAAACATTTTGGGTCGGTCTTCAAACTTCATTTCGAACTCTATAATCTAAAAGCCTGTGTACAATATTAGGAAAAACAACATATTATTAAGGCACCCAAACAAATTTCCATTGAATAAGTAGGTTAGTCGAATTTATTACAGAGAGTATTTTAGGGAAGTGAAATCCAGCCATTTCAGTATTTTTTGGTGTGAAATGGAGTTGTAATACAGCCAATAACTCCTTCTTAAGCCAATGCCTGACTTAACCCCTTATTTACTACAAAATTAACGATTCCTCTTCCTTAAGTACAAGAAACTTATTTTGAAGACAATTCGACTTAATCCCTTATTCATCGGGGCTATATAATCATTCAATTCTTTCCAGAGACTTTGAAAATATTATAACAAGCTAATCAGTAATTTAATTTAATCTAATTAGTAACTAGGGAATAGATATCTATTCTGTTAAGAACGGTTAATCGAATCTGTGGGATCTGGATATCATTCTGGGGCTCACCTAGCCAATATAGATTGATTAACCTTTAATTTAGAGAAAAACCTGGCTGTTTAACGTAATCTCGGCAAATCCACGCGACCGTTCGATACCCAAATATTGTATCGATACCTTGATACTTCATACAATATACAGATACTTATCAAAGAATCTTAAAAATTCCCAGAGGTTTTAAAAAGTTGAAACCTAAAGATTTTGGAAATGATCGAATAAGTGTTTTTTTTAAATCATAAAAATATCGATTAACTCTAATGATAAGGTTTAAAATTTATGGCATCTCGATTAAAATTTTTAAGTTGAAAGTGAAACATCGACATTTCAAGTGTAAAGTGGTTACATGTTTGGCTTGCATAATGCAAACCAATTTTTGTAATTGATTTAATTTAATAGTAAACAGGAAGAATAAAGTTTAAGTGCAAAGAACAAACATCGAAATCTTTATCAGGATATTTACTTACTAATTTAATGTGGGCTTCGTTCATTAATATTACACCATCGATGAGGTGTATTTTCCTACTTAAGGATGTTTAATTAATACTTCTATTACTTAGAGATAATTATATAACAGTGATATAAGAAAACTCTTAAATACTAAGCTCAATAGTCCTTATATGAAATCCATGGTTATTAGTTCACCTTCAACTTTTCCATTGACTGGTTCTTTTACATGATGAATTATATATTCTTATATTAATTAATGACCTTCAATAGATCTAATGTAAAGAAAAAAACAACGAACTAAAGAAGCCGTTGATCAAATGCATTTTGAAAATGATGGGTTTTTCATGAACCTGATGTACTCTAACTAAAGATGTATTGAATAACATGTTATTCCTTCGTCGGTGAAACTGCATCCCATTTCTTGATTCAAGGTGTCTATCTTAAACATTCTTGATTCACGGTCTATACTTATAAGTCCCATTAATAAATAGGATCCGACTTATCAAAAATTCTAACTTTTTTCTTCTTATTTTTTTTTTTTATCAACGCCAGTAGAAAAAATGTATTATTTTTTATTTCCTTTCAATACTGAAACTTATTTCAGATTCTCAAAAATAATTGAGGCGTTGAGATGGAAAAGGTTGTGATTCATGAAAGACTAATTTTATAACTATATCAAAAAACGGTTTTGACAACATAGGTTCAATTAGACTGCCACCGTTCTTAGAAGCTAAACCACCCCCAGTTTTGACTTACTCCTCTTTCTAAGCTATTATTAGTTAAGGAATGATTGAGTACTACCGCGTTAAGCGTCTTTTGTTGGGAGAAAACCTTATGAGCTGGCTTCATCAACATGAACGACATGCTCGCGACGTATTGCGCGAGACTGACGACGCCTAGCGGCCTGTGTATGAGTTATACAATTCGTTTTCATCAACTTTAGTTTAAAGGTTAGAGTTCCATAGATATAAGAAAAGTAATATTTACCTAAAAATTCGTTAAATAGTTGGGCAATTAATATTAATAACTTAAAACATCAGTAGTCAGTTGAACTTTTCGTTTCCTATTTTTTTTTCTTAATGCATTTTTTTCTGTATGTTATATGATTCATGTTTACTTATTCATTAAAATTTTTTAAATAAACGTCTAAATTAGGCATTGCATCATAGCTCTTTCCTTTATTTGTAGTGTACATAGCGTTAGCTCTCCCTTCTCTATTCTCTGAAAGCCTGTCAATCTCGGGGGCTCTTGTCATAACAATCTTTCTAACGCTTTTATCGTTAAGTATACATACAATGTTGGAGGGCTATGCAGCCTCCACCCAATGAGTCAGTGAAACTCATGTATTTCAATTTCAGTTAAATAAATTGCCACAATTCCACTATTCGTTACATAGATTTTAAAAAAATAAAATGAATATCAGAGGAAAAAAATAGTCCGGATGGAGGAAAAAAAAAAAATTCTGAAATAGGGAAAACTATTATTGGAAAGCCAAAATTTCGACTCACGTTGCAGGTCTTCTTCAGGGCTAAATATACAAAATGTATACAAATTAAAATTTTACATGGTAAATAGTAAAAATACATACTGGCATCAAGGTATCTGAGTGATGAAGCATAAAGATGGAGGGACCCTTAAATAAATATACAAAGCAAAGGGAATAATTCTACAGTATAATCAAATAAATAATAAAGAAGGTGTTACAAATAAAGATAAAATAATTTTAAAAAATATATAAGAAGCTAATACAAATAAACCTAATAGAGATGAAGAAATACAAATAGTATTTATAGTATAATAATGTATTTATAGTATAATAGTATTATAGTATAATAATACTATATGAAATCTGTTGATAAAATATTGTAAAGGGTACATAAATTAACTAGATAATAGAAATGTTATTCAAAATAAAATGAATATTTTTGATGCCTTGAAAGAGAGATAATTTGTCTTCTATATTCTCAATATTGTGGAACATAAATTTAAAAATTCAGAATTTTATACGAAGCTAAATGATCTATATATAATAAATAATAGTTTAAAAACTAAAAAAAAATGCTTTAACTTTATTTAAACACGAAAATCTTATCGTAAAACGCGCGGGGCACTTGGTATAAGTAGATTCATTATGAAAATATCTTAAAAGCATTCCACGCTTTTTACCATAAAATTAATTTTTTTTTTGTTAATTCATATTTTAAATTTATTGAAAATCATTTCTACTTTTTAGCTTTCTTTAATTCGGTTGGTTTAAAACGAATATTCTTTAGTTTTTTTTAAAACTAATATTCATTTATTACTTTTTAGTTCGGCTAGCTATAATAGTGTGATGTTTTTTTTTCTGAAAAATATACGAAACTTTCGCGTTGATCCTGCCAACATTCATATGATTGTCTCAAAGACTAAGCCATGTATGCCTTACTACTTGGCACAAGACACTACCGCGTCTTTGGATATGAAAAATCGTTAATCATGAAGATTCTCGTCGGGATAAGGAAACAACCTAATCAAATTATTGTATTGTCACCGGTCCTTGAGAAGTGAGCAAAGTTTCAATTTAATTCGATATTTTTAAGTGGCCTAAAATCGAGTTCCTTTACGAACACATAAATACAGACGAAGCTAATAAAAGCGTGTTAAAAGAAGCAGGGGTGGTGAGAGATCTGCAATTCAGTCTTAAAAATACAAATTTGAAAGTTGAAAAAAATATTAATAGATATCGAAGTTAGATTGAAGTTTAAAGTTACCTAATTATTACAAATGACGGATTGTAAAATACTGCTGTTTATTATTCAACATGCTGAATTGAACATATTGTTCATCCGGATTTTCATTCATTCAGTCACTTAAGATGACGCCACCTTAAAAATGTCTTAAATCCGTTATTATCAAGTTTAATGATAACAACCTAAAAACAAAAATTTGCCAATTAAAACTAAACATGCGTGGATCGTCTTGGAGCAAGGTTGCTGTCTTTATTTGGCGAGTCTAACTGGATTGTTGTAAGATGTGCTGCACTTGAAGTGATTTTCTTTTGGTGCGTGTCCTGATGAAGCCTGAATTGTTAACTGGTTGTTTTTCTGTAGTATTTTAGAGTCTTAAGGCTGTTTTTGTGATTTTCCCTATTCCATCCTGTTTATAATTCTTGCCTTTTAACTAATCCAAAGGGAAGGAATTCAATACTATAATAGAAAAAAGGAGAAATCTTAACTAAAGAAAACAAATTTGCTTTAAGTATATCATGTAATTCAGGTAATATAACGTTGCAAAGCTAAAGATTTTAATAAGAAATATCGAAAAACGCATAAAGTGATTGTGATAACTAGATCTTCTTGAAAAAAAAATTATCTTAAAGAGGGTGGAAAGTGTAAAATGCGCAACGCGGATCAGATTTTTGTCTTAAAATATTAAATAAAAACAAGTACAACTAGTTAAAATCTGATAATTAAAGAAAAAAAGCAAACCATATAATTAGCTGGCGTTAATGAACAAGGCCCTAAGTGGGTTCTTGGTAATTAATGACTTCGCTGATATCGGACAACAAGAAAGGCCTCTCTTCGCTCCTCACAGGGGGCTCTTTCACGAGGGCTATTTCAGATTCAGCATCTCCAGCTGATCTTACAGCTGGTTTGATCAGTCCCAGGGGATTGCATCTCTTCAACAGAAAAGATCAGTGAGCTTTCATACATATCTATATATAAGTCAAATGTAACATTTGAACTTATAAAACTAGACCAAACTATCTATGTCAATTAAATAAAGTTGTTTTTTAAATATATAAAATAAATAGAAATAAAAGTAATAATTTAACCTCTCCCTTTTTTTTAAATGACAATTTCTTTAGCCGTATTTAGCGTCAATTGGTAGAGGAAAACTTATATCTTTGCGTCAAAAACAAGGTATGAATAATATAACTATATGCTAATTATTATTTCAATTAAATTATTGATATTTTGTTGGGTGTTTTCAGCCCATTATAAGTTTTAATTAATGAATAAACTGCTTGAAGATGTATATAATTATTGTTCGGAGTGCCAATATTGTAAGAAGCAGATTAATGTTTATAATTTAAAATTTTTTAAATGAAATTTAAATAATTCAGACTATAATTGTTTAGAAATTCAAAAAAGAACACAGTTTTTAGTTTTCACTTCTGTCGGCAGTCCTCACGGCTCCCTATTTAATTCTTTTTGTTTTTTAATAACATAAAATTTAATTTTTTAAGAATATAAGCATCTTGAGAATTCGACGATGATATAATTCTTGTCTTTCTTGATAAATAATTTTGGGAAACCATAAAACTATGGGCCGTGCGGAAGGACCCGGGTTCAAATCCAGCTGGGGCAGATAAATTCTTTAATCTGTTAAGTCACGAATGGACTCTGTGGGATCTTCATATCCTACTGGGGCTCACCTAGCCTCTATAAAGATCCTAAATAGGAACAAAACCTGGCGGTTGAGTGTGATCTCGGACAAGTCACCTCTCTGCAACCGTAGCCCTAGAATCAGTATACTCATTACCATGTACTGAACCCTACCATGAAGGGTTCGTCATGTGTTGTGATGGTACAGGTTTTAAATCGATAAAGGTTGATTCATTCAGAGTGAAAAACGGTTACAACAAGGATATTTAATATGTTCATAGAATTCCTATAAGGTCTTGAAATTTTGAAAATTTCTTCTCTGAAATCTTAAAACAGCTTAGTGATTTCTCATCCATTACTGTAATCAATATGTGTTGTTTATGATACCTTCATTTTTATTTACTGTTCTTTTTTTAATCTATTGTTAAATGTTATATAATCATAAACTGGTAACATAAATATTCGGGTAAAATAGAATTAATTAGAATAAATGAAGAACTTCCCTCAAAATAAATTTAAACAGCAACCTTCTCACACAAATAATTACATAAATTTCTCAACTCCTCTTTTTGTAGTGTTTTTTTTTTTTATTTTAAATTAAATTTAATGCGTGATATAATACGTTTTGATATCTGGAGTGCTTTTTTAAGATGATATCACGATTAAATCACGCATTCTGTACGAAAACGTTACGAGATTTTATAATCAGTGTAACGATCAGTGGCGGATTAAAGGTCCAGAGCGCCCTAGGCAATAACTTTATCGGCGCCCCTGTACCGGCCATAAATGGCCATCTTAATTTTAACTGATTGTTTTTGTAATTACGGTGACGTTGTATCGTCACATCCTAGACTAGTAGATCAGGGCCCTTGTACTTACGCTAATGCGCGATATGTTATTTTTTTTATTTATTTAAAAATTCTGAGCTCGCGCGCCCCTTGTAACTACGCGCCCCTAGGCACGTGCCTAGTTTGCCTTACGGATAATCCGCCACTGGTAACGATGTCTATTTGATAAGGTATCAACCTGAACTTATTTAGAGGTTATTAATTGTTTCTAATTTATTTTATAATCCGTATATTCTACGCATTAATTAAAAATAAATAATAAAGTTTGCTATCATAAAAGCATGAAACAAAAACAAACTAACTGAAATAATATAATTTTTTTGCAATATTAAAACATAATTATGAAGGACACTGTGTTCGATAAATGAAATAGCAAGCACGTTCTTTAATTGTTAAATCTAAGGCAATTGTACATCGGTTACGTTCAATTAAGATATAAAGGTTCAGAATGAAATTGCATAAAGTTATTGATAATTGGCTAGTGTAATTTATTTATAACATAAATTGCGTGTATAAAATCAATAGTTATTACTCAGCAATTTTACGTAATATATACTTATAAACGTGCACGCTTATTTACAATACATAATCTTGTGGTGAATTAAAAAAGGAAATTTCTTGTATAATTTATAAATAGAGTCAATTATATTATTTTCAAAAATCAATCTTTTGTAATCGACCAAAAAACAATGCTTAAATCCTCATTTTTACACAAAATCTCACATGTTTCCCACCGAGTTATTCAATTATCAAGAAAAATATTGTTTTTCTTAAACCTTGTTGGTATTTTTTTAACATCCTTACAGGGAAAACGCAACAGAGATTGACGTCAAGGAAAAATCTGACGTCAATATAACTAAATTAAATCCTGTCACTGGACACCAAGGCTTAGGAAAAACCTGGTGATTGAAGGTGATGTTGATGACCGAGGGAATCTGTAATTAAGTTCTTATCAATTGATGTTGATTATGACAGCTTCACTTTTATTTACTTTTCTTTTTTTTAATCTATTATTAAATCTTATATGATTATAAATTATTATTGTTCCATTACATCACGGTAAAATTGACTAAACGGGAATCAAACGAGGTGTGAAAAGCGAAATATACGAGGCAGTAGGAGATCGATCGCACGGGAAGTGGAATGCCTATTTCCTTCCGTTGGAGCAAACATTGGAGAAGAGCCCTAGATCAGAAATAAAAATAAACAATGGCCAACAGTAAACAGAAAACAGGCTATTTTGCAAACTTCTTCGATAACAAGATCATATATTCGAAAACTTTGGAAAATAAATAAGCGGCGACAAAAAATAAACGGAACTCTATGACCTATTTATCTTCTGTATTTTTGTTTGTGCATTGTTAAAAATAATTCTATTTTATAAATAGAATGGAATAGTATTAAATGGAAGTAAGAATAAAAAATAATTATAGCTAACCCATCAAAAATGATGGCCGACGTTTGGATTTTGAGAAAGTAGCAATATTTAAGAATTTTGGGATTATATTTGTGTAAGCCCTGTTGAATTTTCCTTTTTTAATAATTAATGTAGTTTATCTTTTTGATGAAGTCCCCATTATTTTGATAGATGTTCCCAACTGATTCTATTCTTAATAAAATAAAGCAAATACTTCTATAACCAGACACGATAATTATTTAAAATTAATAAAAATATATTAAAATGGAAATGGTTGTCTGGATAATGGATAATAATAAGTGGAAAACAGTCACGGGGGCGGGGGGCGGTTTTTTCTTTTTATTATTTCTCATCAGTTATTTCATTATTTATCTTTCACTCTTTGTATTTCTTTCCATTCTTCTTATATACTGCCATCTTTTATTTAGTTTTTTCGGTTTATTTATTCACAGCCATGAAGACAGCCTAAATCTTAGGCCAAAGCGTAGGCATAATTAAATAAATCATTCTTATTTTCTGTAATTCATTCACTGCACCCCCTAACCATTTTGCACTATTCTAATAAAAATATAATTTAAATCATAAAAAAAAAAGTCACTAAGTTCCTTTTTAACACAAACAAATATTCAATCCTGACATATTTTTTAACTTGGTTTTTGATTGTTAACAATTTTTTCAGCTAAACTCGATGATTTCCTTTTTGAAAAATAAACAACTAGTCATTAATAGACAAAAGTGAATAAAGCCTAGTTTGATCTAACCCTGTTTCACAATTTACCACACATTCTTATGAAAGAATATATTTTCAGAAACATTTGTACAGTTTCCTGACAAAGGATAAACATCCTTGGATGAGTCAGCGTTCTTAATTAAAATACAGGTCATTATTCTAGTATAGTCTTTTCTCTTAATGTTTACCTCTTTTCCATTGTTTTCTTGAATCATAAATTTCTGGGGGAAAATTCAAATTATTTCATTGTATAACATTGATTGTTGATGGGTAAGTTAAACACTTAAGAGATGCTTCATAAAAACAATATAAATTGTGAAAAAATCCAAATTGATCAACAATAAAGGAAATACTTATAACATGTTTTATTCATTAAAAAGGAAATATGTAAAGGCTGAGTGCAGAAACAAATTGGAAAACAATGGCCCAAGCAAGTTGGCTAATTAAAGCAGTGGTTTCCAATTTTGTTTGGTAACAAACAGAAATTATTTACCAAATTATTATTATTGAGCATAATATTTTCCTTAGATATATAATAATTATTAAAAATTTGTAGAATAAAAAGTAAAAAGGAAACTTACAAAAAACTGTGGCTTAAAATGAAAATAATAATCACTTAGAATTATTTATCCATACATGAATTTAATTAAATTATTTAAAATCATTTTTTTTCCTTTTTCGCCAATTGGGGTTAAAATTATTTAGGTGTGCTTGATTCATTTTATTATGTGATATTGCCCGCACTGAGAACAGCAGTCTAAATTTTAAATTGAGCATTTGAAAACTGTTCTTAAAAAGTTAGCATTCGCTAAAAACACATATGATATATTCATGATTTAGTTAACAAATAGAAAAAAATATCTGAAATATAGGGATTAAAATAATCCATGTACTCCTTAATTAATAAATGTAGTTTAAATATCAAGTGTTAAATAATTTAAGTTAAATTTAACATAAATGGTTTTAACTTGACAATTCGCAGCTTATTAAATAGAATATTTAAAAAAAATATATAATTTTTTAAAATTATTTTTATGATGATATAAACCATCCTTTTTTTTCCTTAGTTAGATTGTAACTTTTTTTAAATATATCAGTCACAAAGCTCAAATTCTCTGAACTCTATTTGTTTTATAAAATTTAAGACTTAGGCCATCTATGTGAATAATGTTACATTATTTTATATTAAGTATCTAATAGAATAGATTAAATAACATCAAACAAATATAATCATTTTTATGAGATCCTAATAACTCAATTTTCTTTTTTACTTTTTTGCAGACACATTACGAAGAAGGCCCATTAGAGCTTGTAAATAAAAAGACAACGGTAACAAGCAACAATTCTGATTCCAACGTCATCACAATAGAAATCAGCACAGAGCCACAGAGCAAAGTGATGCTCACAACACCCAAACAACAAAAGAACAATTCTCCATTCACTATTGAAAATCTGATCAAGACAAGTGACTCCAAACTACAGACAGCTCAATGAGCTTTTCAAGACTTTAATCGTGTAGATTTAGTGAACTTAAATGTTTACCTCCTACCATTTAGGCTTTTTAAATTGTATATATATTTTTTTTATACATTTTATGTGCTTTATTTATGTGTAAATAGATTGCTGTATATAGTTAAGTATTATAATTAAGAGCAATTTAAAATAAATATATTTTTGTTCCAGTAGTGCAATTAAAATTTATAAATGATAGTTGTATTCACCTCTTAAATGCTACAGAAAACTTTTCTCTTTAAATACATACCTCATAGGATTATGTAAATTTGTTTATTTGTTCTATATAAATTTATATATATTTTTTTTTTTTTTTAATTGCTTTATTGAGAAATAATACAATCTGCCACTATCAATTTATATATATATATATATTTATATAAATATATATATATATATATATATATATATATATATATATATATAAATGTATTTATTTTCACATTACATATTCAAATAAACTAAAAATATAAAATACTAAAATAAATATTTATAATTTAGTGGAATTTAATATAATTACTTGATTATGATATAACTAAATTATAGCAAAAATATTAAATCTTTTAGAGGCCAGTTTTCCTATAGGAGAAGAAACGTACAGAAAATCTTAAAAAATGTCTAAAATTAAACTTTTAGATTAACCCTAACGGCCACACGGGAGTATGGGAGACCTACTCGGGGTGAATTACCATTGCATCTACCTGCAAGGGGCTCTGACAGTCAGTTTAGTGCAAATTTTTAAAATTATTTTTCTCAAATTCTAAATCACTATAAGAATAGAAAAATGTAAAAAAACAAAACAAATATTTTTCAAAAAAATAATTCTCGGCTCATGTAATTAATGTAATTGTGAAGGAAACAATAAGAAAATAACTGAAAAAATGTGAATATTTTAACGCAGGAGTCTCAGGGACCTGCGAGTGACTTAACGGGTCAAATACTAGGGTGTGGCTGTGAGGGTTAACAATGTAAAAATACACTCTCTTCCAATACTTACTAAATGTCTACCATGATACAAACTTTAATAGGCACACAAACAAATTGTATAGATAATTTACTTTTAATTTTTCAATAACTTAGTGCTAAGTTTACAATGGAACCAACTGAGTCCCCATTAACAAAGTTTACAAAGCTATTGAAAATTTCCTTCATTCTGTCCCTGAGATTACAATAAAACATAGTCAAAGTGGGAGAATAAATATAAGTCTAAATAAATCATAAGTATAATCGACAAATGTAGACTTGGCAAGGAGATGGTGGGTGTAATAAAACAGTTTATAGGCAGAAATTGAACATCGGGAAAAATTGGTGGATGTTCAAAATGATTTCAATGGATTTTTTAACGGGGTAAAAAGTGATGGGTTAGCGAATATAGAACAAACAAGATAGTATGGGATCTGAATAGGGGTTTCATCAAACAAACCCCTGATTTTTAGCATTATTTAGCCATAATTAATATAAGTTGCCCATGCACTGATTTGATCTAGGTCTTCTTGAATCTTAGTAACACTATGAGTGAATAATAAAAATTTGAAAAAATACAGTAAAGATAAATATAAAGGGGAGCCCTCACTGGAAAGGAGATATGAACAATGAAGAATTGAACTATGGAGGTAATTAATGTAGGAGTTGAAAAGAAATGTTGCTCGAATGGCCAAGAATGACCTGCCAAAGAAAATAATGACATAGGCCATGTATGGAACAAGACGCAGAGGAAGGCCTCGGCTTCGATGGAGTGATGGTGTGGCTGGTGATGCTAGGTCCATCTTGGGTGTGAGGAATTGGATGGTGGCGGCACAAGATCGAGACAATTGGTGGAAGCTGGTACAGGTGGCCAAGACTCGAAATCAAGTTGTAGCGCCAAATGAATGAATAATTTCCTGAACTTCACTGATTTTAATTAGGCCGACTGTGTAGACAAAGAGGTTAAAAATCAGATAGATCTAGTTGGTATGACGGTTTACAGTTGATAGTTTGACGCGTCACCTCAGACTCAGCAACTGGTTGTCCTAAAGATGGCCTCCATCTTAGGCAAAACATTGGAATATTAATTTTATACTTTCTATGTTCAGAGTTTTAAGTAAAGTTTAACTTCCAATTTGTTAACTATATCCAAAATTAAATATGTTATTTCTATATTTCTCTGAAGCCAAATTTAAAAATTTTGGAGAATATTGAAGATTGACATTTTACTGTATCATAGACAAAAATTAATTATTGATAGTTTAATAGTTGTTGTCTTTATATATAAACATTAAACATAAAATCTGAAAGAATTACTTTTTATGAGATGAGATAATTTTGGATTTGGAAAATTTATTAAGACTTTCAAGTAAAGTACCACTCCAATGATCATTCAGTGACCAAAAAGGGATATCAACAATTAGAAGCGACACTACTCCTGAATAAAAAATTTCAACATTCTACCAATATTGATAAACTTTTATTGTGTTATGCAAGAGTTATTCAAGACATATATACCTAATTCACATTGAAGCTAGTCATATTCCCTTAAAAAAAAAAAAAAAAGTAATAGCAATAAGTAAGAGGTGACAAAACTTAAACACAGTTCGGTTTCATTTTCTTATGTAGGTGACTAGAAAGTTAATGAACTTCTTGTATAAAAAAAATTGAAATGAGTTTACAGAAGCAGTGGAGTGACCTCAGTGTGCATCTGTTCCTTTTACCTCTCCCAATCAGTTTTCAGACAGCCAGCAAGGAAGTTCTAAGGTCTACTCAGATCTAGTCTAGAACTGTTGTCAACATCTCATTAGACAATATAGATTTGTTATGGGGCTCTAATCAAGTCTTCAGGTTTTGGTGTAGCCACTTAATATAAATGTGGATCTTACCACATATATTATTAGGATACTCACAAAAATTACTAGAACTATTAGGCATATAAAACATAAAGGAATTCAGAACACTAAATCTACACCCCTGGTGAATAAGTGGTAAGTTGAATTTTGTCCAGAGTGAGCTCGACATAATAACTTATAGATTAAATAACTTATAGATACTGTTGGTAGTACTATGAGTACTCAACTCATAAATAAAATATTATTAGTGAGTCTCTTTTCCTTCCTAAAAATTTATAGTCTTAAAAATGAATGATTTTTTAATTTTTTCCGAGCTTTTGGTGAAAGAGTTTGACTGACTTTCTTGCATGATAGGGAAAATTAAATATAGTCGTTTTGAAGACTATTTCATGCTGAGCACGCTGGTTTTAAAATTAACCCCGTATCCTTATCAAATTCCCAAAATGGCTATTTTAAAAATGGCTGCCAATTAAACAATATGCCTTGTTAAATTTTTTCAATTGGAGCTTTGTTAGTCTCTACCCATAGGGAATCCATGATACAAAAATCAGGAAAATTAAAAATGTTGAGCAACAGTGACTGAGTGATTTGAAATGGATTGACCAGCAGTATAATTACATAAACATGGTAAATAATAAGAAATAATGGTTACGACCATGTCGTCAAGTTGTTATGGCTCCCATAATACCAGTGGCCAAGAAGAAACCAAAAAACCTGAAAGAAAACACAAACCAATCAGAAGTCAGCCAGTCGAGGCCCACCCAATCAGAGACCACCAGGTCGGAGCCCAGCTAATCAGATCACTGGAAAAATATGCTCTACCCCCTGATCAGAAAGCTATAAATACAGAAGTTTAGTAGAACATTTTCAGTCTCAGATTAAGCTATAAGGAAGCTAGCAGTATAGCCTGCAAAACATCGGCAAAGAACTTGACGACACGGTCGAAACCAGAAGAAATACTTGATGAACCGATCAAAAAAATGGATTGTTGCTTCTTGGGACAAAGAACCAATTAACAAAAACAGAAAGATTTATATCTTTTGATTGCCAACTGTATTTCTTATAAATATACATCATTCATGTACTATAATAAAGTGGAGGCCCATAAAGGAATATTCACAACCAAAAATTAAATTTTTTACTGGCTTTATATTTTACAAAAAGTAATAAAATACAATACTTAACAATCAAATGTAAATTCAAAATAAGATGGATCAAAGTAATGAACTCTAACGTAACCATCTTCTCCCCCGCTGGCATATGACCTACCATCGGGATGAAATGCAAGAGAATTGATGGGACCGAAATGTCCTTTTACTCTACCAAATTCTTCTTCAAAAACAAGATGATAAAACCTAGCGTCGAATTTTCCCACTCTTGTAGAGGTGGTTGTTACAACAGAGGCTTCCTGACCACCACCAAGAACAACCTGAAAATAGAAAAAAAATTGTTATATTTTTTTTTAAAATACCAGTGTCTATTTTTGTCTAAATATAGTTTTGAATTATCGATTCAAAGACATTATATTAATAAATTAAATGCATCAAATGAATGCATTAAGTTAATACATAGAGATTCATTAATATCACAAAATTATAATGAAAGTATAAATCGTAACAAAGCAGCATTATATCATCACATGACATAAGCTCAAACGTAAACATTAAATTTTTAGGCCTGGAATTTTAGAAATTACCCCCCTTCCCATTTATCTGTCCTCTTAAGATAAATAAAATTACATATTTAAAACATACCACCATTCAGCTGAACTAAACACAGATAAGTAAATATCAAGTCACAGAGTAAGCCTTAATACTTCAAATGGCAGTAAAAATAAAATTGCCAAATTGCTAAGGATGACCATGCCCAAGGCTTTTAGAATGAAGCAAGTCAAATAATTCTTCAAAAAAATAAATTATGGCAAGAGAATGAAATTAAAAATTGCATACCAAATTTTAACATATTTTAATAATGATTTCAGGATCTTAATAAGCATAAAAAATATAAAACTTGAATAAATTATGATGGTCAGTTTTTAAACATCAAACAACTTATATCGAACAAAAAAATTATGAAATTAGAAACAAATGATAAATCAAAACATGTTAGAATTTTCCTTTAGGAACTAGTAGAAAAAAAAGATAACATGTCAAATTCATTTTAAAAATATGATGCAGAAAATAGAAGATGAAATAAAAAATACACTAGTGTCGCCCTTATTTTGTAAATACAGTAGAGCATCGATTATCCGAACTTTTGATTAAGGGAACCCTTTTTTTTTTCAAAATGTAATTTTAATTAATTTGATCAGATCACTCAGTTACTCATTTGTTAAAATGATTGTTATTTTACATAAAATTTGATGAAATGATAAAAATGATAAAATGATTTTTTCCATGAACATCAACAAGAGGGGCCCTAATCATTTCTCGGTAACTGCAAACAAAAGAACATAGACTTCAAGGCAGTTTTGTTTACTAAGAACTGTAAACCTAATTAGGTAATTTCATTTGTTTCTCTGAATCCTTTCCTATTCATTTGGTTGGTAATAGCTTGCTCATCTTCAGTTTAAAATCATTCTTGGTGAGGTGTACATTGCATTTGTGATCACTTTTTGTTTTAAAATTGCAGCATGTCAACAAAAAGAAAACAAATGGTTCTTTCATTAAAAGACAAATTGGAAATAGTTACGCGACTAAAAAAAGGTGAATCGGGTCAGACATTAGCTATGGAGTTCGGTGTTGGTAAATCAACCATAACGGGAATAAAAAATAATTTTGATTCAATCAGCGGGTACACAAATAATCTTTACAGTGAGGTAGGCAGTTCAAGTCGTAAAACTTTTAAAAAAACCAAAAGTGATTTGTTGGAAGACGCTGTATACACTTGGTTTTTGCAACAACAGTCTTCTGGTCAGCCCATATCAGGGCCCATTTTGTGTGAAAAAGCGTTAGAATTAAACATGAAGCTTGGAGATGACCCGACAATTGTCACAAGTTCTGGTTGGCTGAAAAATTTTAAATTATGACATGGGATTCAGCAAGTTGAAATTCACGGTGAAAAATTAAGTGCCAACGCTCCAGCAGCAGTTTCTTTTTCCCAGAATCTGAAGAAATATCACAAAGACAATGAATATGATTTTGATTTTGTTTACAATGCAGACGAAATAGGCCTCTATTGGAAATCTTTACCATCTAAGTCGTTGGTATCTCGAAAAGAAGCTGCAGCTCAAGGATACAAAATGAGCAAAGATCGCGTTACAGTCATGGTGTGCGCTAATGCAACGGAAACACACAGAGTTCTGTTGTTAATTATAGGTAAATCCAAAAACCCACGATGTTTCAAAAATGTGAAAGTTCCGTTAATATAGGCAAGGCAAAAAAACGAGAGGATGAACAGCGATTTGTTTATAAAATGGTTTGAAAACAATTTCATTCCTGAAGTAAAAAAGTTTCAGCAGCATAGTGGAAAAGAAGGCAGGGTTCTTCTCCTTTTGGACAATACTCTGTCACATCCATCCCCTGAAACTTTGAATTAGGTTAATGATATGTTTGAGGTGAAGTTTTTCCCCCTAATGTGACTTCCCTAGTTCAACCTATGAAACAAAGTGTCATCAAAACATTAAAAAAACTATCGAAAACAGTTCATGCGCCATCTGCTTTTAGGTGATACAAATGACGAAGAAACAATTTTTTCTACATACAAAAAACTCACTTTAAAAGTCTGCTGTTATATGTTGGTTGAAGCATGGGATGGAGTAAAAAACTGCACCTTGCATAAGTCGTGGAATAGACTACTGAAACCATCCAAAGATGAAACCGAAATTCGTGATCCTGTAGCTGAAGTCGCAGCTGAATGTGAACACATTGAGCAACATTAGTGTTTTTGCAGATTGTGATGAACAGAACATGAATGAGTGGCTAAATGTGGACAGTGACGATCCAGGCTATCAGATGCTGACAACCGGTGAAATTACTCATGAATTACTTCATGATGAAGACCTCACAGAAGACGATGATACAAATGACGTACCAGATGGAGATGACTCGGGACCATCTCTTGCTGAGGCCTTTCAAGCGCTGGATTTGGCATTCCGGTGGTTTGAACGACAAGAAGAATGTCTTGGGGACTACGCCCAGTTATTGCTACTAAAAAGAATTAGAGATCTATACACACACACACATATATATATAAGGCGAGCCAGGAGGTAGCCGAAATCAATGAGGCGGCAGTCAGCCACTCCCCCCCCCATGATGTAATGCCTAACGGCGGTCCCGTGGAGGGTGAGAAACAGGTGTAGGGAGGTTGGTTTTAGTGGGTAAAAATCCCACACACGGATAGGTACGGGCATATTCGCGTCTTTTGAAGATTTCCACCTACCCTCGTAAAAAAACAAACAAAAAAAAACAACACATATATATATATATATAGATATATATTTTTAGTGAATTTCGATTATCCGAATTTTTGATTATCAGAACCCCCCCTGACTACATTAGTTCAAATAATCGACGTTCCACTGTAAACATAAAAAAAAAATGTAATGCTATATAAAAATTATACTAACGTGATCTAATATGGGTGAGATGGATGCACTATTAACAGGTCGCTCAGTAACATAAGTCTTGAGGTTTAATAACTGTTCAGTATCAAATAGTTTCGACGTGTGATCGCTGGATGCAGTAATGAACATCATCCCCTCTTTGGAAGGTTGCATATCATTGATGGAACCGGAGTGAGCATCGATCTGGTTTAACTGCTTTCCATTCTTGATGAAAAATATAAATAATGATAATACTGTAAATATAAATATTTATTGAAATAAAATTAATCTTTTAGGAAATCACATACCCTCATATCCCATTGAGTAATTTTTCCATTTTCATGTCCAGTGACAACCATTTCATCAAGAGGACCCCAAAATAATGCTGTCACTTTTGATTCTGGTACTGGTATACAAAGAATTGGTTCAGATCCTGAAAAGTAGTTGAGCATAGAAATCTTTCAATAAAAAATAATTCCAATGTAAAGATTAATTATAATAAATATACAGAAGACGTCATTCTTGAATAATACAAGACTCGAGAAATCAAATCTACCAATATTACAACAACAACAACAACTTTATTTGCAATTTTACATATACAACAGCATAAGTGTGAATACATGTTCCGGACTTCCTTTACATGTTTAAAGAACATTGATTTTAATTAATTAAAGTTATCTTTTATAAATAAGTTTTACAATAGCAGGAAAAATGTAGAAAAAACCCGCTTAAAAAAAAAAAATAAAATAATAATAATAATGAGATAAATAAATGAAAATGATAATAATAAAGTAAATAAATATAATAATAATTAAATAGAAAATAAGTAAACACTTAAAAATAGCTATAAACGAAATATAGATAATTAAATTACATTACCTGCAAATAGTAATTTGTTAAGAAAGGAGAATATGTTTTGTTCTTCTGTGCGTGTAGCGTCGTAATGAATGTTTATCATGGTTACTGATTTCTCGGATTAGTGGGTTTTCGGAAGCTGGAGTTTTTTCGAAGTATGCTTTTGTTTGGGCTAAAACATATTGTTTTATAGTGGGAAGTTCAAGATCTCTAAGCATAGTCAATATTTTCGTGTAGCGGGGATAATTATTAATAATCCTCATGCATACGTTTTGTACCCTTTCAAACTTTCTATAATTTGTGGCGCAGGTTGAACTCCAGACAGGTGAGGCATAGGTTATCAATGATCGGATTACTGTTTTATAAAGGATTAGTTTGTTTTTAGGGCTTAGCCTGGATTTTTTATTGAAATAGGGAAACATTTTGTAGATGGTTTTTTTCGCTTTTTCGGTTTTCCTGTTGATGTGCTCTGTGAATGTTAATGAATTATCTAGAATTAGACCGAGGTATGTTACGGATTTAGACCAGGGGATGTGTTCGGAATTTAAGATGATGTGCTGATCTATGTTAGGTCTGCGCTTTGTGAAGATTATGGCGGCCAATTTTATTGGATTGATTTTTAGTTTCCACTTTTGACAGAATTTATGGATTTTTTTAAAAGATTGTTGTAATCGGTTTATTATTGTATCGATTCGGTATGATGCTGTGTACAAGGCGGTGTCGTCTGCGTAAAGAGATGTGGTTACTTTTGTATGTTTTGGGAGATCTGATATGAACAGGTTGAATAGGATTGGGGATAAGCAGGAGCCTTGAGGAAGTCCAGCGGATAGGGGAAGTGCATTGGAGCTAGAAGTGTTTATTTGAACATTGAATTGTCTATTTGAGAGGAAGGAATTTATGATATGTATTAGGTATGGAGGAAATTTGTACATGATTAATTTGTAAATAAGACCGTAATGCCAAACTGTATCGAAAGCTTTTTCGAGATCTAACATGAGCATGCCTGTATGTTTTTTATCGTTGAACCCTTGTGTAATGAAATCGGTAAGACGAGCTAGTTGGTCAACAGTGGAGTGGTGTTCTCTACAACCGAACTGTTCATCTTTGATCAGTTTGTTCTGATTTACATGCCTAAGAATTCGTTTTAGAAGCAAACGTTCCAGGATTTTGGACAAAATGTTTAGCAGGCTAATTGGTCTGTAACTTGTAAAATTATTTGGGTTTTTGTTAGGTTTTGGGATGGCGATTGTTTTGGAAATTTTCCAAGCGGAGGGAAAGTAATTAAGCCTTAGTATTGAATTAAATATTTTCGTTATGTGGTAGATGGTTTTCCTGCTCAGGTTTTTTATAACCTGTACAGGGATGCCATCGTCTCCTGAGGCTTTCTTTGTTTTTAATTTTTTTATAATCTTTCCTGTTTCTTTGGGTGAAATAGCGGAGAAATTATTTTCGAATGACTTTTTTAAATAGTTCCGGACAGATTTATTTATTTTTTGATTATGATGGTTAGAGCCAAAATTCGAAGTGGTAGAGTTCGTGGATTGGAAATTACGTGCTAATAAATCGGCTTTGTCTTTGTCCGTGTAGACAAAACTATTGTTCTGTTTTAGTGAGAGAATTTTAGTAGCAATTTTGGTCAGAATTTTATGTATTTTCCACATTTTATTTTCACCAGGTTTACATGATTTTAAAGTTGTTGCCCAGTTATATATGGTTGATACGGGATTTAATGAAGTTGTTAAAATTATAAAAAACTGTCTTAATTTGAGGGCTTTTGGTACGTTGGTATTTTTTCCTAAGTCTATTTTTAATTTTTATGAGTGCTAGTAGAGGAGACGGTAAATTATAATTACGGTAAGACTGTGAAGAATGTTGGGGGATAGTTTCTATCATGGCTTGTTTGATTAGTAGGTTTAAATTATTAAGGTTGCAGTCAATCTCGTGAGAGTTATTAATTATTGGGTTGTAGTTTATTTTAGAATCTATTATTTTTCAAAATTTTTGCCAGTCAGCCTGTTTGAATGCAAATTTACTTGTTTTCGGGTTATTAGATAAAGATGACCCTAAACAGAAAATCACGGGGTTGTGATCCGAGTTAAGGCATGATAATGCGATGAGTGGGGATACGTTATGTATATTTTTTGTAAGAGCTAGGTCAATTATGCTTGGTTTGGAATCGCGTTGCTTGGGAATGTGGGTTGGTTCGTAAGGGCTGTGTAATTCTATTTGATTGTTTATGTAGTTTAATAATAGTTTACCATTTTTATTGGTGCTGTGGCAGTTCCACTGTAAGCTTTTTGCATTCAGATCACCATATATTAATATATTTTTATTTAACCGAAATAATTTAGCAATGTCTTTAATATATAATTTATTTGGTGGTATATAGACCGATATGATGGTAGTTAGTTTATTATTTATTGTTGTGTTAATTGCTACTGCTTCGGTAAATTCTTATTTTGGCACCTGTATGAAGTGGTGTTGAGTGTCGGAACGAACTAACAGCATGACGCCCCCTCCCGCCCTGTTACGATCTTTACGATAAATGTCGTATCCCGGAATTGAAAATCTATCCTGCTGAGCCAGCCGGGTTTCACATACTGAAACAAAGTGTGGTTTGTTTTCCTCTAGGAATAATTTAAATTCCACATCGTTACCACGAATTGTTTGTGCGTTCCACATCATTAATTTAATTTTTCCTTTATTAATTGTCGTATATTCTTGGTTTGCAATTGGTATTAGAAATAAATAAATCGAGATAAAACAGCGGTGAAGAAACTAAAATAAGAGTTTGTTTAGTGTTTGTATTGATAAAGAGCGGAGACTGTAAGCAGTTAGTTTTGAGTGAGATATAATAAACTAGTGTGGCCTTGGCCTTCGTGATAAGAGGAACGAGACAAAGTGTACTAAGAAAGTGTTTATTGTGAGGTTCGGCATTAAGCGTTATTGATGAAATGTTACTGTTGTGCCTATTGTGAATAGCATTAGTGAAGTCCAAGTACGTACGTAATTCTACATCACTAGAGTTTATGAAATGTATATACCTGTAAGTATTATATATATTTATATCAATTATCATGATCATTAATCTATTAAAGAGATTAATCCCTCTATTAGAATAAATACTTTGGACATACCGTCATCAGCGTTTTTTAGTTGAAATAACGTGTTTTTAAATTTAGTAATAATCTTACCTATGTTAAATGAACTCAAAATGTTTTTTATTTCTTTGAAACAGTCTGAAAATGAAGGTTCACCATTGTTCTGATTTTGATTTGTTGAGATGTTTTGAGTCCATTGTGATTTCGGTGTTGGCAGGGAGGGAAATGCTTGCTCGGTTGGTTTGAAATTTTTTCGAGGTGCTGCTTTTAGAGAAGGTTTCTTTTTACTTAACTGTAGTTCTAAATTCCTTCTTTATTTGGTGCATTCTGGTGAATTAGAAAAGTGTGCTTCAGAGCAATTACAGCATTTCGGGGTGAATCCGTCGATTAAAGAATTAGGACAGTTTTTGGATAGGTGCTCTTCCGAGCATTTTAAGCATTTCGGTTTTTTGAAGCAATTTCGTGCTACGTGGTTAAATTCTTGGCATATGAAACATTGCGTTATTTCTTTATTTGACCTGTATTTTTCCCATTTTATTACTATGTTACAGCAGTAATTTATTTTATTTATTTTGTTCAATTGGTCCTTATTTTCCAGAATGACTAATGCTACTGGTAATTTTATGGGCCCATTTTCAGATTTTTTTTCCATTTGGTAAATTTTAAAAATTTCCAAACCTTGGCTCCGTAGATCGGCTGTGATCTCTTCTGATGTGGTTTCTGATGGCATTCCTTTTAAGATAACCTTTGGCTTAACTTCATTTTTTGGTGTGTAGGAATGAAAATCGAGATTTTTTTCTTTCAATTCATTTTTTATAGTTGAAAAATCTGTACTGTTATACACATAAAAGGTAGTTTTGATTCCAGAACACATCATATGAACTTCATTTACTTTAGTTTTTATTTTATTAATTGTTTCTTTCACATTATTATATGAGCCACTTACTATTATAGGAGGATATTGATTGTTCTTGTTGCGTCTGTTGTTGGCGACTGATAAGTCGGCGATAACTTCTTCGTCGTCTAAATCTGAAAATATGTCGTAGCTGTTTGATACGTCTATATTATATTGCAAAATGTCGCCCCTTTTTCTTTTGGGAGGGTTATTAACACCTGATGTGCCTGGTGTGGCCACATCCATATCGGTTTCCGCCCCCCCTGGGGGCATTGTATAGGATTTCGTAATCCAATTATAAATAAGAAATAATCACTTGTTGAGGTGAAAAAATAAAGAAAAAGAAATATAATAGTCTAAAATAATGAAAAATATAAAGGAAACTAGAATTGTTTGTTGTTCACGACACTCTGTACACCGCGGCTGCTACTGAGAGACTGATCTACCAATATTGAAGTCATACATTTTACAACATAAATTTACTTAGAACACAATTCTTCCATCTCTTTGAAAACTGTGAGCCCTTGTAGTATATCTAAATAGTATTAAATATTTCTTATTTATTTTTTTTAATTAAAAAAAATCCCAACTACTGAATATATTTTTTCATACTAAGGCAGGGAATTCAGTTCATTAAAAAAAAAAACCCTGTACCACTACAACCCCTGAACGGGTCTGGGGTTCAGTACATGGTAGAGACAGTACTGTTTCATGGACAACGGTTGTGCAAGGAGGTGACTTATCCTAGTTCGCACTCAACCACCAGATTTCCCCCACTTATTTTGGGCATCCTATTTTTATGATATTTTATAAAAGTTTGGGTGAGCCCCAGGAGGGTCCTAGATCCTATATGATCCATCCCCGGTTGCAAACAGACTAATTAAAACTCTTGCCTGCAGCAGGATTTGAACCAGGATTCCCGGGATGGCAACTCAGTGCTCTACCACTGAGCCACTCCGCTCCAAAAAAAATTGTTATATACTCCCAAATGTTCGAAATTAAACACATCTAACACAATATTTCTTGAGCTCAAAATATTTTAAATCATTCACAAGTTGAAAAAGCATAATTTGATATATCAGATTTGAAAATTAAAAGAGCCAATCTCTCAAAATATTGTTACAAATGCTTAAATGAGCATTCAATACATCATTTTCAGTATTTTAAAGTAAAAACATCTAATGCATCTTAAAGAATAATTTAAGTTCTCATTGTCTATAAATCATAACATTGGGCCAAGCTAAACACAATATCCTATCGATGCCATAGTCAAATAGAAATAGAAAACATATAAAAATTAAAAAAAATCACAACATTTGATTGTTGTGTCTAATAAAGTCTTCATGACTAACACATGACATCCAGATAATATATACGATATTAAAAATAATTATAATAAAAGGCTCGGCATATTCATCAATTCCATGATTGTACCATCAATCTCTGCTTAAAAACTTCTATCCATAGATTACTAGTCAAAACTATATCCAAAAGAGCACTCTTAATACTATCCTGACACTAACTCAGTCTATCCCACAGACATTTATCAGTCAGCTTAACGAATCAATCAGCTTAACTCTCCAAGAATTTGTTAGTTACTCAGCCCTACAAGTTTATATGCCATTCTTAATCTTGATGATGCTATGAGTTCGATATTACCCAGGCGCATGCTCTGCAATTTTACATTCAGTAACATCTATTATTATCCGGTTGGCTCAGACCTGATTTGGACGGAGTATTCTATCCAATACCTTTAGGCATTTATTCTATTAAAGCTAGAGCAATGTTTCATATTCATGTAGAAATTTGGTAGGGTTTTAATTTTTAAATTCCCAGGCAAAAAGCATGAGCTAAATAAATAATTTGAGACCAAAAAATTAAGAATTTCCAGCATTTAAAAATCCCTTTGTTTCTTTTTGAATATTGTTTTTTGTATTTATCAATCTAGTTAGAATTAAATAAACATTAACCCTTAAATTGAACTATAATTAAGTTGTGACTCGACTCAACAAATAACGCGTTAGCAATTCCAAACATCAAGAGGTAGAGTAGTCAACTACTATTAGTTTCAATGATGACAAGTATAGAGCATTAAACTGGACAAGAATAAAATAGAATATCATAATCATAAATAAATAAATAATTTAACAAACTTACCAAACGAATCACTAATTCTACAGTCAATTATATTGATTTCACAAATTTGTTTCCTCTGGGTATCAGTAGAATAGGCAGCCATGTTGCCTGAATAACTGAAGACGCACGTTCTCACAGTTGATTTTGTGTTAATATTACCAATCTCGACTCCTATAAACACATTATTTTTTTCATAAACTTAACATAATAGATGTTTTATTAGAGTGTAATAAAAATGTTCGAGGTGTTTAGTCGATAAAGTTTACACAAATAAGTACAACTTATTTGATTTTGAATCAATGTTTCGGCCTACTTTTTAAGCCTCGTCAGGGAAGAGGGATGCAGAGCCTTTGAGTAACTAAATATTATATTATATACCAGTTATAGTTTTCAACTACCAATAATTGCACATCAGTAGATCTTCATTAGTTACGATATTGCCTCTGTGCAAGATTCTCACACCGCACAGCGGTAGATGAGGGAAAGACTATGATGTTGATGACATTAGTTATAAAATAATATTATATTATAACTATTGTATTTCATAGAATTACTTCCTACAACAAGAGGTTAATTAAGTAGTAATAGCAAAGAAATAGAATTGCAAGTCATAGAGAACCTGCTCTTTTAAACAATTTCAACAAATGATGTAATATTTAATCAGAGGAGAAATCATTTAACTAACATAATATCACCAGAAAAGTAAATAAGGATAGGTATACAAAGTACCATAAGACGATAACAATAGATATTCCTTTGTTCCCACGTTAATAAAATATATAATTAAATTAATAACTAAATTAGACTATAACCATAAACTGTCAAAACAAAATATACAATGATAGTCATCAATGTACTATCATTACCATTAATCTGTCTAGTTAATGGTTGACAATTGTAATTAATTAATATTAACAGTACTATAATTATTGTTTCAAGAACATTTTATAAGCAATTCAAGCAGTAAAAATATAAATTACCAACCATTAGAACAGTCCCATAATTTTAAAGTGTTATCAGCAGCTCCAGACATGAATTTAGTGCTTTCCCAGTTAATGTCCAGACACCACACAGCACCAATATGTCCAATAAAGTTACCCAACCTTTCACCATTAAGAGAATACCAGACATTAGGACAGTGATCTTTGGCTGAAGAAAATAATAAGTCGCCTTCTCTGTTGTATTTGATTTGAGTGATGGCCCTTTCATGGCCGTGTAACATTAAGGGTTTCTAAAATGAATTAAAAAAAGATGTAAACAACTTATTAAAAATGTGCTCAATAAAACAAATAGTAATAATAATAATAAGCGGAACAAAATGTAATTAAATACTTACCATATCGAAAAAAAATTGTTTTACAGAACTATACTGAAACAAATATAACCTATAAGAGAAGGTTTACGAGAAACGTGACTGCATCTTTCCAAGGAGACAGAGCGTTTGAAAAACATAGACATCGGAAACGTGATGTCAAATCCAAAAATTAGATGCAAGAGTTACTGTTAATTTTCATTAAAATCTTGATCAGCCCCCAATATTATTTTCGTTTTACAATCATGTATAGTTAAATGGATGATTTAATATTGGATTGTTTGCCAAGTAAAAGTTTGGAAACTAAAATTGTAACGTGATCCGAAGTGGTTAATACAAAAAAAACCTTTAAAAAACGGAGAATTCTATGATATACATAAATCTAACCATCACACTTTACACGTTTCTGTATAACAGTTAATTTGTTATTAAAAAAACAGTCGGGTATTATTAAATTATTCCTGGAAGTCAAGTTAGTTCTTCATATCACGAGGTTTAGCCGTTTTCTCTGTATGTGTTCTTCTGACTCAACAGTGTCAAACATCGATTCCACAGAACTCCATGAGCTTTCTTTGCCGAATATTTAGTCTAAATTTAATAAACTTTTCTTTTTGAAAAATAGGTTGGCCACTTTTTTGTAATAGTCATTACCCACATTTCTTGTGTACAAGAAGAGAGAGGTCTCATCATTGTTGTTCGTCTCGGAAGTTCTAAACCAAACGTCGTTTCCCCGAAACAACGTTATTTCGTACAATTGTGGCTTATGAATTAGTAATCAATGTTATTTTATTATATATGGTTTATTTCAAGACGAGTAAGTAATCTTGGACGGAACAGAGGTTGATATTCTCAATCGTACTACGTGAAACAACCCATATGATTCAGGATAAACTTCATCACCAAGCACTGTCAAATCATAAGGAAAATATTTTTGCCACCACCTACTTGCACGACAGTCTGATAAGTTTCTTCTGCAGAAGACTTCTGTAGAAAGAGCGATGACGATTCTAATCTTTGTCTTTTGCTCAATTGGCGATATTGCCTTCCTAGGCTAAGTTGTTCTGACAGAATTTTGATCATAGAGTTGATTAGATAGACACCATAACATAAGAAAAGCATTTAAGTATTAGTTAAGCTCAATAGGAAGGCTACATGTCCAACCTTA
Source organism: Troilus luridus (assembly GCA_964056705.1). Taxonomy (NCBI): domain Eukaryota; kingdom Metazoa; phylum Arthropoda; class Insecta; order Hemiptera; family Pentatomidae; genus Troilus; species Troilus luridus. The sequence goes on from OZ057412.1 coordinate 36,948,112, forward strand.
AAAGTATTCCTGGTCCGTTTACCATTGATTAATGGTATATATAACATCAAAATCGTTTATTTGCTCAAAGTATGCTCTTTGGAGACAAATAAACTGCTACCTTCCTTACTCATGTTTGGGAGGTTTTAATGTTTACAAACTGCAATCCCCAGGGTTGAATTTTGTTATTGTACTATTTTTCTTTGTTTGATATTTGTCAAGACTATTGGTTTTATTTACAACTGAATAAAATCCTTATTGATCCCAAATTCTGGGTTCTAAAATGCTCTTATATTTGTAAACTTATCATATACATAGTTTTTAAAAACTTTAAATAATTGGCTATGGAGAATTTATATGCAGCTTTAACATCAGTTAAAGTCCTAAGGTGTAGTGTTGGACAGATATTTAATTCACTTGCAAATGGTATTAGGGCTGACCATGGTGAAGAAGGGAGAGACACAAAATTTTTATCTGAAATAGAAGAACTTTTGAATGCTGTTACACATCATTTAAGGTAGCAGAGCGTGTTGTATATCAATAGATGTTTAAAATCTAATTGAATGACCACTAATTTGTAGCAAAATAATTTTATTTAACTATAATTAATTTATGAGAAGCGAGGGGATGGTTGACTGGAAGATAGACGTAAGGAAGAAAATAGTTGGGGGTGCAGTCAAATAAAAACACTAAATAAGTGGTTACTTATTTAATTATGTGCCATATAATTAATAATTATAATAATTAATTATATTTATATCATTTATTTATTTATAGTAATTCTGTAAGTTTCTGCTGGTCAATAATTTATAAAAGTGAGTTTCTTAGAATATTAAGCTTGAGAATTTTTTCTTAATGTTTTAAAGTCTTAATATATTTTTATCCTCCCAAATTAAACCATGTTTTAGTATAAATGTTATTTTTCACTGCTAGATTCAAATGTTTTTAGTTGTATTGTATGGAAAGAATAGTACTTATTTTGCCATAACTAGTATTTCTATGTCCTTTTATCAGTAATTATTCCGCAGATTGTCGCTTATAGTTGAATCTCTGGGAAATGTGTATAGTTCGGTAATTTTTACATTTAGAAATGAACATTTCAACAAACATATATCATCTATGCTTCGCAATGTTAGTTGAAACTTTTATTCTTGATGTAATGATTACCGAAATCTACTCATTACCCTTAATTACATTTTCTTTTCCATACTAAACCTCATAATAATGTGTATTTTTGGAAAATATAAACACGAATAAACAGTTAAAACCTGTTGTAACTCAACTCAAAGCAACTTGCGGAACAGATATCTTTAATTTTTATTTTGTTTTACTAATGTTCTGATCCTCTTAGTAAAGTACTGCTAAAGTCTTTTTCAGTTTTCACCTTAGTTTTCATTGCTGCTTCTTAGGATTTGAAGTTTTTCACTGTTTTATTGTAGTTTAGCCTATAAACAGATTCCTGTCATCATGTCGTGTTCTCATAATCCACCTTGTTCTACACCTCATAGTTTACAGATATTTCTATCAGGTTGGTATAAAAGTCCTTGTGTATGAATGCAAACCTTAATTCCAAATCTCATAAGAATTTTAGTCCCTCCCGTCAAAGTTTGGTTTAACTAATTCTTTAATTTTTTGTGACTTGAGTTGGCTTTATGGGATCATTTAAATTCTTAAAACACTTGGCAATATCAGAGGAAAAATTTTCGGCCTTTGAGATATTGTTGGAAAGGAGGACTAACCTCAAATGCACCACTGGAGAACTTTGTGCCTTAGAAGAAGAGTCACATATGCAAAATATCTCTTCAAAAGCCGAAAGATGACAGGTTTTAGAAAAAATTATCAATCAAGTCAAGAAAGGTGGATATTTAAAAAAAAATACTTAGCAAATATTAGAAGTGGCCAATCAGAGGTTCAGCTGACTTATTTTGGGGGAAAAAAGTGATCGTTTGTGTTTAGTGGAACTTCGCAGACGCTTTCGATTCTAACCTTGTTTCTTTCTGATGATCAGGCATTGGACTCAAACCATTAATGTAAACAACTAGGCATAGTTAATGCAATGAAAGGTGCCCTTGTTTCATCAACAACAACCTAGCCATTTTACACCACAACAATACTGCACTTTGTTCTTTTTTTTATCCCGGGAAAGTTATCAAAACTGCAAGAAGTAACCATTTTTCTTCATTCTGCGCAGAGCTTGGATATTGCACCATCAGATTATGTTTTGTTTAGATCAATAGCTCTTTTTTTAAAAGGTTGGACCATTGATAATTACGAGAACATTAATTTGGACGTGAAGAGTAACTTGACTCAAAATCGAAGGAGTGATACTGGAATTAAATCAAATTAATGCAGGAAGATGGGTAAATACTTAACTTTGAAGAGTAGTTTTCCATAATATATTTAATCTGAAATGAAGCTATACTTTATACACAAGGACTTTAGTTAACAGTTAAGTTTGTGTGCAATGAAGAAATATTATTTGGTATACTTTAATTTTAGAGTTCCGGATACTCTAATTTTTCATACCATCTTACTTTACTGACAAGTGGCCCACAACCCCCATTCAGTTTTTTATCTTAACTAACAACACTGGAAGAACATTCTTTTAAATAGGATTTAGGAAAGAGATTTTGTGAATCTCATCTTTAATTTATTTTTCTGAAGTTTGTAGTTTACACCTGTAATATTTCACATTTAGCTACAGTTTAATTTGTTTAAATGACATTTTTAAACTTAATGTTGTTAGTTCATCACATTTTTTTTTGCTACAGAGATGTTGAACAAGCAGTTAGTAATCTGTCACAACCACCTGGACCGCTTACTCTTGGAAATACAAACTTTCTTAGCCAAGAATGCACGCAAGAAAGACAAGCTTTATATAGCCAACTTGTTTTAAGTTATAAATGGACCGACAAAGTAAGTAAAATATATGTAGTCAATTTTATTTTACTTGGTAATATTTAAGTTTCGCTACCTCAACATGGCATTTGGTCTAGAGTTTATACCTATCCATACAATGAAAGCTATTTCTGTTCTAAGTAAAGGTGGACCTACACTTTTAGGTCTCTCATTCATCCTTAATATTGGCTTGAAAGGTTGATAAAGAATTTGGATTCGGTGATAATAATTGATCCAGTTTTGATAAAATCTCAAAAATTAACATTTTACGTAAACTTCTTACTAAATTAAATTTATCATTATCTATCTTGATTAAACTACTACTAATGATACTATCATTAAATAATCCCATAAATATAGAATTGATCTTAATTATAAACATTAATTGCAACAACAAATTTACTATTTATAAAAAAATATTGTTTATTTTGTTATTAATATTATCATCTTTAGTAGGTGCATTATTATTATTTTTATTTTAGCCAGCATTGCCACAAATGAAAATTGAACTAGACAATTAAAATATTTTCTGATATTATTTCATTAATTGGTGCAGAAATATGATTAATAATTTATATAGCCAAAAAACATAATTGCCACAAATGAAAAATTGAGCTAATCAATTATAATAGGTTTTATTCCTTTCATTGTTATAGTTTTTTATAATTGCAATTACTTTAGTTATGATAATCAATGAGATAAATTACAAGTAATTCATCTCATAATTAAATCCAAATTAAACTAAATACTCAAGACCACTTGCCGAAATCAGAGTAATTGTACCTTTCACTCTTAACTCAGAATTTTTCAATATAAGTTTAATTACAGATTCATGAGTACAGTAATCATGCTGCTGCCCTACTTAGCCAAAACTCATTGAAAAGATCTTACATGAATCCAGGTAGTGCTAAGAGGCGAAGAACTCAAACAAGCAGCCATAATGTATCACCTCAGTGAGTTGCAGTTATTAGTTTATATAGTATTTCACTCTTATAACTATCATATTGTTTGCATGATCCTATTATGCTTAGTTGAATATTATATTTTAATGGTTTATTATTTTTGTTTTAGAGCTGTTGATACTGTGATATCTGCTATAGATCGTCAGTTCAATGACATGACAATGTCAATTTCTAGACCGTTTGCAACCAATGCTGTTCTTCAAGTAATTATTTAATTTTTTATGTTCTTAGATAAAAGTGAGAAAACCTCAGTTCAAACAAGTTCCTATATTTTTTAACCAGCATTAGACTTAGTTCATATTTAGTAATTTCTCATATTAAATTAAATGGCATTATCTGGGATGTAAAATCCAATTACCTGTTTTCCTACTGAGTATGACATTTGAAATAGTTTTAGTCATATATATTTATATTATGTATATTTATATATTTTTTGTATTAAAATAGGTATCCTTGGGACGTGTACTTCAAGCAGTCATTGCTTTTAAGGGTCTTATGATTGAATGGGTTGTTGTCAAAGGATATGGAGAAGCCTTTGACCTTTGGTCAGATTCGAGGCATAAAGTATTTAGGAAAATCACTGAAAATTCACATGCTGCTATGTTGCATTTCTACTCACCAACACTACCTGAATTGGCTGTTAGATCCTTCATGGTAATTTATAAATTTTGTACATTTCTGAACAGAAAACTTCCTGAATAACCTGCCCTAATTATATCGCATTGTTGTATCTTTAAAATAAAGCATGCATTTGATACAATAGAATAATAACCAATTAGTGTGATATAAAATAATTGCTTTGATATGAATTAATACACACCTAACTTAACCATTAGCAACAATTTATATATTTAAGGTATAAACATATTGTTGTTTTCAATATTTATCTTTACAACTAATAGGGTGTATGCAAAAGTACTCCTTTTAAAAAAATTAAACACTGTGATAATCTATCAGTGTCAGCAGTGAAGTTAAGAGTTTATAGGAAGTCTGTCAACCTCATTGGTCAAACAAATGGTCATCCTGGGTCCTTCTGTTCCAAGAGGCTATCTCTAAAGCTGATTTTTTCTAATACTCTACTTTTGCTTCAAACAGCTTTCATTTGAATTGTTTCATGTTAGCTTCAGCATTTTTATTTTTTTTCTAAAGGTCATTATTTGAAAATGTGCACTTGTACATCTCATCCATTTCGAGTGTCTTATATGTATGCTAGTCCTTGGAAAAACAGGAAATTCCATTCCTTTTTGAAAGAAAATGGTTGACCTTGATGAAATTTGTGGAAGAAAATGGTCCGGGAAGAGGTCAATAAGTTTTTCTGAATATCAAGAATATTTATTCAGTAGCCAACGTTTCGACCCACTCTGTAGGTCTTCTTCAGGGCTAAATATACAAAATACAGACAATTTAAAATCACAAAATATTTAAAAATAGGTTAAGCATGGTAAAAACAAATGTTAAAATACAAAGGTAGGAAAGAAAAAAAAAATACTATAAAATACAATAAGAAAAAACAGAAAGTGCTAAAATTTAAAGAATAAGGTAATATAAATTCAAATGGGATAAATATTAAAGTGAACATACAATAGTATCAGTTATCTGAGTGGTGAACAATAAAGATAGGGCAGGGGAGAGCACATGAGAATTATATCGATATAGTAATAAATAAGAAAATGTTGATAAGAAATGATGATGATAAGTAATAGAAGTGAGACATACATATTACTACTAAGGGGGAAGATGATGTATACATAATGTTCATGAAATAGTATAAAGGATAGATGTAGTACAATATATAATAATTGCTAAGACATGGTGAGAAAGGAGAAAATAATAGATATTAAATTAACATATACAATCGTATAAAAAGTGCGATAAGTAAGTTACAATTGATGGGTATTAGACAAAATTAAATTTGAAATTCCAAAATTAAATACGAAATTCCATTCCATTCCACTCCTTTTGTTCTGCTATGAAGGCTATATTTTACCTCAAAAATAGATATAATTATTGTTTGTTTATATTTTTTCAGACTTGGTTTCATAGTTACATAACACTCTTCAGTGAACCTTGTAAAAAGTGCGGCAGCCATCTTCACTGTGCTCTTCCACCTACTTGGCGGGATTTAAGAACCCTTGAACCTTTTCATGAAGAATGTAAACTTTAACTATTTAGTTAAAATATTAATGATATAAATATGTTTAATGTTATATATATATATATATATATATATATATATATATATATATATATATATATATATATATACATATATATATATATTAGGGGTACAAATCAGTTTCCGCTGTTTTTAATTAAAAAAATAAAACAAATTTTTTATGCCTGGCAAGCATTTCACATGTGCGTGTTCACAATTTGATTCTGGTTTTGTTAAATTTTTGTTAATTGAATTTCAATATGTAAGTAGTTGCGTGTTAGATTCCAATTTCCCTCTTTTCGAATCATTCCCGATGATTTTAAACGATGTGAAATTTCTTGTTGACTCGATGCTAATTTAAAGTACAAGTTTTTCTTCTTCCAATAATGGTCCCAATTTTGCATCCTGGTACACTTTCGGCCTTCAACTATGTTATTTATCCTAAAAAACATGGAAACCACTCATGTCAACTTCTCTCACTTAAATCAGCATCACTATGCTCCTACAAGCAAATCCCAAGCTTCAGGCACAGATTTATTTAAATTAAGAAATGAATCCAAACTTCCTGCAAATGGCACCCATTTGGCACAAAACTTGGCATTTGGGCACAAAAAAAAAATGTGCTGCTATTAGTAAGTCAGTACTATTTCAATGTTATTTTGTGAATAGATGTGTAAAAAAACTATATGCCATTTTACATCCAATAATTTCAATATAATATTGTTGGCAGAGCCATCTCTTAACAACGGCAGAAACTTATTTGTAGCCATAATAGTAATGATCTGTATAAAGTCATGATCTCTTTTAAAAATAAATCATTATTATGTTTTCAATGCAATTATTTTAAAAATGATAATAGAATATTTGACTTCTTTTTTTTTACATCCTTCCTAAGTGTTCTAATGTTCTTTATATTTTTATTTTTTTTGTAACAGCTATGTTGTTTAAACCTAAAAAAAAAAAATAGATACCAAAGATAATACCTTTCCTACTTATACATCTTCTAAGGCATCCAGGCCAAACTTCATGATATCTTCAGCCATCAAGTAGCCTCTAAGAATGGAGTGCAATATTTAAAACAAAAGGTTTTTGCTTATTAGACTCTTGTGAGTAACGACAAGAGTTAAAATTATGAGGTAATGGTAATGGTGTTTATCACATAATCTAATGTATCATGTAAAGTACATTAATAAAACAGTTTGATTTTATAAGAGGAGATGATAAAAAAGTGGTGCCATTATAAAGCTTGCATCTTACTGATTAGGGGTAAAGTAAAATCCTTTTTTTTTTGTTTCGTACTTTTGTATTTACTTCATGTTCTAACTAGTAATTATAAAATGATATTTCCTTTTTACAATACATCAATTATATTGGACAATAGTAGCACAATTACTAATGATATTTTAATTTACTACACTACAAATGATAACTTTATTTTCCTAACTTAATTATTGCTAAGATAATTAACCATTGATAATAATTAATGCTACAAACTATTTTTATTAAAAACAATCAATAACATTTTTTATAAGTAACAGTGTATTCATTGGAAATTATCCATTATGGACTGATCTATCACAGAAAGCCTTCGTTAAAAAAACTTGAAAAGCTAATAATACACACTAACAGTAATAATTATATATATGTAAATAACTTTTTCAGTTTTGAAATTAGTTGTAATGCTGGTATAAAAATTAGACATTCTCATATATATTTAATTTTTCTAGTATTTTATTATTTCCAAAATTATTAGCCTAATGGTATGCATAGATCTTTCATTAAAATCTAGAATATTTTCATTTGTACAACATACATGACATTTGAAGACAATGTAGAAAAAATAGTGGGTGTCCAATTATTAATTTATTTATTTTAAACAGGTACTGAACAGTTTTCTTTTTTTCTTTTTACATATTTGACCTGATAGAGGTTGTTTTGTTTTTTTTAACTTAAATTTTTATATTCAATAGAAATTATATCTACTTTTTTTCTAAATAAAAAAATAATAATAATCTTTATATAATAAATTGAAAATAATCACAGTTTCACTTTTATAATAATGAATGGTAACTAATTCAATATTACATTGTAAGGTAAAATCTAATTAGCTATATATACAACTAGTTTAATAAAAAAGTGTGTTTAATATTTATATTATTCAGTTTATTGGAAAAAAAAAGAAGAAACTCCTGTCACATAAAGAATGTTTTTCATAAAAATGACATTGCTTTGATGAACACTAAATTAATTTCAATCAACTTCTAGTTTCCGGAAACTTCCACAATGAAAATTGCTCTGATATTGACTGCATCCAGCCTTAAGTGCTGACACGGCACCTTCTTTAGCGTTTTCTGGGAAAAGGTCAAGGCAGACTTCCATTTTATCATTGTTGAGGAGTGTTTGTCTTTTGGCTTCTAGCTCTTGTTTAAACAACTCTGGAATATAAGATCAAAGAATGTTTTTATTATGGTATCATTAACATTTATATAGATAGATTTGGAAACATTGATACTAGGTTCTTCTGTCATGAATATTGGATTTATAATCAATCAAACCTTAATTTGAAATGTCATGTAATTCTAAAATCTCTTCATTTAATCTCCATCACAAGACAGTTCTACCATTCACAATATCTTCCAATATGCCACAGTTGCCCTACCTTTTTACAATATAGGCCAAAACTAAGGTTTTACCCTGTTAAGATATGTCACAACTCCTCTTCCTCCTCCCTCCTGTGCTATGGATACAATCATAATTTCTATATAGGTATCTAAATTTATGTGTTCTTCAATGGATGTGTATATTTTTAATGAAGTTAAATTATTAGTGATGGAGCTACTAATAGGAATGACATAAATGAGAAGGAACTGTACATTCATTTCTCCCCCGCCCTGTGCTACCGTTACAATGATAATTTCTATATCAGCACTTGTTGTTTTTGATTTTTTATAAAATTTGTTGCTATTATGTAAATTAATTCATTAATTGTATAGTTAAAACACTTAATAACTATAATTTATAGTATACAAAGTCATGTTAAAAATATTCCTGTAATACTATCCCACTTGTTATACAATTGATTCACCATATTGTTTTGATGTAAAGTGAGTTTTTTCCTGTAAACTTGTTCCTTTTTGATGAAATAGAAATAATTTAAGTGTTGTAGGGCAAAATGATTAAATAAAAACTTAAAAAAAGTTTTTTCACACCAAAATAATTATATGATATTTTTAAAAGATGCAAGTGGCTTTTGATCCGCCTATTAGTTTTTGGCATTTAGATCAAGTAGGTCTATCTTTACCCCAAAATTAATAAATAATAATAATCATATCATTACCTATCATTTCTGCCATCGGCATTGTTCCTCCATATTCTTTTGGTAACATGCTAGAATTGATATGCTTGAGTGCCTCTTCAATAGATGTGTATATCTTTAACATAAATTAAGTTATAAGTGATGGAATCAGTAATAGATATTATAGCATTAATATTATGGAGTTATGGGTATTGTGGTGTTATTAGTATATATATTAACATAGTTATGGGTTTGACAAAGTGAGTTATATTTTTAAAATAATTTTGTTTTATCTGGAATGAATGGACAAATTTCCCACAACTCCAGAATACTGACGAATTATCGGTTCACAGCTTTTACTACTGCTATCAAGTGGATTTGGTGACTGCTTTGTATTGAGCTGTAAAAATAGTGTTATATGGATTTATTAAAATTACTACAGCTTTGCAATTGATTTGTATTTAAAATCTTTATTAGCATTAACACCTGCTCATTATGATCTTTCAAGCAACAAAATTTTTTTGTCATTTTGAAGTTGGGGCCTCACTGTAATTTGAATTATTATTGTTTTGATTCGATCTCAACTGTCGGTTTCAATTTTCAATGCTCGGTCTAGGGACCCATTGACCCATAAGAAATCCTAATCAGCCGAGTTTGAGCCTTGATTGTTTAAATTATTATTGCCTTTGAAAAAACCTGGCTGACAATGTGCACTTCATCAAACTGAACTCACCTCTGTGAAATCACTTTTCGCTGGTAATTTTGAGAAAAAATCGTTTCAAAACAATGTATTAAATCAAATTGAATTACAATAAATGTCGAAAGCTGATAAAAATTTAAAAAAATGCAGATAAATCGCAACGCACGTCTGCACAAATGAATCAGCTGTCAAAAGTTGATGCATACAACAACATCTACTGGCAATACCGGAACCAGCATTTGAAATCATGTTCGTTTTTAATGTGTGACAATACAAAGTGCTACAAAAAAAACAATTGTCACACAAATTTGGTGCAAAAACAATTGTAAAAAAAAATTGTCACAACGTAACGTAAACATTAACGCCATCTATCATGAAGATGGCTTCATAAAATCGCTTCGTACAAAATGTATGGGAAAATGAATTTTCTTCATCGGGAATTTCCTTGGGTATTCTTCTTTTTTGGCCGGAGACCAGTGCGAATCATCGATATGGGTCCAGGCGTTCTTGAGGTATAAGCTTAGTAACTAAGGTCACTCTCTTTTACATATATAGATTTTATTTTATTTATTTATTTGTTATTGTATGATCGCATTGCTACTTAGCGCTATTACTTATTACCAAAAAGTGGCAGATTGTAATAATATTTCAATAAAATGTATATAATACTATATTTCTTTGTTACCATCCAGTAATAAAAATGGATAAATGAAAATGTCAATACCTTATTCAGTTATATATTCAGTAATACAAATGTATCAATGAAATAATGAATACCTTTACACGGTCTTTAATTTTATCAGATATTAAGGTCATTCCCCAGTCCAAGACATATTTGAGTGATTGTGGAACATTTATAACATGTACTTCTTTATGCCTCATAGGAAGTGTGCGCTGCAAAATAATTCAAAAATATTTAAAAATTACATTTTATCATGATAAAAAATTATAGGTTAATATCATTTTCATATTATATAAACTATAATGAATTTATTAATTGTTTAAGGAACAAATTTAATCAATGCTTGAAAAACATAATTTGTTATGAACAAATTTGTTTTTTATCTCTTAGAAAACTTTTATATAACTACTAAAACAGTTAAAATATAAATACATGGGTTATATAATAGCAATAAATGTTTTAGTTAAAAATAATCCTCATTTGACCATACTGATAATCAAAGGAATGTTTTAAAAAATAAATATATATTTTTAATTAAGTAGTAATGTTATTTTAATTAAGTTAGTAATTTTATAAAACATATAGCAAAGAAATTACCTCTCCATTTTTGACTATTCTTACAGCTTCTTTTGGTGTGAATAGGGTCAAATAAGGAAATGACACTCCTGCACCATCAGCAAAATGGACAAATCCTCTAACTTGATTCTCTTCATCTTCCATTAAAGTTTCATAAACTATTCCATGAATTCGACACATATCCTCATTGATGAATTTGTAAGGATCAAAGACTCCTGTTGGAATAGACTTATTATTACATTTACTAAAAATTAAAAATATTATTTTAATATTTCTTGGCGTTTGTTGATAGTAGTTCCAATTTTTGGATGGAATCTTGTACAAAATTTAATCATCTAAAAGATTTATTCTTATATATTTTGCTCAAAAACACATTACAGCTGATTTTTAAAAGTAATTTAGGTGTAATCACAGAATATTCTACTTAACATTGTGTTTTTCTTTGTATTTTGCATATCTTATATATTTTTTTATATCTTAGTTTGTGTTATAAATTTTATGAAATATCACTTTCTATGCATCCCCTTATCTAGGATTTTGATATATCCTTGATAATTTTCTGGTTTATAGTTCCAGATATATTGTAGTCTAAGAGCATTTGTGTCTGAGTCATACTATTTTTAAACTTTATTTTGTCTGCAGAGATGTGGAATTAGAGAAAACCACAAAGATATTCACTGTTGACTGCTTTTGAGAAGCTTTGTGTTGGTTATTTTATGCTATTTTATACATTGATCGGAAAAAAAACAAAACTAAAATATAGGTTATACCTGGTCTCGCTATAATCCATCTTCTTCCTTGTTGATCTCTTCCTGGACTAGCAAACAAGTACCTAAGAAAAGGCGAAGTGTGAATTAGTTAACTAATTAAATAAATTATTAATTAAGAGTTATTAATTAATATGAAGCTATCTTTCCTAGTATAATTTAAAAGGACTTATTACTTCTAAATCTACTAGATTTTGACATCTTGTATAGTTCAGTAATTTATTATTTATACATTTAGAACAGATCTGTCATATATGATATCATATTCACAAGCAAGCCATGTGAGAATTATTTTATAATCTACCACTTTCAAAGTTTATAATTCCCCTCTCTACATACAACCACAACTGTTTTTCTGAAAATTGTACAAATCATTCAATTCAAAACAATATTAATATTTCATATAATATTAATATTTCATACATAAGGCAGTAACAGCTAACAAGAAACTGGGTCTCAGACTTTTAGACATTTTTGAGGAAATTTGTTGCGTAAGACATATTGGCCTATTAATATGTAAGGTAAGATTTTATATTTTTATTTTTTAATCCTGTAAATAATTAATGCGCTACTTTTATTTACTTTTTTGTTTTGTTTTATTTCATATGTATTTAAACCTAAAACTATGTACAAACCCATTATTGATGAGGTATTCCATTCTTGGTAGATAATAATCCAAATTATGAAAAGCTTGAAATATTGTCTGCCTTAAAAGAAGATACCTTTCTAGAGCTTCCTGTGCCATAGGAACACTGAACTTTTTGAAACGAAGAAATCTCAAAAAAAAGGAATCATCTATGGACAAATTAAGCGATTAGAAAATAATAATGCCATTAACTATTTACTGCACATTTTACTTAAATTTTCTTAGTTTTTCCAGTAATATCACAGTTTGCTGCTTGATATTTAATATATTTTAAAACATATTGCACCATTTATGTAAAAACACTGACCACTACTGCTGGATTGGAATTGCAAGGTATTGACTAACTTATTTTTTACCTGTTGACTAGGCAAATTGATAATAACTTTAAACTTTTTTTCCCAGATACTTTGGCAAATACCTAGATTGTGAAGACAAAATTATAACAGTATTGGTAAGCTTAACCAAATAATTAAAAATTTTTGTTGGGAGAGTTTAATTTGAGTGTTCAAAAGATCTTTTTTTGTATTATGTATCAATACAATATAATGATGGATTTTGAATCTCAAGTTAAGTTTACTATTTTAAGAGGTAATTAAAGAATATTTGTTTGTTTTTTAATTTAAAATTTATAACATTTTACTTATAAAACAATTTTTTAAAACGATAGTTCTCAGATAGTAGGTAAACAAACAATCTTAAAAATGTTGTAATATAATTAGGAAGAGTAAATAATTGTGTTTTAAAATACAACCTTGTCTGCAGGATATTATTCTTGGGTTCATCCGAACCCAATCCTTGATTTGCTGCAGTGCCTGTTCTCTTGAGCTGTCTGTCTCCCGCAGTTCATCTCGGGCTATCTGAAGCGTGGCTGCTGACAAAGGGCCATTGTAGCTTGGACACATTTTATCACTACTGCTTCTGTCTGTTATTAACATAAAAGTTTAAAAATATAATATTGAGGAGGAGTCATTTGTTTATTATATTCCTAAAAAAAGGTTACTGAACTCTCAGGGAAATCATAAAATGCCAAACTAGATTGAAATAAATAAATTTTCTTCAGAAGGGAAATTTTTGTAGTTTGAATCAGACAAGAGGTGGATAAATAGAGTTTGTAATTTACGGCTAAAATCTAAAGAATAAAAACAATAAAATGGTGAACTACCTAAACAGTTTGTAACAGAAAATACAAACCTAGTTCTGATAGGTTACTGCTTTTATTCCATTTTCTAAGGGCAATTAATAATAATTTTAGCATCAACAGAGTCAAAATCTACCTATTTTTGAGAATAATATTCTATTGACAAATTGAAAAAAAAAATTCAGGAATTAATATTTTGTAAACAGTACACAGATTTTTCTAAATGCAGATATTTCTATATATCTATATTTTTATATTTGTAAAATAAGATAATTTTAATAATAATGATGTTTTTATAAATAGCTTGCTCGATAATACGGATATCTGAGCCTAGCAAACTATATATTTCCGACTTTCTTTACTTGACGACTCTTTTGCAATTACTGACACAAATGGTTTTCCTAATTGGTTACCACCCCGTCAACCCTATTTGATCCTTTGTAAAACAAAAAGGGGGTTTTCGATGTCTATATCAAAAGAGCTAAATCCCTAGTGTCAATGTAGCTAGAGTCCAGGTACTCATTACTTGGCATAACTAGTTATCTGCTTAGTGCAACAGTCTTTGCAAGATCTTGGCCTCCCTAACTACCTTCCCCCACACCTCTCGGTGGGTCTTCACTCTTGGCATAGTTGTAAAAAATAACATTATACATAGATAGGCCAGGACATTTACAACTATACAAAATTTATAAGAGCTTGTTGTATTAAGGGGTGTATATATTGAGGGAGGAGGATGAAATTAGTCGGATGATCAGCTTCTGCACACCCATTAAAAATAATGATTCAGCCTTCAGGCCTTGCTGCACCTGAATGAATCAACCATATAACTTAACAAAGACTGATGTAAAATTGATGATGCGATCACCCTCTGAATTTTGTATTACTAATACAAAGAAAAACAGGCTATAAGAAGAAAATACAAAGAAGGGAAGTTGTCTGTGATTATTTACATTTATTCTTTTATGCCAGTCATGGGGGCTTTTCAGTAATAAGACTTCGATCAGCCCAGTATAGGTTTGATCTCCTTCTATAAGGATTATTATGGTTCTTTTGTCTTCTTATACATGACAAGGTGAGACAGGGGTCTGTGAGGTCTCCATGACCCTACTGATGCAGAGTGGGCAAACCTGTCCTTTATCCTTGTTCTATTCAAATGAGCCTGCAAACAGTCAAGCCCTGTGAGTTTTCTGAAACAGGCCACTGTGCCCCTTCTTGATAGATCTTATGGGAGTGTACATTGTATGAGAATTTGTATGTCTCTTTCTGGCAACCCCTGTTTCAAAAACTCCCTATCATATTTCATGGAGATGTGTAAAAAGTAAATGTATATGATGGATGCACTAGAGAACCTTCCTTTGCTAAAACACCAGCTGCATCATCTCCTACAATGCTAAAATGATTGGGTATCCAGTGTATAGAGAAAATAGAACTAGTATTCATGCCCTTTAAATGCAGTTCTTGGAGTAGTCAGTAGCAGGTAAGTATAGCTAATGACAAGCACTCTTTTTCATTGGTTATGGCCTGTATTGCTTTTATACACGTTTTTTATACGTTTTAATGTTGTTTTTATTATTTAAAGGATTATAAACATTTTTGTTTTGATAGCTCCATTAAGTTGGCAAAGTATTATCAAAGAGCAGCAGCTCTCCTGGAGTAAAGCAAAACTTACTAGCCTTTGTTCCAATTTACTTTTATGAAGATATTTAAAATTTAATAACAAACAGACGAAATTAATAAGAAAAAAACAATGCACTCTAATGAGATGAGTGATATGAAGATGTTACAGGTAATAAGATATGACGATATGATAAGGAGGAAGGTTTCATGCAGACCAGCTAATACACATTACCATAAAATGGAATAGCTTAGTAGCCAGCTTTGCCTAAGATTTCTATTTCGTTTCAACCATTACTGAATGATGTCGGCTTATCATAATAACTAACTCGGCTCAATTATTGTAAAAAAGACAAATCATCTTAACGCTATATAATTATTTTCACCATGGCTGGAACTGGAATTATCTTTCTCCAGTTTTTAGTACGTGGGTATTAAAAACGCCATTAAACCGTAGCATGGGGCGTATTGAATTGTGTTGCAACCTTTGGCATAATAGTCATATGCCTCCTCTGAAGAGTTATCCAACAGGCAAACAGTCATGGCCCCATGTGACGTAAGAACCATGACAGTCCTGATGCAACTCGGTGGATTCAATCTCTGCTCGGCACCCCTTGTTATGAATCCAGAGGTCTTATCCATTTGTTACAAGTTTCAAAAGTACTTATGTAGAAATATAACAGCTGTTAGAAATTAGAAATTACGTAACAAGACTTTACAATTTGTTTTACTCCAGCATGTAATTCGGACCATCGTAATTACGAATTACGTTATCTAAGAAGTGAAGGCGTTTTGAAAAAAAGTGCTAGGAATTATCTCTAAAACAATGATCAGTAACAAAAAAGAAGAGAGAATTTAGCAAATCTTCTTCCTGAATATTTGACAGATCTTGCCTCATTTACTGATTCATAATAATAATCATAGATAATTACATTATTTATTAATTCACTAATTAAGAAGAATGAGATTTCAAAAATCTTTGACCAAGCAATAGATCTTTAGAATGTATTCAAATTTATTTTGTAGAGCAGTAAATTATATGTTTTTTTTTAAATAAACTCATTTTTAATTGTATTTTTTACAACTTCGAGAAATAGATAAATTTAAAAATTGTTTATGTTAAAGACCACGAACTATGTTAAATTCACAGTATCAAGACAGTTGATTTGAGGCGTGGAGATGCAAAAAGGGATAAATCCATATTCTATGCTTTTTAATTTTTTTAATGTTTTTCACAAATTTAGCGTACATGGTTCACCACTCAAAACATGTCAAAGCCAAATTTTTCTAAAAATAATTGTCTCAATTAAATAATCATTTCATAATAATCTAAATTATGCATATGTTTGTGTTTCCTGAAAAATTTTCAAATTTGGACTTATCCCATTTTGCATCTCAACGCCTCATTTGTCCATCAAACTTTAACATCGTATTAGCCGGCCTATCTAAAAATCCTTACATGAGGCGGACTCAAAAGCGGGTAATCCAAATTTCGAAAATTCGATTCATCAGTTTAAGCATGCAATGCCCGGAACTCCTGATCAGAACTGGACTAAAACCATGAAACAAAAACCAATACAGTGTCGTGTTAATGCATGTCTATACCAAATAAACGCAGAGGAACATTTTGTTGCTGGTTGCCGTAACCTGCTTAGGAAACAGAAACAACAAAGTTATGGTTAAACATACCACAAAACTCATTTTAGTCACAGTGTCATTCTGTTGGTACAACTAGAAACGGTCCATCTACATCAGTGTAGTGTGTGTTTCAATATTCGTAAAAGATGTGGGGCCAAGACGATTTACAGCCAGCAATGGCCTGCATGCTTATGGAAAAATAAGAAAAAAAGAGTCCGTAAATGTTAGACCAGACCTACTTTTTTATAAACATACAGGGGGTCGTACGCCTCATGAGTATTGGCCTTTCTATACAGTTCAATTAAATCTATAACATTCTCTGTTGTCCACTTAAACGACATGTTTTTAACTTTTTTGTTAATATAATCTATAAATACAATAGAAATACGCTCATCGCTACACACACGACGCACTAGTTTCCGAATCAAGTTACATATCGGACAATGCGCCTGACAAACAAAAATGTTTACCAATGTTTCTAAATTCCCTTTGTTCTATGCCGCAAAATAGGGAAACAAGCAACTAATAGGAACTTTTGTTTCCCCAACCGTAAACAATCAGGAACCTTAACAAACTTTAATAAACAATCAAGAACAAGTTTCACAAACAAGCAATATAAACACAATATTCCCATGTTTTGCTTTTGGTGCGGACTTAGCTTTGGATTAAATTTCTTGAATTGTCAATTTTTGAAATTTCGGAGCTATCCGCTTTTGATCCTAAACACGTCACATATCTATAAGTGAAAAATCTGAACGTATTACTCTCCATGTGGCTGCACTGTTATCGAGTACTATTTTCGAAAATGATTCTTCAAGGCAATTTCAAATAAGCAACAATTTTTTGTTGGTACTTATTATTAGAGTTTAATAAATTATCTATTCTAATAACAACTGTGAATCGACTCCGCAGGATCTTAAGATCTTCGTTGACCTCGCCTAGCCTATTTAAACTGTTTACCCTTAATTGGGGGAAAGCAGGCGGTTGAGCCGAATAAGTTCCTTAACCAACCATAACCTAGACACAGTACGGTTTTGAATCCAATGCCGTTCATTGGTACTTTTTTTAATAAATATTAAATTGTAACATTATGATAATATAAAACTGTTCTACACATTTAGTTGCGATGATAATCATTATTCTAATGTGAATCGATAAATATTTTATAGTTATTCTACAATAAAACAAAACGCTAACTAGGTCTGTGTGTCAATTCATAACCTTGGCCTTCCTTCTTTAAACTTGGTAGCGCGAGGGATCACGCAACAGCCATTCTTCTTTCCTCCATTCTGTCCCTTTTAATCCTTCCGGATTATTCTTATCATTTATTTAAGGGCATAAAATATTTTTGTTTTATTACAAACAAAAAATTAATAAATAAACAGCAACTTTCAAAATTAAAAAAAATAACAAGGAGCACGAAAAGTAATTCTGAACCCTGTTTACGCGCAATGTCAATCCCGAAATGAGAAAAATCTGACTTGATAGGTGAATTTTACGATATTAAAAGTATCTAATAAATACCCCAACATCTAATTATTCACTGAACATTGTGATTGTTTTTAATAATATTTCTCATTTTTTAAATTTTTACTTAGTCGGGCTTGTGCGTCGGAACCCCACAGTAATCCAAATATACGTTTTTGATTTTATGTTGATGAAAAAGTTCGAGATTCACTTTGGGAAGAATATTACGAGTATAATTTTTTTTTGCAAACGTTTTATTTAAGATAATATATTAAGCATCTCGAAATCCACTTTGGTTGAAATGAACTCAATGATGATATATAAAAAAAAAAAAAAATGAAAAACTACTAGAAATCTCAGGACAGCTAAAATGTTGAGATTTATAAAGATTCGATATCATTTTGATGAACACCCAATTTTTTTTCTAACCCTAAAAAAAGACGAAATTTAATTGAAAAATAATACACATAACATCGACAATAGTTTTATTATTATTTTTTTAAATTATATCTATTTTGTATTATTATTAATATTAACACCAATAAAATACTGGGTAGATTTATTATTTTTTTAAAATTTAATTTATTGATATTTACAACTATAATATGATTATAACAAGTAAATCTGCTGACATGTACATGATTTATTTAAAATCTTATTTTTATATAAAATACTTAACCACGATTGTATATGCAATGGTTTGGCTCCTAGATGATGACAACGGTATTCAAAATATTTAATTTGTACCAAATAAATGTTTATTTAATTTTAAGGTGTTTGGATAAATTTGTACAAATATTTATTATTATTTTTCGTTTTTGCTTAGTATGTTTTATGTTATATTCGATTCTTTCGAATACGTTTTACTTTTGAAAAAGAATATAATAAGTCAATGGTAGGGCTCTGTTCGAAAGTTTCAGTGACTTCAACCTTTTGTAAAACTTTAAGTTCATTAGAGAAAAAAATATTACCTAAGCCAATGTAACTAATTGCCAATAGTACATCCAGATTGATTGTTCTTGCCTAGTGCATACTTTTTATCTTAAAGGACTGATTGTCCGTTGTTCGAGGAACCTCGGGACTGGTGTTCTAACTCACAACCTTTGGTTCTGTAAGCAGGTGCACTTTCCCATATAATTTGTTTATTAGTACGCAATATTGTAATTACCTATAGAAAGATACCTTAAATGCGCTATTTAAGTTTCGTACAACTAATCGCATAGACATAACATCTTACAAAACCTAATTATATGTATACAGGAATCTCTATAACCGCTATTTCAGTTTAATAAACTGTAATGCAGGTTGGAAATTTTTCGTGCCAGCAATACTTTTCTCAACTGTATACTTCACCTATGAGTAAATGTGAGAAAGTATCATAGTAAAAAACTTGCGTGTAAAGTTGGCATTTATAAAGTACAAGTCATAAGGACCAGCACTTGATCCACTGACCTGTTTTTTATGAATACCCTTATATATATTCGTACTTGGAAGCAACTACTCAGAGCTCAATTTAAAAACTGTTCCGTTGTACCGAGGATTTCTTAATAGCATCGATGTTGTAATACTTGCCCTAGGCAGGGTTCTGTCAATCATCCAGGAAAATGCAATCTCATCCTCCATTCGCTTCAGCTACCGAATGTTCTGTAACCAGAATGTTCTCTGCAATAAATAATTTACTATTTCCTAAATGAAGCCACATGCTATTAACGGTATTATTACAACTTTAATTTTATGCGTTCATTACTCATACATCTCTTTATGATTCGTTTCTTCTGTTGAACTTTCAAACAAATATACGCAAGGCATAATTCATATTCACAGTAATATTGTAGTTACTCAATACTCGTTGTGATTTCCCATTACCGAATAACTGGAAATGCATTTAAAAAAATATATAGGGATTTATGTAATCTTAACAACAGCACTGATTCCTTAGACTAAAAATAACATCTCATCTCATTATGTAAAATGAAATATAGGATATTATTCAATTCTATTCTACCGACAGCCAATCTGCTGATTGTCGTTGTTTTTATTTGACAGCTGTGGATGCAAATATAAAGAGATAGAAATAATACACTATTGAATTGTGTAATACAAAGAACTCGTATATAAAGACAGATTTTTCAGTTCAAGGATGCGGAAAGTAACGAAAAAATCATATTCGAAGCCGATAAGTTAATCAAACAGTTAAATACATTTGGAATAAGCGAACTGCGAGTGTTAGGCCAGTTGGTATAGAAGTAGCAAAAGTAGCACAATCGGGAAATAATTCATGATGAAGTTTTTATTATTTTAATCCATTCAGTTATGAACTAGTATTATTATCCTAGGTTTTCCGCCTCCTGGACATCTGAGATATATTTTTTTCTCATTTCGTAGGAAATTAAATAACGTTTAAACTTAAGTGGGAGCGGAAGACCTCGGTGAGTAGCGCACCGAGTTGCTATGCAGTTCAAATCCAGCTGTGATAGATGAGTTATTTAATCTATTAACAGCTACATATAGAGCCTGTTAGTTCCTATCTTGGACTCACCCAGGCATTGTAAAGTGGGTACCTTTATTTGGTGGAAAACATGTCGATCGAGCGTGATATCGGACAAATCACCCCCGTTGCACAACTGTCGGCTAAGAAAAAGTAAAGTCCCTACCATGTACTGAACCCAAAGCTCTTTATAGATTGTAGTGGTACTACAGGTACCGAATTTATTCATCTTTAATGAAATTTTTTTAAATTATTAATTAACGTATTTTACTAATATTTTCCAAAGTCTTAGCGTAAACATTATCATATTGTTACGGGCTACTGGGTGTAAAATGGACTAAACTATTACTTAATTCAAGAATCTAATATTTATTAACAAATTAGAAAGAATACAATGAGATTATTAAAAACAACTAAATTATTAAACTAATATCAATTTACAATAACAATATTCTACTAAATGTTATCTATTTCTAAAATAATATACAAATAATATAAGATATTGTTTATACTAAGTAACTAAACTATTTATATAAATTTGTATAAATACAATAATATTACACTATAGTTTAAAATTACAAATTAACACTTACAGTTCGCTAACTAAAGTCCACCGACCGTAAGACTCTCCAAACATGACAAACTGACCCACAGTTTATTACACTTATTACACGGCCACTAATTGTCACTGTTGCTCACTAAGCACTTATTACAGACTGATACTAATACTAACTAACTCACACACTGCCACTGACTTATTACTGACTCTTATTACTACTGACTTAATACTGAACTGGGCGGCCAAAACAGCTCGCCTTTTTATATAGGCAAGGGAGATTGGGGTGGGGGGCACCTAGAATATTCCACGCAGATCCCGATGAGTCTAGACTACCTTTGATCCCTTCCGGCTTAATCCCATTGTTTGCCTAATCCTCTCAGCCGGTTCTCCTTCCGGCTCTGACCGTAACAATATACTTTTTTTTTCCTTCTTAGCCCCTTGGGTTTTATTATTTTTTGATAATAACATAATAATAGGATAGATGGGACCTCTTTTACTGCACCAAGCGCATTTTAAGAGAGGAATGCAATAGGATTTTCTTGAGATCAATTAGATTGTACGAGTGGGGGTCTAGTGATGGGGCTCACTAGTTCTTTCTGATTGGAGTTTTATCATATACTGTTTTGTTTTTTTAAATTGTCTATCGCGTGAGTGTTTGTTTTGTTGTGAAGAAATGTTATGATTCCCGAGCTTTGCGCTAATAAATTATTAGCTGCTATTTCATTACATAATAGCATAGCATCGTTGTTCTTGGGTTATTAAGCAGTTACTATATCAATAAAGGTAAATTTGATTAATGCTAAACTATTTAGAGATATAAGTACATGTACACGTTTTTTAAAAATTTGATTCAGAAGTTTTCGCGGTTAGTGGTTACAAACTAACAGGAGGTTGTTACTCTATATATTAGATTGATTACGACAATTCATTTTTACCAGAAAAAAAATAAGAAGTATCTAATTCTAACGGGAGTGTTAGAAGATTTTTAGAGACTGAATGAAGTAATTGAAGGGATGTTATATTATATTATCTCATATATTATATTTCTTATATTACTTTTCTAAATGGAGCCTGTAAAAAATGCCATGAATAAAAATATGAAATTTTACACTCCATATGCTGTTAACACTGTCATGTTTGTTAGGAAATTCCTTAATGTTATATATCAAAACTAAACCGATTTGGTTAGTATTGATTCTCCACCTTTGAAAAAAAAGCTACTTGTGACTTAGCAGGTAGTAATCAAACCTACCTCCTTACTTTGTGTTACCTCATCTTATCACTCATCTCATTTGAGTAATTTGAGAGAGTAATTAAATTATTTTCCGTATTATTTTTTAGTGTTTTTGTCTTGTTAATTTTATTTATTGTTTATTTAAATTTCGTCTATTAAGTTTAATTTGGTGTTTTGTTTAATTAATCTTGTTATTGTCTATGAATAATATATGGCCGAATAACACTTTGGGAATATCAATAAGAAGAAGCTCTGAAATACTTCCAGAAGTTCAGAACAATTCCAATGATCAAATAATGTGAAAAAGTTCATCAAATGAATTTCATCTACGATATAAATTGAAATTTTTTTTTCGAAAGTGTAGGAAAACATGTATATAAGATAAGGAACGTATAAATAAATAATATACGAAAGAAAAGGATTAGAGTGGTCCAGAATCAGCATTTTACTATTAACTTTTGACCTAGTTATAGCATCTCATACTCATCAATCCCATATCACTGTCCTTGAAGAATGTTGTCACATCTAGAGGATTAAAATAAATTCCCACAAATCCCATTAAATCACCTTTACCCTCCTCCGCAAACCAATGATTTCCTGTTCCTGAACAAATACGCTACTTAGGCTGCATCATGACAAACGTTTAACTTGGAATCCTCATACTAGACTAAGACGACAAGAAATAGCTCGCCGTTTCAGACTACTTCAGCATTTACTAGGCAAACCCTCAATGCTCCCAATTAATTACAAACGACTCATGTACATGACTATCATTAGACCCATCTGGACTTACGGAGTACAGCTTTGGGGCTCCCCTAAGCCACCGAAAAATCCTTCGTAAAATCCTCAATGCTCCTTACTTTCTTATGAACATAGTAATCCATAATGACCTTAATGTCCTAATTGTTATTGATTTGGATCAAATCCGATATCAATATTTTCATGACAAACTTTATTCCCACTCAAACCCACTAGTTTCAAACCTGGCAAACTCTTCAAATCCTGATAATCCTACGACGAAGCGTCTGAAAAGAACATGTCCTCGTGACCTAAGTTGAATGAATTTGTTATTCGAGGACTGCTAGTAGGTAGTTTCTCTAATTGCCTTTATCTCGTTCCATTATTTATCTTTCATTATGTTTATTTGATGTATTCAATAATACTGTTATAAATTTCATTTTCCATTAATATGTATTAGAAGGTAGCTATTATCTTTCTCAGAATTATCAGTGTTCAGGTTAGAAATAATGTCGGATAACAGTCCTTGGCGACCTGCTAAATCACAAGTACCAAAAATAATTCCAGAGCAGCATATTTTTCTTCTCATTCTTCATTTCTTCATTGGAGCGACCAAAAACTAGAAAGGCACGTTAACTATGAAACATAAAAGCTAGCCTCGCCTGAGATCTATGCTCATACGGCCCATCATGGAGGCAAGTGGCTGTGTCGTAAGAAATGAATTTTTGTTAGCAATAATGTTGTAAGGCTTGTGTAAAAAATATGGCCTTTCTTCGAGGCGCCAAAGACACAATACAGGCAAGCTCTATTAGCGGTTTCAAAAGACCTTTCACAATCTATGTCACTAGGCGGCATGCCTGTTAGCGTGAGTCTTCTTATTAAGACGAAAATCGATTACACGCTAAGTTTTAAGGTTAGGATTTCAATATATATAATTTTTATTAGTTTAAAGTTGTGTATTAATGTTTATGAAAAGTTGTTTTTTTTAATTTTATTTCGAGAGGGAATGATATCCTATAACTCTTTGTTCTTTCCCTCCACCAATAAACGTATATAGTTTTATGATAGTTTAGAAGTACAATATTCCGAATTGAGCACCATTTCCTAACCTGAATATTGACCAAAATAAGGCCAATAAAATAAATAAAGCAATGACAAATAGTTTTTACTTTATCTAAAAATAAAAGTAGCTCAGTACGTAAGGTAATGGTTAACTGATTTGTTTTCCCTTGAACAACCGTTGGCTTAGAAATAGCACGCTCCGTACAATTTACTAGACTAAATGCGCTTCCTTTCCAATGGGGGACTTTTTTATTTTTTGTTTTTATGATGAGCTAAGCCAAAAAAAAAATGACTGAACTATTTTAAAAAAAAACATGAAATGGAATGGTTGTGCTTCAAAAATATGTTGCTCCATTCAGAAGGCTTTTGACTTACATGTACTATCTTAAGTATAATGCAAAAATTAGAAGAAAGCTGTAGCTGGACCGGAAAAAAAAAGAATGAAGCTCCTTATGAAGCAAACCTGTAATTCCATGATATGATTGGTGGAATATCGGTTTCTACTGCAGTGATTTAAAGTTGGTTCTAATTTCATGCGGTACTTAACAGCCTAGTATGTCCTATAAATGGAATTAATTTTTTTTTTTTAAAGGATTGAGAAGGCTTTCAATCGGAAACTAAAAACCGCATCCAATTCAGATGGAAAGGACTCGTTCTGTTGTTTGTTCATTTAACGCCCCTTTTTGCTGCTATGGCTAATTGGACGATGCTACATTGGGAGCATTAAATTTTGCCTTTCCAGTTTTAATTAGGATAGGGATTTTTAACGAGTACCTGACGGGACCACCGTTTAACGACCCTTCCGAAGGACGGCATAACCAAGGATTTTTTACTCCCTTTAAAAAATCCTTGGCCAACCTGGCGGGCTACGAACCCGCGATCTTGGGCTTAGTAGTTCGTTACGCTATCTACTAGAACACAGGTCGCCCCGACTCGTTCTGTCGTAGATAGGCCGAAGGACACCACGTCAACAAATATTGCTGTTGAACCAGGGAATATTGTTATAATTACATTGAATAATATTTTAAATCAAAACTTCATTTAAAAATTTGTTAGGTTTGGAACGCTTTGGGGTAAGTGTACGAAAATCCTTTTGCAGATTCATAAAAGCCTTGAGAAGTTGATTGCAGGATTCAAAATAATATATATTAAATATTTAAATAAAAAGAAAGAAACAGCTGATGTTTCCTTAATTTTTGATTCATTAATTTTCGGTCTCAGTTCTCTAACCAAAATTATCAATATTTATTAATCAAACATGTATTGAATGAATTTTCAAAATACAAAATTAATTATAAGTTTTAAAGTATTTTAAGTTTATTAACCCCCTTCATTCCCTTATTTTGAGTATACATCGAAGGGTTACTAATAGAATCCACTAAAACCCAAAAACATGATGCTGAGAAAACGCTGATGAAAAAGGTTAGGGGACTTTGTGACTGATGAAACTCCCTAAGTCATATCTTTATTAATTTATTTTTTCAATATTTTGTAACCACGCTAAGTACCCTAGCGTTTTCATCGGCGTTTTTAAAAATCATGTTTTTGACTTTGTGTATTTCACTTGTAACCCCAAAATGTTTCCATACTTTATGTTTTAATTAATTAGTGACTTAAATAAGTAATGTATATGTCATACAGTAAATATCTAATTTTAGGATACAATAATCACCTCTCGACGATTAAAGCATTCATTAAAAAATAAGCTAAAAAAACAACTATAACAAGAAAGTTTCTATTCTGTTTTATCCCAATTTTATCTTGACTTGTTTGTCTTTTGAAGATAATTTAAAAAAACAAAACAATAATGTTCCTATTAAAAAAAAAAAAATTGTTTGATAAGAAATAAAATACTTATGGTGAAAACTTTTCTTTGAACGCCTTTTACTACTCAAACTATAGTAAAACGTGTCTCAAGGCTAATCATGCTTTATCAATGCCGTAAAATTGGTCTATGAATGTCATAACTATCAGCTCATGCTTATTAGTTCGTTTCCATTTATTTTAATGATACCTTCAGTACCATATATTTATTATTTTATGTCTGAAAGTAATTAAATTCCCTTTCAGTTTGAAAATTTTGAAGTATTTCTTGTAAGGATGATTAACTTCCCATTATGTGAAAATTTACATTTAATTATTGTCGGATTTATTTCCTTTTCCTGTTGTTAATTCCTGTATTTATAAACCTTTGTATGATAAGTTCGAGGTTCGCTCCGGTTTAAAACAAGGTGATTCGCTTTCACTTATATTATTTAATTTACTACTAGAATATATCATTAGGAAGGCGGTACAGGCCAAAAAAGATTGGAATATCTTAAGAAAACGTCATTGTTTGGTTTTGACGGTTGATTTGGGCCTGTTAGAAGAAAGAAACAACAAATTAAAATTAACTCATAACCCGGTTATAAATTAGGGCTCGAAGTAAATTCGGATAATAACGAAGTTCGCTATTCGAAGCAGAAACGACGGTGATTTTGGTGATAATTAAAAGGAGCTAAAAAGTTTAAATGTTTATAAATTAGCAGATTTTCAAGGATTCAGCTTCTATGGTAACTATAAAAGACGAAATTTAAGAGGAAATAAAGGCGATGTTAAAGACAGGAAATGCTTGTTGTTTTTTAGTTTTGACATAAATCAGTTCGTGTATTTTGTAAGAGTACTTAAACATTACAATTTAAAAAACTATAATCCTACCAACCGATAATATTGTGTACAATATTCGGTTCGAAATAAAATAGGAGTTTGCATGAATTTAGGAGATTGCATAAAGCAGAATTGCAAAGTCTGCACCCTGTTAATATCATTGAAGCATCGAGAAACGATGGACTTGTAAGGCTTTTGGGCTTGGTAACGTACGAAACAATTTATTAGTGTTGAGCCGACTGGTAAACTTTCGGTTGTTAAACCAAGAAGTAGGTGGGAGGATTTCGTTAAATTCTCTTACGAATTTGATTTTGGGAGATAATATGTGGAAGGTATTTTGTAAACAGTGGTTGATGATCCTTCGGGTTCGCTAATCCTTATATTGCTGTTTGATTGCGATTTATCTATTTATCATCAAATTTTTTATTCAAGAATACCGAACTTCTTGTTTGTACAGAATCTTTGGATTTCGGAACTCGTATTCTGGACCGAACTTATAATTTAATGTGATCATTTGGGAAACAAGTGGACCTTGGAGATAAAACTGGCTCAATCAGAAAATGAAGGAATACTGGAGGCCGAAAAGAACAGAGGATTTGCTCATTTGATGGACGCTTTACTCTTGAAATAATAAAGTTTTTATTTATTTAAGATGAAGACTCATTTTGGATTAAAAAATCTGTTACTGGATAAAAAATAGTATAAAATTCAATATATTTTTTTAAAGTTGTAACACAAGCGCTCTTCGAGGGATTAAAATGGATGTGAGTTAAATCAAACTATTTAGTAAATTTTAAATTTTCAATGGGCCAAGAGCTTAGATCTTCTCAAATTTATATATAATGCGGATATGTCTTAAAGTTTTATAACAATTTTTGATTCAGTTTTCTTATTATTAATGAGCAGATTTACCATGTTAGGAAGAAATGTTTTTTCTTTTTCCTGTAATACAGGAAATAAATAAGAATAAGAGAATAAGATAAATAAGAGAATATTTTTGAAGTTCGATAAGAACACTACATCGAGACACAACAATAATAGTGATAATTTATTAATTATTAGTTTGACCCATTGACTTATTAACACTACTATAGCTTACACTATTCACAATGTGATTTTACTCACCTAAGATGTGGGTCACGAAGCGTGACAATGAGTTTCTACAAGAAAAAGTCAATTTATTGAGTTCGTAACCGTTAGGACATTTCTATTAAATTAAGATGTCTATTATGTTATAAAAGATTAATTTCACGGAGAAGTACTCCGAGGTACAATGGTGTAACTGTTAACATCAAATGAATTAATGAATGAATTAAGCCTTTATTATAAAGAGAAATATAAAAGAAAATGGTTTAAAATAAACTACTAATATATACATATTTGTTAACAGCAAATATTCGTTATTTATTACAAATGTTCGTATAACCGCGCGACTCAAAAACTCATTAATAAAAAAATACTTTTTTATTCGTTATTGTGTATTATTAATAATTAGATATTTATGGTTAGTACTGATAGAGATATATTAATTCGGAGAAAGTGTGATAGAACTGTTATTATACTTAAAGCCTGTGCTGTTCAAATACACAGGGTTACTGTGTAGTTAGCACACTTACCAATGCACACACATAGAAGCATTATTTCTCTCGTATTTATCCCTTTATTGGTTTTGAAGTAATTGTGAACCATTACATAACATAAAATAATGGTTTTTATAAAAATGTATAAAAAAACTAATTAATTGTTCATATTTAGAGTAGAAACAATAAAAAATAAAAAGATCAGGATTGAAAAACGAAAAATAACAATTGTGCTGGACGTGGTTTGTACTTTTAAACTGATTATAATATTTAAATAAGTGTTTTGAATTAAGGTTACAACTTAAGAAAAAGTAATAAGCCTTCATATCACACGAGTATGACTTCTTTCTCTTTGAGGTAGGATGGTTCAAAAACCAACTCCTTGTTTGATTGATTTTTTTTAATTTTCACTCAACATTTTCAATTTATTTTTTTCTTATAGTATTTTAAATAGAAAAATAATGTGAGTAGTAAATATAAGTACCCTTCTATTCGTAAATGCAACCTTACTTACATTCATACAGGACTTTCATATTATAAAAATGTGTATTATTAGAATATAACTTGAATTATATGTGCTTATATTTGTAACATTTAGCCTTCTGGCCAGATAAATATTATATTTATTTTTCTGTTCATATTTGTTATTCTAAAGGGACTTAGACCCAGAATAAAGTCACTTTTTCTATTCTATTCTATTCTTATATTCACTGTTAAAAAATATGCTCCATGTTTTAAAAATAAAATTTAAAAGAAAATTGTTTAGACTGTTTAGAGCCACTGAATTTATTAATGATTTTTTAAACAATTAAAAGATAATGTACGTCAACATTTGTTATTGAAAAAAACTGTTTTTAGTAGATAAAATAAATGCGAGAAAAAATTATATAAATGTGTTTACTATAATTTCAAATGATTTCTAAATAATCAAAGAAAAAAAATGAATAACTCAATAGAAACTGGTTCTGAAGAAGACCTGGAATGTGGGTCGAAATGTTTAAATCAATAATAAATTATATAAAAACAGGATTTATGACAACAGAGAAAAAATACGGCAAAAAATAATAGGGACAAAATATGGACAAATAAAGGTAACAACGAAATTTAAATATCTAGGAGAAATTAAATGCAACAACGGTTTGGAAAAAGAGACCATCACAAGGTTGGAAAAACTAAGCTTCGCAATAGGAAATATTTACAATAAGATGAAGCTATCCTCTAATCCAAAAATAAGACACTACAACATTGTGATTATACCCTAATTTTGTACGGGATGGAGAAACATGTCTCGCTAGGCTAGAAAAATTACTGGAAGGTTCTTGAGGAGAACCTATGGACCCAAGAAAACACAAGAAGGCTACAGGTGAAGACCCAACCAGGAAATATACAGGTGGATGAAAGACCTAGAAAACGAAATAAGAATCAGAAGACCATGATTCTACGGGCATATGGTAAGAATGGACTAAGGGAGACTAAACAAGAAAGTTTTTGGCAAATCCGTGAATACAAGAGTGTAAGAGGGTATGTAAAACAAATGAGAGAGGAAACAAAAACATTAAAAATAACAGACAAAAACTGCGTAGATAGAAAACAATTCTTGTGAAAAATAAAGAAAAACGGTAGAGTACTGCCTAGTCAGAAGATAAGAAGCAAAGGTACGCAGAAATTATGAGAACATATTGGGAGACAAGAAGGGCGAAAATGAGAAAGGAGAATTACTGACATTTGGGTGGTCTTAAAATGCCGTTTCTATGTGCATTGTTATTTTTGAAAGTGGTATAAGTCCATTTTTTTATATATCGAGATATACAAGTATTTGACTTTCAATAAATTAAAAAATATGGGCAAATGATATGTTTTTAACACTTAGCATTTGGCAAAGATTAATGTTTTTAACACTATACACCTTTTAAATTGTATTATGAAATAATAATCATTAAAATTATTTAAAAGAATAAACGATTTTTTTAAAGATCCAAATGGACTTATACCACTTTTAAAAATAACAGCTCATATGTCTCGAACACATTAAACCGTATTATTTAATTATAATTCTTCGACAACCAGAAATTAGTGACTTGCTGAAAATAAGACTTAAAAATACAAAATATTATAAAAATGTTTTAGTGGAATTTGATTGAATATTTATTACAACTAGATGATTTAGTGTGGACGAAACTTATTTTTTAACAAGTTTTTATTATCTTCGCCTGTATGTAGGTATGCATGAATTTAATTTTCGGCCACTTCAAAATACCTGATTAAATTGAAACTTTTAACAATTCTTAAGAACCGATTACAATATAATAATTTAACAACTTTGTCCCATTATTCTCGCCAGAACTGGATTAGCGATTTTTCTTTATCCGAAGACGCGATAACGCCTTGTGGCAAGAACTAATGCATGGCTTAATGTTTATGACAAGCATAAGACTACTGGCAGGATCAAATGGAGTGTTTCGTATATTTTGCAACAAAAAAAGTTATAAAAAATAAATATCAATCACGCTTTTGTAGCCAGCCGAGCTAAAAAATAGGAAATAAATAATAGTTTAAAAAATACTCTTAATAGGTAATAAAACCAAAAAGTAGAAAATAATTTTCAACAAGCTTAAATTAAAATCAGAGTGGTGACAAAAAATTATCTATATCATAAAAAAGCGTGGAGTGCTTGATGCTAATTGCAGTAAATTTTTATTGACTGATATTGGAAAAAGTAGAGTCATTGATAAAATATCTTTAAATGCCAGTTAGTTAATTAGTAGTTTTGTTTCCTATAAAAGTCTGTGTGTTTTTGAACTATTATTTTTTTTATAAAGTATAATCAATAAACATAATATGTTTATTATAAACATAATAGAGTATTATAAATTTAATATATTACAGACTAAGACCGACCTGGGGTTGACAAGCGGACCGGACCCGACTGAGAGGAGACGCTTCGAGAAGAGACAAGAGACGATTGAGGACCGGCGGTGTTAGCCGGGAGGTATTAGCCCCACCCCCCACCGCCCTGCCTTTACATAAACCATTGTAAGTCCCTTCGTAATGGCCCCCTCGTCAGTCTCAGCCTCTAATTACGTAAAGAAAACTATAACTACGTCTGTAGCCATTTAGTTTACAGATTTTCAAAGGTTCCTTCATTACGAAATAGGATTGGAGCCATTGGAAAGATAGTGCCGTTTAACACTGGGACTTTAACATTTTTTGTTTTCTTCGCCTTTTTTTTACCATTACATATTATTGTGAAGTTTTTCTCTATAATGGATGGCTGATTTTCAAATACATAATCAAATTTTGGGAATACGCAGGGTGCCCCAACAGTCTAGGCACTGTTTGTCTATCCCCAGTCTATTTGTTAGAGCTCTGAGAATGTCATAATAAAACTTTGATTATCTTAGCCCACTGTTTCTCAACATGGGGAATATCAGGGGGCGCGAGAAAAGTTGAAAATAAAAAAAGTTCTAGCTTAGTTTTGGTAATTTTTCTCTTACTAGGACTTCTTTATCTTAAACAGCAATTTATAATGTTTTATTTTTAAGTATTTTTGTTTTGAAGAGAAAAGATTTGCGCTGGCCGGGATTTGAACCCGGGTCGTTCATTGAACATTACTTTTAATTAGGATCTTGTTGACATATGCCAATATATTATTTATAATTTATTTTTATTAATTGTTATTTTTAAGGTAATTATTTTTGTTTTGAAGAGAAAAGATTTGCCCTGCCCGGGATTCGAACCCAGGTCGTCTGCGTCTCCGTTGCAATGCTCTAAACCACTGAACTATCAATTAAAAATAATTACCATAAAAATAACAATTAATAAAAATAAATTATAAATAATATATTGACGTATGTCAACAAGATCCTAATTAAAAGTAATGTTCAATGAACATTCTTCCCCTTGTATACATCGCAAAAATTGCGAGAACACGGGGATATAGGATCGGTGAAGAAAATGGATTTGTCTGGCTTGGTTACGAACCCTGGTAGCTCAGATGGTTAGAGCACCGTACTAGAAATGCGGACGATCCGGGTTCAAATCCCGGCCAAGGCAAATCTTTTTTCTTCAAAACAAAAATATTAAAAATAAATTATAATGTTTTATCTGGCAACTGTAAAACTAAAATCTTTTATTTTCAATGAAATACTTGTTGTTATACTTGATTTCTTCATAAGCCCATACAATTTATTGTGCAAAGGGACTTAAATTTAAACAATGGAGGCGTGGTGCAAAAAAAGTTTGGGAACCCCTGTCTTAGAAGAGTCTCGTCATGGAACAATCATATGGTTTCGTTGGTGACCAAAAAATGAATAAACGATTCACATATTCTTCATTTCACGCAGGCTGGAGCCATTCCTTGAGGAATAGGCAAGAGGATACAATCATAAGGCTAGTTTCTGCATCGGTTCTATATACTGAAAATGTTTCTAGATCAAATACATGGGAATGAAAAATATATTTAATTATTAATTTTAATGAATACTCTATCTAAAAAACATCTTTACTATTCGAGCCTGAGTTCATGCGCGACCCTACGTAATCTTAGTGGCTCATACATATTGTTATTGTGCAGCTTATGTTTTTCAAATATTGTTACTTATGCACTCCCATTAACCAACAACAACCAATATACAACAACTCACCCATCCTACAGACAAACTAAGTACATTACCTTGGACTAACATTGGATAGGAGAATGACATGGAGTCCATAAATTAAGAAAAAACGCCAGTCACTAAATGTTAAACTCAATTTAATGTATACTGTATTAAGAAAAAACTCAAAATTAGAAACAACAACAATTAAACACGTACAATTATTTACTAAAGCCAGTTTGGACTTCTGCATTACAAAATTACGGCATCGCTAAACAGACCCACAGAAAACGACAACAAACTTCCCAATAAAAAATACTTACAAAAGCACGATGGTGTAGCAATACAAAAAACTGTGCATGGAAACTTAAAAATACACACGGTTGACGAACACATACTACAAACGTTTTCAAGAAAAACCACACGGACACCCAAACCCATTGATAGAACGAATGGCTTCGACTCTCATGCCTGGGAACACTAGGAAGAGACTAAAAAGAACGTGGATGAGGGATATAATAGGTTGGGGAAAAAGAAATCCATTATTTTCTCGGTAGATGGCTGTAGTGATCGATATCTCGTAAAGTATAACAGTTGCAAGTTTATGCTCGTTGTCAAGATGATATTTCACACTAAAAAAATATTTGGCTGTTTTTTGTTTGTTCCATTCAGTTGTGAGTTACAGGCTGTTACAATGGAAGTCAACAAAGAGAAAATTCGGTACATTTTACTGTTTTTCTTTGATAAAGGCGAAAATGCAAGCCAGGCCGGTGAATGGTGTTTAGGGTCTCGATACTGTAGCTACTAATTACGTGCAATTTTGGTTTCGTAGATTCCGTTCAGGCATTTTTGATGTTAAAGATGCACCTCGCACAGGCAGGCCTGTCGTCGAAAATGTCGATAAAATCACAGAAATAAACCGAAAATGGCAACAAATTATAGATATAACAAAACGGTGCACATTTGACCCAAATCGGACAATCCGAATATAATATACAAAATAAAGTTTTGAATTTCACGCAAAAATAATGGATTTCTTTTTCCCCATCCTATTATTACCATAGGAAATTAAATCAAACCACGGGAGAGGTACCGCTGGACCCTTTTCACCTTCTTGGCTCTCATGTCACTTTGTTTTAATTTACTTTCAGCCAATCCGCTGATTTTCAATTGTTTGTTCTTATCAGGTGTTGGCTATCTAAAAAATCTAAAGTGAAAAATAATTTGTTACTTATTAAATTTTAATTGAAAAAGTTACTATTAAGTATTTTGCATATTTTTGGTGGGGCAGTGGCAGAAATTACTTAATCAGTGGGATCCTGTAAGATCTTGGAGATCCTTCTGGGGCTCACCCATCCTTTATCAAAGGGGTATCCATAATTAGGAGAAAACTCTGACTGTAGTGCGTGTCCTTAGCTTTTCTTCACAACCGCTTGCTTAGATACAGTAGAATCTATTATGAACTGAATCCAAATATCCTTCGTGGATTGTGGATTGTAGTGGTACAGTTTATGATAATATGATGGTCCAAATAGTTTTGAAAACTATTTCTAGATAACTCACTCGCCTGGCACTGTTAGAGAAGATCCTGCTGACTATGTAGCCTAATTTATAAACATATTTAATATATGTTATTATTATAACAAAACCGACCACCTCACAGCTACACGTTTAGAAGATACACTTTCCAACGCGTGCCAAGTTTCCAGTACATATTTAGGAAGCCGTGTAGACGAGAATTTGAATGAGGAGAATGAAATCAGAGCCTTAGCGATTTAATTTCCTAATTTTATACTTTTATATTATATCATCAACCCAGGTTGATGAGATGGACTGCTATGTTCTTACGATATGCGGAGGATTTGATTTTTCAGATAATTCTAAGAAGATTATTAAGAAATATAACTTAAATAAAGTACTTCTTCTTTCTCAAGCAACTTAAACATCTATCCTCAATTGAGGGAAGAATATTCAAATATTTTTTGTTTAACCAACGATTTTTAATTTCTATTTTTGCGAGTTTTTTTTACTTACATATACGCAGTACAGGAGTGTCCATGGATATTTTAACGAAAGTAGGTATCCATTTTGAACATAATATATTTTCGTCAAAAATTATTTCTTATTTAAACTTATATATGTATATCTATTGTTAAAGTAACCCTATGAAAGTACTTTTATTGGCACATTACACACCACTGTACTAATCCGTATTTTAATTACTCTTTTAATGAAAATGAAATCATAACA
This sequence comes from Troilus luridus, assembly GCA_964056705.1. NCBI lineage: Eukaryota > Metazoa > Arthropoda > Insecta > Hemiptera > Pentatomidae > Troilus > Troilus luridus. Next base: position 36,983,781 of record OZ057412.1, read on the forward strand.
TATATAATAATCAAAAATGTACAAAAAACCGTTATGATTTAATAATCTATACATATAAAATGCTTTGTCCTAAATGACTGACTTAGGTATCAACGCACAGCCTAAACCGCTAATCGTAGAGACCTGAAACTTGGAGGGTGTGTTCTTTGCATGACGTAGGCATCCGATAAGAAAGGATTTTCCGAAATTCTACCCCTAAGGGGGTGAAAAATGGGGGCAAAGTTTGTATGCTTGCTCACGTGTTTCTTACTCGCAAAATCTACACATTTTTACTGAAAAAAACAAATCAAGTAACATAGTTCACTTCTCGCTGCTGCAGTACGACAAGTGAAACCGTTATACTAAGTAATCCTTTTCAATAAATTTAATAACATTGCATACTAATCCTTCTGTCCGTCCCGTTTGTTAATGTAAGTTTCACGGCTGTACTGATCCGTCTGTGATGAAATTTGATATGGATAATCTCAAGCCTGGGGAAGGACATAGGCTACTTTTTATCAACACACCACACAGACAAAGTTTATATAAAATTGTAACCTGATTGACTAACACACCCAGCTTTCAACGCACAGCAGAAGCCACTGAACTTAGCATCTTGAGATTCGCAGATAGGTTCTCTGTATAGCTTAAATGAGCACTAAGAAAGGCATTTGGACAATTTCAACCCCAAGGGTCTTCCCTTTAATATAATAGGGGTTCAAAGATTGTATGGAATCCGTCACTTTTTAAGTTAGACATCTGAAATTTCGGATGTACGAGTAACTTATAGTTAAAAAAAATTAAATTATTTATTTTTCAAATGATCAGTCACGAAACTTTAGGAGGCAGACAGAAATCCACGTGAGCGAAACCGTGGGAAAAAGCTAGTAATAATTATAACTTAATATACATTCTTGTTCAGACACCGGTCTATTATTTCCTTTTAATTTTATTGAATAAACTAAATTTGAACTTCGATATTCATACATTTGGCAGCCATAAATTTCGTGTTTAAATGTTTGGACTTCTTTTTATAGTGAAAAATAATGTTATTGATTATGAGAAATCTTTGTAAGTATTATTTTGTATGTGTTCAGTAAAAACCAGTGTTAGTTTGTAATTTGTGGATTTAATTAATTTGTATTGTTAGTATTCAGTCTTAGAATAAACCTATTCATAGTATTTAAACTTTTACATCCATAGAAAAATATTTTAGTTGGCGAATAAAATTTAGAAAACAGAGTAACTTGAAGCTATGAACATACTTTGTTAAAAATCTTACTGAAATATACAATCTGTGAAAAAAACTCTTAGTGCTACAACCAAAATAATTGTAAATTACTCTCCTTACTCCATTTCTCCGAGTAGATGTTTCAACCTCTATCATCTCAACTAATATTGTATCCAAAACATGGACGCCTTTTGAAGAAAAATTTATAAGAATGGATATTAAACAATAGAGACTTACATTATTACATCGATCTTTTGGGGTTAAATGAAGATTTATTTATTTTATTGGCGTAAACGTTTCCTCTGTTTTATAATGCTCGGAATAACTTAATATCATAACTTAATCTTTATATATTTAATTGTGAATTTAGTACCCTCCAACCTCTATCCGTTAAACTGTAAAAGGCCTTAAAATCGACTGCATCACCTTCGAGATCCGATCATATTCGAAATTTAGCTGTACTCCTAATGCCCATTGGTTATATATATATAAATAATAATGGAAGTTATTTTTTCTAGTTAAAGAATATTATTGGCAAAACCTTATACGCACTGCTTCACTTGGACTACTTGCGAACGAGGGTAGTCATTGCTCTTAATTGTTTCAGATCGAAGGGAGATACCCAGCAATTATGTCGCCTGGAACCTCAATCTCTCACCTTGGTTGAGAACCAATTGAATAGTGGCGACGATTCATCTCCGGGCTCTGCTACGAGTAACAGAGGCGGGAGGTGGCCCAGGTCCTGAAGAGGACCTTTCGATCTCTTCTTCCAGGACTTTAATTTTGTAATGAAACACTTCGTCGATGGAAATTTACGTCAGTACAATCACGAAAAAATGAACCGGCTGTGTTCGACAACTCGAAAAAGTACTGTCTTCAGTGTTGGTTAGTTTCTATTAGGATCACATTACTGGGTCTCCTAACTACTCCTAGGCAGAGTGAGGCTTCTCAGTAAAGCTTTTAAGCACGGAAAGAACATTGATATCTGTACTTCTTGGAATACCAGAGATATGAGTTCACGTCGTTGTATCCTATACCGCCAATATGGCAATGAGGGCTAATCTGCTCTGAGAAATAGGTCTTTACATTCTAGAAGAGAACGAATTTCCTCAGGTATTGACGAAAGATAGAACAATTTAAGATATTTCTGTGTGGGTGGAAAACAATTACAGACCCCACCCATTTCTGTTTGGGTTAAAGGGTAAGAGTAGCAGCTGTCCCAGGAAGACCACCGGTCAGAGGAGGAGTAAAAAAGAACCATGGTCAAAACTGAGGAAGAGCAGAAAATACCTCTATTTATTTCTTACATCGATAAATCTTTAAGTAAGAAGCGGTTGTAAAATTGCGCGAATTGAGCAAATAGTGTTGAGATTTAATAAATATGACATTTTGATATCACTCGAGTAAAATACTACTTCGGTATTATACTTTTCGTATTAATTTAATATCGATTTGTGAGGTCAGTCTGAAAATTTTAGTTAGTTAAATTATATCTTAAAGCCCTATTAGGAGGATCATCTGAATCAGGTGTGGCCAAATCGTGGTGTATTCCATGTTCCAAATTAATTTCATTCGAAGGAATAGGATAGATATATTATAACATGAAACTTATGAAAGAAGGGTGATTTTCATACTCCCAACATAAGGATTTTTATGTGATTAAATATACCAAAACCATTTACTTCTACTGTACTTAATCGCTTTATCTATATTTTCTCAAAATAATATGAAAAGGTAAAACTGACAAAATTGAAGTTCCAGTACGTTTATCTATAATATGTTTACAAGAAGAAGAAGAAGATAAAAGACGAACAACTGACAAAGGCTCGTAAGACACAGCTGTTACACAAGGAAGAGGTCAACGATAATGCGGCATCGAGCGAAATATGAAGGCAATGACGGTGCAGTTCTAAGCCTCCAGGATTTGAGGAAGTGGCCTAGATAAGGCGTCTGGCCGATGATCATATCGGCATCTGTAGTCGTTCAAACCAACTATTTTACAAACAAGTTACGCATTACCGTTTATAGAAACATAAAATATACAAACCGTAAACTCTACGCATCATTGAACAGATGTAGAATTACGGTACTAGGTTTTTAAGCAAATATTATAGTTGTAAATAAAAACTCAATTAATAAACTTAATTAATAAATTAATATTTACTATAAATGACTTTTTGGAAATTTTAGTCTAAGCAGAAAAATATAACATTTTTTGTCAATCTCATAAGAATAAATTTCTGTCGCGAAATTAACTAAATAAATGCCCCTGAGAAAATAGTTATAAAATAAAATAACGCTACATTCCACAAACCATCACTAAATCCACTTGTTCTTTCTCTTTCCTATTCCCTGCTATCCGGACTTGCTTGAAGAAGATTAAAAAGACAAAGACCAAAAGACCTAATCGAGGACTATTGATCATTTTAAACATTTCATATTCCTACAATTCAAGGAGAAAAACAAACACTAAGATTAAAGTTGCTGGATGCAAAACTGGGCAGGTCCAAATATAATATAAACGAATAATATTATTACTTTTGGAGAAAGATTTTTTTTTCTCATTTTAACGACTACCGAAAATCTAAGAAGATAGAATAGAAAAGTAACTTTATTCTGGGACCAAGCCCCTTTAGAATAACAAATATGAACAGAAAAAGAAACATAATATTTATCTGGCCAGAAGGCTAAAGTTACAAATCAGAAAGCGTGTAAAAAGTGACAGAAAACAATTTAAAAAGAAATATTTTTTATTTTTATTTTTTAAATTTATTTATTGATATTTACAACTGTATCAAAAAAAATACATCTAGTAAATGGGCTAAGCGATACATAATGGCATGTGAAAATGACAAGTAGAGAAACTACCCACTGGTAGTACTCAAATCACAAGTTCAACTAAGAAGTCATGGGGCCATCTTCTTTTCAGACGCCTCGGAGGATTATCGGGAGTTGAAGAGGAAGCTAGGTTTAAAACTAGAGGCTTTGAGTGGAAATGAAGTTTGTTATGAAAGGATAGATAGCGGGTTCGGGCCAAATCAGCAACAAATGGGACATTAAGGTCGTTATGGATGATTTTATTCTTAACAAAATAAGGAGCATTAAGGATTTTACGAAGGATTTTGGATTGTAGGGATTGGATACGAGAGGAATTCGATGGCTTAGTGGAGCCCCAAAGCTCTACTCCGTAGGTCCAAATAGGTCGTATGATGGTCATGTAGATGAGTCTTTTGTAATTAATTGGGAGCTTAGAGCAATTAATTTGTCTAGTAAGTGTTGAAGTAGCCTGAAACGTCGAGCGGTTTCTTGTCTTTTCAGTCTCGTATGAGGATAAAAAAAAAAAATTAAAACAACTAAATAACACAATGAATTATTCTATACATTACATTCTAAGCAAATGAATTATAAAACATATTTTTGGGATCCTCAAGGTAGTATCCTTGGCCCAATCCTTTATACAGTTTATACAGCTGACATCCCAACTCATCCTAATACTATCCTTACCACATATGCTGATGATACATGTGTATTATCAGTCAATACCAATCCAGTTATTGTATCCCAAAGCCTCCAATCCCATATCACTGATCTTGAAGAATGGTGCCAGAACTGGAGAATTAAAATAAATTCTCAAAAATCCCATCAAATCACTTTTACCTTACGTCGTAAACCAATGACAATGACTTCCTGCCCTTCAGTATCCTTTAATAATATCCCACTTGTGCCTGTAGAACAGGTCCGATACTTAGGGTTGCATCTCGACAAACGATTAACCTGGAATCCTCATACAAGACTGAAAAGACAAGAAACCGCTCGACGTTTCAGGCTACTTCAACACTTACTAGACAAACGCTCTAAGCTCCCAGTTAATTACAAAAGACTCATCTACATGACCATCATACGACCTATTTGGACTTACGGAGTAGAGCTTTGGGGCTCCACTAAGCCATCAAATTCTTCTCGTATCCAATCCCTACAATCCAAAATCCTTCGTAAAATCCTCAACGCTCCTTATTTTGTTAAGAATATAGTCACCCATAACGACCTTAATGTCCCATTTGTTGCTGATTTGGCCCGAACCCGGTATCTATCCTTTCATAACAAACTTCATTTCCACTCAAACCCTCTAGTTTCAAACTTAGCTTCCTCTTCAATTCCCGATAATCCTCCGAGGCGTCTGAGAAGAATATGGCCACGTGACCTTCTTAGTTGAACATGCGATTTGAGTACTACCAGTGGGTAGTTTCTCTACTTGTCATTATATCATGTCATTATGTATCACTCAGCCAATTTACTTGTTATATTAATGTAATATAGTTGTAAATATCAATAAATAAATAATAATAAATATTTTTGGGAAGCTAGGAGATGTTGGAACAGCAAGGATTTAAATGACGATAGTGAGGGACTATGACGGATGTCAGGAGGGATAGAGTTCCAGCGGGCGAGAAAGGAACGTTCGAATGTTTTAGTTCTGTGAGAACGGATATAGAGATCGGAAAGGCGGGATCTTGTTTTATGGTGTTGAACTGAGGATTTGAATTGGAGGAGTTTGTAGGTATATGTAGGGTGTTGAGAGTGAATGGATTGGTATAAAAATGAACAGAGGAAATTTTGTTTTCGGAAGGAGGGAAGAGCCACTTTAACTCATCATAAAGGTGGGACACGCGCGATCGCCTCGGAGTACCTAGCACGAATCTAAGAGAGCAATTCATTATTCTCTTTAATCTGTCTTCGAGCATTTTAGAAAGGCCTCCACATACCACGCTACAATAGTCAAAGTGGGGGAAGATGACAGAAGATCCGAGAAGCTTACGGGAAGATTGTGTAAGAAGATGTCGAGAACGATGGAATAACTTCAGGGAACTAATTGACCGTCGGGATATCTGGGCGATGTGTGATCTCCAATAAAGATTTTGATCGATGGTAATGCCTAGGTTTTGGACAGAGGAGTTGAACGTGATAGGGTGGTCGTTTAGGATTAATGTTGGGAAGGTGTGGATGGATGTAAGGAGGGAATTGGGATCTAAAACAATGGCCTGAGCTTTCATTGTGTTCAATTCCAGGTCTTCCTGGATACTGGCGAACGCAATTAATAGCTCAGAAGGAGGAAAGGACAAATAGACATGGAAGTCGTCAGCATTAAATAAGGAAAGAACAGCAAAATCAAAATGTTTAGTACTAAGTGAATGATCGGTAAGTAGGTTTCACATGGTCGGTGAATAAATGGTTAACTTCAATATATCATTCCAGATACGACCAATCAAATTGATGTTGTAATGGTGAATTGTGAATAACATTCTAGTAATATGCACCAAATGCCAACCATTTAAAACAAAAACCTGATTTAAGGCGCAGATTAAAAAAACGCTGCCCTGAAAATTAGGCAAAATTTTCCACCACCACTCCCAAAACCACTTATTCACTGGGACTGTAGTTATAATATAGAAGTATTTTAATATGTATTTTTATCACTTTTGCCATCAACCCGACTTTATATTCTTATAACATTTTTTTTTTCGATTTAAAATATTGTAACGACAGTTTATACAACTGAATTGTTACATAAATATAATCTCGAAAATAACTCATGCCCCAGTTACGGATAAATCGGCATTAAGATTTTTTTAATCGGGACACCGGGAGCAAAAAGAATCGGCTAATTTACCTTGAAGACGTAAATGCCGAGGATTCCGTTTGACGGCTAAGGTTATCAAAAAGAGCCGACACGTTTACTCAACACATCTCCTGCCCAGTTACAAAACAGTGGCGAATATCCTCAAAGGGTTCTTCTTTCATTGGACGGTTTCTATTGTTATGGAAACATTCAATAGAGGTCCCATTCTTATGCCAAAGGCTACTCTTACATAAATCTCTTTGCTGCTATGAAAGAAAAGATATAAAAGGTGAAAAGCTATTTTTTAAATATTAATTAAAGTTAACAAAACATAAACTATTTCATCATGATCATAGCCATCCTCTCTACCGCTAACGCAGTGTGAGGTTTCCTTCTGAACGTAGATCCAGTCAATAAGATTAAATTTCTCTACACGGAGTAGACTTGCATGTTTTCTAGCACATTAGGGAAAAAAGAAACTTTTTTGTTCGTCATATGTCTACTCTCTTTCAAGCCCTCTAACCCTAAACTGAGAATTATATATAACTACTAGCTGACCCGGCCACGCGTTGCTTTTATTATAAAGATTACGTTAAAATTTGAATTTTAAAGAAACAATGAATGAATGGAAAAAATGAATTAAATAGATTTTTGATTTTACATTTTATTCATCTTATATCTAAGTATAGTATATAATAAATAAATAATATACAAAATTCTTAACTGATAAAATATAAACATTAGATTAACGAATGAGGTATTATCATGGTTGATTTATTAATTATGGCTAATACTATTTTTTTAAATTATAACTATTTATTTCAATTTAACTAGGCGCTAATCGATGCATTTTTTAAATCTGCCCTTTACTAATACAAAATAGATTAGATGGTTTACTAACACGTGAGTATGCAACATATAATTGTCCATGGGAGGAAACATGGATGTTCTAGCAAATGGACATTGTCTGGCCTTGAGACTTGTTGATGGTCATAGCAAAAGCCAAGCGTATATCAAATTGAAGTATTTTGAAAGTTATTATGGGTTCTGATGGTATCATTGGAATACTTGACTACAGGACGATTTCTCCTTTAAAGATTCCAGTCAACATTGCTCCTTCAATAACATTCCCGGTGATATTTTTGATGACCAAACGTGTACCATTCCATAATTGGTGGATTCAAATTACGCATTATCAATAGTAATAGCCGACACATATCACTTAGAGGTATGAAAAATTTCAAAAAATCAAATTTCATCTTCTTTAAAAATTGTTGTTTATGTTTTTCCCTTAAACGCACCAATTAGGAGATACAGGCCAAAAACTGAAATAACTCCGACAATTTCGAAGTTTTTAGGCCACCAAAAGTATTCCCGTCTGTTTTTTTCGGTTGCAAATTTGGATTCACACTACTCAGACATGGCCTTAAAACATATCAAAAATGCAGCATCATTAAGCGTCATTGCTACGATCGACGCATAATTAATAATAATGGCCGACCCATATCACTTAGGGTATGAAAAATAGTTAACGTCCGCTTCTCAGACCTACTGAATATAGACACAAAATTTCATAAGAATCGGTCGAGTCGTTTCGGAGGAGTTTTGTTACAAACACTGTGACACGACAATTTTATATATTCGATATTTTTATATATAACTATAATTTTATACAGAACATAAAAAATTACTAAATATGTCGCCATATCTTACAACAGAATGTACATGAACGAAAGAAAAACCGGCAATTTGTGTGATTGCAATGATGTTCATTCAACGAACAGCAAAGAATGAATGCACAGTATTTAAAATATCTTCAAATAAACAATCAGCTATCCATTACAACTGTAGGATAAACATCAGGCGAAGATCTGGTCTTTCTGGAAATCTTTCTTTCTTATCTTTTGATATTATTATCTGAGCTTAATCCTATTTTATCTGCTATAATTGTTTATTCATTTAACGTCACTTTATGCTGCAATGGCTAACCAGACGATACTCCAGTCAGAAATTTTCCCTGTTCGAGCGAAATTTTTTTTCTCTTTATATTTAATAAAAAAACATGTCTACCATGGAAATCACCCAATTGTATGTGAATTCACATAAATAAGATCATTGCACACCGGGGTTTTTTTCAGATAATTTTTAGATTTTTTGGTACACAGTAAAACCAGAGCCAAATTTTGTTTTTCTGTACTTTACAGATTTCATTAGTTCATGAAAAGTCTTATTTCGACGACTAGTTTACTCAGAATAACTGATAATTGCACACACGGTATGCAGGCCGTCTGTGGTGATTTCAATACTAACAACATTAGAGGGCTTATCATCTATAAAATTCTCGTGGTAAAAGTGTATCAAAGAGCTTTGAGTATTTTAAACTCTACCTCAATCTAGTTGTTGGCATAATCACTATCAAAGACAATTTTAATAGATTTATTAGTCGCAAGATCCTTACCATTTTCATATGTATAAAGTATTTCCTCTTTCTCATTTCTTTGACCTGGCTTCCTTGAACTAACCCACCCTTCGGAACTTAATTGGGAGGACAGCCTAGCGAGTGTGATTTCGACCAAATCACCTCCTCTACAACCGTTCTATTAAAAACAGAACAATCTATACCTTCTTTTATTTGTTTCATGTTGTCCCAGTTTTGAACGACTCTATTATTTTGGTATTTATAACATAATTGACAGTCTGCTACAAATAGTTTGTAATATAGGTAAGTAAATATTTATCCATTTCATAATAGATATTATTAAAACGTTTGTTTAGTATATAAAAGTCTACGTACAATTAATAAAATACAAGTAAACAACCGTAATTTAGAAAAGGTTATCGTAAATAAACAGCAACTCTTAAAACAGTATAATCAAATGGTTTGGGCAAATGAACATCAACAAATGGGATGATAAAAACATCATCTAATAAAAGGAATATTAAATTATACAAGACTTCCACTGGGTCAACAGCCTTCTAATTCATCATTGTTATTCCAGGCCTTCTACTAAGTCTGTAATCTCTTATTTCCAACTAGAGATGCCACACAGGCATACAACACATGATCCTGTATATAACTGTAAAAATTACATTTTTTTTTCAATGATATATGTTTTGCAAAATAAAAATTGCTGCTACTGGAGCTAGAAAAAAAAGTATTTATGGACACTGGAAGCTGTACTCCTAACCCCAAGTTCCCACCTATTCATGCTACATTTGTATGCTTTGGGTAGTACATAATTTTAATATTTTGTGATTTATTTTTGCACCACTATTCATTCCTAATGAAAACAATTTTTTTGTAAAGAACTCTTGTCCAACTATTATCTTAAGCAACGAAAAGAGGAAAGACAAAAAAAAAGCAGCATTTTGACCATCATGATCATGCCTATATCTCAATAATTTCAGTTCAGAGAAAGCAGTAAGTACTAAGCTAAAAAGCACAATAGGATTCAACTCAACTTAAGCTCACCCACTATGATAAATACAGGATACAATATGATAGGACCACACAATAGATATGCTTTTATGAATAACTGGATACCAGATTTTTATTCAACCACATATTTGATTGTGTACACTTTTTTAACTTACTTCATTTATTGTTCGTTCCTTCACTTGAACATGGACATACTCCATCACCTTTTCCATTCACTCCATCCTTAGCTAACATCTACCTCCTCCAGGATGATCATAGACTGTTAGGGGTTGAATCTGGCCCTTTTGTCCCCTCCTACATCAAATACAATTTTGCTAAGCTCCTCACTAGTAAAAGTTCTCAAGTCCCCATCATCTCCCTACAATGGTTTATCATGTGTCACACTTGTAATTCCTCATGGCAAAGCTACATGAATTTTTATTAGATGCTATAGAGCTTTGTATTCTTATATTTCATTATTTTCCCATTATTAATGCATCCAAATAGATTACATTAAGGTTTCAACCACTATTCGGGTATGATTTATTAATATAGTGCACAAAAAAGTTTAAAAACCTTTACAACTACAACCCATGAAGGGTCTTGGGCTCAGTTCATGCCAAGAGACTGTGCTTTTTCTAAGACAACGGTTGTGAAAGGAGGTGATTTGTCCTAGATCACACTCAACCATCATATTATTCTCTTTTATTTTCGGGTACTCCTTTACAGGGGCTGAGTGATTCCCAGGAGGGTTCCAGATCTCAAAGGATCCATCCTCAGCAGCTGCTAACAGAATAAATAGAATCTGCCAGCAGCGCTGCCTCTAACCCATGTGCAATTGTGACCTAGGCACCCTCTAGTTGGTTTCGCCTCTCTGGAGGTTTGCGGGGCCCATGTGCCCCGCACATAAGGTCAAGCCGGCCCTGTCTGCCAGCATCCAGATTTGAACCCAGGGCCTTTGGCACAGCAACTCAGCGCTCTTACCACTAAACCACTTCACTCCACTAAAAAACGCATACCTACAAAAATAATTATTTCAATATATAAAACAAATTATAGGCTTGAGGAGAAATCACCTCCCTACACAACTGTTGTCAACAAACAGTATAGTCTCTACCACATACTGACCTCTTTGAGTTGTAGTGGTACAGATTTTTTTGTTTATAGGCATGAGAGCTAGCAAGCTGTAGATACAAATTTCTTTAGCCACATTAGATTTATACATTGTAAAGTCTAGTTATTTAATCAACTATACAATTATTCAAAATGGCCCTAACTATTGTCAAACATAAATCCCCAGCCATCTTTTCAAAAGATTACTTTAAAAACATTTAAAATAATTTCTTGCTCTTTAAATATAACAATGTTAGTGCCTTATGTGAAAACAAAAAACTCCTTTTAAAAAAAATAAATATTTTTTAAACAAAATTAGAGATGTTAAGAGGAAAAAAATTACAAATAATACTAAAAGTAGTACCAAATTTTATTGAGGTACAATTAAGAAATAAAAAAATTAACGATTGGACTTGGCAACTCGTTCCAGCTCATCTTTCTTCTTGATTGCATATGAGTTGGAGGATCCCTGAAAAAATAAAATACAAATATAAATATGAAATAAAGAAAACCAAGATTCCACAGGTCCAATAATTGGTTAATTAACTTTTACAGCCAGTTCTGAACCTGTCAACACTAGATTAATTGACAATCCTCTAACATACATGCTGAGATATCTTGCTCAATATAACGTAAATGTCAACAAAAATAATATTTAAAGTATTTAAAAATCTGTCTCATATAAATCCAATCTAGACATCTTACTTTCAGATAACTGCAAATCATCACCAGATTTCAGAGGCCTGGACATTGGATTGACTTAAAGAGCAGAAATCATCATTAAGTTTTATTTCATTTTTCCTTAACTTTACCAAATTAAAAGTAAAATTAACAGAAGGAGGTTAAGTAAAAGTATCAATAAAAATATTGGGTAAATATTACACAAGTTGTCGCTTCGAGTTGAGTCCCAATAACCCTTCATTCGTTTTTCTTTATTATGTTATCATGAGCATGGAAAAGAGAACATAATTAAGAGAATTATGTATACTTCGGTAATTATTTCATTTAGAAATGAACATTTCAACATACATACATAATCTACACTTCAAAATGTTAGTTGAAACATTTATTTCTATATGAAATGATTACCGAAATCTACTCATTACCCATAACTACATTTTCTTGTCTATACTAAAGCTCACGATAACATGAATTATTGGAAAATATTAAAAATGAAATGAATAAACAGTTAAAACTTGTTGTAATTCAGCTCGAAGCAACAACCTGCGAAACAGATACAAAATATTGTAGTTAATTAACCGTAATTGTAGCCTAACCAATAATAATAGGACATCAAACATAAAAATCTTGAAATCTAATGTTAACTTTCAGATAACTGCAAATCATCACCAATATTCAGAGGCCTGGACATTGGATTGACTTGATTAAGTGCAGAAATCATCATCAAGTTTTCATTTTTCACTTTTCCTATTCAAAAGTAATCTTAACATAGATCATATGACACATTAATAAAGGTATTTTAAAGTCAATCAACAGAATTTCTAAATGAACCAGATGAGTTCCTCATGTCCATCTAGCTAACTGTCGACTTGTTAAAATTACTCGAACTCTCATTTTTGTATAATTTTTATATTACATTTATGAATATTTTTTTTATTTATGATAATCTGTTGTCATTCTTCTTTAGTCAAATTCAATTTTTAAATTTTTACTATACAACTGTGTATGTATACATTTTTTTTTTTTTTTGTGTACACAAATTTAAACTGAATACTTTTTGTTCTTTTTATTGTAATTTTTACATAACACATTTCTGTTGTTTAAGGCATTTGTGTTTTACATGGTTAATTCTTGCTCAATAATTAGGTCTATACTATCTGAGAAGAATATTTTTTTTTCTAGATTAGGGTTTAGTTGTAATAGACTAGTCACACAACACTGCAGCCTAATGATATTAAAATGGATTTGATTAGATAGATGTTTTTTTTAATATTAATTAATGTTTCATGTTCAAAACTTTCAGATAACTGCAAATCATCACCAATATTCAGAGGCCTGGACATTGGATTGACTTGATAAAGGGCAGAAATCATCATCAAGTTTTCATTTTTTCTAACTTTTCCATTTCAAAAGGAGGACTCATCAAGATTTTCATTTCTAGAAGTAAGCCTAACACAGGGAGATGATCAAATCTTTGTTAACATTATTAATAAAGATATTTTACAGTCAACCATATTAAATCAAAATAGTGTAACGGGCTGAGGAAAATTTTTATTTAAATAAAATGCATTAATTACAGCTTTTAGTTCAATGCTATAAATGTTAGCGAACGTTATATTTAATTAGAACACATCGAATGAATGTAATCTGTGTTGAAAGAATTGTACTCTAATCTTTGTGATCAAAAAGAAGTCTTTTATCAGTTGATGTCAAGTTTATTTTTAGTTTTATATATTATAGAGAATGATTTAGCATTTAGTTGCTTCTTTTCATTAAGATGTTTTAGAAAGATTTTAGGTTTCAAGGATTTTAATATGTACAAATATGTTATCCTATGCCAAAAAAGATTTGTTAATGTTATTTATTTTTGTGGCTAATTACATAATTTTTCTTTGTATATGGTTTTGTTTAAAGGCATTGTAGGTCCTTAATATTTAGTTTAGATATATTTTATTAAATATGAATTTTTATTAGAAGGCTCTTGTCTGCTTGTGGCGATGCCAAGTCATCAGTCTGATACGGAAGTGACTCAGCATTTCCGCCCCCTTCGAGTCGATCTGAGGGAATATTTAAAAAGTTGGATTCAATTCGCGAGTAGTTGGGATAATGATGACCACCAGATGTCACCACCTCACTGACCCCGGGATAAGAATGTTGATGCTAGCTCGGATAAGCCTTCAAATACCCGGCCGTTTTACCTCTCGAGTGGAGTGGAGCAATTGAAAACTGGCTGAGCTACTGCCCGGCGGGTGTCTCCAGCCTGGAGATTGGGCTAAAGATGAGTTGAAGGCGTGTACTAGCGAGAAGAATCGGGTCCGGAACAGAAGACAGAGGAAGGTAAGAGATTTCCTCGTTACGGTAATCGGACAAGACTTGGGGTGAGGCAAGAGGGTGGTCAGTTGAAGATAGAGCCAGTTAATTATTTCATTTGTCGCGTTTGGCCACAAGACAGATAGGAATCTTTTCTTGAAGTATTGGTGCATCCAGAATTATGAGTAGAGAAGAGGGGACTGGTTTTAAATAGAAATTAAGTAATGGTTATGAGATAATGAGTACTGAGGGTGAATGTTTAACTTGTAATTACCCCATATGAATATTGTTCTAAATGATGGATATGATTATTGTTGTAGATGATGGATCGAGTTTTGTTTGGGAATTATTAATTTTATTACTGGTTACGAGGTAATGAGTTCTGATGGGGAATGTATAAGTTGTAATTAGTATTAGTGCATATGGTTATTACTATAGATGAGGGATATGATTATTGTTATAGGTGATAGATCGAGTTTTGTTTGGAAATTATTATTTTATTAGTGGTTTTAGGAATTCTGAGTATTAATGTACAATCTGGTGTATGATTCTAGTTCATATGTTATTGTTTAGTGCTGTTATTGACGGCGAATCTTATGTTAAATTTAAAGTTTTATTTTTCCTGTTGACTGAGAATTTCTGCTTGCAAGGTATTTATAAATTTATATTAATCTAAAAACAGTTATGATTCATGACCTAGCCTTTAAATTTCATTACATAATTACCAAGAAAAAAAACAAAACTAGAAGATCCAAATTCATTCAAAAACATTAGGAAATAATTTTACATTGAAAAAAATCAGGCTAAACCAAAATACAGTTAAGATGGCATCTACGGTCAATAACAATAGATTGAACTTAGATTAACCACCTTTCTATCCTTCAAATAAAACTTTTTTCTCATTGATTTTACACCATTACATTTTATAGTCAACTACAGAATAAAACCATGTAGCCATATGGTTATTTCATTAATGTTTTTCCCAAAATCCTGAAGCCTGGAATGCCTTATGCCCTGAATATTCCAGTATTGAATATGAACACACAGTCATTTTAATAGATATACTAAATAATGAATATTCTAATAATGTTTTATAAATATTTTTACCTTAGCAGCATTGATGAGTTCATCAGCTAAGCACTCAGCAATTGTCTTAATGTTCCTAAAAGCTGCTTCACGAGCTCCAGTACAGAGCAACCAAATGGCCTAAAAACAAAATAGAATGATATAGATACAGATAATAAATATGAGTATAAGTGGAAAAAAGATGTAATACAAATTACCTGGTTAACCCTACGAAGAGGAGAGACATCAACAGCCTGCCTCCTAACAGTACCAGCTCTACCAATACGGGTAGAATCTTCCCTGGGACCAGAGTTAGTGATGGCTTGCACTAATGTCTGCAGGGGATTCTGTAATATCATCAAAAAGATTTCAATATATCAATTATAAAATAATAAAAAAATTAATGATCAAAACTGGATTCTATGAAATAATGTAATTACTTGTTTAAAATGGTACTTGTGTATTGACGCCACCGCACCAGTAGCTGCGTAACGAGCAATCTTGTTTGCATGCCCAAGCAGTTATCTTAGATAACATTTTTAAATATATTTATTGGGGTTAGAATTTTAATTTTTTTAAATAATCATCAACAATGAAAAATCAAAATAATTTATTTAAAAACAAAGTAGTCAATCGGATTTTGGTGGAAAATGGGTCGATATACAGTTTAATATAGATTGTCTACATATACCACTAAACACCCACTGTTCAGGTAATACACGACCAAAATTATTTTTAAGTTTAGTAAACAAACTTTTATCAATTTCCACAATGCAATCTGGTCCACCTATCTTCTTCTTTGGTTTATTCTCCATATCTAAGACACCTAATTCATGTATGAACTCATGTATGTATATTCATGTAATGTAATTGTTCCAGTCTATATCAGTTTTATTCAATAAACCAAGTTGCTTTTCACAAAATTTAATCGACATCAACTCCTCGCACCAGCAGTATATGAATCTTAAAGATGAACAAAATGGAATTCTGCTTCTCTCAAACCAGTTGTCTTTTTTAAGTCCCACTTGCTCATCACACTGTCTTATATTACATTTCCAAAACTTACGTTGACCAAAATAAAGTTTCATTTCATGGGAATTGGCAGATTTTCGTTTTTTTGGTAAAATATTTCACTCCTGAAAAAATAAAATTGCATCTTCTTCTGTTTTTGGCAAATACCAAATACGCATTTTCGTAGCACTAAAAATCAGCAAACAACAAGGAATCTGTTAAAAATATAAAACAGTTATAAAAGATAACTGTGTGCGCATGCGAACAAGATTGCTTTTTATGCAGCTACTGGTGTGGTGGAGTTAATACACAAGTACCTTTATAATAAACATAATGAAAAATAAAACCCTTGATTTAGAACTTACTTCTCCACCAGTCAGAAGGTGAATAATTTCAAAAGCATGCTTCACTATCCTAACTGCCATCAACTTCTTGGCATTGTTTCTACCGTGCATCATCAAAGAATTGGTAAGACGTTCAACAATAGGGCACTGAGCTTTCCTGAAACGCTTAGCAGCATATCGCCCAGCTGAATGAGGCAGATATTTTGCATTCTTCTCTTTTACAGCAATGTAATCCTGAAAATAAAAATTGTTGATACATATATAACAAAAACAATACTTTATAAAACAATTATGGCCAATTAGCCCATCAGTCTTAAACACAATCCAATTACTGCACCTTCACAAAATCTAATACTTGAAACAGGTATTGAATTACTGATCAAATATTATGTAGTTAAATAAGTGATACATTACTAAGAAATGCTGTAAACACAATACAAATTAAATAAGAATAACAATGGCATCAAAGCCAAAAATAAATATAAAACAAACCTGAAGGGACATATCGCTGACTTGAACATCATCACAGCTCCAACGCCCAAATAACTTAATTTCTGGAAGTTCTGCAGTTGGGGCGATAGCCAAAGTTTCTCCCTCTATGTCTTCGACAACCATGTCATCACCACCTTCATCCCAGTTATCACCCATGATTAATTTTCTGCAACCAAATACAAAATATTAAAACCACGATTCACAGCTGGCCATTTGAAAGTACTACAAAAATTACCGGGTTCAATAAAATAAACACTTGATTTTTTTTTACACAAAAAATTAATGGGTAAATGTAAAAATTTAATTGAACACCATGAAGACATTAAAGCCAGCTACATGCATGTTTGCACTTGGTGTGAAATACAACTCCTAATAAATAAGAACTGATAAAACTTTCAATAAATGAAATCTAGACTCCTCTCAAGAATACATCCATCTTAGTTCAACTTTAAAGTCCCATGCTTCAATAATATTTAACATCATGTAAGCATCAGAAACAGAATACAATAACTCTACGTAAGAATGTAAACATTAAAATTGTTGATAAATTAAAAAATAAACTTGTGTTATGTACTAACAAACAACTGCAAAAAAAGCAAACACATTAAATATCTTCCTTCACGTGTAACTATACCACCCGTACAGGTTATGTGATTCCACGTGTTTGAGTTATAAAAGGATATAAAATGACAATAAAATACCTTCTGTTGAAAATCAGATATACACTAATGGGTAAATAGTACAAACTAAAATTATATGCAAGAAAACTTCAATAAATAAGTTGAAACATTTATTTACCTTAAGCTACACAACGGACAGGGACCCGAGTACCTAAAAAAGAAGGGATGAACTAAGAGTTCAACAGTGTTGTACTTCTCGCATTGGGCTCACAAATAATAAAAACATCTCTAAAATAACACAATGGTTTTGAATATACATAAACTTCACATATCAATTTATTATTGTTAGTTACTCTACTTTTAAAAATAAATATAGTTAATAAAAATAAACTGGAGATTTTTTAATTTATTCTTAAAATTAATTTATCTTTAGAATATTTGTCAATTAGTTTATTTAAAAATTATAATTTATGTTTTATTAAATACTAGTACTAATAAATTGGCCATTTGCTGATAATACTGAATATTTTGTGATATTTTACATCACTATTAGAGGAGGGGGGCTTCGAAGTTTCTTTTTAACGTTAGTAATGTTCAGGTTAAGAATTTCTTATTCCGTTTTGAAATAACTTGGTCAACCATATTTTTGTGAAATTGGAAATTTTTCTATTTATTTATACCAATTCTAACTTTTCATTACAATCAAATCAATGAAAGAAAAACAACTAAGTTATCAATTATTAATAATATCTTAATATAATCTAATCAGGGGAATTAGAATGTAAATGTAAAAACTTTCGTGAAGTAGAAATACCAAATAACGTAGAATTAAAATCAGTTCCTCACGAAAAACCTCATAGGCCGCTATAGACAAATAATAAAATTTTATTTTAGTTGTTACTAATTTTTAAATATATTCATTTGAAAAGAAAAGATATGCCCAGGACCGGGACTCGAACCCGGGTCTTCCAGATCACTAGTCTGGGACTCTACCATTTGAGCTATCCTGGGCCCTAATGAAGCACGCTTCTCGGCCATGGTCATATCTTTTCTTTTTTCTGATCCTAAGTCCCCGCGTTCTTGCATTTTGCGAAGTATACGAGAGGAAGAATGTTCTTTGAACATTATTTTAATTTGGATCTAGTTGACTTACGTCATTATAATTATTATAATAAATTTTATTTTAGTTGTTACTAATTTTTAAATATATTCATTTGAAAAGAAAAGATATGTCCAGGACCGGGACTCGAACCCGGGTCTTCCAGATCACTAGTCTGGGACTCTACCATTTGAGCTATCCTGGGCCCTAATGAAGCACGCTTCTCGGCCATGGTCATATCTTTTCTTTTTTCTGATCCTAAGTCCCCGCGTTCTTGCATTTTGCGAAGTATACGAGAGGAAGAATGTTCTTTGAACATTATTTTAATTTGGATCTAGTTGACTTACGTCATTATAATTATTATAATAAATTTTATTTTAGTTGTTACTAATTTTTAAATATATTCATTTGAAAAGAAAAGATATGTCCAGGACCGGGACTCGAACCCGGGTCTTCCAGATCACTAGTCTGGGACTCTACCATTTGAGATATCCTGGGCCCTATCTTTTCTTTTCAAATGAATATATTTAAAAATTAGTAACAACTAAAATAAAATGCGTGCTTCATTAGGGCCCAGGATAGCTCAAATGGTAGAGTCCCAGACTAGTGATCTGGAAGACCCGGGTTCGAGTCCCGGTCCTGGACATATCTTTTCTTTTCAAACAAATAATAAAAATTCAGTTTTCATCAAGTTTACTGAAAAAAAAATTATGGTTTTATAGAATATAAAAGGTTAATGTAACTGTATTAAGAGAGAAACACGGTGGTAATATTATGAACTAAAGATAATGTGGTAACATCTTGTTAGATTCTTTGTTTTTGTTTCAGAGCATTTTAAAACCGGGTAAGCTGAAGAAACCAAAGCACCGCGTGACATATGCGTAGTACTGTCGGTTCTTTTTCACTAAACTACTAATTTTCCCTTCCGTCCCTCCCCTCATACTACAGTTTCAAAACTTCACCATAAGGGTATTTTTTTTCATTTCAAGAAAAGAACATCCCTATTGTTGTACTCTTTAATCAGTGATACATACTCTGAAATAAATGGTTCTAAAATAATGATAAGGGTTAAATTTTGGATTAGCCTAATATTATTCTCTGTTTTACTGTAATTTATGGTTTTTACTATTTTGGCACTGTAAACAGAGGTGCAAATACATAATACAGAAGTCAATGGTTCTGTTAATTTTAAAGAGGTTATTATAGTTTAATTCGGGTTAAAATTGTTATAATACGAAACTTATGATAAACTTGTTATTATTACAACCTTATTAATTTTTTTATGTTATCTTATGAACACCGATAAATTGTTAACCACAATTGTAAAAATTTGGTTATTCGTCGGGAGGAAATAAGATCTCCAATTGATGATGAATGAACTTGAAGTATACATGAACGAAAGTTAAAAACTTGCTTGTAAATAAGTTTTACCATAAGCTGAACTTTTATAGTGACAAATAAACAAACCCAATGTATCAATAACTAATTTGCTTTACCGGTTTCTGTGAGCTTTGAAATTTAAATTATGGTTATAATATATCAGCAGTAAAATGCCGTATTGGGCATAATTGTGGCATTACTTCTGTATTCCGAAATAAAAACGACGCCGGTTCGAATCCAGCCTAGATTATTATTTTTCATTCATAGATTTGTTATTACTTTTCCACTCGGGCAAGAAATAAACAGGTAATCAATATGCTCTAGCTAGTCGGAAGCTCGAAGAAACAACAAAATTACAGCCTTAACCATCGGAATAACTAATTCGTATGACCAAATTTGAATTTGATTTATTTCTTTGAAGGCTTCAAAGCAAGTATTGTAATCGTGAGAATATTGAGCTGAATCCATTATGAAAAGTTTCGATGTGACGTCTTTTGTTCCTTTATCTATCTCATAACTCAAAAACAGTTCACTGCAGAAACGTAAATTTTGTATATGATACTTATGAAACATCTAATTGTACACCTACCTTTTTCACTATTGGAAGTGGTACTTCGCTTTACTCAGGGCCATAATAGATTTCTATCACAAATTAATTAATATCATCTCCTATTATTTATAGTTTTTAGGCCAAATCTGAAAACAAATGAAAGATTATATCTTACATGTTTTATTCTGACAAGATCCTAGGTATCAAAAACGTAAAAAATAAAATCTGAGCATTTAAATTATTACAATTTTGCTTTAACAACAACAAATATTTGAATAAAGAAATGTGTCGTAATAAAGGAGAATGCCATGTTGATCATTTATTTCTTTATTCAAGCTTAATAAACGAAAAAAATAAATTGATTCACTCGTATTTTAAAGCTTGTTATATGAATAAATATTGTTTATGCGTATCGTCTAATTATAAATTTCAGTTTAAACAATCTTAACAAGTTGACAAGCAAGGAGACTTGTGGGAGGCAGTTGAAGGGATCTTGAGGAAGTGATAAATTACTGAGCCTATCATTCCTGATCACTGCTGTTTTCAGGTTACATCCAGTTTAATATGCAACTATTTACGAAGAGGAAAAAAAGGATTGACAACAGGAAACCAACAAACCAGTTTCATTCCAAAAAATATATCGCACTATATTGGATATACACTCGATGCTTAACCGCTTGGTTCTGGTTTATTGGGATATTGTTTACAGTTAAATTTTGCATCGAATTTAAAACATTTCGTTATCCTGATATTTCGTGTTTGCTTGGTTTGGTTTCCGTAAATTTGGTGAACAACCAAGCTTCATGGTTATGTATTGTTTTATTTAGGTATATTGATTTATCTAGAGAAAAAACATCACTGGTAAAAAAAATATTTTGGCAACGAGTCAAATTTTAATAATAACGTTATGATGCTTTAAAAAATAAAAATCGTTCAAGCTTTTTTTTCGAAATCGTTGAGTTAACGTTTCAAAATGTTTGCAGATTACAAAATGGCGGCCAATCAAAGCCATTTTCGGACTTTATTTATGTCATTGATTTATTACTCAAAAACGATGCTTCCCAGCGAAAACGTTTCTACTTCAAGAAACAAATAGCATTAAATTTTAGGTTCGTTAAATATCTAACATTAGAAATTTAATGAAGGAATATGCTCTCAACCTACGGTTGAACTTCAACTTGACAAGAAACTGAATATGTTGACTTTTGCATGCCTAAACCCTAAAATGGTTATTTTAAATTTAAAATATTTCTAATAAAATTTATAGAGCATCAAAATGTATGTAAATATAGTGCCTTTGCTTAATTCAAATCTATAAATCATCAAACCCTTGCACAGATTCACAGTTAGTGAATCATATTGCCTTCATTCCTCTTCTGTACAAATTCTAACCTATTAACTTGGCAAGCAGTAAAATAGAAAGTTTTTTTTAGAATACACCTAATGAATTTGATTAAACTCATTATAGCATAGTTTGATTAAACTCATTATAGCATAGTTTGATTAAACTCATTATAGCATAGTTTGATTAAACTCATTATAGCATAGTTTGATTAAACTCATTATAGCAATACACAGTCACATTTTCACTAATATTATAACTTATGCTGATTGAAATACCCTCAAATTGTCATCTAAGCAATTCCTTTAATTTTGTGTATTTGAAAATATTAACCATCCCTCATTGTTAATTGTAGCAAAAAATATTTATAATTATAGACGATGAATTAATTCGATAATTAGCTAAGAGGAAAAAAAAGTAATAATGTTTCTCCAACTGAAAACAAATCTCAGGAAATAACAGTAGTGATTTAGATAATTTAGATTGATTTTAGTATCCTATTTAAAAGATGTATTTTTTTGGATCATCTAATTATTTTATTGGATTATATATTTGAGAATTTATTAACTAAGTTGATCTATTCATTCGATTACCTGTACCACTACAGCCCATGTACGGGTCTGGGGTTTAGTACATGGTAGAGACTGTACTGTTTCATGGACAGCAGTTGTACAGGGCGGTGATTTGTCCTAGATCATGCTCAACCGCCAGATTTCCTCCCTCTTATTTTGGGTACCCGCTTTATAGAGGCTGGGTGAGCCCTAGGAGGGTCCTAGATCCCAGATGATCCATCTCCAGCCGCTAGATATAAATTTAGGTAAATCGTTGTTAAGATTCCATTAGGTCATTACCTAGTTATTTCTTCCCCTACTGTAGTGATTTTTTAATTGAATATTAATCAATTCTTTTCACTCTGAACTATAAAGAACATCTACAAACACATTGCTATGCCACTTATAACTTTCACTTATGCCATTTATAAATTGCTACTGCAAACAACCATTTAAAACTAAAAAAAAAATATTGTACTTAGTTACAAAATATTTTTTTTAATTTTTGTTTGTAAATCTTTTAGTAACGGCTACTCATTAATTTATTACTGCACATACACATTTTACTTATTTCAGAAATCAGATAGAACCTTATCACGCTTAAAACTCTTGTTTCTTCAATTTTTTCAATGTCCATTTTATCTTGTCATTCCAAATGTTCAAGACTATTATTTTAGTGCCTATTTTTTATAATATAAAATAAAGAGTTATACTGCAGCTTTACAAACCATTCTAAGAATTTGAAATCAACTTTGCATTGTTTTTTAATACAGCATTTTTTTGTTATGGAGGATTCCAATTAGAATTAATATCACATTCAAAAAGTATACTGTTATATGCATTGAGTATTATATTACAATAAAAATAATTTAATTTAGATTATTATAAAATAAACAAGCAGATATATAATATTATTTTTTGATAAATTAGATAGGGATTTTATTATTATGATATGATATTTTATTCCAGAAAAAAATTGTATATACTCATCATTAGACATTCTGTCTGGCTAAAAATTAAATAGGTTTAAATATAAATTGTGTTAGAAAATATTTGTTGGATATTTAAAAAATATTTTATTCATTAATATGTTTTTAAATAATTATTATGTTTACTAATATCTAAATATTTTTCCATTGATTAATAATGTTGTATTTTAAGTTTTACTTTGTTCTCCTCTTAGTGTTTTTTAATTACAGGTAAATTAATAATTTTGCTTTAATCTTTCTTAGTCCAAATACTTATGCCAAAATTACAAACATAATATAATGCATTATTGATTATGTGTTTAAAGATAATTTTATAAACTGTTTTTGAATTATTACATTTTTAAAACTAACCATAAACATTATTCCACCATTACCAGAAGAATATATTTTATCTACTGGTCATACCTCTTGGCTAGGTCATGTAGCAGCAATCATCTAAATTGAAAAATAGATAAAGCCACTAACAGGATAACAAACGTTTGATGGACTGAGTTAAAAAGAAAATTGTTCTTGCCTAGTAGGGAGAAGCCTTCTGGAATCTTCCATAGAGCTCAGCCAATAGGAACGCTTAGCTATAGCCGGTTGGCAATTTCTCTCATAGTTTAATGAATGATGACACTTCCACTAGGAGGCTATAAAAGTAGGGCCTACCTCCTTTTTCAACCCAGTAGAGCACTAGCAAACATACAAGGTGCTTCAATAATTTCCAAATATGAAAACGATCACTAGCTTGAGTTTGTTTTTAGCATTATTTATTGTAGCTAAGGTAATAATGTCTTTTAAAATTAGTTTTTTAGTTGAGTCTTCTATGTTGTTGCTATTATGTTTCTTTTAATACTTTTATTTTAGTGTGATATCACATCTGAGGCTACAACTACCCCACAGCCTTCTGGTGGATCAACACTCGCAGGAGGCGTTACTGTTTCCAAATCACCTGAAGAAATTAGGCAAAAAATCAAAGAACAAGTTATAGCTTTGACTGAATCATGCAAGACATCAACAAAGATTACAGCAGGTTAGTGTCTGTTGGCTGTAAGCTCTATCAGTATACTTCTTTAAAATACCTTAAAGAGTTTTATTGAGGTTCAAAAACCAATTTTTAACATACGAAATATTAGATAGTAATTAAAATTATCTGATATTTCATGAGTAATGAGCTATTTGATTACTTTCAAGTATATAATACAGTTGTTTGATCATATATTATCATTCCAAAGCCAAAATGGTATATTTAAATTTGAATTGAAATTGTGGAACTGAGAACACTTTTGAGTTTGATTTAAAGTTGCAGAAGAAATATAGTTGATTTCTTGATTAAATTGGTAACATGTTGAGTTAGGTATTTTATCTTATTTAGGTATTTTTGTTTATGTAGTTATTGAGTTAGGTATTTTTGCTTATTTAGGTATTTTTTACCACTTTGGCTTGGTGCTTTAATTATGTAATACATATATTTAATTGTATAAATACAAATATATGGATCAAGATTAACTTTTAAATGTTTATTTAAAAAACTAAAGATCATTGTGAAACACTATACAATGAATGACAAAGAATTGATAATAGAATTTTTGCTGATGAAGGCAGTCTTAATTTTACATATTCTCTCAATAAACTACATTTCAATTTCTAGCTATTTTGGATTACATGTCATCATTTCATAAAATTAATTAATTTTACTAACTGAATTAAAATTAAAACCATCAAAAAGCAGACATAACTATTTTTAATATATATTTTGTTATATTTTATTAATAAAATAAAGTTCTGCACAAAAATTGTCCTCCGCTTAACTCTGTCACGTCCAGCAAATGTCTAATTTATCTTTTTCTATGTTCAAAATCTGCAGATATCCTGAAAGCTATAGTTCGTTAAACAAATTGTGATTATATGAGTGTGGACTGCAGTAAGTTGAAACAAACATTTTTTTTCCTGGCTCTCTGATGTTATTTACAGAATAATTGCAAGGATTTACTTGTATCACCAGACTGTAATGCATCAATAATTGTGTAAATAAAATCTGAGGGTAAGGAAAATAAAAAACTATGTTTCAATTTAGAGAAGCACTCAGATAGTTGTGCCTCAGATTGCCATATTTTTGGTAATCATTATTGCACATATCAGCATGGTATGAAAATCTTACATTTTTTTTATTTCGTTAACTTCTACCCGACTATTTCTGGATTAATAATTTGATATTTATCGACAAAATAGGATTAAAATATTCATTTTTATATTCTGTAGTTTGTATTATGGGTGAAATATTTTATCTGAGATTTTTCTTTTGATAGATGAATGAAAAATTACAGAAATTAATTAAAATAGATAATAAATAGGAATACAAAATGAATCAATATAATGTGTTTGATAATTGTATTTTTTATTTTTATTGTATTTATACAATCATTTCCTAACAGTCCCAATAACTTTTTCAGAGCAAGCTAAAATAGTTTCTAATCAGGCAATTCCTAAAACAGAAGCTGAAAAGGTGAGTTAAAAGGATTTATTTTTGGTTTATGACTTAGATTACACTATGTTCAGTAGATGCTAAAGTTTTAGAGTAAATTTATTAATAAAAAGAAATTCTTTGAATAAAGATTTTAACTTTTTCAGAACTATCCAAATGAAACAAATAGGAATGAGTAATTTATATTTCAAATAAAATAAATTTGACACTTTTATATTATTGGTTTGATATTTGGCCATCAGCTTTTATGTAAGTAAGCTATTAAGACAAGGGAGAAAGATGAAGGCAGTAAATAAACTCATACTTTTGAATTGTTTACAGATTTTGTAATTTAAATATTAATTTTTGTCAAGAAAACTTTTTTTCTTTCTTCTTCCTCTTCTTTGTTAATAACTTGATATATAGGTTATCCTTAATATTGTCAATATATCATTGTTAAAAATTACAATTTTTGTTAGGTTCATTTTTGTCTTATAAATATTTATGATTTAAAAAAAAAAAAATTTATTCCTTTAAAAATTATTTTACTTATTATTTTACACATCTTCATAAGAAAAAAATATTGATATAATCATTTCCATTGGTTATTTTTATTTAAATTAATTTGTTCATTATTTATTTCATTAATTTATATCCATTCTATTCAGAAAAATTCCCACATACATCACATATTGTGTAAACAATAATTAACCTAATTTTAATTCTAGTTCTTGAGATCAGTCTTTATTTCATATTTTATTTCACATATGAGTTTTTTGTGTTTAATATTTTTTGTGTGATATTTAAAGAGAGAAAATTTAATTTAACTTCATGGTAGACATCAGAAATCAACCAATAAAGACTGGCTACTAATGATTTTTAAATGTTAATAGACCTTCTGGGGTAGTCGTGAATGATAAATAAAGATACAAATAAATAAATCGTTAAAGTAGATAAATAGTTTGAACCTTGTTTAGAAATGAGATCTGAAACTATAAGCTTATAATAACTGAATGATAATGTATTTATCCTGTACTGTTTCATGGGCATCGGTTCTGCAAAGAGGCGACTTGTCCTAGGTCACGCTCAACTGCCAGATTTTCCCCCTTATTTTGGGTACCCTATTTTTATAATATTTTATAGAGGCTGGGTGGGCCCCAGGAGGATTCTAGATCCTATGTGATCCATCCCCCATTGCAAACAGACTAAATAAATATCATGGCCTGCAGCGGGATTTGAACCAGGATTTCCGGCATGACAACTCAGTGCTCTACCACTGAGCCACTCCGCTCCCCTAATGCATTTATAGAGAATATTAGTTAATATAAATCATTATAGTTTATAACTAAATGTTTTTGAAAACATTATTGTCTTCTTAAACTTTTTATATTACAATTATTATGACTTAAATTTTATATTTTAAGTCCTAGTTAATCCTTTTATCATTAGTTATTTTTGTTCTAGTGCTTCTTGGAATGTATGTACAATGGACTGAACATTGTAAGTAGAATTGTATTTATGATCGCATTGAAACTAATTCAACTTTATCTTCATAATGACTTACTTAAATTTCTGTTTAGACAAGAGATGGTAAATTTATTGAACTATCTGCAAAAGGACTTGCACAGCATCGCTTTGCTAATTCCCCTGATGAACTCACCAAAGCTAATAACATGATTGAAACTTGCACCAAAGAAGGTATTGTTTAAAATAAATGTTTTTGAGTTATAAATGATGTGTACTTATACAAACAATTTTTTATTTTTATTTTATTACAGCTGTAGTTAAAGATGCCAATGAAAAGTGTGCTATAGGTCGACTTGTTCGAGAATGTTTTGTAAAGAATGGTTCAAAGGTAATTATCCTACAATCATATACAATATCATGTTGTATATGATACTTACATAATAAATAATCACTAACAAAAATATTTAGTAAATTACTGGCATGGTGCCTCTAAAAATTAACTTACCAAATAAATGATCAACTTCACCTACATTATTAATACTGATAGTTTCGTTTATTAGTGTTCTAATTAATTAGTTTGGTGTAACTTGATTGAACTAGACCTAATTTCATATATCTGAAAGAAGCTGATACAGTTATCGTTCAGAAAGGGAAAGTATAAATATATGTTCTGCTTATTTAAATCCATATCATTTTCTGTTGCAGATAAATTTTTTCCCAAAACCATGATTGCAGATTATCCGGAAAGAAGAAGGTGGGTGGAAGTGGAAAAGGCTGATATAATACCATGAGCTGAGATAAAATGTACATGTATTTTCAATAAATTTTCTTATTTGGATTGACTAATGTCTTGTGTCTTATATCTTACTCCTTCGCCACTTTACTTCACATTAATAATTTATTTAAGTTATATATAGCTCATATGGGTCATTTGGTTTGTTTTAACTGGAAGATTTATAATAAGTACAATAATTTACTTTTGGTAATTACATATTTTTTACAAAACTAAAAGGCAGATTGTGATACCGAAAGGCTGAAATAGAAGTGGTATTATTATAAATGTTGAATTAGTGTTGAACCTTTGACCGTATTAAATTTTATCAATAAGAACTTTGGTGAAAATAGAAATATTTGATTGCAGTATAAGGAAAAAATAAGGTAATTAGTTAAGGTCTCCCTTTGATAGCGGCCATTTTTATGAGTAGGTGAAAATCAGCACCATTTACATATCGCTACTGGCACTTTCCCCGCCACTTCCCCTCCTGCCCCTCCCTTGTTTATTCGGTCTTGTGATGATTCAATTTTTGTAATGTTTTTCTTCCTTTAGCTAAACTTTTTTTTTATTTAGTGTTAGTTGATTGTCCAAGTTTTCGATCCATTCTCATATTATAATCTATTTACTGGAGAAAATACAAATTTTATATCTTGATTTGTTAATTTCATAAACCTTAATAACAAATTATCTTAAGATATAAATTCTTTAAAAAAACAGAGTTAGTCTAGTATATTTTTTTCATATTGTGCTACATTAAATCAATATATATTCCTGTTAACATCAAACAAATGTATGCATTACTAATTAATATTAAAGATTTTATATTTTGTGTATGTTTCTTATTTAGTTTATTAAATTATTGAGTGTTCATGATGAACTTCACAATGCACGTATTTCTTGTTTTTAATTTAGAGAAACTATTTAATTTTTTTTTTTACTAAAATATGTATACTATGTTATTAATTAATAATTTGTAGTAATTGTTCATACTTTTTGTATTTAATTATCTAATAAAATCTTATTATTATATTTGTATTTTAATTTCATTATGCCCTTTCATCTTTGAATAAATGTGTAACATATGAGCGAGCAATTAAAGAATTTTATTTTATTATTATATTAAAAAATCTGCAATTATTAATTATATTACAAGCAGGTATAAAGTTAATTCTTTCGATGGTTATAATATTGACAATAATGCAAACTGAATTTAAATAATTAATTTGATAGATAGTTATTTCCTACAATTCTATCAAGTTTTTCTTGAACAAGACTTCAAATTTTGGTTTAAACTTTAGTCTAGATTAAAGAGTATATGTTTTAATTGTTTTTTTCTTGCACCTTCTACCACAGATCTTAAAAACAATTTTAAAAATTAATTTTCTCTAAGGAGGAATTATAAGGAAGGCATAATTATAAGGATATAAATTAGTTTCTATCATTCACCTTAGTATAGTGATATTAGTCAGTGTAAATATAATATAATAAAATGTAATATATATATTTTGCTATCTTAGTTAATAAGGGGAGGCAGGCCTGTCTAGGGGGGATACATAGTATGTACGCATTTGATCAGTTGGAAGTTACTACCAGAGGTTAGAATGTACATTAGTTATGATTACATGTTAGTAAAGTCACATATGAAATCAAGTTACATATGCAACTATAGTAGTATCTGATCTAGTCCAGAGGAACTATGGACCGGGGTAAGACTGAGCATTGCGAGGAGGAAATTTCTTGCTGTCCCATTCTGGTTTTTGTCATTACTTATTAGTTATTAGATATTAAATTTGATTCTGGTTTAATTAAAAATTTTAATTATATTTATTATTAGGTATTTATTAAGAATTATCAAACGATTATATGTTAATAGTTATTATGATAAAATTTAACAAAAACATGTCTTAATGTTTATTTTTATTTGTCTAGCCTGCTCAATGACTTCTTTAAAGGGTTAAATAGCCTCAACATTTTGACTGTGCTAAGGTAGAATAATCATCTGTCTTTTGATTAAAGGCTTGTATGAATGGTTAAATGAGGAAATAACTTTCTTTACATTAAATAATTGAATTGAATTTTTTAGTTAAAAAGTTGAAATCCTTAAGTGGGACAAGAAGGCCCTATAGAATTTCACTATTAAATTAAATAATTGGTCTTTTCAGTTTAACTTATAATACTTTGTTGGGGTGACAAAGAGATTATTTAAACTCTCATATTTAATTTATTTAATAATTTTTATATTTAAGATCCAATTTTGACCAAGTGTGATGGCCACAAGTGACGTATCGTTTTCACACCATCCTCTGCTTAATACAGTATTTTCATACTATTAGTTCAAATAATTTCATCAAACTGCTCCAAAACAAAGTTAATAGATAGTACTACAGTTTACTTTCAGCATTAGTGAGGTTACTGACTAATAAAAACAATAGACAAAATAAATTAGTGACAGGCTGCCTTAGGCAGCAACATGGCCTTAATCCCGTAGTAATATAGATATGACTGATACTATTAGTTGACAAGATCAAGGTCAAGGCTTGGCTGTTTACCTTCTCCGGGCTTCAGTCGAATCCCGTGACTTTTCTTAATTAATTACGTGAACATTTTTTTTTCTCTACTTAAAATTTAATTAAATTAAATATGCTTATTATAATTAATATAAACATATTTAACAATATTTTATGATTAATCATTTAAAAGTTAATTGTTAATACATTTTATTCTTTTTTCTCTCTGAAATTAATTAATAATATAATGAAGAGTGTGGACAATTCAGGTAGTGATGTGTCGGAGAAAGAGACTCCTTTTTCAGAAATTAGTGAGACCGATTCTCAATACCGTCAACCGGGGTTACTTTGTCCACTTTTCAATTTCTAGTAAAAAATTTGTGTACTTCTCTATCAGTAGGAGAGGGGAAAGAAATTTCTAAGCTTGGGGGAAGGTTTATAGATTTGATTTATGGTGTTTAAAAATATTGGTGGGCAAAGTTATCTAGATAACAGGGGTAACTTTGCCCACCAAATGTTATCTATTGAAAATGCCTCCAAATTCACATCTGGGCAATGTTAACCTCTGCGGGGGGGGGGGTAAAATGAACCTATATAAACATGAGAACAGTTGAAAAAGAAATTTATTTATTATAGATTATTATTTTCATAAATTATATTTATACTAGGTACTCCTTAAATTGACAGATTATTGTTACCTATAAAATTTCAGTAGAGAACTATGAGAACATTAATAAAAAAACAATACATGTAGGTAATAGTACTCAAACTGTTTGAAAAAATTTGGAAATATCCACTTCAAAAAAGTATTTTTGCGGCGTTCCCTTGGAGATGGAGTTTTGAACACGTCTATCAGAGCAATGCTGGATTGATCCAATTTTTCAGGAAACGTGAACAATTTCCCTTTGTCTTTGGTTCTCAGATAGGAAACTTCCAAGTCACCATCGTCACAAATTTTTAAAATTCTTGCACGGAAATGCTTGAACGTTTTTTTTCCGAGCAATTTCACAACCACACTCTCTTTGATGGTCCGAACAGGGACAGATCGAAGGGTTGACACAAGTGTGTGGAATTGAGTGGAAGTAAAATGAATTTAAAGTTCTCTTCTTCACAAACCTTGACAACTTCTCGGCTGATGTGACTACTTAGATTGTCACCAATGACACATTTGGTGCCAGGCCTACGTTTTGCCCAAGGAACAACTTTTTTCATGAACCACTCTTCGAAGTTAGGACCATCAAACCACCCACTTTTGGTGGGGACAACAACCTCAATTTTCCATTGGATCATGGGGTAACATAGCCCATCAAAACAATGAGATGGAAATTAAGATATAAAAATTCCGCACAAATAGAAATAATTTGAAAAACTTACCAGCTATCCCTACGGGGTTCACAGATCAAAGTTGCTAAACTACTCAAAATGCTTCCTTTCAGTTACTTTACATATTGGTTAGTGTCACACTGATAAGCTATCACTAAATAGAAAAACTCTTGCCTAGCTAACTAACAGACCTGAGCACTCAGTGGCCATTTTAGTAACCACTGTTTGGTGCCGTAACTTTTTTTTTTTAAATGGACAAAAATACCCCAGTGGGTAAAGTAACCCTGGTTGACGGTATCTAAAAAGAACAACCCTCCAGAAACGACAAAGAAAATCTGCCCCTGGCTCAACGGGTAACTCACCAAACAAAAAAAAAAAAAAATCGGCTAGTTTAAAAACAACAGACACTCAGAATAATCAAACGACTGAAGCACCAAAAACCCGCAGTAAATCTACAGCAGTCAAACCACCCGTAGCCTCAACCAGCAGTAACTCTGGTCCAAAAGTTAAAGCTCGTTATGAAAATCAAGAGAGTCAAATATGAAGACCCAATACCTCCTCCTATATTTATCACTAAAATAACTGATTTTTATACTTTTGGAAGAGAAATAGCAGATTTGATTGGGCAGCCAAACTTTAGATGCAACTCTCGAGTCAATGACATAAAAATAAATACAGTTAATAAAAATTCATATAAAAAATTAATAAATCATCACACTTCCAACAACTACGATTTCCATTGCTTTCAGCTCAAACAAGAGAAATCATATAGAGTGGTTCTATGAGGGCTTCACTTGACCACACCTAAGGGTGCTATCAAAAGAAATCTTGAAGAGATAGGCCACAACATCAGAAATATCTCTTCAGTGTTGCACCCCTCTGAAAAATATCCCCTTCCGTTGTTTTTCGTTGAATTGGAACCGGCCAAAAATAATACTGAGATATTTCATGTCACTAGTATTGTTTACTCAACCGTGAAATTCAGGGAGCCAAGGCAGAAAAACTCCATAGTGCATTGTGCTAGGCGTCAAAACTTGGGTCATACCAAGACTTATTGTCACCACCGACCCAGATGCGTCAGATTTGCTGGCTCACATAAACATAAGAATGCCAGAGGTCCAGAAATGAGCCTGCAAAATGTGCTTTGAGGTGGGGACCAACCAGCGAACTATAAAGGTTGCTTGGTGTATAAAAGCTCATTACGACAGAGAACACATAAAATGCAAGAGAGAAGCCTAGAGAATAATGTTCCTCAGCCACCAGAAGTCAACAACTCCACTATTTTCCCAGAATTGCCTAAATTAACAATATCCTACAACAACCTACGACCATAGTTCAACCTCCGGAAAAGGAAAACAGAACTTCGAACTCAACGAACCAGCAGCAGCCTCAATGTCAGGCGCTTCAAGCCTCCCAACAAAAACCCCAGACTTCCTATAACAAGCTCAAAAACTCCCAACCTAAACCCCGAGATGCTAGATCTAAGCCTCAGACATCCAATCCTAAAGTCCAACCTCCATGTCAGCAAATACCTCTCCATCCTCAAACCTTAAGGGTCAATCTTCCACCACAACATCCGAATCCTGTTCCTTTCTTAGTTCAACATATTTTCTCATTATTCAATCCTATCTCACTAACAGGTCATTCAAAGTAAATCACAATAATATATTTTCATCCCTCTTTTCTCAATCTGCTGGTGTTCCTCAAGGCAGTATCCTTGCCCCAATCCTCCACACAGTTTATACAGCTGACATCCCGACCCATCCTAATACCAGCCTTACCACGTATGCGGATGACACATGTCTATTATCAGTCAACACTGATCCAGTTATAGCATCCCATACTCTTCAATCCCACACCACTGACCTTGAAAAATGGTGTCAAAACTAGATTTAATCCTCTCACAAATCACTTTTACTCTCTGTCATAAACCAACGACGTCCTGTCCTCCCGTATCGTTTAATAACATCCCACTGAATCCTGTAGAACAGGTCCGGTACTTAGGACTACACCTTGACAAAAGATTAACTTGGAATCCTCATACTAGATTGAAACGACCAGAAACAACATGCCGTTTCAGGCTACTTCAACATTTACTAGACAAACGCTCTAAGCTCTCAATTAATTATAAAAGACTCATATACATGACAATCATGAGACCCATCTGGACCTACGGAATAGAGTTTTGAGGCTCCACTAAACCATCATAATCCTCTCGTATTCAATCCTTACAATCTAAAATCCTCAATGCTCCTTATTTTGTTACGAACAAAGTAATCCACAATGACCTTAATGTCCCATTTGTTGCTGATCTGGCCCGAATCCGATATCAATCTTTTCACGACAAGCTTCGTAGTTCATTCCCACTCAAACCCACTACTTTCAAACCTAGCCACCTCTTCAATTCCTGATAATCCTCCGAGGCGTCTGAAAATAAGATGGCCTCGTGATCTACTAAGTTGAACTTGCTATTTGAGTACTGCAACTGGGTAGTTTCTCTACTTGTCATTTCATGTCATTGTATACATTCATTCCATTTACTGGATGTATTAATATAATACAGTTGTAAATTACATTAAATCAATTATAAAAAAAAAATTCTATTTTAAGGATTAATAGATTAAATTACCTTAGGGATAACAGTGTAATTTTTCTGGAGAATTCTCATCAATATTAAAGTTTGTGACCTCGATGATGGATTAAAGTTAGATTTAAGTGCAGCAACTTAATTTCTAGATCTGTTCGACCTTTAAAATTTTACAAGATATGAGTTCAGACCGGCACCAGAGCCAGGTAGGTTTTTATCTTCTTATTAAATGTAAATTAGTAGGAAAGGACCATTTATAATAAAATAATTTGCTATTACCAACAACACATTTGTTTATGTTATACTTCGGTATTTATATCACTTAAGTATAAAAGAACATTTTAGTCTCAGATAGGTCACATTTTCAGTCCTGAGAAACCTATGCCCAGCGAAGCATCGGCAAAGAAGTTGATGTCACGGTCGAAACCTGAAGAAAAAATGAATGGATTAAAAACACTGGCTGTGGCAATTTAAGAGAGTATTAATATCAGGATAATTTAGCTAATTTGAGTTCTTTAATTATTGACTTACTTTTAATTTTTTTTCCATAAACCTATCATAATCTGTCTTTCTTTAATGCCACAGCTAAGGTTATGTAATAATTCTAAATCTGTCTCTCATACAGTTATGCATAATATTTGAATCATGAATTTATGTAATTGCTACATGGAAAACCAAAAAAATTGAAAACGCATTTATGGGTCCATAGTCACTGTTGATGATTTTTAAGTCAAATATATGCGCTCATAATCCCTACCGATTGCTTTCGCCGAACACAGGAGACTTTAAGCATTTTTGAGAAAAAGGTGTATAAGTGATGAAAGAATGCACCACTCTTCTTCGCCAAATTAATTTGTATAACATCCTCAAGAAAAACAGAGACATACTTTTAATTCATTTTTACCATAAATACTTGTGTGGGCATTTTCTTCCATAAGTTCTATAATATGGTCATATTATAGGACCAACTCTTCAATAAATATTTTCATCTTGTTACAACTGGGAAAAGTTACTTTTCTCACACAAGGTATAAGATAAAAGGACATTGAAAGACAAATTTATTGTGATTTTGACCCAAACTTCTTTAGACATGGATTTATCACTAGATAATTTAAACATGATCACTTGAATATCAAGGGACAGTGCCAAGGTACTGAAATGGCTATACTTTTTATGCCTAGCCTTACCTCCAGTGTAACCAGGTAACAAACACTTTGTAAAGGATAAATGTTTAAGAGTTACTAGTATACATTTTAATCAATAAAAAGAAATAAGGATTTTAAAACTTTTATTAGAAGACATTTTCACAATATTTTTAAGAACTAAAAATGAAAAAATAAGCCTAATAAATAATTACTGAAAATAAAGAATTATTTACAATATTTATTCATAAAAGTACATCATGTAATTAATATCACAACAATGTTAAACTAATCAACCCTAACAACAGTATAATGTAGTTATCATGAAAGATTTCACATTTTTTGACTGAATTTTTCATAAGTTGTACACAAGTCGAGTATTTTAAAATAAGTACACTTTAAAACATTTATTCATTTCTAACTTTAAAAAAAAAATTGAGCATAAACATCTTAATTATCTTTAGTTAAAAACTTCAAGACATTTAACAATCGTAAATATAAGTACTCATCTATTTTGGTAAACTAGGCTAATGCAACATCCAAGAATTACAATATTTTAAGTAGATAACAGCTGAATAAAGTTTACATAATCCCTACAATCGATATTTTTTATTTGTTTACAACATGAATTAGAGACTAAATTGTTTCATAGTAGTAGGTAATGGTATTATGAAAAATCCAGGTTCAACAGTAGGACACTTAGAAACTATTATGCTAAACAAATTTTAGACAACAAATTTAGCATTACTGATAAGTAATGCTCATAAATTTATAATATTATGCTATTTTAATTTATTCACAAGAATGTAACACTTTAAAGTGTGAATGAATTACTAACTTTTGAGACTTATATAAAAATTTGACATTGTTAGGTCGAATATACACATTTAAGGTATCTACTTTTTATACTTATTTAACTACAGGAATGGTTTATACAATGAAAAAGTTCAAGTAATGAAAATATGAAGACTTGATGAATAAATATACAGGATAAATATAAAGCTAAAGGATATCGAATTCATATCACTTCAACCAACATTTTTCACTTCAACAAGTTTAGTACCGTTAAAGGTGTAGCAGTTTACTATATAGATCCGTATTACTGACATGAGTAATTTAAATATTTTCTAAAAGTTTATTTCAAAAATAATTTATAATCAGAAACAATCCCCCTTATGAATAAATAGCTAATACTTTATATTTTAACAAATGAAAAATAATTATTTTATAAAAAAATATACAAATATACAGAATCAATAAACAGCCATCAATACTAAACAATTTACAATATACAGATAGAATTTTATTTAACACAACATTGATCATTTGTGTAACAATTTTAATTTAAATTAAAAATCCATAACAATTTTACAAGTATTACACATATTATTTATATAAACAACCTTAGAATGACAACAAACACAAATAAATACAAAATGCTAAAAAAAAAGTTTACAATTTATACCATAAATCTATTCAATAGGTCATGTCAAGGTATTGTGGTTTTTAAAAATAATAAAATCAACATTAAAGATTCTTACTAAAAAAGATTAAGTACTTTTTAAATGGCAGCATGCGATAGAGCACAGATTAAAACATATTACAAATGACTTTTGTCAGTCAAGAAATTGAAGAGATAATTAAAAAGTATTTGATTGTCTGCAAACAATGATTGATCATTTCATTAAACTCTTTATATGAATTCTAAATGTTATCAATTTATTCCAATTGCTGTTTACTGAATAGAATTCGGAATTTCAAACAAAAGTTTCATTATCTTTCAATGCACCGTTAGAACGATTTTGTCAAAATTTTGATTTGGGAGCTTCCTCGAGTAGTTTCCTTGTTCTGAATGCTGCTTCCTGTTCTGGATTTCTGTGAGGTTGTGGTGGTGGGCGCCGACGTCTTCTCCATATGATAGTGAGTACTACAGCACATATGATAATGACACCAACACCGCACGCCATAGGGGCCCAATGGGTGGCATAATGCTGGTGCAAAGCCATCTGGCAGGCTGCAAAGGTTCTAGCTTCCTCAGTTGAATTGTTGATGCATGCCCCTTCATCATCTAAAACATCATTCAGAATGTTTAAACTACACTAAGGTGAAAAATAAGCAGTCGGAAGTGAAAATTCAAAATTTTGGAATAACTGTGTGTCTATTCTAAATGTCTGAAATAGTTACAGTCTGAATTATTTAAATTTCATAATTTGTAATTTGAAATTATTATAATATTAGCCAGGTTTTCAAACCTATGCTCAATGCAAAATATCAATAATGTTATTGAAATAAAAGTTAGTATATAGTTATATTATGTATACCTTATATTTGTATTTACATATATGTTAATGAACTTTATTTTCATTTTTAGCATTATTATCATCGTTGAGTTTAACTGTACTTAGATCAATTGTACTTTCAATCATTTCATAAAACAAGACATTTAACTATAAATAAAATCTTTTAAAGGATATGAAAATTTCAACCAGATATTGATGTTTTAAGTTATTATTAGTACTCGTATCAATTACACAACTATTAAACGACTTATTAGGTAATATAATTATTCTTATATCAATGGAATTCTAAACTTTAAACTAAAGCTGATTAAAAGAAATTGTATAACTCATGCACAAGCCGCTAGGTGTTGCCAGTTTCGACCATATTGCTGACACAAAGCTATAGTTAAAGAAGTTTTCACTTAAAAAATTATAATAATAGAAGAAGAAATTTGAATAGAGGTTTAATGTAAAGTGGTAAAGGATTATTAGTGCAATGAAAAAATAGTGTTAATACGTTTAATTAAAATACAATAATTTATAATCCTTTTCTCTATTTTCACATTGTAATTTTAAACTAGTGTATCAATTTTTGCAATAAACTATAACTATTAATATATATTTTTTTTTAATCATAATTTTCTTATATGGGTTTTGTTTTAAATTATGTCCCTCATATTGTTACCATCATTGTCAATATCACTATTTTCACGGGTATTGTCATTCTGTTGTTAACTATGCTTTTTAACCCTAATATTTAGGCCAAAATGTTGGTACATTGTAAATTAAGGTCTTATTTTTGTGAGTTTTTTTTTTTACAGCACACTTAACTGTACTTCTTTGATATATATTTATTACATATTAAAATGTTGAAATATTGCCGTATAAGGAGTAATGTAGTAAAATAATAATGACTGAATTACAATATTTGTGTTACTAATCCTCTTCATAGTAAAAAAACAACCTGTACCACTACAACACGTGAATGGGTCTAGGATTCAGTACATGGTAGAGACTGTACTGTTTCATGGACAACGGTTCTGCAAGGAGGTGACTTGTCATAGGTCACACTTAACCGCCAGATTTCCCCTCCTTATTTTCCTATTTTTATAATATTTTATAGAGGTTGGGTGGGCCGCAGGAGGGTCCTAGATCCTATATGATCTATCTCCCGCTGAAAACCGACTAAATAAAAGTCATGGCCTGCAGTGGGATTTGAACCAGAATTTACAGCATGGCAACTCAGTGCTCTAACATTGAGCCACTCCGCTCCTCCCCCTTCATATATAGTTTTTAAAAAGAATATTAGGAGATTATAACAGTCAAGGTGAATTTAAAGTGCAATATGGATATGCATAATCTCTTGTACATTATGTCAAGACTACATAAGAAAATTCTTATTTTTATAAGAAAATTTCTGTTATGTCCTTGTTAATAAGATCTTCTAATGATATCTTGTACCTTCTCTCTCTTTGTAATGTTGGTTAAAATATTTCACCTGTTTCAGAACTCTTAACAAAAATATAATTGATTCCAATATTTTCAGAGTAAATGTTCTTTCCCAGAATATTCCATGTACAGCACAGAACAACTTATTAGAATCTATAATTGTTTGAAGAGACAGACTCAAACTCTAGAAAGAAAGACCAAGGTGATTGAGGTGCCATGGATGGCAAGTTTATTTGAAATCTACTATATTAACACAAAAATCACATCAGAAACCTAATAAGTAAACTTAGCAATGCACTTATTTTCATTCGCTTAGCAAGGAGAATGTGGAATGAAGCAAATGGACGGACTTTGTATTACAGGAATTCAATATTAGCCTTTTGGAGGACATAAGAAGATGACCTCAATATAAAAAGGTAAGATCAATATTATTATTAATTATACATTACATTCCTAATAATATAATATAATTATACATTACATTCCTAATAATATAATATAATGATACATTATATTCCTAATAATATAATATAATTATACATTCTGTAATAGCATGCATGAGTTCATTTTTTTATATTTATAAAATAACTAATTTCAAGTTACTTTTAATTAAAACATTAGTGTTTGCATTTCTTTAATATTATTTATTTAAAAAAAAATTAATAAATGCATAATTGATTTATTTTCTTAAATTCTAAATTAAATTAAAATGAATTATAAGACACTGAGTTAATTTTTCTCACTGGTGTTAGAAAAATCTATTGAGTAAAATTTATGTAATTTGGTGTGAATAATTATTTTAATTTTGCTGTTACAATATGTAATAAAATTTCAACAAAGCTCAGCACAAACAATGTGCAAAAATAGTTAATGCTTAGTAACAAATAATGGGTATAAATAAATTTTTATCATTTGAAGAACTTAACAACTTATAAATAACATACAGTGCACTGGTGGAATCAAAGTGGGCAGAAGCCCACCAAATAATATTTACATTATAAAATTAATGTAATATTTTTTTTTGGGGGGGGGATATATTAAAGTTATATATATATTTTTTTTCTCATTAGTAAAAAAAAATAAATGGGTGTGG
The DNA here is from genome assembly GCA_964056705.1 of Troilus luridus. Classification (NCBI taxonomy): domain Eukaryota; kingdom Metazoa; phylum Arthropoda; class Insecta; order Hemiptera; family Pentatomidae; genus Troilus; species Troilus luridus. Next base: position 37,024,641 of record OZ057412.1, read on the forward strand.
AGTGGCTCAGTGGTAGAGTGTTGAGTAGTCGTGTCAAAGGACCTAGACCCCTTCTAAGGCTCACTCAGCTACTATAAAGTGAATACCCAAAAAAGAGGGAAAAATCTGGCCGTTGGCCGTGATTTAGAGCAAACCACCTCCCAACTGTTGTACAGGAAACAGTACAGTCTCTACCACTTATTGAACCGAAAACCCTTCATGGGTTTAGTGGTACAGCTTTTTTTTTTTTTTTTTAAAGAAAAATAAATATATTTAAGGGAGTAATGTCCTTACGAATAACTGTCAAAAACTACTTCATATGCCAGATGTAAGAATTAGTAAGAGTTATTAAGAACACATTAATACTCATACTGTCGACAATAGAAAGTTTGTTAAGTAACTTATGCCTTTCTCAATAAAAGATTTTAAACACCCACCATAATTGCTTTCATGGCATCAAAAAACAACTCTATAATTACTGTTATGTTCATTGATGTTTGCGATTCCCAGTACATGAGCAACACTAGATTGTTATTAAGATATTTTGTGATTGTATTATTGCATGTCCTTTCCTAAGCTATCCATATCCATTACTTATCTTTATTCTATAACCCCTGACTAGAAAGATACAAAGGTATCGACTTATATGATGCAATGAATGAAGTTGGATTTGAAAAAATTGGCACAGGCTCTGCAAAATGATGTTTACTCCTGACCAATAGAAATATATTAAAAATTTTTTAAATTATATGTAATAAAACCTTGACTCACCATGAACTGAGCAGTTGAAATTGGGAATAACTAATATTGAATGTTCAATGGTCCATCTTTTAACTCTAACACAGTCGCAAGAAGAAATGTATTTCGATTCCAATAATTCCTGTGGAAGGCGAAGTGTTTCAAGATGACAAAATGATGCTAAATTATTGACCGTCAGGTTTGTTAGAGGGTTACTGGAGATATTTAGTTCAATCAACATAGGCAACTCTCCAATATGAGGCATTTCCGTGAGCCGACAAGAAGATAAGTTTATATAATTCAGTGACACAGCAGCACCCAAAGGTATCGATTCCTAAAAAGAAAGAATTTGTATTATTATTTTTAATTAATTTGACATTTAACAGAATATATTCTTCAATATAAAAAATACTCATCCTGAATAAGAGATTTGTTATATATAAAAAGAAATGTTTTTTAAATAGTCTTAATGTTTAACATTTAATGAATTAAAACGTTTCATAACATTATCCTATTGTGGCCTAAGGGTACTAAAATAAAAAAATAAAATGAAAATAAAGGTGAAAAAAATAAAAATAAATGTGAAAACAATGAAAAGAAAGGTGAAAAGTATACCTAACTTACCAAGGGATTTTCTGATAAATATATTTTACGGAGAGTAGAAGGAATCATTGCTGGAAGATCTCTAATTGCATTGAGGCTGAGATCGAGTACTTCTAGCTCTTCTAACGGAATAAATGTTCCAGCTTCAATGATGGTAATAGAATTGTCATTTAAGTACAGAAACTTGAGGGAAGTGTACGTTGAGAAACTGTTGTTCTTAAGAATTCTTATACGATTTACTGAAGCATCTAAAATCTGAAACAGTAGATTAAAAATATTAAATGAAGAAAAAATACAGTAATGGAAGTTTCATAATTATGCACTGGTAAATGTACATTATTTTGTCATACATTTCTTTTAAATGACTATTTCCCTCCTTTATGAAGTGAATAGTAGGGAGTAACTGAAAAGTTTATATTTACAGTTACTACTTAATTTTAAGTTAATTTTCTGTATTCAGTAAAAACTAAATATCAGCATGTAGCAGATTCCAAAACACACTGATATAGAATCAAGGCAGAAGAGAATAAAATGTTTCTAAAATGAAAAAGACCCAAGAGTATCATCATATATTGATGGTCTATTCAATAGGCCAATGTTGCAATAACGTTGATAGAAGTTAGACCAAAAAAACATTTGTTGTTCTATAAGACTACCTGTTATGATAAATTAAAAAACATGCAGGTGTATCATTTGAATTTGGTTACACTAATATTTCAAAATGATGGTTATAAAATCTCAAAAACATAGAACTCTTTTTGTTTTTTCACCTAAAATTTCTAAGAGTGCATTTTATAGAAAAAGTTAGTTTATACTAGATTAAAGATCATTAAATTTTGCGTCTAAGAGTGCAAAAACAAGTAATAATTTGATTACTGATTATTCGAAAACCATGGTCAAAAAACCATGAGTATGACCTGACAACACCATACATGAATTTGTAGCCTAAAAATGGGTAGTTTAAGAGAAAAAAAATGGAAGGAATGGAAGAGATGGAGGAAACAATTCTATGGCTTTATGAATACATAAATAAATAATAAATGCTAAAACATTAACAAAAATAACTTTTGGGTTCGAGTTTGTACCTTGAAGATCCGAATTTTCTTAAAAAAGGCTTTTCTTGGCGGATTTTCAAGATAGCGAAAAACGGTCAAGGAGGAGTAAAACTTTTTTGACGTACTCTTTCTTTTTTTTTCAACAAAAAAAAAGGTGTCCTTAAACGTTAATTACTACCGCACCGGTTTACAAAATTATTATTTGGTGTTAATGATTAGATGCTGATTTAATGATATTTAATTTAATGTATAGTAACTTTTTCGATACAAAACACCGTTAAGGAAATATAGATAAACGGCAACAAATAAATCAAAAAGATTCAAAATGACGTATACATTAAATGTTTCGATCAAGTGGGTAATAAGCAAATACAAACTTCACACTTAAAATAAAGTACTAAAGAGTTATACAATTTATCAATGTGTGATAATTTCTGTTAATACGAATAATCTAGTTACCATAAATACTTCTGTAGAGAAGACGTGGTTTGAAATCTTGGTGCCTTTTAAAGGTCTTATAAGGTAGCTGCATTGGATTGAATTTTTTGACTCCGCAGAATTTGTTATTGATAATATTATTTGTGGTAATTATTCCGTTGGTTGTCGCTTCGAGTAGAGCCACAAAAAGTTTTAAATTTTCATTCGTTTAATTTTTAATATTTTCCAAAAATACAAGTAATCATGAGCGTTAGTATGGGAAAAAGAGTGTTATTATGGGAAATGTATACATTTTTATTTTGAAGAGAAAAGTTTTGCCCTGGCCAGCATTCGAACCCGGGTCGTCCGCCTCTCCGTGGCAGCGCTCTAACCATTTGAGCTACCAGGGATATGGGATATGGGATCGGTTAAGAGAACGGATTCGTCCTGACTGTGAGGCGACCCCTGGTAGCTCAAATGGTAAGAGCGCTGCCACGGAGAGGCGTACGACCCGGGTTCGAATGCCGGCCAGGGCAAATATTTTCTCTTCAAAATAAAAAAATTAAAACAATTAATAATAAATAATAAATAATATAATGACGTAAGTCAACAAGATCCTAATTAAAGTAATGTTCAATGAACATTCTTCCTCGTGTATGCATCGCAAAAATTGTGAGAACACGGCGATATGTGACCAGTGAAGAGAACGGATTTGTCCCGACTTGAGGCGACCCGTGGTAGCTCAAATACTAAGAGCAATGCCACGGAGAGGCGGACGACGCGGGTTCGAATCCCGGCCAGGGCAAATCTTTTCTCTTCAAAATAAAAATATTAAAAAATTAAAACAATTAATAATAAATTATAAGAAATGTATATACTTCGGTAATCATTTCATCTAGAAATGAAATTTTCAACAAACAAGCCTATATACTTTGAAATGTTAGTTCAAAATTGTATTTCTTAATGATATAATTGCCGAAATCTAGTCACTACCCATGATGACATTCTCTTTTCCACCCTAAAGCTCACGAAAACCCATATTTTTGGAAAATATTAAAAATGAAATTAATAAACAATTAAAACTTGCAACTCAACTCGAAGCGACAACCTTTGGAACAATTACCTTATTTTTTTATCTATCTACAGTATTTTATTGCTCACCTCTATACTTTTAGTTTGCTGAGGAATGTTGACTAAGTTTATATTTGAACAATCAGCACCGCGCATTCTATATGCAGAAGTCATTCGGCACCTTCCTTCGGGTGGTGATCTCCCGCCAAGAGTATTGACCAGGAACATCAAAATGGCAAAACCTAAAAAAATAAAAAATAAAATAATATGTTTTATATTATTAAAAGTAAAATAGTAAAAACAACAGATTATTTTAATTTTATTATTAGTTAAATTTAATAGCCCAGGTGTTAGGTTAGAATTGAGAGTCGACGCGTTTGGGAGTGATTTTGCTGACTAATTAGTTAAAGCATCCTGGATCTAGCTCAACGCTCTCTATAGTGTGGTACGCGTACTTCCATCTTCCCTTAAGTGTACGGAGAAGATGAGGAATATTAATGTAAATATTGACTCCAGATAATCATAACTCAAGAGCAAATTAACTAAAAATAAACATTATAATTTAAATCATAATCATAATAATAATGAGGGAGAGAGAAATATGAGTTTATAAATATTTAAATAAACCTTGATGACGCTTAGTAATTGAATAACAGGCGTAAAATATGGCAATGGGACAGAAAATTACTGAGACCATTATCAAGAAATTCAATTTTCCAAGCTTGATTAGTACAACCTCCAACCTTGTCAATTCGTTCCACCTCAATCACCTCAGGGGGGAAATTGGAGAGAGAAATACCTTTACGTTCTAGGAAAATTTAAAATAAACAAGCTTCATTTCTAGGAATATAGTCGAAATCACACTGGTAGGTGTTAGATATATAATTCTAGAATAAATCAAAGACTATTTTTCGAAAGGACTTATTTCAAAGTTAAAGTGTGAAAATAATAACATTTTCTTCATACTGCCCGCCCTTTTCTTGCCATTATTATATGTTAATTAAAAATAAATTTGCAAGCAGTAAAAGGTCTCTACGATTATCATATTCCACAGTTTTTTTGGAGGTGTTCGTGCTACCAACAGAAAACACAAATAGGGTGATATATGTTTACAAATAGGGAAAATGTGTATTGCCAAAAAGGCTGGAATATGACGACTACCTGCTTTCTAGCGGTGTGTAATCTTCCACACAGTTGGATGGAGAGAGCGATGTGTTTAAGTTCACAACTTAATTTTACAAATTTTTTCAAATCCAGTTTTTAAATTATAACAACTGATAACACCAACACTACACTAAATTTTTTAGAATTTTACCATTAAAAAGTTCTTTTTATTGTCACGTGATCATTGGTACAAGACTTTAGCCTAAAAACAGCACAAGTAAGAAAAAGTGTTGAAGCACCGACTTTCATTGTTTTCCGTGAGAAGGGAGTTGTAATTAACAATAGGTTTGAAAACAAATTTTAAGTTTTAAAAAGCAATCGAAATAAGGTTTTCTATCTTTATAACCTTTTTTTGGATATGAGTTACGTTAATTATCATTAGGACTAGCGCCTCTCGCAATTCAAATTGCAACATACACAATAGAAATAATGACTTCCCTTGGCTAGAACTGACCTGGATGAGAAAATTCTTTAAACACCATTACCAGAGACAAAAAGACACCCTTTAATGGGTTAAAGTAACGTTTGCAATACTTAGGTTACGCATATGTTTAGGTTACAAAAAAATATCCAAATGTTTATGAGACAAATGGTGCTAAAACAAAATCTAACCCCAATACAGCTTCAAAGGTTTGAAGAATGATTGAACAGAAACCTTAATGTATCAGAAAACATAGTATACCAATGCATCATAGCATTGCAACAATGCAAAATTTAATAAATAAAATTTATGACACTAAGGAAAAAGATTGTTTTTTCAAATTATGATCTCGTTTATTACTTTTAATTCCAAACCCAGAAGAGTTTATGCGGAGGATACTCAATAAGGCATACGCACTTTTAATTTAGAGTACTTTCAATATTGAATGAAAGCGGCTACATTGACGAAGAAGTGGTCCAAAGAATTGGAGCACCGGGGAAAATGTTTAACATGGTCCGACGGGGTTTCCTGGGAAGAAGAAAGGGGACAAGAGAGAGAATTGGCTCAAGAAAGAGATACTTGGTCCAGGCTCTATAAGCAGGATCCTCACACCTGACAGCGACAGAAGAAGGAAAGACTATGATGATGATGAGTACTTTCAGTATAAATAAAAACGATCAATATTGTTTTTATTAATATCGGTCATACTTACAAGGGACAGTTTGAATGAGTTATAAACTACGATCTCGATACTACGCCTGTTGCTTGCCCACAATTGGGTGGCGATTTAATAACAATTATAGTCTATAGATTTTTTTTATTCTTTCATATCAATTTTATAAATAAATATTGCTCATGCAAACAGTTGATTAAACTATCTTACACGGATATATCGACATAATCTGAATGGTATATAAATGGTTCAATTACGGAAACGAATTTCTGGTTTAAAAAAAAGAAGGTTATAGCTGACATTTTTATTAAGGTGATATGCGTAAATACAAAAGCTATTATAAAAAAATGCGACAGGTTGGAAGAACGTACGAGTATTGTCCGTTGGTAAGCTGAAGTTATTCGTGCAGTTCGCTTATCTCAGGACTGCTATAGGATTCATGGATATATCTCTTTAATCTGGACCGCAGCCACTGTGGCAATGGAACTACTCGACAGTTAATCCTGTTAGCCTCGAAATTAGAATCTGATGTAATATTTTACAGTTGCGGTTTAGAGTTGAATTACCCTATCGGCCTGCACCGAGGCGAAGTGTTAGCGAATATTTCAAACTAACAACTTCCACAGGGTTAATAAAGATACGAAAGAAATAGGTCATTTTTACATAAAACAACACAAGTTATTTGCACTTGGTGTTTAGTTATTAGAAAATACTCAGTCACCAGAAAAAATTAAAACCCAAAATAAACGAAGCTGAATCTTTTTTTATTCGGTGTTTAACAACCTTTCCAACTCTTACACTAGATGAAAGATACGGGTTTCCAGGTGATAACTACTAGGTTAATATGGAATTCAGGGCGACCGGTGGTCTAATGGCTAGCATAGCAATCTATCAAGCCCAAGATCGCGGGTTCGTAGCCTGGCAGGTGGCACTAAGATTTTTTAAAGGCATCAAAAAAATCCTTGGTTATTCCTTCGGAAAGGACGTTAAACGGGGCCCCGAGCCTGTAAAATGTCAGGTACTCGTCATAGACCCCTACCCTAATTAAATCTGGATAGGCAAAACGTAGGGCTCCAACTGTAGCATCTTCCGGTAAGCCATAGCAGCATAAAAGTGACGTTAAAGAAACAACTCTTGTACTTAACAAAAGATACAGGTTTTCCAGAATAAAAGTTAGATTATGTTGGATTCATTATAGGCCAGCGGCCAGGTACCAAAAAAGGGCTTTAGGACGCAATAAATTGAAGAGAGCTCGATATTTGATATGTTGTAAGGGCATGTCTGACTAGTATAAATCCAAATTTGCAACCGAAAAAACGGATGGGAAAACTTTTGGTGGCCAAATAACCTCGAAATTTTCGGAGTTATTTCAGTTTTATTTTTTCAAGTTATTTTAGAATTACAACACCTACAGGCCTCAATTTGTGCTTAAATTAAAGCTAATTATTTTTTTTTAATGCACCGATTAGGAGATACAGGCCAAAAACTCAAATAACTCCGAAAATTTCGAGGTTATTTGGCCACCAAAAGTTTCCCATCCTTTTTTTCGGTTGCAAACTTGGATGTCCACTAGTCAGACATGCCCTTAAAACATATCAAAAATGCAGCTCTCGTCAATTTATTGCGACCTTCAAACACCTGGCCACTGGCCTATTAAGAGAATTCGCTATAGAAGAAAATTCCAAGGCCGAACTCGAAACGGTCCCCCAGTATATTCGAGATTGGTAAGGAGCCGGCTTTAATATTTAACTTCAAAGATCTTCCTTGATTTACCCCTGCTGTTATCATCCATTCTTAATTTATTATCTGGAGCCATGGATTTACTTGGACATATTCAAGCTTATATTACATATTATAATTACCCCTATACTGCGTGTTGTAGCGCCGACATTCATTGTTTTCCGAAAGAAGATAGAATGTGTTTGTAATTGGCAACTGCTCATAAAAATAATGAAACCCGTTTTGAAAACTAACTTCAGTCTTAAAATTTTAATCACTACTAAAAAATAAAAAGGATTTTCTGCTTTCTTAACGATTTTAATCACTTTAATTATTTTTATGACCAGCTTTTCTTGGTATTCAAATTGTGTACACAACAGAAATAATGGCTTGTTTTGGCTAGAACAGACTTGGAAGAAAATACTGATTGAAAACCATCACCAGAGAAAAAAATTGCAGCCTTGATATTACACTATACTACATATAGCCCTCCCTCCACCCTCTAAGAATAATTATAAAACTAAGAAAAAAACAAATTATGAAAGTCAAATCGGAGAAAAAAAAATTGTAAAACTTATTATTATTATTTTTGTATTGATCATATTAATGGTTTTCAGTTTATCGATATTAGCAAAATAGTAATAGAGTGACAAATCAATGGACTAAACTAATTAAGAGATCAACAATTTTGGGGAACGGAAATATTATGCATTAAATGAAATGTTTTTAACGGCAGGCGCAATTTCTTTAGGTACCTACTATACAACAACGAAACTTGTTAATTAGTAATATATACTGAGATCATGACGATGAAAAATTTTGAATTCTCACCACATCAATTTTTGAAGAAATATTTAAAACAAAAATCCGTAATAAAAAAAATAGTCTTTTATACGCGATTAATAAGCGACCTAATGATTTTTGTTTGATATTCATATAACTTGAAAAACCCAATATACTCTATATTTATTAATATCATGGGATGTTCCAAGAGCTCATATGAAACATAACTTAATTACTTACGTGCAAAAACGTTGAATTTTGGAAATAAATTCATTTGGATAAGTGTTCAATGGATAATTTATGAATATACATGAACTTATTTGAAAAAAATGAAAAAGATCTGTTTTGTTTCAAATCTCCGTTTACTCAAATAAAAAATATTTACAATACAATACATAATAATATACGTAGCATATATATATAAAACAAAATAATTACAATACTTTTTCTACCCGAAGGTACTGAGATGAAAAAGATCAAACATAAAATTTCAATATAATCTAGTAAGATGAAAAACCTTAAATGGGATTGAAGGTGAGGTGTTTATAAGTGATAAAATTTTCTTTAACCCGGAAGACTAATTTCATTAAAAATTCAATGGGGCGAGAGATCGAAATGAGTCGTTTTAATGAAGTAGGCACTCGTGATCATCCATTAGCCTAGAGCCGCTCCTCTCTAAAATAATAAGATTATAATACTTTTTTATTTATTTTACACGCTTTCCAAAATAATTTCCATGTAGAATAAATAGTAGTCTCGTTCTTAAATTCAATGAAAATTGAGGAAAATAGAAGATCAAAGCCAAAAAAGAAAGTCCGTGTTTTTTCATTACTTTTGTTTAATTACCAGTCGCGGTTTGGTTTCAAAATGACAGGCGAGGTTTGAGAAGAACATTTCTCGGTCAGGAATCATTTATGAAAGCAGAGGAAAGACGAATGTTGCAGGATCTTGAAAAATAATACTTAATACATTTAAAAATAATAAACCACATTTTATTTATTTTCACAGTTTCCCTTGTTTCAAATGTTCTACAAACAAATATTCATCTATACAGCAAAAATTGTTGCAAATTAGCTTAAGATTGGTTTCAAGATATAATTTTCATCACGTAATAGTTGGGACCATTTTTAATTATTGCAAGAATGTTTTTTTATATATATTTTTTTATTGTGATCATTTAAATATTTTTATTTTGAAGAGAAAAGATTTGTCCTGGCCGGGATTCGAGCCCGGGTCCTCCGCGTCTCCAGCACGGTACTCTACCAACTAAGCTACCAGGGCTCGTAACCAGGCCCGACAATTCTATTCTCTTTACCGATCCCACATCTCCAGGACTCACAACCTTTGCGATGTACATATGGGGAAGAATGTTCATTGAACATTACTTTAATTGGGACATGGTTGACGTACGTCAATTTTATATTTAGATATATTTTTTTTGTTATCATTTAAATATTTTTATTTTGAAGAGAAAATATTTGTTCTGGCCGGGATTCGAACCCTGGTCCTCCGCATCTCTAGCTAGCTTATTTAGTAGTTTATTATTAGTAGCTTAGTTGGTAGAGTACCGCGCTAGAGATACGGAGGACCCGGGCTCGAATCCCGGCCAGGACAAATCTTTTCTCTTCAAAATAAAAATATTTAAATTATCAAAATACAAAAAATATATATAAAAAAACATTCATGCAATAATTAAAAATGGTTTCAACTATTACGTGATGAAAATTAGATCTTGAAACCAATCTTAAGCTAATTTGCAACGAATTTTGCTGCATAGATGAATATTTTTTTGTAGAACATTTGAAACAATGTTGTGATAAAACTATTGTGTATGATAAAAGTAACGAATGTTATTCATTGAATAAAGCAGGAGTCATAGGTAATAAAGGTATTTTTCGTTTTCTTGCCTCAAAAAGATAAAATGCTAGAATAAAATCGGATAATTAGTTACCTTTATTTTTTTTAATTTTATTTTAAATTTTCATTTAACAATATTAATCAATATAAATTAAAAATGTTAGAACCACATAAATTCCACATGTTTTATTAATAGAAACTTTTTATTTATTTTTTATTTTGTAATGTTTCGACCCTATTACTGCTTTAAATTACAGAATTATTGGTAATTAAAAAAAAAAATTTGTCATCTACATTAAAACTCAAAACATTCTAAAATATAGTCCTAAAGACGGTAATTATTACCCATAGTTTTAATGTTCTAAGTTGTCTAAGGTTTCATTATTATTGTTCATTTATTTATTTGGATCTTCAAAACTTGTAAACATCAATCGAAATATATGTTTTTATAACATTTTTAACGCACTTACATATGATTCCCATAAACAAATAATAATTCAAAATATTTTAATTAATGAATTTTCTTAAAAGTATATAGCTATGAGGGATTTTATAGTTTTTGATCATACTTCAGGAAGATGAAAAGTATTATAAATTCAGCTGAAAATTTTATTGAAATTCGTTCACCACGGAACGAATTTTTTTTTTAGAAGAATAGACAAAAAATAGATATGTTTTCTATATTTTTCCTTTAATCATAAAAATTTTCCGTTGCGTGAGCCCTTCAATTTTAAGGAGTGGCGATGGAAAATTGAAAGGGAAAATAAAAGTGTTCACGAAAATATGACGTGACATGGGAAATTGACAGAGAGAGAACTTCATGAGGATATTTTGAATAAAGGTTCTCAGCCGTTTTAAAATTTTATCATCCCACATATATTTTAAAGCTTAATGGAAAATCGTGACTGTTTTATTATTTAATTTTTTTTCTTATATTTCATAATATTAACTATCAAGGTAAAAAATCAATTCTGACACACATTCTGGATATTGTTTAAACAATACAGGTAAGGTGTAACGATTGAGAGGAGAAGATAATTGCAGTTTGCTGGCCGAGGCCATACAGAGAAGTTCCACACGTGCCCAGACTTTAATTAATAGAACTGTGTTAGTTGCAAATTCCAGATTTCAGCTTGCTAATCGTTAACATACACCCGCGGGTTATTGTACAATACAAGGCGGTCGCAACCTATTCCTACCTCCAGGGAATCTGGAATATTAATTAGTAACTAGTTTTTTTTTCTAGTCTTATATCAGACCTTTTATTGGTGGTGACTTGTATAAAGTTTGAGAAATAGCTTTTTATCCCGTTTATATACATGTAAGATATAAATACAGATGGGTTGGACATGGAATGGTATGACAAACAATAGAAAATATTATGTTCATCATTGAGTTATTTTTCATGATATTTGTTAAATAAATATTTTTTTTGAGACCGCAAGCTCTTTTGCTTTTCAGATGGATAGAAGAAGACAGGCAGGAATAGCCTTTACTATTTATATATTTTATGGATCAGATTCATAAAATATGCAAGAGGAGAACATCACTAACATTAATTGGAAGATGGAATATGCGTCATATGATAGTCCAGAGCCTTCTCTTTGCAGAAATAATAAGCTTTTCGCACGGTTCTACGGTAGAGAGATCAGAACATGCTGTACAAGAACAGGTAGGTCACTTTCCAATAGTTCGAGATTTCTAGGCTAATTTATTATCTAGTGTAGCCGCCGCATTAGATTGCTTTTTAATAATAGATTTTTTGTTTTAATATAGCAATTGAAACGCTGAGTTAAAGCAGAACTGGAGGATAATCAATGAATAAATAAAATTTAATTCATACATTTAATAAAGATGGTCAGAAATATTTCAACAGGACATGAAGTTATTGTAAAATGGAATAAAATTAATGACCTTTTCAATTTAAATTAAATAAAGGGTCGAAGCTGAAAGCTTTGCATCACTATAAAATGTACACAGTAATTAAATGTAATGTATTCTCAGCCACTCATGGCCGTCCTTTCTCATTACTGTTGCATGTTCACAAAATTGTTTTGTTTTTTTATCAACAGCCCACAAACTAAAGACGAATATTAACAATACGGCTCACTGGGTTGACCCCCCTTTAGTCGATGCAACTCCGTTTTGTAGCGATTACTGTTGGATATAGATAGATACAGATTGCTGGCCTAACTAAAATGTTAAGCGATTTAATCAGCTTGAGATTCCTAAACGTTTTTCATATCATCATCATCATCATTCGTGGCGCTACAACTCCTGTAGAGTCAAGGCCTCCTGCAGCTTGGTTCGGCAGTCTTCTCTATTGGTTGCCACTGCTCTCCAATTGCGGATTCCCAAGATGGACCTGGCATCCGCTGCCACTCCATCGATCCCTCGGAGCCGAGGTCTTCCCACTCTTCTTGTCCCATAAATCCTTTCGTCTAGGACCATATTAGGAATCTGATCCTGGGACATTCTAATTATATGACCTGCCCATCAAAGCCGGCCTACTTTGATCACCCTTAAAATATCTGGGCTCTTGTAGAGTCTTGTTAGCTCAGCGTTCGTCCTTTTCCTCCAGATCCCATTGGTGCAAACTGGGCCATAAATTCACCTCAAAATTTTCGTCTCGAACCTTAGGAGAAGTGGGTAATGAACTGGGTAATGTCCAGCATTCGGAGGCATAAGTAAGAACTGGTCTTACCAGGTTCTTATACAAATGCACCTTCGTGTTTTGAGAAATAGCCCATATTTCTAAAATAGGAATATTTTCATATCGATGGAGGAAAATATTCCTCCTATTATTAAAATAAAATTCCAAACGCTCATCCATATTCTTGTTACAACAGTAATATCCATTAAAAAAATTTAAAAATTTATTATATTACAGTTAACTTATTATTCAATTGAATTAATCATAACAAAAAATTAGAGTATAAAAAAATTAATATTTGTTTTCTAAACTACTAGGGTTATTAAAAGAAATTAGCTACTTACTAGTTAAAGATATATTTTTATTCAAAAAGTATTTTTTTAAAATTACACATTAACAAGAAGTAGAAGATCCCTTTATGCTAAATTTCCATAAAAAAAAAGGGATCTGACGATACGAGTACAATGAAAGTTTTTTAAGGTTTACTTACACTTTTTTTTTTTGGATTTTTTTAATAAAAAGGAATAACCTGTTTCAGAAATCTGCGCTTACATTGACCCCAACATGAAGTTTTTTTTTCTTAAATCTCTAGTCGAAAATTAATTTATATTTTACAAGGGTCCTGATTATTTTTGTGATGCCTTAAACTGCAATTTATTGCATTTTAAGGTATGCACTGAATTATTATATATCTGAGTTCCATGGAGTTAAAAATGGTGATTTATCGTATTTCCTAGGAAAAAAATTATCTTAGAAACCAGTAAAACTTATAGTAAATTAGTACGATTGGTAGTTTTATATATAATATGTTTTTATAATACATTAATAAAATTATATACTAATATCAAGATATTTGACACTGATAAAACTGTGAACATTTTTTTTTTTAAAATAAATTGAAGAGAAAAAAAATACATTTACGGTACCAGTTTATAGTCTGGTTTTTTGTTTGAACTTCTTACATATTCAAGTAAGAAATAAAAAAATAATCTCCTGAAAGATTTTTTTGGTATTTTTTTCTTTCATTGTATACGTGATTTTTTTTTTAATACATTTAAATTTGTCTATTAAGTTTTTGAGTTTGAGACTGGTCTGCTTGGTGCATCATATTACTTTTGTAAATTGTAACAAATTATATTAGAAATAAAAAAAAAAAAATAATAAATAACCTTATCACCCCGGTCAAGCTCTGCATAAAATAAAATAAATATATTTACAGTTTTAGTAAAATTGACCTGATGCTTTTTTTATTTGACAAATCGAAATGGCACCTTTGACATTTGCAGTTTTTGAGATTAGATTACAAAATATCGGATCATTATAGAATTAGGGTGACAGTATTTGTTTTAATATTTCTTCTTTAAATGATTAAATCTGGCTCAATACTAAAAACAAATAAACGAACAAGTTGTGAGCTCCGAGAATGGGAAGGTCGGGAGCAGATGCCGTAGAGAAGCGCAATGGTTTCGCGTAATGTATTAACGCTATAAATTATTTTATTTTATTTTTTTAGGAACGAGCTTGAATAGATCTGGATAGATCTTATCCCAAAATGCCCATAAGATATTTATTAAAGAGAATTTTGAGCGGTTGAAACATAAATTAAAAAATATATATACTAGAATAAAATTCACCGTTATTTTCTGTAAGGATTGGGTCCTTATTAACTTTTTTTTATTGATCCTGAGCTTTGCTAAGACTTCTTAAAATATTTCCGGTGATTCTCTAGAAACTCAATTAGATATAGAACTCAGTTACAATTAATTAGACTGTAATATGTGATATTTTTTTTTTATATCACCAATAATAACCCGACTTAGTGCGAACCGTTTATCAATATTCCATAAACCACTTACCATGGAAGATTTTCTCTCGGAAATTGGTCGGTTTCGAAGAATTATAAGTTCAACACTAAGTCGAAGTTGTGATCAAAGTTTCATGAATTTTCTTTTTTTGGTGTGCTTTTCTTAGAATAAGAAGTGAGTTATAAATAATTGACTACATCGTAATCGTAATAGAGTGGTCTCATTCTATTTAGAAAAAAATAATTATAAAAAACTACATCTTACTTAACTTAATTAGTACAAATACATTTTCAATATCTCATACCCTGTTTAGATCCCTTCACAAGTGTTGTCATCTAAATTTTGACAAAATCATAAGAATTATGAAGTTGTGATATTTATATGATCAGGTTTGGATTTATTTTTCTTTGCTAGGATCAATGAGAATAACGAAAGTAAAAAACATTTCTTCTCGCTCCCACAATATTTTCAATATTTTAACGCATACATCGTAGTATTAAACCAATTATAATTCAGTTAAAACAATATAAACTTTTAATTATGAAATAAAACGAGCAAAGTTAGAATGGAAATATTTTTCACAATATAGCTCATGCATGATAAACAACACGTGGAAACCTACCTTATAAGCTCTCAGCTAAGATTCGCAGCAGCACACGCTACAATACATTTAATATATTTCCCTCGAATTACCTTGTACTCTGAACTTCAAGGAATATATTAAGTAACTAAGGAGAACAAGCAACTAAATCCTTCCTGAATTAAGGAATTAATTAATAACACTGTAAGTTATACTGGTTTCTAACATAAATTTTTTCCTGCGAAATACGATAAAATCACCATTTTTAATTCCATGGAGCTGAGATGTATGATAATTCAGTGCGGGAATATTTAATAACATATTAGAAATATGTAATTAAAAAAAAAAGAGAATATAATTAGTTTTGAATTGACATTAATCAGTGAAACAAAATTTCGATTTTTAAAAAATATTTTCAGTTTCGAGTTTTTTAAATTTAATTTTTAATATAGACAGATAGATATAAATTCTCTTTTATTAATAAATTTTATAAAAAACACTGTTTTTGTTTTTAATTGTATTTACAATTTTAGCAACCACAGCATGGTACTTAATACCGTCTGCCGGGAGTTTGATTTTATAGCTGTTGAAATTTTTATATCCATACACCCATTTTAAAGAACGTTTGCAAAACACGATGTTCACTCTATGAATGCTAGAATCAAACTCCAATTTTTAATGTATGTGATATAACTATATACATACATAAATTTTATAATGGGTTTTTGAGGATTATATCAAAAATAAAAATGCAATGAATTTTAATTTTAATTTTTTTTTTCAAACATGAAATGGAGATTAACTATTTATGTCACAGTTTAAACAAATGAAATCAATTAGTAATTACACAAACTAGGGTTGTTTAAATACATTTAATATACCCGAAAATCTTTGAGATGTATGAATTGGTAATTAAGGTCTAACTATCTTATATATGCACATGTGTTATGTGCAACCTTACATTATTATAACATTGAAAATATATTTCAACGTAAATCTTCTTTTTCAAATCTTACGGTTTGGAATTTAGCGTAGAATCATTGTCAAAAACCGGGATGGTGAATTGAGATATATTTTTATCAAGGTATAACTATCACCTATACGTATACACACACACACACACACATATATATATCGCGTAACACATGTATCATACACCCGTATCATTAGTAACCAGCTAAAGTTATGGAGGGCAAATATTGGAGGAACTAAAAATCTCCAGTAAAAAAGAACCCCCCTTCAGAAATATTGATACTGAAAGGATTAAATAAAAACTGCTGAAAAATGTAAACAACTAATGTTTAAAACATTTTCATTTTTAAAAAAATGTGATTTAGAGCCTTTTTATAAAGGACTCTGAATATTTAACAAATATTTCCACTGAATCAATTAATGTAAAAGGCAGTACAAGAATTCGTCGAAACGTTTAAACATCAAACAAATCCAATTAATAAATTGGTCATTAACTCTTAATCACCTTTCCAACGTCCATCGAAAGGGCAAACAATTAAAAGAATGATTTGAACAGTCATATTTGCAATATAAGTGATTGAAATTATTTTTCTCTTATTATAATTAATGTAATAATTAATCTAAAACAAACAGCGATTAGTATACAAACATTGCCTACTTCCTAATACCTATATGGATAAATAATTTTAGTTTATAGTCAAGAGAAATCCCGATTTACGAAAAAAATAAATTGTTTTAAGTAAATTACACTCATCAACAATTAAATCTTAAATAAAATGTATTGGTTTTTTTGTTGAACCCTTTTATTTTTTTCTTAATAAGTTCCACTACAATTAACCCTACCTGTGGAAGGGAGTAAAAAAAGGGGCCGAATATCCAAAATACTACAACAGAGAAATTATTTCTTAAGTGTAAAAAGAAGTGAATCGCTATAAATGACTTTCTCATTCCCATTAATGACCTAGTCGTTAATTTAAAATTAAAAGAGTAACTTACTTTTGTTAACCATTTTCAAGGTAGGTCCCAAAAATGTTCACAAAATGATTTTTTTTCCCCTAAAACCCCTTACATCAAACTAGTCTAAAATTACGTACTGAATAAAAATGAAAAACAAAAGAATTATAAATTATATATAAATAACATAACAGCGGAATATAATGGCGTAATATTATATTATTTGTTGTATTTTGGTTAAAAACATTTACGAATGGCGGTGATCCCAAAATTCTTTTTGTAATCTGTAATCTGTTGTAAAAAATGACAAAGAAGTATCAACTCAACAAACTTTTCCCTTTTAATGCCTCAAACTGAGGGACGTAATTTCAAGAGGCACACCGCAGCAAATTAAAACTGCATTATTAAACCTTACTCATTACTTATGAATGGTACATATAAACAATTGGTTGCGATATTTTTTGCTGGTTAAAAATACATATGCACATTGCATACATTTTGAATGAAAATGGGCGAACAACATGATGATTACCCAGTATCTTGTGTACACATGTTTTAAAAATTTATTATAGTTAATAGACGATTTTATGAATAATTCCAGCTACAAATAAGTTCAATTTAGCTTAAATTTTTATCAAATTGTACATTTTTCCCCCCGAATATGGTTAGGTGTGGACCTCATGGAACTTCATGAGTGGAACTCAGGTCAATTTTTTTCTGGTCTTGTGCATTAGCCGGTCTCCATGAACACTACCTCCTTATCTCGTGTAATCTCTTCTTATCACTCGTATTATTTGAAATATTTGTGTGTGCATTATTAAATTGTTTTTGTGTTGATAATTTTGTTTGTTGCCTATATAAGTTTATATGTTGTTTATTAACTTTAATTTTGTGTTTTGTCTTGTTATTTTTTGTTATTGTGTTAAGGTTAGAAACAATGGCGGATAACAGTCCCTGGAGACCGGCTAATAAATAAGTTCCAATTTTTAAATTTCTTTTCTTCCTAGATCCTCTTCATCTAAATTGTACTATTTATTTATATTAAAATTAAGAATGCCAAGGGAATTTAATCGTCATGAATTATAAACTTGGAGTGACGAACGTCTACCGAATAGAGGTAGAAACATGTATTATTTAGGCTTCCGATTTCGTATTCTAGCTCGGAACATTTGTATTAATATCTAACATTAATCCTCGGGGAATTATAAAGTTTACGCCTAGCTGTGCTGAAGTGGCAACACTGCGCTCATGGGAGCCCACTGCACTCCGCAACCGTCATTTATTTAGGAACAGATATAACTTGAGGTAATGAGAACTAGCACGAATAAATTATGCTGAGTTATAATAAACAGGTTCTATACTGACAGTGAATAAGTTTATGTGGAATATGTGACAGTTCAGGTCTCAGATTTAAAATGTCAGCATTTATTTAATACCGTACATAAAAAATGCGTTGGGGTCATTAGTCGAAAAGACATCCCAGTTATGTTTTATAACTGGGTTATGATACCTGTAGAGAAATTAGTGATTACTTTAAAAAGCATAAATCCGAAACTTAAGATGACATCTCGACAAACGTTAATTAACTTGGAATACTCACACTAGACTGAAAAGACAAGAAACCGCTCGCCGTTAACATATGATTTAATTAGAATATGATTAACAACGTAGATAACATCTATATTTTTATAATTACTTAAATAGCATACATCAGCTATGAAATATAACTGACATGTCTTTACCAAAAAATACCCCTAGCGTTGTTTGTCAAAATCCAAATCGGGATTGTTTTCGAGATTTTTTTATTTTTTAGTAAATTTTACGCACGACAATGAGTTGTTATTTTTTACTACTCAACAGTATAACACTTATTTTTACACCATATATATACGTAAATATATATTTTTTGAAGTCACCTCAATACGGTCAGCATTTTTTCTTTCAAAGTCACTTTTTGACAGTTATGTTATTTCTCAAGTTCAGGATTCGAACCCGGGTCGTCTGCTTCTCCGTAGCATTGCTCTAAACAGACAAATCCGTTCTCTTCACTGATCCTATTCGTGTTTCGCAATATTGAAGAATGTTCAATGAATATTCTTCCCCTTGTAGACATCGCAAAAATTGCGAAAACACGGGGAAATAGGATCGGTGAAGAGAACGGATTTGTCTGATTGGGATCCGACCCGTGGTAGCTCAGTGGTTTAGAGCACTGCTACGGAGAAGCAGACGACCCGGGTTCAAATCCCGGCCAGGGGAAGTCTTTTCTCTTCAAAACAAAGATATTTAAAAATAATAACAATCAATAAAAAATAAAAATTATAAATAACATGCCTATTGACGTAAGTCAACCAGATCCTAATTAAACTCTCCACCTCATCTCATCCCCACCCGACAGCTTACTTGAATTTTTAATGGACTGATTTTAGTTATTTTATCATAGTTTTTTTATGCAATAAGGATATTTTTAAAGGTAGCGCAATGTAAACCAAATTTATGACACTCACCAATTAGTTTGATTACTTGGGATTGTTTTTAATCTCACAATCACGATTATACTATCAATGTTTTGTGATATACGATTTAAGATAACGGGTGAAATAAAAGATATATTTTAGTGATAAAACAATATTGTCATTGGCGGATATGATACAGCACTCACAGGATTCGTCATAGTTCATAACTGTAGATTATCACTACAATACATTGTCACAGTAATAGAATAAAAAATATATATATTAAAAGAAACACTATTGGTAATTTATTTTAAAATAATGTACAATAGAGGCCAGTGTGCAAATGTTTTCTTTTAGATAATTAAAGCTTTAGAAATATTCTTTTGATGAATGTTGACAAAAGTATCTTCAGAAACATTGGCTTTTGCTCTTTCATTAATTTTACTTTCCTTATACATTGGAAACCATTCTGTAAACTACAAAGAGCTATACTTGTTTAATATCTCTAGATATATTCTACCTTTCACAATATCAAATACAGTTTTATTTTACGAAAGTGAAACTTCAACACATTCAAAGGCTATGAAGAAGAGGACTAAAAAATGTTATTCATTCACACCCACTATACTCATTACATTTAACATTAATTATTAGTTATGTATGTAATTAAGATTGTAGATTTCTGTTGTTTTTTTTGTGAGGAGTGAACTGGAAAATTCAATTGTTTTCGAAGAGCATGAAAACATAAAAGAGACTCTATATAATTGATAAGATCGAATTTAATAAACTCTTTTATCGCTTTTAAAACCAGTATTTTATTCCAGACTAAAAAATTCATTCAAATTTATCTCATATTTTAATTACGTTTTGAGAAACAGGTTTTCATTTGACGTTCTCCACATTTAAATTAAGTCGTATTTCATTATGGAAATACGAATTCGAAAATTTAGCATTCTTCAGAGACTAAGCTGTAGAGTACAATTCCATCAGAGGAGGTTGAAGAGAAAATAATTGAATACAGAACCCTACTTTGTTTCAATATAAAGTTTACAAATTCGATTACGTCTCTCCAACACACCTGTCATTCAGTATTATTTAGGAGAAAATGAAACAGTATTATTTAAATATTATAATTTTATATCAGAATTAATCATAAAGTTAGCTTTGAATAATTACTGTTTGGATTGTGTTATAAGAGTCATGAAACCACGAGGCGTTTTCAATATTTCTAAGTTAGTCCTTTGATTTTATTAGTTTATTTTCGATTATATAAAAGTTTGTTAGTTAATTCATTAGGGTGAATTATATATTACGATGTATTCCGGATATCGGTCGTAAATTCCATAGAAATTCCAACACAATTGGAACATATGTTGTTAAACCACAAGTGTATATAATGAAATATTTAGTATATGTCGGTATTTACAAAATATTTTTATCATTACAACTATTATGTGGCATAATTGCAATGCTTTTAAATAATATGGGAATATCTTTGATATGGATAAAATAAGGCAACTATAGGTTTAATTGATTCCGTAGCAGAGTATAAATTTAAATTTTGCTAAAAATAAACTTATCGGTAGAATTAAGTAATGGTGTCAATTTCAACAGTTGACAGCCATTAGGACTTAGTACGCAGTAGGCATCAACAGCTCATCCAATCTAGGTCGAAAGTGAAATCGAAGAAACGCCTAGAATATATTATATATGTTACTTAGAATGCAATTGGAAAAAAACACAAGCAAAGCCTTATGTTTCAAATCTGGAGTAAAAACAAACAATTACCAGTCGATGTTTCGCCTATTCAGGCATTATCAAGACACAAAAAAGAGTAAGATCAATCACATCTCAAAAAAGAAGTGCAATAAATCCCAACAAATTACCGCCCAAAAAGGCTCATAATCTGAGACTGCACCTCCACCCCAAGACGTTCAGCCCAAAACCCCGTTTTGATTAATATATATTACATTTTTGTGGACGTCATGCATTTTTTTTTTTTTTTTTTTTAAATAAAGTTGAATGCTATAGAGTCTCGCATTATTGACAAGGAGTAATTTTGAATGAAACAATTTTTTTAAATCATATTTTTTATAGTTGTTATTAATTCTTTAGGTTATTAATTTAAAATGTAATCAAAACATTATAATTTTAATATCTTTATGCTTCGCTTTTAAAATAATATATCAAAGGAGAAAAAATAATTTTTATTTAAAAATGTTTTTAAAGGAGATCCAAAAGTTCATGATTAATAAAGTAATTTTTAATATATACACTCTAATTTTAAGAAGCTTCATCAACGAAACAACACAATCAAAAGAAGTATCTTTGTGTCAGTGTTCTATCATTTCACCATTTTTTCTCAACATATTGAGAATGGGAAGGAGATAAAGGATCTAGAGAATAGTAATTAAATTGTCATAAACCTTTTAGTCAAATCAACTTTGTTCAATTGGTTTTTCTTTTGGTCATACACATAAACATGCAACTGTTAAATATTCAAAAATAGTTTATTTAATTCAAACACAAAATGTCTTATAAGTTAATCCTAATAATCTTAACTAAGTGACTTTTGTGTATACATATTTTAAAAATTAATAATCATACAAAAATTCCAAAACTGGTAAGAAAATTCCAACTGGTTGCTTTATAAATCTTTAAAGATTTGTTTCAGTTAAACAGATGTTCCACATATAAATATTACATACGTATTTTTATTTTATTACTTATATCTTTTTCTGTCTCGACTTTTAAAGGCTTTTACAAAACCGAAGTTCAATAACATGGAATAAAAATATTTTCTAAGTTAAAAAAATTATTATTGTAGCTGAGGCGGCAAGTTTAATGTTTACTTTCGAGGATTCTTATTTGAGAAACTTTTAAAATTCTTCCCAATAAATGAAGAATGAGATGGAGGCAGCAGTGGATCCTTCAACAGAATCTCTTCTAGTTCCGGGGCAAAAGGGTGAAAAAAAAATGCATTTTATCCCCTCTTGCTTCTGCCTAAGGGCCCTTTTAAAACATTTTATCTTTTTTTTCGACATTACATCATCTTCCTTAAATATGGCAGATACTACTCTATCTTCGTGTATTATCCATATATTTCAATTATAATAAAATATCATAATAATTTCCTATAATTATAAAAATATTATATTTCGAAAAACTAGACCCGATGGCAATTGAGAGATTTGAAGTCTTCAGGTTTCAGAGGGTGGTACTCTTCCACCCAAGAACCCAAAGTTGTTTTTGAAGTGATTAAGAAGTTATTTAAAGCAGCGTTTAGTGACTTTTGGAAAGGGAGGAAACTTGTTGGTTGGAGTCAGCATCATGCTCGAGACTGGCTACACTTATCCACCTGCACATGAGTTATAAGATTCATTTTAATCAACTTTAGTTTTAATGTTAAAAGTTCTTTCATTGATACTAATAATACCTTAAAACACCAATAACTGGTTGAATTTTTATTGTCGACTAAAATACTTTATTGGCAATAGTTAAATGTCTATTTTTTGATTTAAAGTACAAATGATCTATGTCTGGTTGACTTAACTATAATATTGATGCTAAAAATGAAAATAAAATCTATGTAAATACAAATACAAGGTATAAATAATGTAACTGTATACTAATTGTTATTCCAATTAAATTATTGATATTTTGTTTTGAGTTTGTGCAGCCCATTGTTTAATTACATTTAATTAAAATTTACAAATTAGACTTAAATAATTCAGACTATATTTAGTTTAGGAATTAAAAAAAGAAGACAGACAGTTATTCCAATGCTTTGAGTTTTTATTTCTGTCTCCAGTCCTCATGACTGCCTATTTATTTTATGTTTTTAATAAACCATACATGTTCTTAGTTATTTGTATATTTATAGTTTTATAAGAATGATTGTTTTTGAGGAATGTTTATTGATCACTCTTTTACTCATCTAGCTAATTGAGGTGGTGTCCCCTGTTGACTCGACACTAAGCCTAAAAGCAAATTTTATCGGATTATATAACGTTTTTATGGCTTCGTGTGTAACGTTTTCCTATTAACTGTTCCTATTAGTCTAAAATAATAAGTGGGATCGATCATATCATAAAAATGGATTTATAAAGGCTAGTATAGACAAAAAATCGAAAGTATTAGAAGAACTTAATTCATGGAAGGTTTACTGTCAATCATTACCAGGTTTATTATAACCTGTTTATACAACAAACAATCATGAATTACCATAAATACGTATAATAATTAAAAAATATAATATATATTATTCGTAATCTGAATACAGTATTTATTATATCCTAATAATAATGAAACACAAACATTTAAGGGGCGACCTGTGGTCGCGCCCTAAATAACAACGTACTAAGCCCAAGATCTTGCCGGGTCCTTAGGCCAGCAGGTGGCCCTAGGATTTTTAAAGGGAGTAAGAAATCCTTGGGAATGCCGTCCTTCGGAAGGGACGTTAAACGCCCCTATCCTAATTAAACCTGGATAGGCAAAATTTAGAGCTCCCATTATAGCATCGTCCGATAGGACATTAAAGTGACGTTAAATAAACAAACAAACACAAACATCTTAACTCAATGTACGGAAGGAAGAAGGTAACATTGAGGTTTTCTGTGATTCAAAGGATAATATCTCTACATCATCACGTAACATTAATTTATTGTTGTAAATGGTAACAATAATGGTATAAACAAAGAGGAGGGGGGCAGCTGAGCGCGTAGAGATCCTTTTTACTCTGTTTAAAAAATTCTAGGGCCACCTGTCGGGCTACGAACCCGCTACCTTGGGCTTAGTACATAGTTTGTTGTGCTAACCACTAGACCACAGGTCGCCGCTGTTCTTTTTTAATTTTTATATGTGCCAATCTTGACTTTAATTCTATTTTAATAACCATCATCATCATAGTCGTTCCTCTCTACCGCTCTGCAGTGTGAGGTTTCTTTCTGTATAGCCCGGACCACACCGTACGATCTTTTACCATTTCTCTCCTTCTATTCCATTGCAGACTTCTCTTTGCGAAGCTTCCCTTAATACCATCTTACCAGGTACGTCGGGGTCTTCCTCAGGACCTTCTTCCTTCAACCTTAGCCTCGTAAGTCATCTTGGCCAGCCTGTTATTTTCCATTCTTAAAACATGTCCAAACCATCTTAGACTGTTTTCTTCAATGGCCTTTTCCGCAGGGTCCACTCCAAGGCTTGATCTAATGATCGAGTTGCGATTCGGTCTCGTCTTGTCTTTCCCTCTATCTTCCTGAGGAATCTCATTTCTGAAGCCTGGATCCTACTTTTATGTTTGGTGGTCAAGGCCCAAGATTCCGAGGAGTATGTTAATATGGGGAGAACAGTAGATTTATATACCCTCAACTTTGTGTCCTTGGATACTTCTCTTTTATTCAGGAACCTTTTATTAAGTGCACGGAACAATTTACCAGCTGAGTTGACCCTCTCCCGGATTTCATTGTCCATGACTCCATTCTCATCAAGGATGGATTATATGAGGATGGAGGATGGAGTATTAATAATACTGGTTAATTTGAGTTCATTACAGCCAAAAATATGAAATTTTATATTTCTTTGAGTACTTGTCGCTCCAATCCCGAAAAATATTTGGCTCCTCGTAGAGGTCAATATATAGATACTGACGAGGAAGTTTTATTAAGTGGTTGTGAGTATAGTAAAAGAAACATTCTTCTGCTTTAAGGGAATATATTCTCTCATAGGAGGAATAATCATATTCTAGAAATACGAAATGTTCCTAACTTACCCTAACCATCGTTGTGAAAGGTAGTACCGTGATATATATTAATTAGACCCTTAATATGTGAACGTACAAATATTGGTTCAAAATTTCATTAATAATTTCGAGTTCACCTATCCCTAAGCAGTAGGACCATGTAAGTTCAGATCAGTTTGTATTTTCTTCACAGTCTTTAATTTCTGGTTGTTTTTAACTTGGTATTAGCCTTCATGCAAAAACAAAAAAATTCATCTGCTTTCAGCTTTCTTCTATAAAACCAATTTTTCATAGAAGTAAAAATTTGATAAATATGCGAGGTTTTTTCCCCAGAAATCTGGCCGCATATAAATTACATAGCCTCCATGGAAGTTTATTGCAAAAACTTTTAAAACTTCAATAACTTTTTCAAAGTATTTTTATTTTATAAATCCTCCTAAAATTTCTAGTTGTTATAAAACCAAAAGTAGAATATTCTGCAATTTAAAGTAGAAATAAAAATTTATAATCAATATATGATTAAATGAATAATGTTGGTTCGATTTGTTTCAGCAAATTAAAGTATTGAATGCATTTTTTATTTCAATTTCAATAATGAATAAAAAGGTCAAAATTTAAAGTGATTTAAAAGACAATTTCTTAAAACATATAATATAAATTTAATCAATTCCTTTACAAAATCAATAAACTCAGGATCTAAAACGAATAACTCTAAATTAAAAAAAATTAACTTTTTCACACTTTTAGCTCGTTTAGTCAAGAAATGCTTTAGAAAATTCATGTTTAGAAGCGGACTAAAACACTGAGAAATGATGCGGCAAAATGCCATGTTAGACAAAATTGCTTGACTAAACTAACGAAAATGTGGAATGTGGACCTAAGACCTAACAGTACTTAGTAGAAAATACCTTTTACTGAAAAACGTTTTCTTAAAATAAAATAAAATAAACATGTTTTATGTAAATAATAAACTTTAGATCACTATGGTTGTTATACTATCTTCACTTCTTTGGTTATTGACATTTACAAATAAATAAATAGTTTATAATATAAAACATAATTGAGTAGGATATAGAATGGAAAAGGATTGGTTGGATATTGGAGCAGAAGTAGAGTTGTTGCTACACCCCAGGCACCCCACACTTAATGCACAACCCTACTGTGTACTACCATCCACCCCTTCCTACCCCCCCCCCCACAGGTTCAGTGCACTGTCTGGATCAATAAAAGGAAATTAATGAAAATGAATTGGAAATGACACAATTATTCACATTCCAATGTGTTGATAGTTTTAAGTATCTTGGAGCACAGTTTAATGAAGCATTGGAGGAGGAGGAGGAGATTCAGGCACGCATTATCTCGGCCAACAAAGCTTTTTTCTCTATAGCTCCCCTTATGAGAAGAAGATTAGTTAGCCGCTTGACCAAGTTAAGGCTATATAAGACCAGCATTAGACCAGTCGCAGCATATGCATGTGAGACATGGGTACTTAAAAAATCAGCAGCTGAAAAGATGGACATCTTTGAACGCAAAATATTAAGGCGCATTCTGGGACCCGTGAAAGAAAATGGGGTATACCGTCTTACAAAGAATAGAGAAGTATATTCCCTATATGACGATGTGAAGCTTTCCGATTATGTCAGAATACAACGTCTACAGTGGTTGAGTCACCTCCATAGAATGGATGATGGCAGAACCGTCAAAGGGCTGCATAAGGATTGGAGTGAGAGCTCGAGGGAGGCCACGAGGCAGATGGAAGGACAGCGTCTCAGAGGAACTCCGAAATCTTAACGTGTCTCTGAGGCTTGCTACAGGCCGACAAGACTGGGAAGAGTGATTGAGCAGGTCAAGGACCGCCTTGTACGTCTGTCGTGCCTATGAAGAAGAATGAAAATGAATATCAAATCAATCATTTATCATTCTGTTTTAAAATATTATTCTACATAACAAAAAATTGTATATACTCGTATTTTATAAAAAAATAATAATAAAAGGAAAAATTCTCACTCATTACTGATTTAATAATAAGTTTAATAGATATAAATAGGTTTAAAATAATTGATGTTTTTTTTAATTGAAAATATGTTTTTAATATTTTCCGAGATGACGTAAACGTTTAGTTCAGTCATTTATTGAGTTTTTCAGTTTAATTATAGCGTCGTGTGAATTAATTCCGCATTTTCAAAAATTCATAACTTTGTTCATATTCAAATATCACGATTGAAATTTTTACAGTGTTTTTCTACCATATAGGTGTACAAAATGGCCAAAAACCAAACTATTATATTCAGTCCCACCAGATATGACTAGCTCCAAACTTTAAAAAAACAAATTTATTTCAAAAATTCATAAAAAAATAAAGGAAACATTTGTAAGTGATCTTGCTCTATATTAGACAAGTAGTTTATGATGTTTAACTAGAAAAAAAATCCAGATAAATCACTCCTTGGTCGTTTTCTTTGGGCCTGCAAAGTGTTTTTTCGAAGTTTGTTAAACCGAACTTTGTAGGTCATTGTGACTGGTTATTTTTTAATTAAGGGTATTCAAGATAATAAACAATGTTACAGTGGAGACATTTCTGAGAACAATCACGTTAATTAAAGTGTTGTAATTTAACACTGTGCAGAGATATTCTAATTAATTCTAATGTCCCCAATCTGAAAACCCCACTTTAAAAATTAAATTGGCTGCCATTACAGAACGGTACATAGTATATATCTTTTTTTAATAACGTTTTTAAACCTCTCAATAATTTTAAAAGATAAAATATTTAAAAAAAGATCAAGCAACCGAGTTAAATATTTTGGATCACTTCACTTGGATATACTCAATATCAGTTTTCAGGAATGTCGTTCAAACCAGAAAACTAAAATATAATAGTCCAGGATCCATGGTCCATTTTTTCACTTGATTACTATCAAGCTGAATCTTCGTGAATAGCTTCGTTTCGATGAGACGCCCAACAATTTCCTGTGCGAAAATTCTCGATTGTGGTAGCAAGGATAAAGTATTTCGATTTGTTGATTCTCAACAATTTATTGCTAACTGGGTTTTTTTTTGTTTAATCTCAAGATAATTATCTAAATTATTTGAAAAAATATTTGTCCTACAAAATGTATGGTTTGATAACGAGGTCATAAAAAATTATTACTAACCAGCTGATTTTTTTTTTACTTCTTCTTTTTTGACTTCGTTATCGATACATGTTGGAAGAAGGGGACTCTTTGATCAAACCATACATTTTGTAGGACAAATATTTTTTCAAATAATTTAGATAATTATCTTGAGATTTAACAAAACAAAACCCAGTTAGTAATAAATTTTTGAGAATCATCAAATCGACCTATTTTATCCTTGCTACCTCTGTTAGCCACCACAATCGAGAATTTTCGCACAGGAAATTGTTGAGCGTCTCATCGAAACGAAGCTATTCACGAAGATTCAGCTTGATCCTAATCAAGTGCAAAAATGGACCATGGATCCTGGACTATAATTCGAATGTTAGAAATAAACTGCAAAACTCATATGCAAATTGCCTAATGGAATGGATTCCAACATTTTCTCTCCATCAAGCGTTTCATTAAACATATTCATCCTGCAAAAGATTTTTTTTCATTATTTTTATGTTAGCTGAGGTTTGAGAGTTAATCCATCAAACAGCAATGTAGCTTGTTTCTAACTCGTTTTTTTACTATTATGTATATTTTTTTTAGTATTATATTAAGGCCTTGCGTTTTTTCACATTATTAATACCAAAATAGCTTACTGTAGGTTGGAATTCAACAGGGAAAATAATGGCTTTTAACATTTTCTTGCTCGCTGAATATCCGTGGGTATTAACAGTATTTTCTACAGCTATTCGTCGTGAATAAATACCCTTTAATAAATACTGATCCTTGATCCTTCAAAATTTACTTAATTATGCCATAAATTAATTATCCTTCTCGCTACTTCTTCTATTTAAGATTACTTAGGCTCTCCCAAATCATTAATACCATATTTATTTTCATATGTCTTTCTGTCAGCTTCATGAAAATACTCCCCGTTAATGATAATGGAGGGGCAATAATTAAGGTTATTGATTTGCGGAACTTAAGAAGGTTCTACAAGGACCGGAAAATAAACAAAGCTTTCTAACAACAGCTTTTGGTAATATCGGGGTCAGTTAAGACGGAGAAAGTTTTAGAACTGTTTGGAAAACCGTCCACAGTATAATAACAGTCATTAGGGTTATCTTTATGGTAAATTAACACGGGCACCTAGAATGTTTTTCTAGGTTGTAACGGAAAAGGAGTCCTCTAAGTGTCGTCGAGATATCAGAGATATCGTCAGAAATATATTTTATTATATCTAATACATAAATCAATAATAATTTGATGACGAGTTGCTATGTCGAAAATCCTGGTCCAATTCCCGCTGCTGGTAAGACTTTTATTTAGCCTGTTAGCAGCTGGAGATGGACCTTATGGGAGGGCCCTCCTGAGGCTCACCCAGTCCCTATAACTCAATATAAGGGGGGGAATCTGGAGCGTGATCTAGAACAAATCACCTCCCATCACATCCGTTGTCCATGAAAAAGTACAGTCTCTACCATTTACTGAACCCCAGTTCACGGGTTGTAGTGGTACAAGTTTTTTTTTTTTAAGTTACATAAACATAAAAGATTACGATAAATAATATTCACTGAAAAGCATACAATCGAATAATAGCTTTGAAACGAGTAAGAGGTATTTACACATGTAAAGGCGCTTATTTTACCAACAGATTAGAAATCTGGTGTTTCGTACGAGATTGTATACAAGATATGTTTTATACAAACATTTCCGTTTTATCGAGTAATGTATAATGCAGGGTCGAGTTTTATATACAGAAAAGAAAACTCATGTATTTCATCATCATTATGGTAGATCTTATTTCGATAACCTTTAAAATAAACCTGGTTTTAGTGCAGTACTGTGGGTTTGGAGAGTAATTTACTGCTTGCATGGTGGTGGTTGGTGATAAAATTTTTTGTATGAGCGTTTGGGAAGAAACGGTCATATCGAGAACCTTCATTAGTAGTTGAAGTGCAGGTTTATCTTAATATATATATATACACACACATATAAAACTAAACCTATAAATAATATTTATATATATACTATCAGATAGATCAATAAGGGTATTATGGCTACCCTAATAAACTTAAAGATTCATTTAAAAATATGGATATCGCACCTTTTTAGTTGTAAAAAACGATAAATGGGTTGAGGTGTGAGAAAATAAAAAATAGTTGCTCGATCTCTTTGCGCACGAAATCAAAGTTGCTAATATTTCAAAATTAAAAGCGGTTATTTAACGAAAACATCTACAAAATCCTATTGTACTCGTATATTTTCCCCCCAACACTCCATTATTAGATATAAGATTTATATAATAATTTAGATTTATGGATTTAGATTAGTTTCTCTTTATATATATATATATATATCTGTCACTGTCTGTTGTTTGCAAGTTACTAGTGACGAGATATGAAGCGTTGAGATAAGAACACTGAGTAAAATCCCCAAAATTAGACAAGAACAGTAAAACAGTAAGCATTAACAAATGAAGACGATTATATGAACAACGCTGACACCTGGTCTATTTAACCTAGTAATGCTTAGAAACAGAGACGTTATATAGAATATACATATATTTCAACAAAAGCAAACTACTGAATCACTGTGTAGGAATGCAAGTCATTAACGATTGCGCTTAATGACCCTAAAGTTCTCTGCTTTATTTTCTCAGTTAGCTCGTTAGCCTGGAACAAGCTCCTTTGTGTTTGACAGTTCAAGACCAACGTCTTACAAGTAAATAATTTAATCAACACTTTTTAGACCAACATTCTTAAATTAATTAAGTATTCGTACAGTACATCGAATTTTTAAAGTTCTTTTTTGTCTACTAGATTTATAAATTTTTCAGCAAAATGGTTAATTCAAAATGAGACCATGTAAATAAATTTGTTTGATTAAGGAAGAAGCTCATTTATTATTAATAGAGTCTACATACTTTTATTTTTTTAAATTCACATATTGATTAAGGGATTTATGTGAGAACATTCAGTATACGTTTCTAATAGCAGTAGAAATGAAGATGAGGGTACATTCCATAAACAATTTACAAATTAAAAGATACTTTTGAATGCTTAGAAAGTCTTTCAACAGTCCATTACCTCAGGTCAAATAAATAATCTGCAGAATAATAATTTAAAATTATTTATTGGTATATTATTTATTAGTAATATAGATCACGGAACCTAGTAAATTACCATAATTTATTATCTAATACCCAACAACTAAGTAAACAAGCTAAGTATATTACCTAATACCTGATAACATAATACATAATTTAGATTAACATGTGTGAATTTGTGAAACCGTACAGGAAGGTCTAATACATCATCGTTGACAGCTTGGCAATACATGACAGAAACTGATCAAGTACAAGTTAGTAACAGTTCAATCTATTGTTCAATATTATAGGTGAGCTTAACAGGTTTCCTGACAAAATAAGAATTAATATAATTGTCTTTTCATTTATTATTTCCAATAAGTTTACCTTTTTTATCGAACAAGGAAATACAATAATAACTCTTATCATCAAAATTTAAGGTTAATATTTCGATATAGATAAAAACCAAAATCTGAGGGGGAAAATCGTCCGTTCACCGTCTAATACTTAAGCCCGAGATTAATAAGATTATTTATTTTATTTTGACATAACAATTAGGAATTACTCCAGTAAAATTTTGCAAAAGTACATGCCTTCTGCAATTTTGTTCGAAAACGGCGGCATGTTAGGGTTTTCGAATGTTTTTCAAAATACATCCATCATTGCGGAAGATAAAAGAAACCATAGAAATTAATACCAAGATTCCACTCATTATTAATTCTTACTACATTCTTCGTCATCACTACTCGATGAAAATAAACATTTTTGGATACTTGTAATTTAGCAGGTCGCCAAGGACTGTTACCCGCCATTGTTAATTTATTCATATTAATGGAAATTGAAATATACAATAATATGTAATAGTAAAATGCTACTTCTAGACCTCCTGGCCCCGTTCCTTATCTTGTATAAATGTTCTAGCAACAATTTCGACAAAAAAACATCTCCATTTTAATTCTTGTCATAATGCATTTGACGACCTTTTTCACACAATTCTCAACTTCTCAAAGTATTTCAGAGTTTCTTATTTCGAAGATGGCAATTCCCAGAGCGTTATTCTGTTCGTTTTAAATAGACAATAACAAAATTAACAATTAAAAAAAATACTATATGAAATATAATAGTTTCACTAACAAAATTAACAAGTGAAAACAGAAAAACCACAACACCAATCAACAACAACAAAACCAATGTTTTGTCTCGTGTTATAGAATAGCTCTTTTTACCCTCTAGACCCGAATATATTTAGAAACTTCAAAAATAATTTTTGGAAATCAAAAGATGTATTGGCACAATTCAAAAATCTTATCCAAAACAAACTAATATTAATTAGGGGTTGCATTGATGCTATAGCATAAAGGACATGATTAGTAGTTCAAGCTAGGGAGGATCCTAATCACATTAGTGAATAGTTTTAATTAACGAACGGGTAATTAGTTCCTATCCGAGAGTGTAGTGACAGTTAGTGTTTTGTGTCCACGTCACCAGGTCTGCTTTCATCTTGGCAGCGCAAGCCATATTTTAAAATATTAAAAAAATATATTGAAACTGTTTTATAACAATATAATAAGCATATATAATGAATGATCCATAATTGCATTGATAAAAGCAAGTTGAGAAACTAGCCAGTGATCAAATAACATATTCAACTTAGAAAGTCACGAGGCCAACTTCTTTTCAGACGCTTCGGAAGTTTATCGGGAATTGAAGTAGCTAGGTTTGAAAATATTGGGTTTGAATGAGAATAAAGATTGTGATGTAAGAATTAATATCGAGTTTGGGCCAAATAGGACATTAAAGTCATTATGGATGATTTTAATCGAAAGAAAGTAAATAGCATTATCGATTTTCCGAAGGATTTTGGATTAAAAGGATTGAATACGAGAGGATTCGATAGCTTAGTGGAGCCCCAAAGCTTACTCCGTAAGTCCAAATAGGTCTTATAATAAGACTTTGTCTAGTAAGTATCGTAGTAGCCTGAAACGGCTAGTTTCTTGCGTTTTCAGTCTAGTAAACAATAATATTTAAACACCAGTTTTACATTTGATTCACCAAATAATTTAAGATAAGCATAGGCTAGGAGGGAACAATCAGTTATTATCAGGGAATATCAGTTAAGAACGCAAAATGAAAAGAAAAAAAAACACACATGAAAAGTATATGTTTATTAAAGTTAGGACCAATCATTATTATTTCTTCATTTGCTAACAGGGAACACGAACTTCCAGCATGGTAACAGTCATTCCCTCTTATCTCTTCTGTTTATTCCCAGAATCTTTTATCTTCACCCGTCATCAATTACCATGACTTGCCTTCATTTATCTGTGGTTCTAGCCCTCCCAATGCAGGAGGCATGGACACATTAAGGTTCTAAACCTCTTATACTTGTCGATAAATAATCCAAGTTTCTTGAGGAATACTGCGATTAGATAGAAGGCGGATCAAGAAGTTTAATTATGTTTTTTTCGGATGGGAGGAATTGGGGGTACCAGAGATTCACCTACTCCACTAAAAGTTAACAGAATTATAGGCAACATATTTCGGGAAAATGGACATTATCTAACATTACATTGATTGATTGTGAAATATAAGGATAATGAGAAATATTAAAATTTTTACTGAATCAAAAAATATATTTCTATAATCTTTATACACTAATTAGTAAGTCGATTACAAATAATAGAGTCAAAACGATTAACAAATAATAGGGTTTTAATTTAAATCTA
Source organism: Troilus luridus (assembly GCA_964056705.1). NCBI lineage: Eukaryota > Metazoa > Arthropoda > Insecta > Hemiptera > Pentatomidae > Troilus > Troilus luridus. Next base: position 37,059,199 of record OZ057412.1, read on the forward strand.
TTTTAATATTGATGAGCGATTTATTAACTACCAGTGGAGCGACTTGAACAATAGACCATATAAGTAAGTTTAGTGAGTGTTAATTCATTCAACGCCACTTAATGCTGCAATGGCAAATCGAACGATGCTACAGTGGGAGTCCTAAATTTTGCATATCTAGGTATAATTTAGGAGAGGAACCTTTAACGAGTACCCGATGTCGCACAGAATACGTCCCTTCTGGAGGACGGCATAACTAAAGATATTTACACCCTTTAAACATAAGGCGACATGCCGGGCTGCGAACCCGCGATCTTGGGCATAGTAGGTTATTATGCATTCACTAGACCACAGGTGACCCCAGCAAGCTTTGTGTTTCCAAATTTATTAGTAAGTTAATGTTTTATTTTTGTACATTGCGAGCTTTTCTGTCTGACAAGTACTCTCTCGTATTCTCTGAACCAGTAGCGTCTTTCGCAAATCGTGCGGGTGGTTTTAAGCCTCCAAGGGTCAGACACCTGGCTGGGTAACCTCCTCAGAAGTAACAAAACAATAGTAATCTACTTAATCCATTATTCAGGCATTTTAAAAATTTATTTATTGGTTTAAAATACTTTAAATTCATATATTTTTACAAATATTTCATAAAAAATAAAATTTAATTAGATAATGAAATTTGAAATGGAATGTCAGAAAAGTTATGAAATCGTCTATTTTAAAATAAAAAAGGAACCATGATAGTTTAATTAATGCAGAAAGGAGTTATAAACTTTTAAATGGTCTTCGTGGTTTTGTTTCCCAATAGGCGTCACTTTCTCTAAATGTTAATTTTGGTAAACCAGTTTTGGACTAGGTATTGTTTTCCCTTTCTGGTGTTTTATTCATGCCCGTACAGTGCAGCAATGTCTGTGCATGTCATGGTCGTTTTCAGTTTATGGTTCAGGGTGGAATAGTTCTAGATTTCTCAAGGGAGTTAAAGTCTATGGCAGGTTATATAAAACTTTTGTTATTGAATATAATATAATCTCTATGGTGGAGGTTCTTAAACTGGGGTCTGGGGACAAATGTATCAAATTTACGTCCGTATTTTTGTTTTTAGACGGGAAACCCATTCGATAAAAATCCTTCCTTGTCAATACATTTTTTTTTATTAACTAATGATATATAGGTATATTCTAACATTCAATAATTTTAAATAAAATTAGACTTGTGATAAAACTAAAACGTTCCCAAATAGGGCTCGATTTTGAGGAAAAAACTGTATCCCTCTAATTAGGTACAACAATTTTTTAATAAGAAATTTGATGGCCAATTGTTGACCAATAAATGTTTTGAAGAGTATCTATTTATTAAATTTTACATTTTAAACTCGTTTTAAAAGTAGTTCATTCAATTAGTGCTTTTATTATATATGCTAAACAGTAGAAAAGGTTTATGGCAATAAATGTGCTTTATTAAAATAACCAGCGCTACATTTCTCCCAAGATTTATTATAAACGTTTTGACCGAGAGATTAATCTGAGAAAACGAAACCCCTGAACAATGGCATAAAATACGTCATGTTGGGGGACCACAATAAATAAATAATGGTTCAAGAGAGTCTCCTCCTAACAAAAAATAGAGGATTTATTAGAGTTAATAAGAAGAATAAAATAACTAAATAAATAGCGCTAATAAATAATGAGAAATATATTAAAATAAATATCAAGTTCTGTACGATTTACTGAACTAATTGTTCTCTTAGTAGATGATGTAGAAACGGAAGAGAAAATAAAATAAAGTGTGATTTTTTTTTATTCTTTTCTTTTGGCTTTCACTTAATAAAAAAAAAATAAAAATAAACAGAGACGTAAACATTTTATACGATTTCTTGAAGACCAAATCAGTACAAGGAACAACAAGAATAATTAAACTAAATATCTGATAACTTTCATATCTTTCCATGGGCATCTTCTTCTCTCTCATCCTACATCTCATCTTATCTCCTCATATCTCTCATCCCACGGCGGTCTCCACCTCTCTCTTTTTACCTCTGCCCACTTTCCATAATTAGTCGTACTTAGGGTACTCACTTAACGACATCATCTTCTGACTTTTGAGTCCATTATGAGAGGTGGCAACTGAAACTTTATACTAGCCACAATGCCAATTTAATAGATGATAAATAAATAAAAAATATTTCTTATATAAAAAAAAAAATGTTTTCTTGGCCATCCCTTGTAGATTTAAGTTGAAGGAATCGGATTTCAAATATAACTATGACAACTTTTCACTGATGAATCCGGACAGGCTGAGTCCTCAATAATGGAGGGAAATTTTTTTTCTACTGAACTGTTAACAATCACATAAAGTTTATTTACATTATTACAAATAGGGTCTTTTATTAATAAGATAATTGGATTTCAATTGAATAATAAACTAGAACAAAGCAGGGAGGATATTTCAAAGTTTCTAGGGGGGATAAAAGATTGTAGGAGAGAACTTAGTATAGTTGTGCACCCCCGGCCATCAGAATATTCCTGGGTCTGTCACTATAACTTTTTTATCCTGACAGAAGAATGTCAATGGAAAATCTTTATCAGATGATCGATGGAATATTCAAACTATACTTCCTGTGCTTGTAGTAATATATAACGTAAAGTCATTTTGTACTTAAATATAATTTTTAACTCGAATATATCGAAATAAGATAGTTTAATGATATTTCCTCTGTAAGTAGATATCCATATCCCGGGGCAATAACTAGGTAAGAAGTTTTTATTGCATATAAAATGTACAGGTGACGCTATAATTACTATATTTAATTACTATATTAGTCTTTTTAACTCTAGTATCGAGTAGTTCGTAATGCAGCATAATGTACCTGGCGTGTGCCAAGAGAAATCAAGTTTCCGACCATTTTAATGTATGTCATTTAGCATAAAAGTATCTATGGAACACCGAACAGAGTATAGTACAATAAGAGGGATTTAACAAAATGACCCAGCGGGATCTACAAAGGGGTGTTATTATTGTTTAGAAAGAATTAAGCATGGAGAAAAAATTATTATGGAAATGAATCCTAAGACAATGGACTGTATAAGCCTTGGAAGAAAATGTCTACAGGGTTATTGTTTGTTTGTTTGTTCATTTAACGTCACTTTATGCTGCTATGGCTAATCGGAAGATGCTACAGTGGGAGCTCTAAATTTTGCCTACCCAGGTTTAATTAGGATAGGGATTTTTAACAAGTACCTGACATCATACAGGCTCGGGACCCCCGTTTAACGTCCCTTCCGAAGGACGGTGTAACTAAAGAATTTTTTACTCCCTTAAAAAAATCCTAGGGTCACCTGCCGGGCTACAAACCCACGATCTTGGGTTTAGTAGTTTGTTACGCTAACCACTAGACCACAGGTGACCGTTAGACTACAGGGTTATTGTAAACGGCAATGTATTGGAGAATAATTAAAGTTTTGGTATTTGAGATTAATTAACAAATAAGTAATTATAATAGATTCATTAGGGATGGGGTCATGTAAGATTAATGTGTAGTTTGGATAAAATATGATTTTTTTATACTAATAAAATTAAATTGCACGTGTGTAGAAAACTGTATAGCAGGTTGGTAGAGAAAGATGCAAGCGTAAATGGTTTAAAAATAAAACTAGCAATTTTTAAAGTAATTTGTTTTCCATTAGCTTTTATTTTTTAATCCAGTATTTTCCCTTTGTTGTATTTTTCGGGACGTTTGTGTAATCTCTATCCCAATTAACGTTTTTCGTTACGGGTTTGTAGATATTTTGATGAAGTTTTTTCTCTCTGCAGATGTGTAATGCAATAATTATAATATAAATTAATCGGAATTTTCAGGTTTAATTATTCTTTAATTTATTTTTAACTTAAGTCCTAAAGACGCCATGACAGTGGGATGCCTAGACCATCCCTTATCTTATTGCTCTTTATCTTATCGCCTGTTACTATATATATGGTCTCCAGCCAGTGTATATAATACACATAGTAAACAAAGTAACTTGTTTTATGTTATTTTATTAGTTAATAATGAATATATTTTAAACGAACAAAAAAATAAAGGTTAAAATTAATAATTATTGTTATAATGTCCAGTTTCAAACACAAAATTGTAGCCGATTAGGTTCAAAAGAAATCCTTTCATCGTTTATTTACCGTGTTCACTAAATAGATTTATATTCATAGGGTTTAAGTTAGTTAAAAAACCTCCACCAGTAAAATTGGTATAAAAAACATAAATTGCTACTTTCTTCACAAAAACGGCGACAAACAGAATCCCCGAATTGAAAAATCATACAACTAGTTTTTTAGTCTTAAATAAATAAATCTGGCACTGCCATAGGGTTAAGTGGATTTATAAAGGAATAAATGAAATTTTGTACCCAATTGAAAAAAAAAAAAGAATTTGTTACTAGTTTACCTAAAGGCTCTTCTAAGAATAAACAGGAGTTGAATATACCTTTAAAAATAAAGCTAACGTGAGCTTGGATATCAGATGTCAGTTCGCTGACAGGTAGAGTCCACATGCTGAAAGTTTTGATTCCTGGCTACATTCTACCTATTCTATATATATGTTTGTTTGTTCATTTTCATATCACTAAGAAGACACCATAACCAATGTGTTTTTACTCCCTATAAAATACGTCACTGATGCTGGGCTGCGAACCCACAACCTTGGCATATAAGGCAGTTATACTTACCACTACACTATAGTGCAGACCTTCCACTCCATCTATATGCTATAAGCTTACTAGACGATGCTTGGTTTCAACCAGATTGTTTAAATGCTTTTGGTAAAACTAATAGGTATGTACTTAGATATATGTATATATATATCAACACACACTCATACATAGATATCATGTAAGGATGTTAACAAACGCTATTAATGTTATCAATTCCTATATGCAAATGAAGAGCTATAAAATTAAGATTTATCGAGTCTAAATTGCGAAATTTCAAAACAAGTTCATAAATCTCCTTATAATGGCCCCTCTTCCTCAAACGGTGAATATCGAATTAAATCAATATATTGGGAGCCTGAGTGGATAAATTGCATGTTTAAGTGCCCTTTCAAATAAATTGCACCACTAATACATTTTACATTTATAAGTATTAAGACTCATCATGCATTATGTAGACTTCGTTTTATGAAAATGAAGTAAGAATAGAAAATTACAAGTGGGAATATATATATTTCTTTGTAATATATTATTTATTGTTTATAATTGAAATAATTGTTAAGGGTTCTAAAAGAGAGGTCCAGAATAAAGACCAGGGAGATCTCTGCGAGGTGAGAGTAAATGGGCTTAATTTTTCAATAGTCGATTTTCACTCCGTTTCCAATTTTTTTTCCTGAATATATCGTGAGACGACTCTACCCCTAGAGGTGGTGTGTGCGTAATAATATTAAATTAACATTAAAACATCAATTTCAAATTTCAAGAGCAATAGAGCTTAATTTCAAAATTCAACATTGATACCAGGTATTGCAACGATAAACCATACAACTGAGATATCGTTTTCGGGAGAGGTTAAGAAGTTGAAAACATTAAATCATACTGTAAAAATATATCACGCGGACATATTTTTTAAGTTTAAGGGCACTTACACATAAAAAAATCATACTTAAATGAAGGTGAAAATTAAATCATAAACTAATTCCAATTCGTAACAAAATTATAAAGTAAATTTAAATGTATTTTTCATAGTATGTATTCACATTTTGACTGACAATCAATGAAATGTAGATAAAATAAATATGTACTTCGTAATGGATCGCTGATTATTCATAACACTGCTTTTAGTTTGGCCATTACGTATTTCAAGCCATATGTATGAGTGGAGGGGATATCTTAATACGACACTGGCCCTCATCAAATTTTCTAAATCCTTCAATCCAAATCCGAAATGCGGTCGCCACCGATATCTACAGATATTCTCATAAAACTGCTGAATTCGATTATTATTGTTTGAAAATAACATAATTAATAAAATGTATCTTTAAACAAATTAATTCTACCAAAACTCCCCCCGATTCTTGAGTTCAGTGCCTTCACAACTCCTTCTACACCCAGTCTTCCTCTTGGACTTGAATGACGTAAGGAGAGTGTGAAAGGTGTTCTCAGAGTCGACAAGAAACAGGATCTCGTTCTCGAGATTTTCCTTATGATAATTCGGAACCTTTCTTTTCGGTGTATTTAAAAAGTAATCCTCCGAAAAGGAATATTGAGAGAGACAATTTTTGTATTTTTTTTTAACGAGTATGGACGTTCTAAAAACTATGTATGTTATCTTGGAACATACAGACCAGATTAAAAGGACAAGAACTGACAAGACGCTACAAACAACTATCTTCAGGGCTATAACACTCTCCCTAAACACAAAATACTAACAATACAATCAAACATTCTAAGAAAAATGTATTAATAAAACTTTCTTTATTTCGGAATTATACAACATTCCCACTGTAAAACCAATTATCGAAATACGCCACATTCCATTCGCAAACACAAAATCCTCTTGTGCTTTCCTACTGTCTGTTATCTGGATTTCATATGAGAAGATTAACACGACAATAGTGAACAAATATTTTTTTAATTTAAATAACCAATGGGAAATGATAAAAGTAAAGAAAAGAAAGGTTCCGAATTATCATAAGGAAAATCTCGAGAACGAGGATTTTGTGTTTGCGAATGGAATGTGGCGTATTTCGATAATTGGTTTTACAGTGGGAATGTTGTATAATTCCGAAATAAAGAAAGTTTTATTAATACATTTTTCTTAGAATGTTTGATTGTATTGTTAGTATTTTGTGTTTAGGGAGAGTGTTATAGCCCTGAAGATAGTTGTTTGTAGCGTCTTGTCAGTTCTTGTCCTTTTAATCTGGTCTGTATGTTCCAAGATAACATACATAGTTTTTAGAACGTCCATACTCGTTAAAAAAAAATACAAAAATTGTCTCTCTCAATATTCCTTTTCGGAGGATTACTTTTTAAATACACCGAATCTAAAACCGTTTTGAAGATATCCAAAAGAAAAAACCGGCAATTATTCCACAGGTTGTCGCTTCGATTAGAGTCAAGTTTTCATACTTTTTTCCTTTTAATATTTTCCAAAAATACAAGCTTTCATTAGTGTGGAAAAGATAATGTAATTATGAAAAATGTAAAATAATATTAGTTGACCTTGTATATATGAGGATGAAAATGGTCCGAGTAGAGGCAAGAAAATTCTCATATAAAGGGAGAACTTTTTATTGGTAAGAGAACGTTTCGACCCTCATTGCAGGTCTTCTTCAGGGCTAGTTTGATCGGTGGGGGTTGACACTAGACTATATGAATGAATACAGTCTATAAAAGATAATTTTCTTTACCTCTACCCGGGCTATTTTCTTTCTCTTAGTTATGGGAAATGTGTATACTTCGGTAATCATCCAATTAAGTAATGTACGTTTCGACCACACATATATCACCTATACTTCAAAGTGTTAGTTGAAACTTTTATTTCTTGATGAAATGATTAGCAAAATTTACTCAAGTCCCATAACTACATTCTCCTTTCCATACTAAAGCTCACGATAACAAGGTATTTTAAGAAAATATTGAAAAATGAAACGAATGAACAGTTAAAACTTGTAACTCAACTCGAAGCGACAAGCTGCAGAATATAAACCAAAAAACATATTACCAATAAAATTATTATTTGTATTAATATGAAATGACTAGTTGTTAACAATGAAATGGGAGAGGAACGGAAGAGGTAGACATCGGAGGCAATATCTTCCAGGATAATTTGAATAACGTATTCCATTTCCTAGATTGAGCTTGAGGCTACATTGAAACCTATCGTCGCGAGTTTATCGCCCGTTATCCCTTACAGCAGATGCTTACAAATTTAAGTAATTTATCACCGATTCGCTGTTCTCAAGTATATTAATAATGCTATTAATCTAAGTTAGGCAGGCGAGTTCTCAACTCCCATATCGTCCTTATCTCCATCTCTCTCCTCATTCATTAACTTCATTCATACTCCTATTGATTTTCTAATCTGCGAACATCTGTTAGAACCCCGTGGTGGCGCGTTGCGATTGGCTAGCGGAGGGACGCAAAACAGCCGTGTGTAGCCACCCTTATCTTCCAACACTAACTTTTCCCCTCCCCCAACAAATGTGCCTTCTAATTTATCAGGCCTAATCGGTTAACAGAGCCTTTTTTGCCCGAGGTTCCAAGCTTCTCTAGTTTGCTTATTTATAGCGAGTTTAAGAACAAAGAAAAAATATGTCTTTCTTTCCGAGGCAAAGAACTTGAAAACTAAGCAACTCTCTAACTTTAATAGAAAGAAAAAAACTTTTTCCATAATCACAGAACTTCGCGTGGAAGGAAAAAAATATTAATTACTTAGGCCAGAATCCCATATTCATTCCCTCACACTGAGAAAGTGAGTTGTTTTGGGCTAGTCATTAATATTAGGAAAAAATGTCATCAACAGTTACTACATCTGCTGTATTTTATTTTAGTAATTATTCCGCAGGTTGTCGCTTCGAGTTGAGACAAGTTTTGAATTTTCATTCGTTCCCCTTTTAATGTTTTCCAAATATACAATTTATCATGAGCTTCAGTATGAGAATTGTGTATGCAATGTGCGAAATGAACTTAACAAGAAACGTATATAATCTATTCTTCGAAATATTAGTTGAAACTTATTTCTTGATGAAATTATTATGAAATCTACTTATTAATCACAATTACATTCTCATTTCCATACTAAAACTCACGATAACTTGTATTTTCGGAAAGTATAAAAAAATAGAAGGAATAAACGGTGGTTAAAAGTTTTTGTAACTCATCTCGAAGCGACACATTAAGGAACAGTTACCATTATTGTTTTACGTAAAGTCTATGAAAAATATAAAACAGTTATATGATAAACGGTCGCGTAACTATTTTATACAATCACATATTGTAACTATTTTACACGATTACATAATATTGTAACCGAAACAAAAATATTAAACAACAGATCTATAACATTACAAATATATTATTAGGAGGAGAGCATGGTCCGGATGGAGGTCAAAATGACTTACAAAATAGTAAGCAGCAGAAGTTTGACTCTTCACCTCTGCACTTCGCTGCCTGAATATGGCCTACAAATTAGGCCGAAACGTAGGCACAATAAAATAAGTCGTTCTTATTTTGTATAATCATTGACTGCACTTCCGGGGCATTTCATGCTATTATTAGAATCAGCCAGTCAACTATTTTCCATTTGAATCAATAGTATCAGTTTCATAGGTTGTCGCTTCGAGTTAAGTCACGAGTTTTAATTTTTAATTAAAACTTTCACATTCAGTTTTTTCCCCTTTTTAATATTCTCGAAAATAAAAATAATCGTTATGAAAAAAAGAGTGTAATAATGAGAAATGTGTATATTTCGGTAATAATTTCATCAAGAAATAAACGTTTAAATGTAAATTTCGAATTGTAGATAATGATACGTATACGTTTAATGAAACGTTCGTATCGTATATTAATCATAACTGAAAAATACACATTTCCCATATCTACACTTTTTTTACGGTACTAAAATTCACGATTATTTTTATTTTCGAGAATATTAAAAAGGAAAAGAACAAAAAGTTAAAAATTTTGACATTAAAATGATTAATTTGATATTAAAAAGTGACCTAAATCAAAGCGACAAAAAATCCTGCGGAACTGGCGCTCATTAAATTATTGTGTACAGAACGTTTTTATTATTATTTTTTTTTACATATCATATTTAAGCAACCTTATTGAAGAGCTGCATAGTTTAGTCTAATATGTTTACTCCCTTTTTGTTTTTCCTTCCATATAATTTATACAGTCGACCAATTATAGAAGATATGCATATTTATCAGATGAGTTTAAAACGAAACATATTTCTTTCATATCCAAAATTTATTACACTACACTTAATAAAATATACATTTAAATATTTTAGTAAGAACTAGCGATCCACAACAGCTTTGCTCGGGTAATAAAGCATATTATGCCTGCATAATTTGTCTGTGTAATGTATTTTTTTTATCACGTACCGGCCACTAAGGACCACGCTAATATCATTGGTTAGGCTTCTTTGGGAGTCTTGATTTTCTTTCTTCCCTTCTCAGCTAATGTACTTTATTATATAGAAATTATAAAAATAAAAACAAATCCAAATATTTCTTTATACACGAATTTATTATCTTGCACGTTAGATAATTGCACGGGATTAGGCAAGCAGCGTCTTTGGTAAACCCATCGATATTCCAACCCATTTACACAAAACCTCGACAAATTATACACCTAAACTTTCCTGGTGAATCACTCTATCTATTGGTGAAAACCGCATGAAAATTCGTGCAGTAGTTATTGAGTTTACCGCGAACAAACGCGGCCGAGGACTTTTTTTTTTGTATGTATAGATGAAGCAAAAATGGCAATTAAATAAAAAATACCCATGATTAATTTTGAATAGTTAATTAAAACTTTATTCCTTTGAAGAAAATTTTACAGAAATAAATTATCGCGGTTTACTAGATATATTCAATGGCACGGCGTTTCTGCCTTTCTCTCTCTCATTTTTCCCTAAAGGCCTGTATTTTTTTTCAGATTTTTTTTTCTCCAAGTTTCCTTGAGCTATAAGATCACGTCGATCGAGATTTCTAAGGCCTGAACCCTTATTCTACAAGTTTAAGGAAAATACATAAGAAAAAGTTCGAGACAAAACAAAAAATCGGCAGTTTATTTTATATAACTAGACTATTACTGCTTTTAAGATTAAAACATTTTATGTACAAACAGATAAAATGTTGTTTTCATGTATGATCTCATGTAAAAGTTTATTTTTATTTTTATTCAATAAATTTATAATTCTGTAAAATAACACGAGAAAAAAAGCTGAGTTGACTTGATATATTTCATAGGGAAAATATAAACAATGGTACAAAGCAATTGGAAGTCCCTTATGAGGTGAGAAAGACCCATGATTGAAGTGAATAATTTTATTTATTGTTCTTTTGATGGTTGATTATTTTTAAATATTTTTATTTTGAAAAGAAAAGATTTGTCTTGGCCGAAATTGACTGATTTTATGTTTATAAATCTTTTACACTTTTACTACATCGGTTATTCTGAATTTTTTTATAGGAGTTAAATTTATAATTTTAAAGAATTTATTTTTTAGACGGAGTAAACGACCAAGTTGGCCTTTTTCCATCAAAAAACTTCTTTGATGTAAACTTCGTACGAATGTAACGTGTAAGTGTGAAAGTAACAACGCTGTTGCTCTAAGAAAATGTGACTTTTATTCTTAATTTTAAATTTAAACAAACGCATTATTAAAGTTTTTACAACTTCGTTTACAATTAAGAAAATTTTGTGATGCGAAAATTTCTAATTTTCATATTTCAATCCATTCCTGAATCAAACATCAATATTTCAATTCATTTCGTAATTTGGGTTCGTTTTGATTAAATTTAAAATATTGATTAAAATAACAAACATAAGCTAACCATTATAAATGGCGACATGTTCATGTACGAGTTCAAATTTTCCTTGTAAGTGCTATAACCACATCAGAAGAAAAAACCCAGGAAAACAGTGATTCCATGGAACCCTAGACTTTTATGTTCTAAACAGGTTTAATGATTCCAATGAGGAAAACGCCACATTCTGGAGGAAATGAAATACAATAATTTAAAAAAACACAATGTTGCAATTTATTATTCCAGAGAAAAAATGTAATTTCTGGGACACCATTACAAAAGAACAATACACTATAGTAACAATTAAATATATTATAGGCGCCTAGTATATTATCTGGAATTAGTGAATTTTTTATGTATTAAGAATGTATAATAAGTACATTTTTATGTAATAATTTATACTGCCTTACATTAATAGAAGTAACGATAAACTATTGATTGCCTATATTAAGAATAAAGCCCATTCGTCATAGAGCAAAACCCTTCATAAAATGGAATCAGTAAAGGTCTTAACCCTTCACGCCACTTTCTTCGTACTAGAAAAAAAAAAAAGCTAAATTAATAACCATTCTCTGTAAATTTAATAAAAAATCTTATTTTCTTCGATTTATCATTTTTTTTTTAACATAGTATCAACTTATGAAAATAATATGCTTCCTAAAACGCAAGTTTTTTTAAGATCAGGTCGAACACTTAGCCTCGCAGGAAAATAATTTTAGTTTTAAAGTACAAGTAAAATAAAATGGGTAGTTTTGAAGTAATAGTGAAAACGATGCCACATTACGATCCACTCTCAGATGAAAATATAAATTATCTCACTTTAAAATTATATTATTATTGTAAATCAATTGGGTTTTATTTATTTAGCTTCGGTCTCACAAGAAGTAAATACCCTAAAACGTAAAGGATACTATATACTTCCAAGGAAGAAACTGCGCAACTGGATAGGAATCCTTCAAGTTCCTGTGGTTTCCTTCCAAGAGAAAACGGGAGATGGAGCAGTAAAGTAAATTAACAATCTCGTGTCTTTCAAGTGAAATAATTATTTTCAGATTTGAATTGAAAAATCTTAATATAAATAATCACAATAATGCTTTATTTATTTGTTTAAATGTAACGAATAATTGGTGTTTGTATATTGATACTTTTTTTAGAAAGCTAATGTAAAATACGCCGTAATTCAAATATCTATAAAAACGTGTTTTCAAAATGAATAAATGTAATGAAACGTATCATAGTACCTTGAACCTATGGAGAACTAGTAAAATAGTATACAACGTCTCGACCTATAAAATTGATTTTATGTGCATGTATGTATGCTAAAAAGGCATTTAAAGAGATGACGTTGGGAAAATTACATTAATTTTATTCAACTCTTTTGGGCGATACAGAGAAATGAAAAATATTTTTTCTGAGACAGCGCAGCAACTACAGCGCCATGGTACAACCACTAAATTCTTTGAACGGGATCTCGTTAATTTAGAAAAGAAAGTTATCCGTCCTATATTAAAATTGCGTATTGGTAATGATTGAATAAGCGAACCATGGTTGTTACACTAAGTTAAGATCGAGGATCGAGTTGTAGGCGCCACTAAGATAGGAAGACAATTCAAAATAAATAAAATATTTAAATTACGTACAAGCTTTTAGAGTTTCAACTCATTGGATTTTCGAACTTTCTAGGATTAAACTGTATTTTAGGGATTTCCTGATACATCTGGGAATTCCTGAGTATTTTCAAGGCAGTAAGATAACAAAAAAAAAAAAACCTGTACCACTAAAACCCGTGAACGGGTCTGGGGTTCAGTACATGGTAGAAACTGTACTGTCTCATCGACAACGGTTCTGAAAGGAGGTGACTTGTCCTAGGTCACGCTCAACCACCAGACCCCCCCCCTTATTTTGGATTCCCTATTTTTATAATATTTTAGAGAGGCTGGGTGAGTCCCAGGAGGGTCCTAGATCCCATATGATCCCACACAGACTAAATAAAAGTACTACCTGCAGCGGGATAAGCTAACAAAGAAATTGGAAGTAAATTTCATTAGAAATTTTAATATGTTTTTTAAGACTTTGCACATCACAACTTAATCAACCCTATTCGATTTCGCTAACCTAACTGATTGGGATGGATACAAAGTATGCATATTTCACGAATACTTTTTTTCATACTAGAGGCGTCCGCCCAACGGACAACCCCTATTACACATATTATACAACTGAGCATTAATTGTAGTACTCGTTACTCAGATTTTATAACTGTAATTTATGTGTGTTCCATAGTTCACATTGTTATTTTTTTTTCAATTTAATGTAAGCTAGAAAAATATTTTTTATCCCAGCATTTTAATTTGTACTTCAATTTAGAGCCTCATTTTGGTAATTATATTACATATTGTACAATATGATCGTTAGTTGAACTTTTCTACGACCTTTTATTATTATTTTACCTTATATTTAAAATACAATATTACATGGTTATCACTAAAAGCTTGTTTATATAAGAGATATCTTTTAGATGTATACTATTATTTAGAATTCTATGAAACACTCCATTAGAGAAAACATCTTACAACTAAATTTAATTTTAATGTCAAGCAGACGATTTTGATATAAAAAAAATATTATTATTTTTTATTAAATTAATGATGTATAAAATAATTACTTATTTCATAAGCACTCTAACATAATAAGGAATGATTTTTATGATGATTAATCATCCAATGATGATTGGAGGAATTGATTACAACGAAAGCGTGGCAAACTCTTCCACGAACGAACAAGAGAAAGCAAGAAGAAAAGAGCCTTGAAAGGGGACGGTGTAAAGTCCGCTACATTCTTTAAGAAACTCCACAAACCTAAATGGAAGTTCTCAATTCAGAATAAATATTAAGTACTAATGTTAAAGTTTACATTCAAGGCAATTGAATGCATAAAAAGATTTTCATGTAAGAGAGGAGAATAGTTGACTGGAAGATCTAATGGAGGGCGGAATTAGTTGGGGGGTGCAATAACAAATTAACACGAAATAAGTGAAAACTTATTTTTTATTAGTGCCGACGTTTCGAACTACGTTGTAGGTCATCTTCAGGGCTATGAGAGGAAACCACTTATACTTATTATACGTATTATTGTTATTTTTGTTTTTCTCTCATGGCCCTGAAGATGACCTACAATGTAGGTCGAAACGTCGGCACTAATAAAAAATACGTTTTCACTTGTTTGGCGTTAATTTATGACTGCACCCCCCACCAGAACTAATTCCGTCCTCCATAAAAAGATTTTGTTTGGATATATTAAATAGAAATAAAATATATGGTTACCCATAATATTCTTTTTTTGTTTTTTTTACCAATAAGAATGATTAGGTACTTAATTTTCTTGCTTATACGAAATAAAAAAAAACCTGTAACCTACAACCCACGAAGGGTTTGGGGTTCAGTACATGGTAGAGAATATATTGTTTCTTGGACAAAGGTTGTGCAGGGAAGCTATTAATTCTAAATGACGTTCAACTGCCAGATTTTTACCCCTTATTTTGGGTACCCACTTTATAGTGCCCCAGCAGGTTCCTATATCCCATAGGTTCCATCTCCGGCAGCTAAGAGAATAAATAAAATGCTTGCCAGCGAGCGGAATTCGAACCCAGAACCTTCGACATAACAACTCAAAGCTCTACCACTGAGCCACTCCGGTCCATACAAGAAATTACTATAATAAAATACTTATGGAAGTAATTAATAGAGTTTTTAAACGAATAATAACTTGATTAACTTTTGTAAGAAGTTCAAACAAACATGTTACCAATTTAAAGATGTAACTTAATTACTTCAGGCCGATCTTATTTTCGGATGAACGAGTGAGTGAGAGAGGATAATAAGATATTCCAGAGCTGCGATGGTGCATTAGAGACGAGAAGTACTACCCCCCCCCCACCAATTTCACTCCAGCGTAATTCAATGTCTGGGGAGCAGCGAGCTATAAAAAAAGGATAATTGCCCTAAAGAATCATAAAAACCGGCTCATTTCTATGAGCAATCTGATTTAAGCCGATCTCAGGAAAGAATCGTTCAGTATTTTACCCTCCATTAATGAAGAAGTTCCATCTAAAAAAAAAGAACTGTTATTATTAGAAGGTAGAGTCTTATGCTTTTCTAGCCAATACAAACACTTATAGCATTTACTCAGTTACCTTCGTGTAATTGGATATCAGTAGGGTTATTATAACCTTTAATGAAGTAGGCAGTAATGAAATAGATTCTTCCTAAGATACATTTTAAGATAATAATTATTTTTTTTAAGGTTTAAAAAAATATATTCCAAACACTTGAGTTGCCTTCCTTTTGGTATTTTAAAGGAGTATACTTAATTTTGAAGTGAAAACTTCTTTAGCCGCGTTTGACAACTTCTGGTAGAGGGCAAACAAGACGTTTGCGTTAGCAACATGCTAATACTGTTGACACTCAGCGGCCAGTGCATGTGTTATACAATTTCTCCTTATCAACTTTAAAGGTTAGGATTCGATTGATATAAAAATAATCGTTATTTAATAGGCAGTATAACAGCCCAACAAGATCTTCCTTCATTAGCGCTAGATTCCATACTGAGACACATGTATTGTCAGCCAAATGATAAATATTTGGACTATCTTGGCTTACAAGATAACGAAAATAACGACGTGACAGTAGAGATATGAAGTAGCTAAATCATTTCGGATTAAGATAAATTATCTTCGAATAATATCACCTCTTCAGTTATCATCTCACTTGGATTACAAAGTTGAGTCATACAATACCCTGAGGCGCCCTGCACTGTCTGTCTGTACCTATTGGCGACTTGGAGTGTCACCTTGTTAAGAACTCAAAACCGAAGAGTGACCTAGAGTTCACTCAACGTACTGACAAGGGAGACGGACTGTATGATTCATCCGCATAGGGAAAATTAGATGGGTTGGACCTGTACATAGCAGAATGAGCGAAAAAAGGATCAACATTATGGATCGAGATGCATAGTAAGACCGAAACTGTGATGGCGAGACGGAGTCGCAAATGGTTCTAGAAATCTGCTTGGCGTGCGGAATTGGGTCGCGGCTGCACGAGATAAAAAGAAATGACGAACACTCCTGGAGGAGGACCTGACTCACTAACAGGGTTGTTTCGCCACTGATAATAGCAGCATAATAAAACAGGAATACTTAAAAAAACATAGAGAACAATAGTTTCCTTGTAGATCTATTAAGCTATAATACTATGGCTTAAAATAGAATCCTAAATCACTCTGCGTAGTTATAAACTATACAAAAATGATGGTAAATACGAATAAAAACACTAATCAAAACGGATTCAGGGTTAGTCAAAATGGTTGTATCAGTTTAAACAAAAAATCGAAAATTTTCTCAATTAAATATAATTTCGCAACAGAGTAAAAACCTGGTTTAAAACACGACACCTGTATCTCCCATGCCATTTATCTAAAAGATAATACAGAGTTTCAAATTTAGAATAATTTTTCGTTTATCAATTACATTAAATTTTTTTGTACTATCACTTTTATTTTTTAAATGCAATTCACTGCTACAGGCATAAGTACAAAGTAAAAAAAAATGTACACAACTCAACAATGTATTTTTTAACCAGGAGTATGTTTAAAATGTAAAAGTAATTTGAATTAATTTTTTGATAACCGATATTTTTTTTGATAATCTATAAAAAAAATTTCTAATAATCTATTTATTTTTTTTTGGATAATCTACATATCCATTCAAATAAAATACCACTTCTGGAGGTCATGTAATGATCGAAAAGTAATACGAGTATGTACAACTATATTTTGCAAGAATCCCAAATACGAAATTTCAGTTTTTTTGTCGCAATAAATGATTCGAACTAATTAAGCCATAAATTATAATGATCAATTCATTAATAAATTTAATATTTTTCCTGATGAACGTCTAGCAAATTTTCTTTATGTCAGTGCCGTGGATGAAAGTCCGTGAGACGGAAAATTTAAAATTTGCTTATCATTCTCTATATTTTCAAGTTGTCACAAAATCCCCCCGAAATTCCATTTCTACAACAATATAGATATGCATTAATAAATAACAAAAGTTTAATTACAGAATTAAAACAAATTTAATCTAAAATGTAACAGTTAGATCAGAATCACCCATATATCCTCCTAAATATGAAAATCTAAAATTTTCTCATCTATAATATTTCTTTTACTATCTACAAGGAAGTAAAAACAAATTTAAATCAAATTTCTGAAATTAAAATGCGCATATCAACACCCTATTAGCAGTCTTGTCATATTCTTAAGACTTGGAGTAGAGAAAAAAAAACTGGAGCTCATCTGGCCAATTCGATGAAAAATCTAAAATTCTATCGAGTGCCTGAAGGATATTTGGTTCAATAAATATTCCATTCAGTTCCAGTTCGATATGAAATAGGGAGGGCATATCTCAACATCTCTCTCACTTTGCAATCCGCAAGATTACCAGCGATATCAACAAAAAAATACCAACTAAATACGAAAAAGAGAAAAAAACATCAAATACATTTTCTATATTTAAACTTAATTATAAAATATATTGAAAAACAATTTAATAATTAACATTTTCAAAGCTTCGATGAAACCATTCGATGAACGATTTCAGGACGATCACATTTAAAAAATATTTCTCAGAGAGAATCCATTAATGGATTGCTTTTTTAATTATTTCTTATAATTATTTAATTGCTTTTATAATAATTCCTTCAAATTAAATATTTTTTGATTGGAAATATTTAGCCAGTAAGATAAAAAAAAAATGTATTTTTGTCTTTCTTGGAAGTTCTATACTCCTTATTATGATTAAACTTATCATGAAGTAGCATTCAAATAAACGAATTCGATATTTTAAATTTAATATAAATGAAATAATACATAACAATACATTTAAATAATCTAATTTTCTTTTAACACGCAAAACAGTTTTAACACATGCTAGACATAGAATAAATGGGCCACTGACTAATGTATTGAGATTTGTGATTTTAAATACTTTGCTAGTTGGACCTCACCCATCTATGTTATATTAACATGATATAATATACCTCTACTATCGTTGTATATGTATACATACTACATACATATTGGGGAAAATACTATGGGTGATTTTTGGATTTATTATTAACTACAAAACAAAACAAAATGTACATGTTTGTGTGTTAATGTGTTTTATATTGTAATATATTGTACATTTATGTGTGTATGAGTTAATAAAAAAATAATAATGACAATAAAAGAACCTAACACGTGGATTATTCCATATTTTGTATATCAGGTAGAGTAATTTGTCTCCCTTGACAAGCGGATGACACACACCATTATACTCTACCTACCGTTATTCTGGGTACTCTGGCTATTAGGGATGAATGGTTTGAAATATGGAAAAAAATATAATATAAGTTAATGAATTTTATCTTATTAACAACTTTTATTATAACTTTAAGGATCATTTATTGTTATCCCCGAGCTATTATACATCCTACATCATTTCGGACCTTACGTAATATAATCTGTAATTATTATTTTCAATAATTATTTTTAGCGGGATCATTCATTGGATTTCACTCTAAATGCTTTCGTTGATCAACTTATTCGTTTCTACATCAGATTTATGAAATACGAAAAAGTATTACACTGGACCCACCGAAGTTTGGGAAAGGGCAGTAGATTTTCAGGTGAGAATGTTTCTTCCAAAGAAAGACCTAGGCTTTCGGCAGAAGAACGATCGAAAAGGAGTCAGAGGCTGATATATCTCCGGCAGGAAGCTAAACGGAAACAACACCTTGAGGAAGAAAACCTGAACAGTTTTTCTGTATTTGTAGTCTATAGATAGCTCCATCAAATAATACTAATAAACATGATAACATCAAGTAGCATAAAAAGAAGTGAAAATTTCACAAATAAATATGTCTACTACAATGCTCAACCCCGCATAATTTTATGATGAACAAACAGTAATTTTATCCTAACATTCACATACTTGTTGGTGTGTATGTTGCACGAAATCCTGATTCCCATTATAATCAACATGTTGAATAATATTAGTTGACCTAATACAGTTCTCCTTAATAAAGAGAATTTTTTCTGACCTAAACCCAGACCCTTTTCTTCCTTATAATCAACATGGTTTAGTCATTACAGTTAATGTATTTTTTGATCAAACTAAGTTATCTCCGATTATAGAAAAGTAGATAGAAATATTGTCTGGATCGACAGGTAAATAAAATATATTACTGAACTCTCGGGCCGGGACTGTAGGTTGGTCTAAGCAGAGAGGAAATGCTATGTAAATAAAATGTAAGGTCAGAAAGGAAAAGAGGGTAAAAATAGCGGTGTTGTAAGATTGAAATAATCTGGTTTATCCTGGTTGGTCCTGGGCAGTGTAAAGGTGTCGGATGTTTGTACTCCCTTGTAATGTTCGTCCTCTTCCCGTTCCAACAGAGCAACAGGCCTTGGCAACACTTCTGGATGCCTTAGGGGATGCCAACCTTTGATGAGGTCACCAGGAACAATGCCACGTCAAAATGTCTTTGTTGGTCCTTATCTCGAGGCACCACTCCCCCAGTCCTAGGCAAGTCCATTCTGCGGCTCCTAAGTCTATTAAATAATTCATAGGAAATGGCAAGCCTCGGTAACGATTATGCTGATGGATGCCGAATAACAATGGAACCATATTTTACCAGAGCTGTGGGAAAACCTTTGAACATTTTAAATAGCAAAGACATTTCACTATGTGTGTTAATAACTACCAACCCATAAATCTTAACTCATATGACTTACAGAAATCGTGTGATCTTTACAGTCCCAACAGTAAAACTTATTACAGTTTTGAACATCATTTTTTTAATTAGTTTTTTTTTTAAATTATTTTATTGAATTGTACAACTGTAATATATACATCTAGTACAAGGGCTGTATGAATAAATAAATACATGAAAGGACGTGTAGAGGCACTACCCATTGGCAGCACTCTAATGAACATAATTATTTTATTAAATTAATTTTTTCATTGAAATTTACGACTGCATTATAAAAATACAAGTAAACTCCAGCAATGACACATCGAGGCATGGATAAAAACAAGTAGAGAATCTACCCAGTGGTAGTTCTCAAATAACATATTCAACTTAGAAGGTCACAAGGCCATCTTCTTTTCAGACGCCTCGGAGGATTATAAGGAATTGAAACAAGGATTTGAATGGGGATAAAGTTTTTCATGAAAAGATTGAAATCGAATTCGTGCCAAATCAGTAACAAATGGGTCATTAAGCTCACCCCTTATTTTGGGTACCCACTTTTAGAGGATAGGTGAGCCCCAGGAGAGTCCTAGAACCTATATGATCCATCTCTGGCTGCTAACAGACTAAATAAAAGTCTTGCTGCAGCGGGATTTGAAGCAGGATATTCGACATGGCACCACTGAGCCACTCCGCTCCCTTGGATAGGTGGGCCGGTTATTCTAACAGAGATTTCGTCCTATTGCATAGTATTCATTATATACTGTATATAAGTCTAAAGACTTTGTATTTATATCTTTTACTACAGAAGGGACACTTGTTCACAAGATAGCCTTAGTAGGTGGCCCTAGGATTTTTTAAAAGGCAGTAAAAAACCAACAATTAATTATAAAAATAAATATGATTTTTAAAAAATACGGTTGTAACAATTTTTTTTTTTAAATCGATATTTTCAGCTTAGATTTACAGATTTATTAACTTCCTATATAAGTAACATAAGCAGATAACGTCCGTCTATGATAAAATAGTATTCTAATATAAAATATTAAAATGGTTAATAGGATGTTGATGTTAAAATGTTAATAGGATGTCTTTCTCACATATTAAAATGGTTGGTCTAGAAATAAAATGGTATTTGCTGTTCATGGTATAATCGTTTAATTGGCTATTGGTTTTTAATTAAATTCTAAGTTAAAATTCATATTTTGTAAGGAAAACAAATATCAGCTTTCTCCACAGTCTTTATTTTTTAAATAAAATGACAACAAAATATAAGCCATAAAAAAATTAAACCGTGAACTTTAAATTATTTATTATTTAACTTTAACTTTACTGCCATTCGAAAAACGTTTTAGTCATTTTTCTATGTACCATAGAAATATTTACGAGAAATAAAACTGAAAACATAAAACAGGTTTATCTTTAAAAGGTTTATGTTGTATTTTAGGTGTCAATCCAAATTGATTAGAGGGAAATCGCGAGGTGAGCACAATTTTCAAATTTTCCACAAAAATGTTTTTAAAGGAATCAGACAGCTGCATTTTCCTCTTTCACAATCCATTATTATCTTCCGATTGGTTTTAAACAATTACTTCCTTGTTCATATTTCTGCAAGCTTCAGAATTCCAACACAATGCCAGCTTAGTAATGCAAAAAAATTCTCTGAATTAGCAATTTATTTTCTTTAGGTGGATGGTTTCGGGACACTAAAACCTGGTTAAAGTAGCTCTAGCCTACTAATGCTTATGTAATTTAAATACAAAAACTATACAGGTTTTTGCAACTTAATTCCAAAAGAATTAAAGCCATTCACCACACTTTATTAAACATGCAAGTCATTTACCCGGTATTTTTGTTATTTATTCAATTATTTGCTTTACGAAACAGAACAACAGAACTTTAAATGAAGTTGTTAAATACTGGATGAACCATTTTAAATAATGTTCAATTTGATAATTATTATTAAGTAATACTTTGATTAAAAAGTCCAATTCTAAAAAAAAAATGATTGTATAATAACTTAGAAGAATATTAACATTCGTTAATAAACAAATTGAGTAAATAAGTATAAATATATAGACATGCAAATTGAGGTATGTAAACTGCTTCATGGCAAAACAATAACATTAATACAATTTGCTGAGAATAATTAACGTAAACATCTGGATAATAGAATAAAACAACATGGGGGTAGTGTAATTTTGCCTAATGCCTACAGCTAAGCCTAAACAAATTGATTTAACTAACAAAACGTATTTGTCATATAAATACAAATTTTAAACTCAAAATAATAAAAACAAAAAAGGAGATGACAAAAATGTGTGTGACAAAAAACATACCATACATCAATATCATTCTACTACGTTTTGATGAACATGTAGAGGGGTCAGAACAATATAAAAATATTAAAAGAGTAATACAATTGAAAAGACAATATGATGAATAATTCAACTATACTAGCCTAATAGCAGAAGCAATAAGTTAAACTAAACTAAAAACATAAAAAAAACTGTACCACTACAACCTGTGAAGGGTCTGGGGTTCAGTACATGGCAGAGACTATACTGTTTCTTGGGCAACGGTTTTTCAGGGAGTAGATTTGCCCAAGATCACGCTCAACCGCCAAATTTTCCCCGTTTTTCATGAAAAGATTGATATCGGATTTGGGCCAAATCAGTAACAAATGGGTCATTAAGGTCACCTCTTATTCTGGGTACCCACTTTAAAGGGGCTGAGTGAGCCCTAGGGGGTCCTAGATCCCATAGGACCCATCTCCGTCCGCTAACAGATTAAATAAAATTGGGATTTGAACCAAGGACCTTCGGCATGGCCCAGGGCTCTACCACTGAGCCACTCAGCTCCTAAATTAAACTAAACCTAAAATAAAATAAAATTAATCAATACTGAAAAAAGTTAAATTTCAAATAAAAACACAAGGCGAACAATGATAACCAACACGATGTACTAATCTAGGTGTAAGAAATAGACACTGAATTTCGTTATTTAGTACAAATAACGACTTATGAAGTCTGAAAAGATAAAAAGTAAATGGAATTCAACCAATATCAAATAGGGTGTATAGGGTTACTTCTTACCTCATATAAAACTACAGTTATTAATGCTCAATTATTTATATTATCTATTTAAAATTAATAATTTTAGTCATTTATAAAAAATATTTCCTGAAATGTATACGTACTCAGCAGTAATTATCGACTTTTCAAAATATATAATCTTTTTTTTTTTGCACGAAAAGAAACTGGATAAGAGTAGTTAATCACGCAACAGGATTTAACTTAGTTGTGCAGTTTAAAAGTTTTTCTTTAGCTGAAGAGGACGTGGTGTAGCAGTGAATAAGGGTCGTTACCTAAATGACTTCTTTTAACTAACGAACAACTTAACAAGCCATTTTATCTCTGTCTTAATTCTCTAAAACTTTTTGTCCGATAGCGCAAAATTGTGCGCAACATATAAAGTGCGTGTAAGTATTTACTTATTTAATTTAAATTTCATACTTAGGCTCTATTCATATCTAGCTCAGTTCTCAGTTACTAAGATATAGATAGCTCTTTGGTTCGAAACCGGCTACGTAAGATAAACGTGTATTCTGTATCTCCCATAGCCCACCCAATCTCTATTAAATAGGTAGCCTTAATTGTAGACAAATGCAAGAGGCAGAGCGTGATTTCGGGAGAATCTCAGGCTTAGAAATAGTTTAGTCCCTACCGCGTTAAGAGAAGACCCTTCTGTCAATCTCTACCACTAATATCTACCAAGACCCTCCGTGGATTATAGTCGCTTGTATTTCAGAGTGTAGAACACCGAGGTTATCACTCCCTAATATTTAAGAAAAAAATGTAGTTATTAAATCCGATAGCTAAAAAAAATATCATTAATAACGTGAACTATTTATTTTAAAGCCAACATTTCGACCCACATTGCAGGTTTTCTTCTAAGCTTAAAATGGGGTCAAGGGTTGGCAGTTGATTACAAAACAATGAAGATTATTTTGTCTAAAATGATAATGATTGTTTTGAACTCAACTGACCATCCTTGACCACAGTATAAGCCATGAAGAAGACCTGCAATATTTGTCGGAACGTTGGCTTTAAAATAAACAATTTTCCTTAGTAAGCAGAACATTTTCTGACCTCCATGTGGACATCCTTCTATTTTGTCCCCCACATATATAGAAGGTGAGCTAATATTATTTAAAAATATTTTATTTGAAAAGAATTTAAAAATATTAAAAAAACTATAACATCTAACAATAATATAAAATAAATGATATTATTTAAGATAAATGTAATTTATTGTCTTAATGCCATCTTCAAACGTCATCGATATATTTTATTGCCTCACTAGCGGTATTGAAGTGACTCATCGTAAGGTTTGACAATGGATTTATAATAATTTGATGATAGCGATGTTCTTCAAAATTATGTTGAAGCATTAAGAGTTTCTTTTGCCGAAAATGTAAAGCAATGGAGAGTAATCAGATCTTTCAAAGGAATAGAGTGCAAAATTAGTCCATTTTCCTATTAAACAAGGCTTCGTTAGATCAACGCACGTGGAAGAAGCAGGTAACTGATCACTGACAAAGCATGTTTTAAATTACCGATGGAATGCATCAACGTCAGATCTCACAGACATTGAGCGATCATCGTTAATTAAGATCGCTGATTGCCAGCCTATATGCCGAGGGAGGTTAATTTGTTTTTCATAAGATCTAGTAAATTTATCCAAAATAGTTTAGAGTTATATAATCCAAAAAATGAAGTTAATGGATATTATCGACAAAAGTGTTATAACTTTTGAGTCTTGAGTGAAACTAGACATTCAGCGGCTGCCTTCAATAGCAGACAGTATCAGTTTCATATTATTTTTTTTTTAAGCTAAAAGCAAGGCGCGTGTGATATTGGAGGTAATGTTATCACAGTATAAGTTATAGATGGTATAGAGAAAAGGTTTGTTAAGGGATCACCTGTGGTTC
Source organism: Troilus luridus (assembly GCA_964056705.1). Lineage (NCBI taxonomy): Eukaryota > Metazoa > Arthropoda > Insecta > Hemiptera > Pentatomidae > Troilus > Troilus luridus. The sequence goes on from OZ057412.1 coordinate 37,084,478, forward strand.
GGGGCTTAACATAACAGCCTTATATGTCCAAGGTCGCGGTTTCGCAGCTAAGGAGTTTTCTTTTTTTAATTCCTTGGTATTGCCACCCTTCGAAATGGACGTAAACTGGGGGCCCCGAGTCAGCTACTCATTAAAGATACCTATCCTAAATATTATACCTGGATAGGAAAAACTTAGGACTCGTAGTATCGACCTAAAGCAACGTTAAATAAATTCCAATTTTAAATTAAATGAACAAAATTTTGTTAACGCCGATGATGCATTGAAATTACAAAAATATCTATCAATTATACTAACATCATTAGTATTATTTACTAAATAATTAAATAACATTACTTAAATTTAACGAGAACACGGGAATATAGGATCGGTGAAGAGAATGGATTTGTCTGGCTTGGATACGAGCCTTGGTAGCTCAGTGGTTAGAGCACCGCACTAAAGTTGCAGGCGAACCGGGTTCGAATCCCGACCAAGACAAATCTTTTCTCTTAAAATTAAAAATATTTAAAAATAATCACCGTCAAAAGACAATAAATAAAAAATTAACTTAATTTGAGTGAAAATATATTTCGTTATATTTTCCTCTTATTGTCGCGCTTGTAAAATAAATAACTGCTCCTAATTCATTTATATTTCGTGATTAAATAACGAACAAAAGCATACATTAAGTACATGTAAACATTTGTTATTTTCTGAAGCAAATCGTAAAGGACAAATAGGAATTATTAGGGAACAAAAAGCTAGCTTCAGGGGGAAAATATATGTTTGTGATAATATGTTTAATTAACTTTTGTGGAGCTGCTCATTAAAGCATGGTTGTAGTGGACTTTACTTTGTGAACACCGGGAGTTATTGGGCAATCCTATATAATAAAATGCACCTTTGTGATGATAACAGCCCTATCAGCTGCAGCGAGGCTTTAGAATTCGCATGGAAGAGATACACACACATACAGGTACACACACGAACAGGTAAAGGTATTATATCAAAGGTGCTTATATCAGAGCCCCATCAACAATTTAATTTCCCCCCACTAGGTATTGAGAGTATTCATAGATTCTCAACAATGCGGGGCACAATACCAAGTCGAGAAACCAGTAAGAGGCTACAGAGAAACTGGTAATTTCATACGATGTCGAAAAGAAAAGTTTCTTAACCACTCAATATGTCCAAAAAATGAGAAAATATTATGTTATAAATAAAAATCAGTATATCAGTTTTGAAATTTAGATTTTAGTATAATCTAATGTCTGAAATGCAAGTCACTATACCATGGTTTAAATTAAATTTTCATTGTAAGTTTATCACATCAAGAAGTAAAATGTTACCATATAAAAGTTTCCCGATTCTTATTTTTTCAAAATAAAAATTTTTGAACATTGAACTATTTAAAAAATAAGAAAAAAAATTTATATCGCCATCGATGTAAAACCAAATTAATCCCCCCAAAAAATGAAAAAGTCAATGTTGAATTCAATTTATTGTAAGACAAATAGTTTCATAATTATATTGGTTGAATTTTGGATCCTCAATTATAATAATTGATCTTTTGAAGAGAAAAGATTTGCCCCAACAAATCTTACTTAACGTAATGTTCAATGAGCATTCTTCCTCGAGTATACATCGCAAAATTGCGAGAACAAGGGGATATGGAATCGGTGAAGAGAACGGATTTGTCCTAGGCGGGAGGCGACCCCTGGTAGCTCAAATGGTAGGAACGCTGCCACGGTTCGAATCCCGGCCGGGGGCAAATCTTTTCTCTTCAAAATAAAAATATTTAAAGATTAAAACAATTAGTAAAAAATTGTATAAAAAAAATATATTGATTGATGATGGATTGAATTGGTCAAAGGGTACAGTCAAAGATAACACTAAATAAGCAAAACTATTTTTTTAATTGCGCCAACGTTTCGGCCTACGATGTAGGCCATCTTCAGGGCAACCAAATACATGTCAAACTAACAACTGAGTTCTCACTGCAGACTAGGCACCCACTATTTGGTTGCCATGAAGATGGCCTACATCCTAGGCCGAAACGTTGGCACAATTAAAAAAATAGTTTTGCTTACTTAGTGTTATCTTTGACTGTACACCCTGACCAATTCAATGCATCATTAGAATTATCCATTCAACTATTTTCCATTCAAATATATTAATTGATGTTCAGTTAGGTGTTTTGGGTATTGCGAAGAGAAATGAAAATTACTTTTCCGGTACAACTTTTCCAAATGCATCAATTTAGCTTTAGACTATTACCTGTGGTTTCTTAAGTATGAATAAGTACAATAACGCGATATAAAAAAAACTATACTCATGATATCAATCACAGTTAATTACAGGTCGAAATCTACCGCTAAGTGCTTTTTGGTAACCTTCATTATAAGATCTTACACGAACATATATAATGAAAAATAGGACGTGTGTAATAATTTTAATGTTAGAAAATCGATTTAATAAGGAAAAGAAATAAATGTCTGCAATAACATATAATAAAAATTCTATTTTACTGTACTCTCTGTATTGAAATAACAGCCCTTAAATCGAATTATTGGAATAAGATGTAGCTTATTTTATTTTTTTTAACCGATACACTCTATTTTTACACTTAAATTCTAAAAGAGATTAAAAGCCAGGAACAATGGCTTGATGTTTTGCAATTTTTTAAAAATATCTGTAATTTAACTGAGAAAGCAAAACAAAAGACTGAGCAAAAAGTAGTGCATCGATAAGTTGCTAGGCAACGCTGACAAAATACATAACTAAAACTTTTTATGATAGAGAGATTTATCACAAAAAACGAACTTGTTTTTAGTATTTTCTTCTAGTTTTTTTTTCTTAAAAGCAATATTTATAGTTCATAAATATGCTCTAGAGTGTATTTTTAGTTTTGATGACTGAAGATAAAAATTGAAAGCTGATATTAGATTATAATGATTTCTGATATTACTTACAAGGACGGAGGAGTGAGTACATTCCAAAGACAAAGCAGCGGGTCGACTGACATTTAAGAGGAAAAAGATATTAAAACTAACTGGATGGCGAATTTCGTTGAAAATAAAGGGAAATGACGAGGGTACACAAAGTCCTGATAATGTTCCCGTTATAACTATTTACTGCATCTGATTTTGTTCCAACTCTGTGACTCATTACGATGAGAGTGTCGTCATCGAAAACGTACGGAGTAACTCCCTCTTTTACAGTTTTGATAAAAATGACGAAACATCAATTGGGGAAGCTTCAGTAACGAAAGACAAAACATCACGGTTCTAAAAGTAGCTTCGACTAGGCATCTGATAAGATTACAGAGGCGTTGTTTCGTAATTTCGGTTGTTTTTATTATTTGAATATGGTCGGAATTAAGACGCATTAGAAATCATAAAAACATTCGTAAATAGAATATTTATTCAGTAACAGAAAAACAATAATTTTTTATCCTACTTATATACGCATATTCACAATTTAAAGTGAATGCATAAACTTAAAAATTAAACTTAAGATTAGTAATGAAAATAATCCAACTTTAATTGAATAGTTGCCTGGAAGGAGAACGCATGTTACATTTTCCAAAATTTGCGGGAGAGCCAAAATAAGAGAACGGGTCATTTAATTAGGTGACTGTCACATACGCCCTTCTTACATTTTATAAATTTTGCACTTACGCCCTTGTAAGTAACACTAGTAAGGTTAGGATATCTTCACATGCGCCTTTCTTCCACTGGAACTTAGCCTCTTGAGAGACCGATCATCCTCTGATATGATGCTATCCCTGACCTATATAGACTGTTAGGCAACTAAAAACTAACGTTAGCGGTCGGGGCCATCACATGGACTATGTTCCACAAAAAACTAAACGAAAACTGAAAAATGTAACATACGCCATTCTTCCAGGCAACTATTCAATTATTATCACATAATAGAATATCGAACTCGAAGTATAGCATGTGAGCTGTATAAGTTAAAATAACACCGCACCTTGCTGGGATAACTTGTTGTGTATTATTTCCTTCTTTAGTGTCTCTCGGCGAAGAGATATTAACATTATAAGTTATGGGAAACCAAATGTTTATCATGGAATCATCTAAGCGTTAATTAGATTAACAAGATTTGTGCATAGCATTAGTATCAGAGGGAGTGGAGCGGCTCAGTGGTAGAGCACCGAGTTGCCATGCCGGAAATCATGGTTCAAATCCCACAGCAGGAAAGACTGTTTGCGGCCGGAGATGGATAATATAGGACCTAGGACCCTCCTGGGGCTCACCCAACCTCTATAAAATGTTAGAAAAACAGGGTACCCAAAATAAGAGGGAAAAATCTGGCGGTTGAGCATGATCTAGGACAAGTTACCTCCTTGCAGAACCGTTATTCATGAAACAGTACAGTCTCTACCAGATACTGAACCCCAGACCCCTTCACGGGTTGTAGTGGTAGAGGTTTTTTAAATTTTTTTAAAATTATATCTAGCATACTAATCATTTGTTTATATTCTTCTATATGTTCTAAAGTATCTATAAAAAAGTGGTAGAAACTGTACTGTTTCTAATACTAAGGTTGTGGATGATTTGCTCGAAATCACGCTTAACTTCCAGGTTTTTCCCCATTAAGGCTACCCACATTCTTCTAAACTATACACTTGCACCTAACAGTCATTAGTACTATTTACTTATAATAATTCAAATAACATACACATTGGTATTAAGTGTTTTCTGAAGTACATCGTTCTTTATTTATATTAATTCAACAAGGCCATATCTTGAAAGAGACATAATTTTATTATTGGAAATTACTAGGCGTGTTTCTGTTAATTTAGTTTTGATTTTTAAAAAATACTACTCTTTTTAGACCATGAAAAAAAAAAATAGAAACATTTAAAAATATGTATACTATCTGACAACGATACACGTTTTCTGGTTTCGATAAGGTGATCGCAGACCTACCTGGCGGACGCAATGTAAGTAAACACGTTCAGATTACAAACAAAAAATAAGTTAATTCATTTTAAAATATTACCTATCGGATCAAATTATGAAACTAAACCATTCTCGAACCCACTCTCAAAAATACATTAAAATAAGTCCAACCGTTTAAGAGGAGTTCAATGACATACACACGAACAGAAGAATTGTATATATAGAGGTATATAACTATTAATAAATAGGGACAATGAAAATATATTTTTTGTTGATAAAATGGCTTTTTGAGTTGTCACATAAAAAGCGACGGCGATTGTAATTTGAAAATATCACGGAACTGGCGCTGGAAATGGCCATGGAAAATGAGATTATCCGTTAACTAAGTGCTTTTCACTGATTTAACTCCGCAGCGTTTTCCTAAAATGGAAATCCATTTTCAGCAAGAGTTTCGCAACATGCACCAGCAGGTTGCTAATCGGAAATTGCTAATCTTGCTGACTTCGGGTAAATTAGTTTCAGAGATCATTTGGATATTTATTTAATAGATTAAAAAAATCCCCAATCGCTGATACTTCATAAATTTATAATATATATAAGGAAAAAAAACAATGATTTCAATGTTTTAATAGGTAAAGCAATGCAAAGCTTTTTTCGTCAATTCATTGGATGTGATTAAAGAAAACAATGTAAGAGTTTTATTGTTATTTTGTATAAAATAATACCAAACCTCCCCCGAGGGATTTACGTGGAAGCGTGTATGGAGGAACCTCACGTTGAAGGCACTATTAGCGTGTTTCATCTCTCTGTAGTAGATCCCAGCTCCAGAGACGTTTCAGCCTCCTTGTGGGATTCTGTGGTAATGTGATTGTCAGTAATTATTTTACCAGTAAGTTTGGGTGTCCAGCGAAGTCCATAGGGTCATGATATTTTTTCTCAATCGTGTCAGTCACGAGTCTTATGTTCAGGTCTCTGTGTAATGATTAATTAGTAATGTAAACAGGCAATGAGTAATATAAAAAAGGAATTTTGGCCTGTAAGTGAGATTTTTTGCCTGAGCCTGCACACCTGCGATACACAAGTTCATATTGGTTTTAAGTAGCATAATATGTAAATCAATTGATTTATAATTACGTATTTCAACTTGAAAAGTATCATTAACAACTAAACTTAAAATAATTTAGTTACGTTACCTAAGCTCTAACTGGCAAAACTTCAATCTTTGAGTCTAAACTGCATACTTACCTAGAAACATTAAAAAAAAAAAAATTAGTATCATAAGATGAACACACAGCTATGTAATTAAATTACAAATCTGTTTAGTGTCTTAAAGGAAAATATTAATTGAGCTAGTGATTTTAGCATATCATGGCGGTGTGAAACCTTAAAGTAAGAAATAGTTTTTTCTCTTCATTTTTCTTAAAATACATAAAATGATAAGCTATAATTCTTTACAGAATGGTAACATAGAAAAAAAGAGTTTAAGTTTTTTTTCTCAGACTACGGGAAAATCATAATTTTCCCCTATATCAATAAGATTTTAAACCTATAATCCTAGAATTATGAAAAATAGTATATAATTAAGCAAACAATCTATAACAATTAATTTATGCAATTTATATGTATTTGTATAATATGCGCAAACACTATCTTTCCTTATAAAAGTATCTTATATAAGTTTCGCTTATATTCATTTCAAGATATCAAAGAAAAGAAACTTTCATATATTAACTACATGATGGCTTAAGAGGCTATTTATAAACACACATCATAAAAATGATCCTTTAAAAGTAGAAACAAAATCAATCTAAGTTCCTAATTTATTGCGGCAAAGTTTTAAGTCGTCGAAGAGCGCCTAGAATTCGTCCCTTAAGCCCTGATTTCGAGAGAAAATTTCCAAGATGGCTTAAAAGGCTTCCAAAAATATTTGTTCCTTAAAGGGAGCGAACTTATCCCCAACTAAATCATACTCACAAATCATGCTCTCAAATCACACTTTTAAATTTAAGTATAAAATAATGCGCAAGTCCTAGAGATTAGAGAATTTGAAACAGCATTAAAAATAATTATTTAATCCACTTATTATACATTTACATAATTATTAAATTATTTTACATTTTATGTTTCTACGTCGAGATGGATTTGAATTGCAAACTAATGAAAAGCTATTGTATAGTCAGGATCAGTAATTCTTATTATATGGTATATACGTACATGTATAAGAATACATACGACATGTAACGAACATATAAAAATTAGGTTTTTTTATTTTGAATAATTTTAAAGAAATAATTTAAGACAATAATCTGTGATAAATTATTGTCTTCGTGTCTCTTGTAACAGTTCAAAAAATATGTCATTCTTTCTATTCAGATTGTGAGCCCACACAAGTTCACAATCTGAAAACAGACAGATAATGAACTCTTGGAGTCAAACTAGATTCACGAACAGAATACAAATTAAAACTTTTGTACTTAAAGGATAGGCATTATTCAATATTAATATTACTGTTCAAACTATTGAATTATATTGAAAACAAAAACGTGACTTAAAAAGATTTAAGAAGTGATGACGGTGATGATAATTTAAGAAAAGGTATAACTCAAGTATCAGCAGAATGTAATAAATAATAAAGATAAATAAATACATCTACACTTTGCCATTCAATTGCAATATATTATAAGATTTGCAGCAAGACAACTATAGATATGCCTAAGTATTTGACGGATTTAATATAAAATCAAGTATAAAACTGAAAATTAGTATTCTGTTGAAATACATATTAAATGGTAAATACTAAGTGTACCACAATTTAGAAAATTGTGGACATAAGTCCCTTTGTTATTATTTATAATTTTATTTCTTAATAAGTTAAAATTAACTTAACTAAAAGAAGTAATATGGACATTATAAGAAAAAGTAATTTTTAGATATTAATTTGATAATAACGGAGCGGAGTGGCTCAGTGGTAGAGCACCGAGTTGCCATGCCGGAAATCCTGGGTCAAATCTCTCTGCAGGCAAGAGAGACTTGATCGACTTTTATTTAGTCTGTTTACAGCCGGAGATGGATGGATAATTGGAAACATAAAATAAATAGCAGGAGAGTTTGAAAAAATCATTTCATGATGACTTAAGACATTAAGCTCTACTGTTGATTATAATAACAATCAAGAGTGAGAAACTTTAACATCTATACAGCCTAGTAGAAATAAAAGTATTACCAATAATAGTTTCTACCAATGACCTTATTCTAGAGGAAACAATGGAATCATTGAAGATCCTTGAATTTATCAAGCAATTTCAACTATTGCAAAAAGCTGCATAATTAGGAACTTGTTAATAATAAAAGTATATATGGGAAAATAATATTTAAAAAATTACTTTAAAAAGTGAGCTTACATCATTATTACATCATCCAGCATAGTAAGAGCTGAGAATAATAGATCAAATAATAATAATAAATTCTTTATTTATCCTGGGAAAAGTTCATTTAGAATAATATTACAGAACGTGTTATAATAACTACTTATAAACAAACTGGAAAACCTTTTTTAACTCGACTCAACTGGAAACTAAAGTTACTATTTCTCTTTAATCTTCAAGAGGTACTCGAGACAGTTCTGAAATCTTTTGAGTATTGTTCGGAAATAAAGGTTGATTGAAGAAATAGAATGTGTGAAAAGAAATGTATACATATTCGCTAATATATTCCATCTTTCGCCTTTTAACACTCAATAGTTTGTATATTCTCCAACGTGCCGTTCTCAAACAGGTTCTTGACAAGTTTTGAAAAAAGTTAACTCCTTGAGATATTTATAAAGAGTAAGAACTGTATAACCGCGAGTTAAGAGCTCAGGAAGTTTTTTTTAGGATGTAGATCTTCCTTTTCATATCTCAAATAAGTCTTTTACTTATTTGTTTATATTAGATATGTTTACAGATTACATATTTTTAATGTTTACCTTCATAAAAGCATTTCTGAGCATCTTATTTCTGAAGTATTTGAAGTCACTTCACTGATGAGTACTTCAGGCTAGCCACCATATCATGTTAATAACTTAACTTTTAGAAATTTATTGCAAAAAATTTATTATTGGGCCATAGAAAATAAAAATGTCTGTACCATCTGGACATGGAATTACGGACTAAACTTTTTACATTAAAATACAAGAATTAAATAATTTTGAATAATAATAACCTAGTTGACCTGATATACATGAGGAAAAACTGGTCCGGGTGGAGGTCAAACAAATTCTCTAAAGTAGGGAGAACTGTTTATTGGAAACCCAACTGAGAATTTTAATATTTGCAATTGGCAATTTTGATGTCTATTTTCTATATTTAGCCCTGAAGAAGACCTTCAATGTGATTCAAAACGTTGGCTTTCCAATAAACAGTTCTCCCTACTTAAGAGAAACGTTTTAACTTTCACCCGGACCATTTTTTCCTCGTGTTTTACATTTTATGTAGTGTTTCTCTCCCAATGATCAATATTTCGTTAGCTTCCTGTTGGAGGGAATCTTTTTGGTTTGGACTCCTGCTGCAATAAGCTAGTCATCATTGGTATTTTTTTTTACAATTAATTGACTTGAATTATTATATTTTTTTTTTAATAAACTCACTGAACTGTTTCGGCCTCAAGGAAGGTAAGAAACCACTCCTGAAAAGGGAGGATTAACCTCAGCGTGACATCCGTAGGAAACTCTAAATAGAGCAAGTTATAAGCTAAAGTAGATGGCGGGGGGAAGTAGTATATCAGGGGAGTCTCAAGTGAGCGCTATAGCCGCCCTTAAACATGCCTCAGAGGCTAATATTACGGCCCTTCCTGGTCCTCATCAATCCACATGTGGGCTATATCTCTAGGCAACCTTTTTCGGAAACAAAGATTAACTATAACAATAAGTCGAAAAAAGAAATGTTTAAATAATTATAAAAACGTGTTAATATGTTTTCGAACATAAGCGGAATTTGGTGAATGGTCCACAATGAAATATTGTAATTTTTTTATCCTTAATGCCATATATAAACTATTTAAAAGATAAATAAGATAGAAGAGAAAAGTTTTTTCTGAACTGCTGTGTAGAAATCTCCAACCCGACTACCCACCACTAACAAAGTTTAAAAAAATTCTGTTACAGAAAAAATAAGGCTCAAACGAAGCATTTATTTTGGGGCTCACTATTCATGAAAATTTGAATTCAGAGCCAAGACGAAAGCTAATAGTCCAGGATCCATGGTCCATTTTTGCACTTGATTACTATCAAGCTGAATCTTCCTGAATAGCTTCGTTTTGATGAGACGCCCAACAATTTCCTGAGCTAAAATTCTCGATTGTGGTAGCAAGGATACAGTATTTCGATTATTTGATTCTCAACAATTTATTACTAACTGGGTTTTTTTTTTTTGTTTAATCTCAAGATAATTATCTAAATTATTTGCAAAAATATTTGTCCTACAAAATGTATGGTTTGATCAAAGAGTCCCCTTCTTCCAACATGTATCGATAACGAAGTCAAAAAAGAAGAAGTTAAAAAAAAAATCAGCTGGTTAGTAATAATTTTTTATGACCTCGTTATCAAACCATACATTTTGTAGGACAAACATTTTTTCAAATCATTTATATAATTATCTTGAGATTTAACAAAAAAAAAACCCAGTTAATAATAAAATTTTTCAAATCATCAAATCGACATATTTTATCCTTACTACCTCTGTTAGCTACCACAATCGAGAATTTTCGCACAGAAAATTGTTGGGCGTCTTATCGAAACGAAGCTATTCACGAAGATTCAGCTTGATAGTAATCACGTGCAAAAATGGAACATGGATCCTGGGCTATAGTTATTTTAACGCCACTACTAAATTCTATTGGATCGTTTCATATTAAATGTCCGTTTTTATTATTTCTAAAATAAAAAGTGTAATTACTGTGATCCTGCTGTTAACATAGTTTATGAATACAGATTGTAATGAGATGTTATTAATCCTCTGTTTTTTCATCAAATTTGGATTGGAAACAGTTTTTTTCCGTGTAGGATGGTTTAAATACTTGGTGCAGTCAATGTAGTTTTATGATTCTGAAAACCGACGTAAGCCATACCGAAACGTAAGCTTTCAGAATAGTGCTTTGACTGCACCCTAAATATTTATTCGATCATATAGGTCACAATATATTGGGTCGTTTACCATGTACGGTTTTATTATTTCTAAAATTCAAAGTGAAATTAGTAGACTTATATTGTTTACTAGGTTTATTTTTATAGATTGTAATGAGCTGTTATTGATCATATCTTTTTTTATAATAATTACTATAACTATAATTGAATGAACATTGTTTAGTATTCCATCAAATTTGACTTAGGAACGCTTTTTTCGTCCATTTTTTTTTTTTTTAGTTTAAACTTTGACACTCTGCTGCCCAAGGTCCAAGAAACATTACTATCGCGTTCGTGGAAGGTTATTGTAACATTTAGTGTTGTAAGGATTTGGGATATTTTCAAACAAAAACAATTGTTGGCTTCTGTGTGGCAGCCAATGGCAAGAATAATTCATTCCTCCCTCCTACCCAGAGGCGAAACCAATACATCTACATCGAACTGCAGGGATATTGACGTAATGTAATACAAACTGCATTGTTTAATCGAAAGGGATGTATACTCTTACACGAAAATACCAGGCCACATGTTTCACGAAAGACAGTGAAGAAACGTATTGTTTCTAAAATTCAAAGTGAAATTAGTAAATAACCCTGAATTTTTCAGTTATGGGATTGAAAATTGGATAGCACTTTGGGAAAAATGTATAGAAAATGAGGGTAAAAAAAAAAAAAAAAATATATATATATATATATATATATATATATATATATATATATATATATATATTTATATATATATATTTATTTTTTTATTTCTTAAAGTTGTTTTAGTAAATAACCTATCTTTTGAATTTCATTAATTCTCACAAGACAAACACATAAAAGGAATATAATAATAATAAAATATTTATTCAGGAATCTTCAACAATTTTTGTATGTGCTCTTTTTTTGTAAAATTACTCATAGGGATTCAGATGGAAACATGGATAGAGAAACCTAGAAATCACCCCTAGCTTGCTTGATCTGTCTGGGGTAGATCTCTGCTCCAGAGCAGTTCAAATCTCATTGTCGGATTATGTAATATCTGTCAGTCAGTAATGTTTGAACCAGTAAGTTCGGCCTCCATCAAGTGACTCATGAAATTTGCGTATCGTCTTTTAATTCTCTTATTTGTCTATTTCTTAATTAATTTTAGATCTTAGTGTAACGATTACTATGTTACAGAGCCAAAGACACCATAAAATTATATGTACTTTGGAAAGACTTGATAAAATTGTATTTTTATATAAAATACAGCATAAAAACATTAGGCTTAGCACGAATCATGGAATTTGCAATATTTATCTGTACAAAGAAGCCTTCACTGTAAGTCCTAAATGTGAAAAATGTATACGTAACGAGGCCCATAAATCAAAGAGAAATAGAGTTTAGAAATTTAGATACGAACAGAAACGTTATTTATTATAATAAATTAAAATTAAGACAGAGAGAATTTGTAACATTAATAAATATTTGAAAAATATAAACAAACATGTAATAATGGTAATTAAATAAATAATAATTAATAATGGTAGGAGCAAAGGGATCGAGCATTCATAAAATCTAAATAATTTATACTGGCTGAAGGGAATAAACCAATACCACCCACATAGGGAAAACAGTGAAATGATTTTCTAACTACGTTGTCAGTTCATTTAACGTCACTTTATGGTGCTATGGCTAATCGGGCGATGCTACATAGGGAGCTCTAAATTTTGCCTACCCAGGTTTAAATAGGATAGGCCCATATCCCAGAGCCATGACTAGGTAAGAATTTTTATTTGCAAATAAAATGTACAGGCGACGCTATAATTACTATATTAGTCTTTTTAACTCTTGTCTCGAGTAGTTCGTAATGCAGCATAATTTACCTGACGTGTGCCAAGAGAAATCAAGCTTCCGACAATTTTTATGTATAACATTTGGTATAAAAGTATCCATGGAACACCGAAGAGAGTATTGTACAATACAAGTGATTTAACAAAATGACCCAGCGGGATCTACAAAGGACTGTTATTATTGTCTAGAAAGAATTAAGCATGGGCAAAAAATTAATATGGAAATGAATACTAAGACAATGGACTTTATAAGGCTTGGAAGAAAATGTCTACAGGGTTATTGTTAGTTTGTTTGTTCATTTAACGTCACTTTATGCTGCTATGGCTAATCGGACGATGCTACAGTGGGAGCTCTAAATTTTGCCTACCCAGGCTTAAATAGGATAGGGATTTTTAACGAGTACCTGGCATGTACAGGTTCGGGACCCCCGTTTAACGTCCATTCCGAAGGACGACATAACCAAGGATTTTTCACTCCCTTTAAAAAATCCTAGGGCCACCTGCTGTGATACGAACCCGCGATCGTAGCCTGACAGGTGGCCCTATACTAACTACGTAAAGGAACAGTATAACTAATGATTTCATAAAAGGAATAGAAACTTTTCAATCCTAGGCGTTGTGACTAATAAAGCAAATATTTACATCAACTACAAAAGTTTACACACTGACTTAGTAGGAGAACAGTTCAAGAACAAACATAAGTACATTTGGACTATAATCAGAGAATTTACTCAGTCTCCAATTTATGCTAACTAAAGATGTGTATTTCAGTTCCAATATCCAAAGTTCCAAGTCAATATTACTCAATTTAATATCCATTTTAAGTTTGCAATCAAGGTAAAGCGCTATTTTAGCAAATGAGGACAGAACTTCATTTTGATTATGTAGGATTGTGGTTAGGGTGATGCTATCGCTAATAATTTGCTCGGGATCAACAATATCATTAATAGATTTTACTTTGTTTTAAATAATTTATTGGTAGTGATATACTAAGTATGTAGTTAAAAGTATTTACTACTATAACACAGAGCGAATCTTACGATATATTTTTATGTTTATTTATTTTTTAGCAGGACACATTCTGGTGTCACGGTATGATAAAAGTTCTTCGACGCACGATCACACTTTACCTGATCTAACATCTATATACAATTTATTTTTAAATGTATCTATTCCATTAAAAGTAAGTTAATTATTTGTTTGTTCATTTAACGCCACATTATGCTGCTACGGCTAACCATACCATGCTACATTGGGAGCACTAAATTTTGCCTATCCAGGTTTAAATAGGATAGGGATTTTAACGAGTACCTGACATTGTACAGGCTCGGGACCCCCGTTTAACGTCCCTTCCGAAGGACGGCGTAACTAAGCATTTTTTACTCCCTTTAAAAAATCCTAGGTCCACCTCCCGGGCTACGAACCCGCGATCTCATATTAGAAAGGAGAATTACGACTTGTTATGTTTCCACTTCAATCAATCAACACTGGCTCTACAAGCCAGTACGGTTCCTGGCCGCATCAAGGCGTCGCCCCTACTCTTCTCTGTCCTGGCTCAAGGTCCTCCAAGCTCTGGATCCAACAATTCTACCTGCATCCTTCTCGACCTCGTCTGCCCGTCTTAATCGTGGCCGTCCACGTTTCCTTTTTCCGTCAAAGTACCGAAATAGCAGTGTCTTATGAGTACCGTTGTCCTCCATTCTGGCCACATTTCCAGTCCATCTAAGCCTAGCCTTAGATTCTGCCTGAGTCTAAATTGATCACCAATTCTTACTGCTCCATATATCCTTCTTAACATTTTTCTTTCGAAGAGCAGTAAACATTTGGCATCTGCCCTGGACAGAGGCCAGTTCCGATCCGTAAGTTAAAACAGGGCTGATCATTGTCTTGTAAAGTATCACCTTGGCTCTTCTTGATATCAGATGACTTATTAATAACACTTATTCCCAAAATAACACTTATTAGCGGTCAAAATTCTTCTATGATCTTCTGCTCCAGTTGAGTTATCCGCTTTGACCAAAGAGCCAAGGTAGACAAAACTGTCAACACTTTCAAACGTGTAGGTGCCAAACGTGATAGAGGGTGTTGATTGCCTTTAAGGGCTAGTAAGCATATATTTGGTCTTTGCCTGATTCACTTGAAGACCGTCCAGCTTTCTCCAAAGCAAGAAATGCTTGTTGTATATCCCTCGGTGTTCTTCCGACTATATCCATGTCAACCGCGAAGGCCTTTATTTGGATGGACTTAGTCAGAATCGTACCAGTGACTTGTAATCCTGAGTCTCTTATGACCTTTTCAAGTCCAAAATTGAATAACAGGCACGAGAGCCCACCCCCTTTTCTCAGACCACTAGTTGTCCTGAATACTTCAGACAAGTCATTCTGGATCTTGACCTGGCTTCTCGACTCCCTCATCAGGAATTTCACAAGGCTTATCAATTCTCTGGGGACATTCATGCCTTCTATACCTTGATACAGTTTCCCCCTGAAGATACTGTCACAGGCATTGTTGAAATCCACGAAAAGGTGGTGGATCATTATATTATACTCTCTGGTCCTTTGCATAAGAATTCTCAGGGCAAATATTTGATCAATACAAGATCTACTATTCATAAAGCCGCATTGGTACATTCCTATCTCTCTTTGGGCATGGGGGAGTAGTCTTTGGTACGCCACATTGGAGAGGACTTTGTAGGAGAGCTAAGGAGTGTTTGCCACGATAGTTATACTCTGGTATTATCTTGTCTACTTAGGACCTCAATCTCTCTCATTCTTTTTTCTACCTTCTCCCTCTTTATTCTCCTATGGAGGTGTTTCTCCTTAAATCTTAACACTCTGTAGTCAGAAACACCCTCATGAGTCCTATGCATATTGATCATTTTCTTGTAGGCCCTGTTTTTCCTCTCTCAGGGTTCCTGACATTCTCGAACAAACCATTCAGACCTCCGTGGTGGGCCTACCAAGCTAAACACTTCTTCGGCGACTTTTTTTAATTGTGTCCTTACATTGGGACCATGTTTCGTAAATTTCGTTCTCCTCAAACCCACGCTCTAAATTTACATCCAGCCTTTGGGCGAACCATGTTTTGTACTCGAGCTCCTGCAGCTTCCGTGTATTTTTTTTTTGTAATCGGCTCACTCTGGTCTTTTGAACATTACTTATTTTGGCATGTATGCGTGCTATTACCAGGCGATGATCACTGTCTACGTTTTCTCCTCTGTAGAGAGAGCTCATTCAATAGAACCTTCAGTGATCCTGGCCTGAATAATGAACATACGTTCCAAGTAGCTAATTTTAAATCCTTGAGTGCGCCGGGTCGATACCTTCAAGACTGTCCAGATCCGAGGCTAATTCCTTGATGATTCACAGCAAAGTGTTTTCTCTGAGGGTGGGGTAGCTGGGTGGCCCCTCCGCTCAACCCCCAACCTGGTGGACCAGTAGCTGATTGCAATCGGGCGATTTCGTGTTTCCACTTCAATAAATGTAAACACGAAACTCCTTGAATAACAATAATATTTAAATTAGGCAATATTATTAAGGCCTGTAATAATTTCTTACCCTGCTTAGGTATCAATTTCTGTTTCCTATACTAATATTTATAGACCCAAACCAAACTTAGCAGTTTCTAATGTACCGTTATTGTTTTAACAGATTCAATAAATTGGCAAATATTCATAAATTTACAGTAAAATATCCATAACAAAATAAACAGCTGTATTTCATTATTTTATCCTGATACGAAGAATTTATCACCGAAAGGGATCTTAGGGGTTTAGGATCTTATTTAAGATGAATGGACGAAACAAAATTACTTTGTCGCAATTTATACAAACCTCGCCTTTCAATTAATTTTAAAAGGTTGTGTAAGTTCTAAGCATTATTTGCCTATGTATTTAAGTATAGTAATTATCATTAAGCTGGATAATGGATGCTTCTCAGAATTCCTAATATTTCATTCGGTTAGCCATTGATTTAAAATTAAATTAATAATCTAAGGAGTATATTCGTTATAACACGTGAATAACGATAAAATCTTTAATATCATTAAGAAATAGTTGCAGATAGCAACAAATAAAAATTTCAGAGAAAGTGACAAAGATAAAAATTAAATCCTTGGATTTTCCTTCCCTAGAAAGAAAGTTCTTGGAATGGAACAGAACGGAATCGAAGGAGGTGGTACTGTCAGCCATCAAAGGATAAATTTATTTTCTTTATAAAGACATTAATAATACGATGAAAAATTGCAAATAGCACATTTCTGTAAAACATATCATCTTATGATCTCTAAGTAATGTATTTATTATAATAGATGAAGCTGCCCGGAATTAGACAAAAAATATAAGATAATTAATTTATGAGAATGGAGGATTTTTTATTGCAATATGATATAATAAAGTATTTCAAATTGTAGGGATTAAAAGTAATTAGTATGAATTATATTTCAAAGAGCAGTGCTAATATTTAAAAAAGACATTTTTAGAGCTTCAACTCAAAATGGTTGAGAAAGGAGAAGTTAATTTTTTTTTAAACTTTAAAATCGAAGATATTCATATTATATTGTTTGATTAGTTGTATAAAAATGTATTGTGTGGTTGAGTGAAGATAAATGCCTTTATCTAAAAATATTACCTTTACATAAACCCTGAATGGTAAAATAGCGTATTAATGTAAAGATATGTAATTATATAAGTATGAATATAAAACATGTTAATAGTAAAAACGGTCCTTTTGGATTTCTGAAATACTATAAATACACTATGGTAACGATAAGGAAGGATCTCAAACTCTTTTCCTCATCAGAAATTTTGATCGTTCGCATCATTCTAGCCCCTAGACTCATCGTCTTATCTCGGTTTATGCTCTTCGCAGTAATAATGCCTTGTTACAATATAAAATGTTTTTTTCTATATATTATTAAAGTGAAACTTTTTTTCTATCGCCTCAAAATTTGTCGTTCATCTATTGCATGTCCCATTACATTACCTTCTCGCATTACTTATTTAATATGAATATTTGATGAAGTATTTTAATTTATACCCGGTTCATTTTGTCCTTATACTTCCCTCCTTTTCCTTCTTCCCTCCTCCCCTTTCTTCTATTTACAACTATTTAACGATCCCGCTAAACGGTCCCTCCCCGTTTTTTATTGTATAACGTCAGCGGCCTAGTGCCGGTTCGAGTAAAAACCGCCTTCAGCGGACTCAACCCATTGTAAAATACCGAAAGGTAACAGAAGGCTTTTTTCATACAGAAGTATTTGCAGGTATTTATTTGTAAATTCTATATATATTGTAAATAAAACCTTAGATGAGAAAATAAAATCCGGTTCATTCAATATATTTAATTTTATTTAGGCCTTCAGTCATTTTCACAAGCTGAACTACACTATGAGCTGCCGGAAACAAATAGTAGACTGCCGACAGATGTCATGCCGTGTACTAGTAAGGGGCTACCGTCTATTGTTGGATTTGATACATTTATCGTTCAAAGTGGCGAACCTATATCCGAAAATAATGTTACAGAAAACATTCTGCATCGAAAGCGACTAAATACGGAAAGTGCCGCAGATACCGTCAAAAATGCAAACGGCTAAAATCGGGCGCCAGTTCTAATCAAGGCCAGAGCGGTAGTGATACAATCACGAGTCGAAGATGAAGTTATTGATAGAATAATTGAAGTTGACAACGATTCAATGATTTAAATAAATATTGCTCTTACTTTGTAATATGAGTTAATCATCTAAATTATTGTATTAATTATGTATTCCGTACTCTAATACGCAAATTGAAATTAAATTTTATAATTGAATATTTTGTCTACTATTGATTTCCCATTATCATTCCCATTTTTCAATAATTAAGTTAAGATTAAAAACGAAATTTTAATAGCCTAAATCGAATAATTTTCCAATTTTTTTTAGTTAAATGCCTACAAACCAAAAACCAGTTTCACTTGCATCGTGGGTTCATAAAACCACTTAACTTTTCATAAGTAAGGTAGATTATTATTATTTATTTTATTTGTATTAATCATATATTATTATATATGTTTTGTAACTACTATAGGGCTATGTATCATACTCAGTTATTATCGACTTAACGAATAAGACAATTGGTGAAGTTCGACTAAGAAGGTCAAAAATCATTAAAACGTTAATGGATTGATCTAGACTAATAATCTAATAGAGGACTGACGTTATATCTGACATGTAGTGATATAAGTTCTTTATTTGACGATATTATTATTGGTAATATGACGCAATTTAACAATATTATTTTTAGAATTATGCAATCAGAAAACTATGAAAAGCGATTTTAAAAAACAAACCATAAAGCTAAGTCTTCATAATTCATATGCTAAGTCAAGCACTGCTTTCTGCCCAAGGAACTTCAAGTTCAGAAGAAAGAAAATATCCTAGCGAAAAATGATGAAGTCAATTTTTTAAATTTTGGATCCGCATGTGATGCTGAATGCCTCAGATAATACATTGTATTCTATCTTTTCGGACGTTTGAAAACCATTGACGAAATTAATGACAAATGAAACAAGTTTTATCATGTAAAAAAAACAAAACTTAACTAATTAAAAACTTCGAATGGATGTTTAAGAGTATTTAACCAAAACTTGTCAAGGTTCAATTATTTATTAATTTCTTTATCTAAATTAAAAGGTATTTTAGATGCCTGTAGGTAGCATAACTGCCTAACAAACGTAATAATAATCAGTAAAAGTTATGAATATTTCATAAAGGAAAATATATATTATTATCTTTTACAAGGCTAACTAACCTGAACTATATTAGGTTTTGTACAAAGAGAATCTGGAAAGAGGCAAAGGTTTGTGAAGACGTGCTTAGCGGGCAGAGGTAACCTCTTTACTTAGCAGAGCACCCGGGGGACTGGGAATAAAACCAGCTCCTTCACATCTCAAAACGTTAACGGGGAATTCACTTTTATTATCTGGAATAAGAAGGGGGTGTCCTTTCAGTGTAGGGCAAACGGCCATAAAAACATAGTAAACTCTGTAAAATTATTTATACATGCTAGTGAAGAAATAAAAAATTCTCTGATATGAATTCATAGTAAATATTCAAAGGAAATGTTATTTAGTAAAAAAAAAATTCTAAGCATTTTTCCCAACCTGAAATATCACATTTAGAATTTTCCGCTAAGTCTTTCTGGTGTAGGTAATCCTTCAAGTTCCATGATTCATCCTAAGCCTATTATATGTTTTTACGAATGTCTTTTCCTATGTATAGGAAAATATGTTATTAATATAACATATTAATCGTAACACTAAGATCTAAACGATACAGATAAGATAAGATATAAACGATACAGAAATTTCATGATTTTTGCTGAAAACCCATCTTTACAGGTATTAACGTTACTTACTGACCCACAGAGACAAAATACTTAAACTTCTCTGGAGCAGATCTACCACAGACAGATCAAGGAAGCTAGGAGTGTCTTCTAGGGTTCTCTATCCTCGTTTCTATCTGAATTCCTTAGTCCAAGCACCTACAAAATTTGTAGAACATTCCTAAATAAATATTTTATTATCATGCTCCTTTTACGTGTTTATCTTTTGAGAATTAACGAAGTTCATTGGTTCGTTTCATAGGAAATGCCCCGTTTTCAAAGGATAGGTCATTTAGTAGAACAACTTTATTAAATCAAAACTTTTACCTCCATTTTCTAAACATTTTCCCAACGCGTTATCACATTTTCAATCCCATAACTAAAAAATTAAGGAATTAGTGGTGAAATAAAGTCTGATAATGGGGTTTTGATTTGAAAATCGTTTACAAAAATTTTACCCTTAAGGATCTCGTCCAAACCTCTGAAAGCTGGCGAATAAGGTGGGTGTAAGAGGAGTTCGTATGTAACCTAGTTCGTTTGGTTTCTTCGCTGTATGTCCTGAAACATAATGTCTGGTGATGTGTAAGAGTATATATACGTTCCGATTAACCAATGCAGGTTGTTTTTTTATAAGGTTCAGTTGCGATGTGTCAATATCCCACCAGTAGGATGTAGATGTGATGGTTTCACCTCTGGATAGGAAATGAATTATTCTTGCTATTGACCACCACACAGAAGTCAATAATTTTTTTTGGTTTGAGGATTTCTCAAACCAACAGTGTATGGTCCGTTCGTTACAATACCCTTCCTCGAAGGCGGTGGTAATGTTTCTTGCAGCTTGGGCGGCAGAGTGTCCAAGTTTAAAATCGCGACCTTTATCATTTTCCATGGTCATATTTGATGGAATAGTAAACAATGATCATTTAATTTTAGTGGCAGTAAATATTAAAAACAGTTCATTACAAATCTGTAAACATAAACATGGCAAATAACAGAAATTCACTAATTCCAAATATTTTAGAAATAATAAACACAAGACATTTCATATTTCTATGTTGGAATAAATAAAGTGGCCGTCAAAAGTAATTGCACAAGCCAAATGTTGGCCCTAAAGTTATATTGGAATGAAATAATATTACACAACTTTTTCAATTTACACAAGTTTTTTTTAGGAATTTATATTGGGAGAGAGAAAACCATTTTCCAGTCAATTATATTTTCCTGATCATTATTGATCACTTGTCAAACAATGTGTCATTTTCAATCTATCACATTTATTCTTCTGCATCAGCACCAATTATTTACATAATTATTATTTACTTTATCACATTTACAAGCCCAATAACTCTGTGGAAAAACAATAAATACAGTAAATTAAATAATTCACCAAATATAATAAAGTGTCCAAATTTAACTAGTAATAACTTAAGTATAGATACCTCCAAGTCACATTCATTTTAAAATTTATTTAAATAAAAACTCTAGGGGATCATTTGTTCTCCAGGGTCAAGATCATATTACATTAAAACCAAACTTTGATCCTTGAAAGACTATATCTCTTTTAATTTATTCATTTTTATTCAATAACAGCAATGGAAGAAAGATAGATCAATTGATCCAAGAAACGAAATCTAAAGGATTAATTGAAAAAAAAAATAATGAAAAAATAACAGTTGGGAAGTGAAATTTATAATGAAATAACTCAAAATCTCTAACCCCATATAGGCTAGTTACTGTTTGAATGCAAGATTTAATCATGATATTAACTCAAATAAGATAGATCACAAAGGGATAAAAAAAGCATTCTTTGATGGTTATAGCATGCATCCAATTATTGAATATACTTAAATTAGCTTTTAAAATATAACTCACAAAGAATGGATTTACAAGGTTTAACAATTAGTAAGACTGAATGCGCATATGCAAAGTATTTCTTTGAAAATAATTACAGATTTAATTTATAATACAGAAGAATCTGCTTAGATTTAATGAATTTTAAATGTGGTGTTTGAAGGGTTATTAACAAAATCTCGCAAAGCATTAATGAACGGTTATTCATTTATATAACTTGGGGGTAGAAAATGGTTGGGTAGATAAAATGAATATTTTTTGTATCTTGTCTATTCAGCCCTGAAGAAGTCCTGCAATATAGGTCGAAACGTCGCTTTCTAATAAGTAGTCGTTCGTTACTTAGCCCAGCAAGTTTACAAGCACATTTTAATCTACGTGACCCTATAATATTTCAATAATATTAACCGGGTGCATGTTCATGATTCCAAATTTCTGATTCCTAATTTCCTAAATTCTCCAGTTGTCTCATTCTTTTTTGGACCCGATTTTATGCAACACCTTATTTAAAAATTTCGAAGTTGTTCATCCTTCAGCGTTAGGGGCACGTTTCACATCCCCAAGGAAGAGTGGAAGTTAGTCTTATCCGAATTTACTTCTACTTCAATTTCCTCACCAGCATTCATTAGCGTTTCATTTAGATTTATAATATTATTTAAGATACATAAAACTCGATATCGATACTCTCTTGATTATCAGGTATTTTTCCTAATATAAAACTAGGATATGAACTAACAATAATAAATTACCAGAAAGCCATATATTCCTTGTTACCTTTGAGAAAAAAATTCCCATTAACTCTTGTTTTGCTCTGGACCTTGGAAGCAGTAGGGGAATTGGAAACACCTGCTCGCAGCACTGTTCATAACGGACTCGGGGATTAGCGCTATGAGGAATGGTCCAATGCATAACAACTTTTTTTCTCTTCAACTTCCAGAACTGTAGCGAAAACTTCGGGATTCACGCTGCACAGGAAAATTCCAAGTTTTGAAAAGAAATATTCTCTTGAAAAAATAAAGTAATGCATGAGTATTGCCAATGTTCAACAATACCTAATCATTTGAACTTCAATCATTTCATAAAACAAGGAATTTAACTATGACAAATAAAATTTTAAAAAATCAAACAAAAAATATTAGGGGAAACGAAAAGTTCAGATTCTTATTGATGTTTTAATTTATTATTAGTATGAAATGCACAACCAGTAAACGACCTTCTAATTACATATAATTATTCTTAAATCAATGGAAGTCTCACCTTTAAACTAAAGTCTTTTTTTTGTTTTGTTTTTTTCCTTTTTCCCCATAAGGGGTGGCATTGGTATATTCCATACAGCCACATCTGATAAACTAAAGTTGGTCAAAACAAACTGTATAGCTCATGCACAGGCCGCTAGGAGTCGCCCGTCTCGCAAAATACGTCACGAGCTTGTCGCGATAGTAGATGACGCGAACGCGTAAGTTTTTCCCCTACCGAAAGTTACTAAACTCTAAAGAAGTTTCATTTCAAAAATTAATTAATAAAAAACTCCTAAACAATATAGCAGCACTGTTGCTTAATCACAATTTCAGACCAATTCGCATGTGATATTTAAACGTTTCGTTTGTCAGCCTGTTACAGAATAAATAAGTTATCGGAACATACCCCCGCAATATTGAGCCATTTCACAAATTAACTTCCCTAATCGTGAAGCCATTTCGGTTCTATCGGTAATTATTTTAAGTTCTCAGTTATTTCGGTCTATATTCGTCTGAATCATAATCGCATGTTACAATGAGAAATGTTATATGAGAAATTATTCCCGACAAATAGCTAATCACCCTTTTTCCAAATTATCAAATTAACATCCACTCACAATAATTATAATATAACATAATGTGGTAATACATTAAAAATTGGGGGATTAACAACATATTTTGTTGTATCACACGTGATTATTTGGCAAGGTTCGCATGATAATATTTATATTTCGTGATTATTTAAAAAGTATAATCGGACTCGTTGGTAATTTTTGTATTAACTAAAGTTTTCAGATATTGTTTGAACAACTCTTACACTTGTTGAAGAAACGTTTAGACCATACATAAGATCAAAGATAGCCCAGGTTCTGAAGTATAGTTTATCTTTCCTAACTTCTTCATTCAGGATATGTTATATGTCAGCATTAGTTTCACACTTTATTTTTAATGTATTTTTTAAAAACATTTTTATAAGAGCCAGTGTACTGGTTGATAGGTGCAGTTTTGTATACAAAATAGTATTTTTAATGAGATATGTGAAGTGAAAAATAAAAACTTACAGATGCATTGCAATCTCTCTAAAAAGTCTCGAAAGCCATGAACTACTCTACATGAGTTGGGTATCCTACTCCTACTCATACAATACAATTTCACACACTACTTCAGTCCTACTACATTGTAAATACTACTAAAGTACTACAGTTTTACTATCCTATATACTACAACAATCCTACAGCACTGCAGTTCAGCCATACTACTTGCTACTAGAGCCCTACTTCACTAAATATTACTACAGTCCTATAGTAATAAGTTATTGCCATGGTTCGTAAATCTTTACTACCATAAACCTTGAAGGGTCAACGGTTCAGCACTAGATAGAGATTATAATGTTACTAAGCCAACTGTTATGCAGCGAAGTGATTTGTTCACGCTCAAACACCCAGGTTTAACTAAGGATATCCACATTACGATGAGCTGAACGAAGATCGGTCCACAACAATTAACAGAATAAATAAATAATTTATCCGTTTTGGAAGCCGGGTCCTGGTGATCAGTTGCTCGGTGCTCTACACCCCTCACTGATTTACTCTGCTACCATGTTAAATATGTTTATTTTGTCGAAAACAATATGTTAGTTACCTAATTAAAATTTATTTATGGTACAGTAAAAGGAGGTTGGTATTTTAAAGAAACTACAAACAATTTGATTTGGGGTTAAGAAAAGCCAAAATAACATTTTGATGGAGTATTGCTGATGTCAATGCGCATTATAAAGCCCAGTAGATTCCACTAACGTTAATTTTGAAACTGTTTTTCTTTTGTAAGGAATCCCAATTCTCTCATCCATTTTCTTTGACCATCCAGGTCATTTCTGTAGGAAATGGACTAATCATTGAGTATTCTCTCAGACAACGGTGTCAACCAAGCTCATTACACATACAGCACAGCCACAAAATTATACATCTTACATGTACCACTCTCCCAGTGTTTTTAAGCGTGACAGGGATTTTTTAAAAAGAATAATCACATTTTCTTAATAATTATCGCTTTCACATTTGAGGACAGTACTAATAATTTATATATTCACAGCTAATATTCCTTAAGAGCAATAAATCTTCGACCATCTCTATAATGTATTAAATAAGAAGAAAACATATAGATGTTAGTAAAAAAAAAAAAATACATATATATATATATATATATATATATATATATATATATATATATATATATAAAGAGAGAGAGAGAGAGAGAGAGAGAGAGAGAGAGAGTGAGTGAGAGGGAGCTTTACGTCTATCACAGCGCTAAGTGGGCCGGCTACCCGTCTACCGGCCTGTACTGCAAACTTTTTACCTGCATTCTACCCTTTATTGCTGTCTTTTAACTTGTTTCATTGTTTCCATCCTCATTTTTGATTCGGGCTATGGACAGATACTGGCGGAGTTAAACCTATTTTTTACTTTTTTCTTTTAATACTAAAACTTATTGCTTAATAATTTAATTTTGTATGAAAATCTTCAAAGCATTTGTTTATACAAAGACCAACATGACAATGTCGACATTCAACTTTGGTAAAAACCGATGGACCAAGCAAACGGTACATGAATTCCACGAGAAAAGCTCCAAAGTAAATCCCCACGTCATATGTAGGCTCTAGTTATAAGCTCTGTTTTACTGGGAAACCAGTAGAATGAAGCAAGGTCCCGTCGTCTATACTCCGCTTTAGCAAATAAATAAAAAAGCAGTTCGACGGCATATATCGTCTTTAGCACTGATGGCGTATGTGATGTAGGACGGCATATATCGTCTTTGGCAAAGGGGGCACGTTCCCTTGCGCCGGCGTATATCGTCTGTAGCAGTTAAAAGCTTAATAATTTATATTCGTAAAAAGTAAAATTTAGCCATTTTCAAGTTTATTCTAAAACAATAATAAATTAAGAAAATGCCATCTTAACATCAAATGATATGATGACATGAAAAAAAGTTGTAATTTTATTTTAAATGATTTAAATGAACTTAAAAAAAAAAAAGAACCAATCCACAAAGTATAATAAAAGAGTAAGAGGTAATTTTGAATAACAGTAAGCACTAATTTAAAAAAAAAACTTAGGTGAGGCATCATATTAAATGCAGAATAGAAGAAAAACAAGTATTAGAAACTTATTATTGCATTGGAAATTAATGAAAAAAAATCCATTTAAATTGCTTACAATGTTTTTAAATCCTGCAATAAAATTAGCTTGAAATGAAAAAGGCAATAAACTAAAAAAATAATAACACTCCCAGGTTGGATTTCCCATGCGATATACTTTGACTTGATTTTACTCAAAACGTGTGAAATAAAGGCTGGTTTATTTCAGAAAATGCCGTCCTATTAATATCTCTGTTTTTCAAAACTATGAATCGTACTATATATATTTATATACACAACTAAGCTTTTAAAAAAGACAACAGATGCAACTAATCTTATGAGATCTTCCAAAATATCAGACCATTTATTGAAGGGAGTTATTCAATAATTATGAGAAATATTTTCGAAAGCAAAAAAAAATAATGTTGATACTGTTCAAACAACGAGTTCGTGTAATCGTCCAGATAAAGCAGTTGTTCGACGCCAGGAGAACAAACAATGTCCTGAATCGTTTGAAAATGACGGAGACAAATGTTGGTAGCAGTGAAACATGATTCCCAGGATCACAAACATAACACACTGAACCTCTGATTATGAATAAAGCAAATTATAAACAAAATTGGCATAAAGCGATTTCCACACCAGTAAAATGTTTTGAAACCTTTTAATGTACTTAGTTTAATCTTCCTACAGGATACAATATCGAGTGTGTCAAATAAATAAATATATGTATAAAACAGATAATTATGCTTACACTATTTTACTAAAGGGCATTCTGTTTTTCATTTCTGATAACTAACCCCGAATCTAACTGCATAGTGAAACTTCACAAAATCTTAACCAAAGTGGCTTTATGAGTTCGGCAATAAGAAAGTTTAACAAAATATAGCGGCGCTGCGTAAACCGAAAATATTTATTGTATTGTGGCTCAAAAACAGCTCACATTTTTACTGAAACTACTCTACAGTTTACCGCTCAAACCTTTGACTATCGTTGCAACAATTGTAACTACGAAAAAAAAGAAGGATAATAGACTGACAAAACGGAATTTGAAGACTATACATTTTTGGACTCTACGGTTGATAATTAATTACCCCACCAAAAAATAAAATAAACAAACAAACAAAAATATTTAAACATAATCACCGTCAAAATAACAATTAATACTTTTCTCTTCAAAACCAAAATATTTAAAAAGAATTACTATATAAAAATTATTTTTGATTATTCATTTAAATGTTTAAATGTAGAAGTTATTCACTTTTTTTATTCTTATATCGTATAATAATATAATTCTCAGATCTTAGATGAATTAATTTCTCATGAGAATATTCAACAATACAAATAAAAATTTTAACTTATAGCGGACAGTTTACTCTGAAAAATTAGAGTTCTATTCTTAGTTTAGTTATTCAACTCCATTTCTTTATTTTTTGATAACAACTACATAACATTGGATGGAAGGCTATTTTATTATTTTCTGATAAAAGATAAAAATAAAATATATAATATCGATGTCTGAAAATTGCTAAGTACTTTTGAAATGATTAATAAACTTTTGTTTAAACGAAAAATAAACTTTTTCAGTTCTCGTAATCCCCCGAGCCTCGGGATGGTTATGTGGTTGAATATCCTGTCTGGGTTAATGTCTTCCCACTACCCTCTTGGCTATATCGGCTACCCAATCTCCATTTCATAATACCGATAAATTAGTGATCATCATCTTTTCTTTAATATGACCATTTGGAACAAAATGATTTGCCTGATTTTAGTCAAAACTGCGTGACAGTCAAATTAAGTTTTTATGACTCCATAAACCATGTACTTAAAATTTTTTCAGGAATGTGAAGAAAAAGAGTTAACAATACTGGCTGAGAAATTCCCATCAACTGCGGAGCCAAGAAGAGAGATTCAAAACTTTACATAACAAAATTACAGAATCGCAAAACAGATTTACAAAAAAAGACTACAGACTTTTCAATAAATGGTACTTTGGCATCACAAAAGCACCAAGGTATGTCAATAACAAAACAGTGCAGTGTTACTATAAAAAAACCCAAGGTCAAGGACACACAAAAGTAAGACAAATGCTTTACAAAAAAAAACTACACGACCACCCAAACCGTGAGAACATATGGCCACGACTCTCATGTCTCAGGCACTGGGAGGAGACTAAAAAGGACGTGGACGAGTATCTGTAATCATAGGAAATCAAGCCACGGAAGACGTACCGCTGGCTATTGTTCTTTTGTTTTAAGGAAATAAGGTAATCTGATGATTTTAAACATTTTGTACTAAACAAGTGTCTATAAAAATAAACAGAGAAAAAAATCTGTCTTCTCATAAATCATCCAAGGAATGAGAAGAAAAATTATCCGGGTAGAGGTCAAGAAAATTCTCTTAGAAATGGAGAACTTTTGGTAAGCCAAAGTTTCGACCTACATTTCAGGTCTTCTTTAGGGCTAGTTTGATCGGCGGCGGGTGACACTAGACTGAAGGTCAACTAATATTATTCAATATCCAAGAAATAGTTACTTATACTAGTATAATAGAGAACTAAAGTAAGGATGAATAACGTCGTAACCCAGCTAATAATATAATAATGAAAACATTTATTTAAGAAATTATACAAATGCCATTTGTCACATATTGCTGTAACTAAGCTAATATTTTAAAATAATATGGAGCGTTTGGAATCAAAACTCGATGGACTTTTCACATTTTTTGCAAGTTTAGTCAAGCAATCTAACAAGGGCACTTTAAGGGCCTTTTACTCATGGTATTAGCCAATTTCTGAACCTGAATTCGGGAAAGCATTGCTGGCTTGAACTATCGAAAAAAGAGAAAAAGCCAATTTTTGAAATTTGCAGTTACCTTATTTTGATCCTGGACGCTTCATATATTAGATGATCATTCACAAGAAGTTGCCATCTTCTTTCTAATTGGACAATTTTCAACAACAACAATCAGGTAATATCCTGTTTCCTCCATAATTTCAAACTCCAGTTTGAAGCTTAAAGTGTTGAAGTTTTTTTAAAATTCTTTGTTTGTTTAATTACGTCTCTTTCGTCTGAGTCTTTCTTATGTTATTATTTAAACGTTCTTCCACAAGGAGATTTGATTGTATTGCAATTTATTGCCGTTATTACTAAAATAAATAATAAAGGCTATAATAACTTCATCGATCTGAACAGCCCGCAGTAGAGCTCGCTTGAAATCAGCTGTGCTGGCAGCTGCAGGAGACAATAGACTTCATGACTCCGGCGGGTCCAGGAACTACCTGGTCGTGGGGTACCTGGCTCCAGTCGCTGTTGCCAGATCTACCTGTCGGACTCTTAGTCAATCACCTCCGCTACGACCTCCAGGGAATGTCCTTATGATGACTCCTCAGGCTTCCACGAGGGGTCTTGTCTGCGGCATCCAGCTTTGATCTGGCTGTTAAGGTATGATATTGTTGTGAATGTTAGTAGATTGTACTGTGTCGTTATTCAGTAAATATAACATTGAAGGACTTGTGATCAAAACAGAATAAAAGCCCCAGACAGAAGTATTATTGTCTGCTTGTTTTAATTTATAATCTCCAACGTTAACTCTTCAACCATGAATCCTTATCAGTACAATTTTATTCACAAAATAGAAATGATAATTAATTTTGGTCGGGGTTTGCAGCTTTGATTTCACTGGAGAGAATAATCATCAGATTTCCAATTATGGTTATTCACTTGTAAAAAGATTAACTGCGCTTTTAGAAGCATTCAGACAGTATAATGCCTTGTGATTTTATACACAATTAAAATCTAATTTCTCAATTCATTGTTTATTATGATTCATTAAAACATTTAAATAGTACCTAATTAATAAAAAATAAATATTTATTGTATACAGGAGATTCGTGCCTATACTAAATCTTCACACTATCATGATCCAGTCCAATGCTCTTTACAGAAATGCATTTAGAAACCACCTAACATATTAATCTAATCAAATTGGAACTTTAATACTGCATTAGTAATAATAATAATATTTACTATAGAATAATCAATCACAAATAAGTAATAAAAATTCTGGTGGGAAAATATTTCATCATACGCATGGGAGTGAATTATTTTTATTTTCAAGAATACAATAAGTAGAATTGATGTAATACTGCCGCTACTACTTTGGGATTTAACTCAAAGCGACCAACACCGGAACTGATACCTACAATATAATTACAGCAAATTAATTCAGAACATGCAAATACATACTGTCTGATAAATATCGCATACAAAATAGATTATTGTAATGGCAAAAGGCTTTGTAGGGAATCTTATAAAGAAAGTAATGTCATGATATGAAATAAAACCGTTCTACATCGAGCACAAGAACGAAACACAACTATTGCCTCCATAAATATTCACCAACAGACTATAAAAAGATATTTTACCCTCTCCCCCTCAAGAACCGCCAAGTTCGTTGAATGGATGGGTAGTCAAAGCTCGTTTCCACTGGTCGGGGGAAAAGAGTTCTCAACCTTTAAGGATATAGCACGAATGATCACTTTCCAAAATATTTTAATACAAGTCGAAGAGATAGTTAAATAGTTTTAAAATGGAAAATATTTTAAACTATTAATTAATAGTATATTAAAATAATGTTCCAGATAAAAAAATGACGCCTATTAAACCTACACCACCAAGATTCCCTTCTCATTCTAGAAAAATAAAAACCCCGTATTACCACCCCATGGAGGTTAGCGGGTTCATGTACTGGACTGTCTATGCCAACGGCTGTGTAGAGAGAGGATTTAGACGAAACCTTGTTCAACCCCCAGGTTTATTCATCCATTAAAGACTTTTTGATGAGACTGGGAGAGTCCCAGGAAGATCTGCAGATCCCAGTGGATCACAATCCATGGCTGTTGATACAATTTATAATACAAATAATTTGGTAAATATTCGGCAGGTTGTCGCTTCGAGTTGAGTCACAACAAGTTTTAAGTTTCATTCGTTTCCTTTTAATATTACCCGAAAATACAAGTTATCATGAGCTTTAGTATGGAAAAGAGGACGTAAATAAGGGAAATGTGTAAACTTCAGTAATCATTTCATCTAGAAATGAACGTTTCGACAAAGATATATCAATATGTAAGTGGAAAGATGGAACTCTATTCTACGGTTTAATTATCTCTTTAATTATATCTTCTATTCTATTGTTTAATTATCTTTTAAAAGAAGAATCAAGAAATCCGAAAGAAAACCATTCGTCATTGTTAACAAACCCATACAAAATGAATTAACAAATAAGTTTTATTAATTTATTTATACAAAGGTAAATTATTAATATATATTCCGAAAATAAAAATACCTCTACAAAAAAAAAGTTAGATGACTTCAAAACAAAGTGATATGAAATAATAATGAAAATATAACTAAAGTAAATAACTGATATACACCGTTTATTTAACATGGTTGAATAATATGATTTTTTTAATTAAAATAACAATATTGAAAGGAAGAGCCGCAGGTGGTCGCTATGACAGGTGTAGAGAAAACATAGCAACGCTTCACGGGTTCAATATAAACACAAGCCGTTTTCCATTCGTAATTATTTTTATTGCCGTATTTCTTTCTTTAAATTAATGTTTAATGTTTTTTTCCATTTAATGAACGCTTTAGAATTTCTTATGTATATATAAGCATACTATAATAACATAATATAGGAATAATCATTAGAATAACATTAGAGCTGATTCCTTTTAAGAACTGGTACCTAATATCTTCCAAATATTTAGGCAAAACTCTGAAAATTATTAGCTCTCAATGAAAACGCAAAACTTGGGGATTCAAGTAAATCTGAAAGGGTGGTATAAATTAAAACTATAATGTAATAATAAACCAAAAAGAAAAAAATAGAATAATGTTTGAACATAAAAACATTTATTAATATAAGAAAATGTTTAAAAAGCTGCTAAACCCATTCGAGACCACGATTTTTTTCGAACACGGTCCCGAGGAGCGAATTTTTTTTTCCTTTATGTTGTTCATTTTTAATTAAAAAAAACACGTTTACTATGGAAATCACCCAGTTCCTAAGTGAATTCACATAAATAAGATCATTGCACAATAAGCTAGCTCCACGGAAAATTTTTATTGCGAGAAGCGGATTGAACACCCGCTGTGCAATGTGAGGTAAAATGAAAATACATCATTAAAAGATTTATAAACTATTTCAAAAATATAAGTAAGGAAGGAATAAATAGTTGGGGGTGCAGTCAAATAAAAGCACTAAATAAGTGGTTACTTATTTAATTATGTGCCGACGTTTAGACCCGCTTTGTGGGTCATCTTCAGGGCTATAGGAGGCTGGAGCAAGATTGGAGTATTTAAAAAATAGTTAGATAAGATAAAATCGTTATTTTACTTTCAACAATAAAGAACAGAATATAATGCAAAGATAATTTTTAAAAAGAAAAGTTTTTAGATTTTTTGGTATGCAGTAAAACCAATGCCAAATTTTGTTTTCCTGTACTTTACAGATTTCATTAGTTCAAGAAAAATCTTATTTCGACGACTAGTTTACTCAGAATAACTGAAAATTGCACATTATTGTTAGAGCACACACGGTGTCGAATGGGTTAAGCTATAGATTATTCACTAAATAATAAATAAAATACTGCTAAGGGAGAAAAGGAAAAGGAATACAGGTAAAATAAGCAGAGATGAGAGATAGACGGAGAATTCTCAGATTTCTGAGAAAAAGAATTGTAAGATAGAAACAAGTAACGTCGCCTTAATGAACATGAAATGTAATTAATTTACTCCCAGAAATAGGTTTATCTTTCGTTTTCTCTAAATTTTCTCAGATTAAATCGAAAAAAATATATTTGTGTGTTGTGTATCTACTACAAGCTCACATAAAAATTCGTACAGACTCCGCGCTGGTTTATTTCTCCGATATATATATATATATATATATATATATATATATTCATGTGAGAAAGAAATAGTTGACTGTGGGTACTATAATAGGATGTTGATAGTTGGGGGTGCAGTCAAGAAAACACGCAAAAATAGGTGAAACTATTTTATTTTAAGTGCCGACGTTTCGACCTACTATGTAGGTCATCTTCAGGGCTATGAGAAAACAGACAAAAAACAGAATAGACTGTAAAAATACATAAAATAGAGGTACAGAAAAATTAACAAAATGTAGAGATATAAAAAAATGAATGATATATAATGAAAGGATATATGAATAAAGAT
Organism: Troilus luridus; assembly: GCA_964056705.1. Classification (NCBI taxonomy): domain Eukaryota; kingdom Metazoa; phylum Arthropoda; class Insecta; order Hemiptera; family Pentatomidae; genus Troilus; species Troilus luridus. The sequence continues at coordinate 37,118,184 of OZ057412.1, forward strand.
GATTACATGGTAGATGTATAGAAAGGTGATAATGCGAAACAAAATACAAAGAGAGCAATGAAGTTAAACAGAAAAAAATAAAATGAAAAAGATATGAATATAATGAGTATGGACAATTTAGTATAATAAAGATAGAAATGTATTGCAAAGAAAACAATAGTATGAAAATAGACTCATGGGGAGTATCATAAGTGAAATGAGAGAACATGAATTAAAAATATGATACCTAAGAATACATCGAGAAGAATATATTATAGAACGTAAAGAAAAGGAATCTAATGTATGACAGGCCGAGAAGTGAAATATAAATAAAATTTTAAAAATATAAGTATCAGATGTTATGTAAAGGTATAAATGTTATATAAAGGTATACACTATACATTATATAACAGATGTTGTATCCAGGTATACAGATATTATATAGAGGTATACATTAGGTATGAAGTTATATAAATAAAGATGAAAGAATACAAAGAACAATACATGAGAGATATAAGATATCAGTAAGTGAATAGAGATATATTATAAAAAATAATGATGTTCTGTGAACATGAACTCTTTAATTAAAACTATTTAATTAAAACTATGATGGATGCTAAAGTGATGATGGGAGAAATAGGTGTGAAGGAAGGAGATGGAGAAAGATGAAGAGAAGATATAAATAATATGAGACTATACGAACCCGATAGGAGTGGCTGCTCGGACAGAGAGTAACTGACGCGGATAAGACCGTTAACCGACGGAAGCGCTGGCCGCGATCTCTGTCGGTCAAAGGTCAAAGTAGCCAAAAAAATTCAAAAATATAAAAATAAAAAAGTAGGGAAAGGGCAAATTGGGGAATATGGGGACGCGTAAAAAATGAGAAAAAAAAAAAATAAAAAATAAAGTTAAAGAAAAAAAGGGGGGTAAAGAAATAAAATACTAGAAAAGAAAAAATAGACAGAAACGGACCGTAAACGTAGAGAAATAAAATATGATTTGAAAATTAAGGAGTTTTTAGTAAATTAAAAATTTGGGAATAAATTGAGGATAGGTGATGTGAATCGGACTTAATACGGTATTTAATACTATTGAATGGTATTCAATCACATCATAACACAATTATTTAGCAGTGACTAGTCTACATTAATTGAGTATGACAGAAACACTTTTTTCGGCCAAAAACTCGGAAATGAGTAGCGAGATGTTACACGGCTCATTGTGGTGATGAAGAAGAAAGCCATTCGCCCATTTTTCTGGTCTCTTTCGTCGTATATGTTTATATACTGGTCTCTATATTCGTATGCCGCTACAAAAATTCATTCACCGTATTTTTTTATGACACCTCGTATACCTCGCGAAGACATTGATTTTCAAGACTCAAAATTGTTTTGTCCTAAAATATTATCATTTTAAATACTTTATTAGACTCTATGAATTTAATTATGAATAATGAAGCAAGTTCTCCCGATGAGTTCTTATATATTGAATAATAAATTTTATAATTACCATTAATTATAAAGCGAGAAAATGTGTAAATTTAAAAAAGACTTTAACTAAGTTATTAATAATTTTAAATACCAGCATTTTGAGAAGAAATATAATTATGAATCTTAAATAAGTAATATTTTATTTAACCTATTATTTATTTAAAGTTTTTAGTATCTTAAATTTAACCTATTATTTTTTATTTATTTTTTTTTATTATTTAATTTTCATTTGCACCTGCGCAATTGCGCATTCAGCAAATTTGAGCCTAATGTACCTATTATTTATTTAAGATGCTAAAAACTTTAAATAAATAACGATTCCTTAAAAAACACATAGATTGTTTTAATTCCCTTCTGCCTAATTCTGGTACTTCCTTTAGAATTGTTCCTTTACTTATTTTTTTATTGATTTTTTCATTGAAATTTACAACTGTATATAACAATACAACAAGTAAATGGCAGGAATAATACATAATGGCATGGATAAAGACAAGCAGAGAAACTACCCAGTGGAAGAACTTATGTTGCTTTAATCAAAATGGTATTTGCTATGATTTTTGTATTACTAATAATTATTACACGTTTTTTTATAAATTATCATCCAAACTTATCGCTCGGAATTATCAAATTCATTTAACATCTGACCATTTTCACGAAGTTGAAAATTTGAGGAAAATGATGGCTGATCAGTAATCACCAATAAAATTTGTTTCTTATATATTTTTTTAAAAATTGGTATTCCCAATTCCCAAGTTCACTGTTAGAACCATATAAGTTACCAGAAGACATTTATTTTTTCTTTGGTGACGACGGAGTTGGACAGTTTCCGCTTCTTTACTGCCAACTACACTTTCCTAATGTCTTCCACAAAAATATATTAACTTTTTGTTTCAACGACTCAAGAGAAAATAATATCACCTGAGGCAGTTACACATACGTGGCTCCTAAAGAAATACAGAATAAAATTTAAGTTGTTTACTCTCATAATTGTACATTAATTGGAAAAATGTTAAATTATTGTTTGCCATTAACGGTAAATTTAGAAAAGCGGTGTAAGTATTGTCTTATCCAGGAAAAATCGACCTTATTTTTTCGAAAAGCAATTTCCCGAATATTGTCTGGTATAAAACATATTTTGAATTATTATTCCACTTTTGAATAATAAAATTCATTGAGTAATAATTATTAATTATGAAACATGAAAAATATATTTAATAACGTCGCATTCTGATAGGTTATTATATTTTTCTTATCGAACAGATCACCTCGTCGACTTAATAATCTCATATCAACTCGAGGATAAAAGCAAAAAAAAAATATGTCTTTTATTTTATTGTTAGATATTATAATTTTTTTAATATTTTTAAATATTTTATTTGAAAAGAAAAGATATGACCAGGACCGGGACTCGAACCTGGGTTTTCCGCGTTATAATAATATATAATGACGTAAGTCAACAAGATCCGAAAATAAAAGTAATGTTTAATAAACATTCTCCCATACATCGGAAATTGCGAGAACACGGAGATATAGGATCAGTGAAAAGAAAAGATATGTCTGACGGAGAATCGAACCAGGATGGCCTCACGACGGTTACGTGGAAAACCTGGATTCGAGTCCCGGTCCTGGTCATATCTTTTCTTTTCAAATAAAAGATTTAAAAATATTCAAAAAAATATAGTTTATTAATCGATATATTTCCCCAGAAAAGTAATTAAATTTGAATAATAAAATTCATTGAGTGTTAAATGATACAAATTGTAGAAGTTTTCTTATTTTTTTATGGATTTATACGATTTTTATTTATAGATAAGTGGATGTATTTGAAAGTTTTTTGTTTAATTTTTTTATAATAGATAAGTTTTAACTGAGTTCTTGTTTTAAAAACAATTCAGGTCTTCCAATTAAAATTATTAATGAGTTCAAATTCACTTGATGAGTATAATCATACAAACTATTTTATTTTATTTTACATTAATTTGTCTAAATATTGTAAATATAGGCTTATTAGAAAAAAAATGTATAAAACAAATATTGAAAAAATTAAGGTAAAAAATGTATATTTTACAACTCCACTGCTCTTCTACCCCGAATATCAAGAATATCGTAGCCCATCACACCGCAAAGGATAAAAAAGAAGCTATTAAGGAAAATATTATACATAAATGGGTATTTAAAAAAATAAAAGTACATTTTTTTCGTAATTAAAGTATTAATGAAGTCTGCCCAATTTTAAACTTCCATTAATTAGGGCTTAAATTGACTATTGATCATCGGAGGAAAAGTTTTTTGAAGTCAATAAATTCAAGAATTCTTTTTTCACCGCAATTCTTTTTTATTAAAATTAAAAACTGTAGCCGTTAATCAATATCATATAATTAATATATAATATAATATTATACGATTATAGTATATATTAGTAGTTACTAATACTAGTATATTCGTGAATTAGTGATTAAAGGTTTTTAATCAATATAATATGTTATATATTGTATAGGTTAATACTTTTTTAAGACATCAATTGTACTTATTTAATTGTTTAGTATTAGTATATAGATTGATACTGTTATTCCTTCGTAAAGTTTTGTTGGAAATGAGACAATTGGAAATGAAGTTGCCGAGACCTATGCAATCAAACTTGTAATGAAGGTTAGCTAGAACTATTCAACCAAGTTTGAACGCTCACATATAAAGACAAGCAAGGGAGGGACAGTTCAATGTTTGACTGCAATTGGAAACTTCAACATAAACATAGACATATCGGCTTAATTAATTTTATTGGTTTTCCTTCTTGAAATTAATAATCCTATATTCGTATCATAATTTATAGCACTCCGATGTAGGTACCAATGAAAACTTCTTGCACCTAATAAAGTACTATTAAAGGAGCACGAATTACTTATTACACAATACAAAAATATTTACAAAAATAATAAGTACTTTTAATGTTAAAGATTAAGTCTCCGTAGAGTGACTTTAAACGTTATACGTCCTTTACAAAGTGGAGTAGTTAAAGGACTGTTTAATGTTCCAAGCGAACTATCACTTCTTCTTTTTAAATAAAATCAGAAAATTATATAAACCTGCTCTATAAAAAAAAATATAGAGAAATGATATATAAATATATTTTTGAACGGCACATTATTTGATGCTTTTAAGTAGGTGTTGAGAATAATAATTGAAGAAGAAATCGAATGCGTAATCCTTAAAAACATAAAACTCATAAGTACGAAATTTATAAATTATTGTGAAAAAGTAGGAGTTACATAATTATATGCTATATCATTCGAGATAAAAAAATTAAGCTTTTTACGGCTCAAATCACTTTTTATGAACGGATGCATGAACGAAAGAATGAATGCATGTTTTATAATGTAATTACATACATCACCGTTGAAACTAACTACAACAGATTCAAGGATGGTCAAAATGAGTATTTCCGTAGAATTCTGAAAACCGATATTTTCCTGGTAACAAAAATTCCACACATAAAAAAAAAAAACCGATTTAATCTTTAGTTCAGGAAAGAATAAACGATTTGTGTGACAAAAAATTATTTTCAGATATACATTCAAGAGGTGTAATGTTGACCAAATACTAATAAATAGGGCGGCATAGAGGGTTAGCTTAGAGGGTTTTACGCCTCTAAGCAACAACAAACAACGAATTAATATATTTAAACAAATTTCAAACAAAACGGAAAATAACTGAATACAGAGTATTTAAACAGATTATGAGAATACTCTAATATTTTGCCTCGCAGTGAACACAATATTAAATGGAACTTAATATGAACTAAAACTAATATTGTTTCTAGCAGTCTTCTATAAACTTCCATCTAGTTTTATTGGTCCATAATTTATTGGAATTTTAGATTCAGGAGTACTGAACTTCGGAGGAGTGAAAAGTACAAAAATATAAGAAACTGAAATCTTTTAATTCATACATAATTATTTGAAATAGAGAACTGCGATCAATGGCAAGATAGTTTATTTACACAAATCAATATTATTGATATATTGTATATATATCATATATATATATATATATATATATATATATATATATATATATATATATTGTATATGTATCAATATTATTAATATATTAGTATTCATTGAATTCCATCCTGCATAGCTTGTAGTTCTCTATTTAGCGATAGTGATCAGTGGATTATTATTCTTTAATACACAATAAGACACACTGCAACGTTCAAAAAGTAATCTATACATGGAGTGACGAAACCCAACAGAATTCCCAAGACGGAATGTTCCCAACGATGCACTACGTTCCCACGCTCGGTCTGGTTCTTAGGGGTAATAAGTCCTAAGGATGTACTATCACGAGTAGAAAAAAAAACAAGTAATGGAACATTTTATATAAAAGTTATCTTTGGTTTTATTGATCAGAGGTCCGTGTTTCTCAGATCGTAGTAGATATATATATATCGTAGAGGTAGTTATATATTAAATACCTCGTTATACTCGTATAAGAGATGGTAATTATATAGGAAGCGTATGAGCGCAGCGGTAAGTCCCGAATTTTACAGAAAATTTATTTAATCTGTTAATAGACGGGGAAGGGGATCCGGTGGGATTTGGAGACCTTTTTGGGGCTCACCCAGACTCTATAAACTAGGAACCCATAATTGGGTTGAAAACATATTATTGTGCCTGACCAAGGACAAGTCACCTGATCTAGAACATTCACAACCGTTGTCCGTTGTCACAGTTTCTACCATGTACTGAACCCAAGACCCTGGGCTGTTTTATTTTTGTTAAATATATACTATTATTAAATATCAAAAGCCTAAAGATATTGGTTGCCTATGGCGCCAAACGAAATAAACAATATATAATCTGTTACACCCTGGTAGGCCTAGTAATCTGAAATACGAAGGAGGTCCACGGTGACATGAAGCCTTCCCGAGCCTGGATAGACATCCAATGATCATTTTCTTGAAGGCAAAGCCGGATTAAGCCAAACAGGACTCCCTAGGCAATGCAAGGCTCAGGCTCACCCGTCTCTTTTCGAATCAATGTATTTCATTGCACAAACAAGACAAAGAAAAAACGAAATAATGTTAGAATTAAACAAAAACAATGATAATATGAAGTAATTTATGAAGTTGATTTCTAACTTATCATCACATCACCCTGACGCTGTTCATGTCAATAAAGATTTTATAATCCCTATAAAAAAAAAAAAAAAAACTGTACCACTACAACCCATGAAGGGTCTGGGGTTCAGTACATGGTAGAGACTGTACTGTTTCATGGACAACGGTTCTGCAAGGAGGTGACTTGTCCTAGGTCACGCTCGACCGCCAGATTTTCCCCCCTTATTTTGGGTACCCTATTTTTATAATATTTTATAGAGGCTGGGTGGGCCCCAGGAGGGTCCTAGATCCTATATGATCCATCTCCCGCTGCAAACAGACTAAATAAAAATCATGGCCTGCAGCGGGAATTGAACCAGGATTTCCGGCATGGTAACTCAGTACTCTACCACTGAGCCACTCCTCTCCCTATATATAATCCCTATATTTTTTATTTAATTCAATGATATTTACAACTATAATGGTATTATATCAAGTAAATGTGCAAAAATGTAGAATATGACATGAAAACACTTGTGGAAAAACTACCCATCGATAGCACTCCAATAATCCCTATATTAAATATAAAAGTTGATTTTGTTTTGTTACCCCCATGGCTTTTATTAATTTTTGGCAATAACATTAATATGACAAATGGCATCTCTATTACAGCACCAGTTGCATTTTAAGAGAGGATTGCGCATTGAATTTTCTTGAGATTAATTTAAAAAAAGTTGATGGTGTAATAATTTATTTTGCAGAACTAAACCAGGACGGACCGTAATGGAGACACCAGTACACAGTTAGAGTAATCTAGCATCGAGGATTGGAATCCCGGCAAAGGTGTTTTGAATTTTTAGATCGAATGACTCGCAGATATCTACGAGCCTCCGACCATTATCTGTCCACCACTTTCTCACCAAATCTTCCGATCACCTGACTGCCAACTTCTCGTCCTACTCTCGCATTTAAATACTCAGCGAGGATGATTTCTGCATTAGGCTGCACTTTTTCTAAATCTTCTCTCAAGCTCTCCTCAAACGCATCTGCACCAGAGGTTGAAATCCACTCTCATCAACCTTTCGGACATTTCCTCGATATGTGTGATCCTACTTTTTAGCTTTCTCTTCACCATCATGGAAACCCCTACTTTCGCTCTTTCCTACTTTGGCACACCATTCCACGGGTGGACATACTCCCCCATCCATCCCTGACCTTTTCCTTTAATATTAGCCTTAGCAAGCAAAATTACGTCTAGCTGGGAAGGAGAAAACTCTCTTTGTATCTCCTGTTTCTTGTTTCATAGGCTCTGTACATTCCAAGTCCCAAAATGAAGGATCCGTGTCCTTTTATATATATAAATATAAAAGAGTTCGTCCTGACTGAAAAGACCATCGCAGAGCCAACAAGGCATAAGCTACCGACTTGAAATTTGGGCAGTAGGTACATTTTATAAGGCCAACGTGCACTAAGAAAGGATTTTTGATAATTCGTCCTCTAAAAGGGTGAAATGGGTGACAAACGTTTGTAATAAAAAAAAACGTCCTTTTTTAACACGATTTTTGTTTTAAGCTAAGCTAATTTAAATATAATTGTTTGTTGTTTTTTAAGTAAGTAGATTTTTGTTTAGAATCATTCGTAAAATACCATCGTTTTTGTTAATTTTGTAGTTGGTTTACGTGTGAATTTTCGTAATGCGTAGTTTTCATAACCATTCTTTAATTTACTTAGATTTTACTTCATAAAATGCGTTTTTACAACGTTCATAATGCACTAAATAAAACATAAATTTAATTATTCTCCTATTCCCTCTTACTGCGTGAACATTGAACCTGCACTTCGCTTACACTTTCACTTTTCGCTTACACTTACATCGCTGCAAATTTAAATTTAACTATTAAAACTGAAGTTGTTAAAGTATAGACAAATCAAATAGATTATTCGACTACAATATAAGATGATGCCCGAATTTTCGCTATTACATATTACATTAAAATACTTTAATAACTTCGGTGTCTGGTAAATTAACCATTCTTTAATTCACTTAGATTTTACTACATAATATACGTTTTGGCAAAATCTCTATGTTTCGGCAAAAGATGAGAAAACAATATCCGTCAGGGTATGGGACCAAGATGGTGACGGATTTGGGAAATAGACGGATATGGGAGTGAGACATATGTTATATATATATAAACACATAAATTGAACAATATTGTTACGGGCTACTGGGTGTAAAATGGACTAAACTATTACTTAATTCAAGAATCTAATATTTATTAACAAATTAAAAAGAATACAATGAGATTATTTAAAACAATTAAATTATTAAACTAATATCAATTTACAATAACAATATTCTACTAAATGTTATCTAATTTCTAAGATAATAGGATATTGCTAATACTAAATAACTAAACTATTTATATATAAATTCGTACAAATACAATAATATTACACTATAGTTTACAATTACAAATTATCACTTACAGTTCGCTAACTAAAGTCCACCGACCGTAAGACTCTCCAAATATGACAAACTGACCCACAGTTTATTACACTTATTACACGGCCACTAATTGTCACTGTTGCTCACTAAGCACTTATTACAGACTGATACTAACTCACTGTAACTCACACGCACTATCACTAGTTAACGACTGCTTATTACTACTGGCTTATTACTGACTCGTCGGCCGAAAACGCTGTCCTTTTTATATAGGCAAGGTAGGTCGGGGTGGGGCATTACTCGGAACAAGATCGAGAACCATCCAGGCCGATCCAGGTTGAACGAGATTGGCCTCGGCAACTTCTTTAATCCCTTCCGCTTAATCCCGTTGTTTGCCTAATCCTCTCAGCCCGTCCTCCTTCCCGCTCTGACCGTAACAATATATTTCTAACATTCGACATTATATATGTACTCGTAACTTATTTACTTACTAATAAGGTATACATATGTAGTCAAAATATTTTTTTAAATAGTAATAATTACGTACATCGATAGCTAAAAGCAAAATCATTGTAGGTCCATTTTTTACTTGAGAAATTAATATAAATTTAAAAGTAGAGTTTACCTCTTTCCTCGTGCACAAACGTAATATGCCCCTCGTAGCTTTGAATATTGGGTCGCCGCGTAAAATTTGATTAAAATGAAGGGCCTTTTCTTTGATTATTGGGCCTGTTAGTGCTAGTCCCTGACTTCGCTGCTGAACAAACCACTGAAAGAATGCTTCATCTAACTTCAGGTTTGTGGCAACTTTCTTAGTCTTCTTTTCAGTCGCATCTCCATCACACACCTCCATTTCCAAAATAAAATTTTCTACTTTGCCCCCATCACATTTTATATCATTAACTGTCGTCCGAGGAATATCATAGATTTTTTCTAATATTGAAGCACTTTCACCTTTTCGTAAACGTTTTACAATTTCAAACTTAGTAGCGAGATCTAAACTCTTCCTTTGTCTTTTTCCGACATTATTATACGTAATTTTAAGTAAACGACAAGTATCCCTAAGACAAGAATGAAGACTGCGTTACTGGTAGTTCAACTGCGGAAGCTACATTAGGTAGAGATGAAGAGATAATTAATTTCTGAGAAATGTGTGCGAGGAAGCCTAGGTTTTGAGTAAACAAAAGATTCTAGGAATCGAAGTTGTCAATGATTGATTCTTAGCCGGCGCCTTTGACTTTAGCAACCAAACAATATATACAGATCTTTTTTTTTTCCCTCAAAACTGAGGTGACGGTTAACAGAGAGTGACGGATAATAGAGGTTTTACTGTATATGGTATTGCCGGTTGAAGAAGCAGAAACTAGAAAACTCAATAGAATAACTTTGAAGAAAGCTGGTAATGAATTAAAGTTGGAAGTAAATGGTTGGGAACAGAATGGGGGTGATTGTGGTGATGTAAGAGTAACTTAGTTTGATTTCAATCAGAAGTTGAATTATTTAGTGTCTATGATAGAAATAACAGAATTCGAGAGGAAATAAGGCCACAGTTATAGGCAGAAAATACTTGCTTGTTATTTTGCTGACTCGAAATTGCTTTGCTCCTGGGTTTTGCCTCAAAATTTCAAAATTAAAATTAAATAAAGCTATTATCGATCCAACTGTTCTATATTATAACATAATTCGCCTTTGTAATAAATTGTTTGGTCTTTTATTGTATTATTTTATAATACAATAAAATAATTGACTTTACTTTAAATATAAAATTATTTTTCTTTCCTAATCCTTTATTCAATTATGTACCACAGACGTCTTTTCAACCCATTGATTATTAAATAATAAAAGAAAAAAAAGCAGGGAAAAAAGTGCAAAGGCAGCAGCTCATAAAATATTTGCAGTGGGTGGGTAAAGGGATTTTACATCCAAATAGGGCAGCACTTAGGTTCAAACGCTTCAATGCTCCTCCTCGCGGTATTTTTAAAAAAGGCTTTCCGCTGAGCGGAATTATGAAAAGGTATTACCGGCTCCTTTCTTTCTGATGTCAATGTAATTAACTCTGAGTTTTAATAACAATTTAACAGAATATTCACTAATTCCGCTTACTTTGATCACCTGGGGAAAGGATATTTTAATTGGACAATATCCTTTTATATTCATTAAGTCTGACAATATTAAGTATGTCAAGTTGACCAGGATGTTACTTCAAAAACTATGAGGGTGATAGGTCAAGATGGAAGGAATTAAAAAATTTTAATTTCTGTAATCAACCGGAAACCGTAGACATTTAATTTGATGCAAAGCGCTACCCTTGGTGGGTTTGATTCAGGAACGGTCTTCTGTTTCGGAGAAAGACATATAGGTCCTCGTGCGCCTGCTGTCCCAAGCAGACATAATCCTTGGATTTAGACCAATTAGTCACTGTCCTTGAACCCAAAAGTACATAGGAAGGAAATGGCTATGGCTATGGCTATGGAGCAATGGGTATTCGACTGCTGCGTAGAAAATGGATCACAGCAGTGTGAGGTTGGGTCATCCACTCCACTCCAGGCTGCTTAAGCTCCAGCAAGCAATTAGTGTCTGCAAGGTATATTAATACGCCAAAAAAAAAATTTTAATAGATAGAATCTTGATAATTGGTTGATATTAAAATAATATATTTTGGAGTTATTGGTACTAAACACAGATGTAAAGCAAATTTAGCTCAACCTATCTCAGTCATATCTGCATATTTTATTGTGATGTTTATGATGCCCACAACAAAAATTATAATTCTAAACTTAATATTTTATATATATTTCACGAAATTTAATATCACGTGACAGTAGCTAACAAAGCTACAACATTTTTATGAAAACCGGAATTATCGAGTTATAAATAGAGTATTGGTCAATTCTAGACTATTAGCCTCTTCTTTAACGCTTTCTAAAGCTAAAAAGTATATCGCAGACAAATGTTTTACCGATATATAAAGTAGAAGTTTTTCTATTTTAATTACTTGGAGAGAATTTGCCCTGATTTTAATCTGGAGAAGGAGAAAAAAAAAAGTGCTAGGCTTTTGACTTTTTTTTGCACAAAAACATCCAAAAGTTGAACTTAAATGAAATGAGTCTTTGTTTAATTTTAGTGGTAAGAGTCGAATTTGATTGGTCAAACAAGTGTAGCAATTTTATGTATACTCTAAGGAAGAAACGAAAGAACTCTAGTAACACAAAGAATTCTAATTAATATATGAAATATGTATATATGGTGCTTGTATTACTAATAATTCGAATTGATGATCGACAATACTTAAATAAATAATGTTAGTAATGATTGCTGACAAAGAGGACTAGGGCATTGACCCTCAGATCTAGTTCTAAAAATGCCCATACCCACTGGAAACCAAAGAGATTAACTTACTCATTACCAAACGGTAAACATCCTCACAGCATACAAATGAAATGAAACGCACTTAGACTAAAAATAATTATAATTGCTTGTCTAGAGGTCTAGTGACCACTGACTGGACAGGCTATTGTCTCGGACCGAATGTAGGCAAATAATAACCAAATTTATTCCGTTTTAGAAGGTCGTGTGATAAAAAAACAGAAAACAACGGTGCCGCACAAATTGGGCGCACAGTGCCACAAAAACTGAACATATGATGTAATGTAGGAACTTTTGATTGAGGATGGTTAAAAAAATATATATATAATTAAACATTATCCCTGAGCCTATTCGCTGTCATTGTTAAACCTTATAATTCCTGGCACCAATCCACCGAATAACATAAACGTTTAAATTATTCGGAAGTATTCAAGGATAGTACGCATTTGAAGTTATCTTCTTAAGCATTAAGTAAAAATATAATTAAGTAATACATTTTTTACTAAACAATTAATTCATTTTTTTCTTATTTTCTTTCCAGGCCATAATTGCCAAGAGCAACTTCTTCATTAAGATCGTATTCTGCTATGTCATCTTACTATCGTATAACATTCTGTAGTAGAAAAAAATGCCATCTTCAGGGAACTCCCAATAAAAATACAATAAACCAAATTTTAAATATGTTAAATGCACGGTTTTTTGTTCCTTAAGTAACTTGTAAAAGTAATTTAAATAATTGGATTTGTATGCACAAAATATGGTATTTTCTAATTTTCTATTCCCGATTTAAAATTGATCTAAGTTTTGCTGATTTAAATGCTTAATTTAGTTGTGATTATAGAAATAAAGACTTAATTTAAATAATAAATACCTTCCATAAAGAACCATGACTGCCTTGTCTCAATCGAAAAAGAAACTCGTGATCTCTATAAATTAAATAACAAATTGGAAAAATTTCCAAACACGTGGAAAACAAACTTTAAATACAGTCAGTAAGTTTATACAAGTACAACATTTGTGAAAACGCTCATTAATAAGGGACAACAAAAATTCGGTACGGTAAGTTTTAAATGTCGGGTTGTGAATATTTTATTATATCTAGATCTATTTACTTCTTATAGAATCGAATTTGGCTCTTTAATATTTGTTTTATTGTACTTAGTACTAAGGCTAAACTAGTAGTCTTAGTACTGAAGACCTGGAAAACTCTTTCTTATTTTTTTGACTTAAAAAAAAACGTTTAAACAATTTTTTAAATTGTCTCTAGGGATGCCGAACATTTAAACATATATATTGGATTATTTAAAAATTAATAAACCTAATATCGTGCCAATTCAAGGATTTTACTTCCAATCACACTCGACTATCCTATGTGCAGAATACAAATGTTTTCATAAACCACTTTCGAATCAATTCACGTTGTAACATCCTACATCTGTGATATGATTGGAAATATCAATTATATTTGGAAATACTCAAAAAGATTACACAAAAAGATTAAGGTTATCATTCAATCGCATTTTAAAAAAATCAAAACGACATACTTTGCACACAAGATCTACAGATCAGAAGTGGATATAAATTCCACAAAATATTCAATAATATTAGTTCCATAATCCATAAAACTAGATAACACACACATGTACACTATATATACCTACACACACACACAAACATACATATAAGCTGTGGATGGTTGTTTTCTAGTCAGAACTGTGTCATATAACATAAGGGGGATCGAATTTTTGCTGCTATCATAAAATTAATCGATTTTTTATGGTTTTTATCCTCTAAAATGATCTAAAGAGTTGTATTTAAGTGCTTTCTAAAACGTTGTTCATTTTGAGTCTATAAGCATTTGTGAATTTTTATTTAATATCAAAAGGTCATGGCTGATGGCTGCGGAACTTTAGTGACATTACAACAGTCACCATCTTAGATCAGATTTAAAAAAAAAATACTATAAACATATATCATTTTTCCTTATTTATAGGAATATATGGGACAATTTGAAGACAAGATGAAACTTGAAAACAACAAGCAATTTAATTACAACAAGAAACCGTTTCACCCTAACTGAGTAACAATGATAAAAACGACAGTTCACTTGGAGCAATTTTTCAACAAATTGAACGACCTAAGAAAATAATTATTCCTGCACGTATGTTGTTTTCCTTTTCTTCAAGGAACATTGGCGGTAATGACTAAAAAATTAATTTTAATTAATTGATAGTACATATCAAATTTACACAATTTTTATATATGTAAAGAAACTGTGTAGCAGATATACGAGCGCTTTTCTTAACTTTTGAGTTTGCTGTGATAACGAAACAACCTACTTCATATCACATATTTTATAATTTAAGACATATGAGAGGGTACAGTTATAATGTACTATTATAATTTGTTTAATTAATTCTTTGTGTACAGTAAATTGAAATTAACTACTGAAAGATATAAAGAAACACTAGGTAAAAGCTTTAAATGCTGTTTTGCTGCTCTTTTGTTTTTCAGGTGATTGAATGTTTTTTAACATTCAAACATTAAAAAAATGTAATTATTTAAGACTTGTAAATATGTATTGTAAAAAAATATTTTGTTTGTTTTTTTCAGAGAAACGCAATTTAGTCTTTACTTCATTTTATCCAAGAGCATACAACCATTAAAAATATCAGTTTATATTTAAATATACCATATCTAGAACGAAAGGGCATAATTCAAAAATGGGGCTTTTTTAGAAGCATAGAGATTATCTATGGTTTATTAGAACCTAGGGTCTAACAAGTGCTGGTAGAACATTTATTGTGACAATTGGAATGTTCTGATGTTTGTGTGCTGGCTGCGCATAAAGATGGTAGAAGTTGAACTACTACTTTTAAAGTAATTTCGAAATGGATTTTATCTTCCATTATTAAATTCAATAATATTACATTGTGTTAATAAGAATAAGAGAACTGAACTTGTTTGTATTGGATGTTTGCTTCTATAATGTTAATAAGGTATTTTAGCCTCAATCAAAGCCTCGACTTCTGTTTGATATTGTTTACTATAAAAACTTTTGTAAGGTACTAATTAAGCCGAAAGCATCTCTAAGTACCTGTTCATCGCCTCCATTGTTGTTGAAGACGTTTAGAAGGTTCCTTTATATCTCTATCTAATCCCCAATTCCCTTTTCCAAAGCCACAAAGTTACAAGCGATGTATTCGATGAATGAGTCGAATGAAAAACGCCTAGCCGTTACCGATATGCCGCTACAGCCAATTAAATGTCAGGTAATAGGTTTTGCATGTTAAGGGGGCTTCAACTTTATCCGCTGCAACCCGTTCATCGCTACCAACGATGTAGCTTTATAATATATATAGGGATATATTTAATTGAAACGGCTTATTTAAACTGGTCATGTTTATAGATTATTTGATGCTCGCAATGAAATACACCAAAGGCCTAAACAAATTTAAATGGGCAGTCATAAGGGCTGTTGACAGAAGTGAAAACTCAAGACTATCTCAATTATAGTCTGAATTATTTAAATTTCAAATTCGTAAATTTAAATTATGAATGTTAATCTGGTTTTCACATATCATAATAAAGACTTCATTTATTCAGGGACAAGTCCCTTTAGATAACAATAGAGGAATAATATATATCCTAATATGTATTGGAGTATAATATAATACAGTTAATTAATTCATATTGTGGGACTCCGAACAATAATTAAATACATTTTCAAGTAGTTTATTTATTAATTAATACAGACAATGGGCTGCTCAAGCTCAAAATATCAATAATTTAACTGAAATAATAATTAGCATTTAGTTATATTATTTATACGTTGTATTTGAGTTTACTTAGATTTTATTTTATTTTTAAGCATTATCATCATCTTTAAGTACAAACAATATTTAAATATTTGTACTTCCAATAATTTATAAAACAAGACATTTAACTATCACAAAAAAAATATTTTTTTCAGTCAGTTATCTCAGCACCGAGTCAGTTACCTTCTGCACCGAGCAGCCACTCCTATTGGCCCTGAAGATGACCTACACAGTAGGTCGAAACGTCGGCACATATAAAATACAATAAGTTTCACTTATTTTGCTGTGTTTTCTTGACTGCACCCCCCACTAATTACATCCTATTATAAAAAATATTTTAGGAGAAACGAAAAGCTTAACCAGTTATTAATATTTTAAGTTATTACTATTATCAACTATTAAATGACTTTTTAGATAAATATGATTATTTTTATATCAATAGAATTCTAAGCCATAGAACTAATGCTGTTTAAAAGGAATTGTATTGTATTCACAGGCCGCTGCTAGGTGTCCCCAGTCTTGAGCATGTTGCTGACGCGAAGCAACAAGTTTATCCCCTATCAAAAGTCGCTAAACGCGGCAAAACAAGTTTTAACTTCAAAAATTCATATAATGTGATCTAAAAAAAAGAATTCGAAACTAAAATCCAATACAAAAAAATAAATTATATTACCACTGACTCACATTAAAAACCTAATCGGGACGTTAAAATTAGTTCCGGATACCAGATGAGGCCTGAAAAAAAGTCATGAAGGCTCTTTTTTCAAACGATATCAGATAAGATCGGCAACCAGATGTTGAGACTGAGAAGACATTCATATAAGATGGAGTTGAGAGACGTGGAGGGTTTGATGTAACAGAATTCACTACTTAGCAATTTATGTTGGGGGGGAGTTGATGAACCACCAGGTGAGATAATTTTAATTTGATATTCACAGGTAACCAGGGATTGTCCAACGTCTTATTAATGTAGAGAGTGCTTCGTCACAAGGCATGTTCCCAAACTTATCATTATATTCCGAGCTACGAACACTTCAGACTTCATGAAACAAAATCTGTTTTAAACTATACCTTTTTTGTTGTAATCTTGTATTTATAGGTATGTTTTGTTTAAATCTTGTATTTATAGGTACGGATTACGAATATTTTCGATTTGTTTCCCTCTTAGAAATTCAAATACGAAAACTATATCATATACATACGTGTTATATGATGATATATAGACCAGAAAAACTTTTTTTTTTAAATATAATACCATAGAACTGTAATTACATTCATTATGTTTCAAATAGTCTATAGATAAGAGAATCATTCTTCCTATCTTCTTTTTTTTTAACATTAATTGGTAACTTGCAGCGTTTTCTCACAATAATTTTTTGTGATTTCAGAGAGCGTTATTCTATTTGTTTCTATTATTATTATAATCCGGCTTTGGGTTTTCCTCAGTTTTGGGTTACCGTTAAGTCAATTCCTTTCACATTTCTATATTTCCTGTCTTCACTTCGGAGACCCCCCGTTCTCATTTCTTCTTCCAATTCTTCACACCTTATCCTTGCAGGATGGCCTCTTTTTCTTATTTTTTTTCTGCAGCCCAATCCCTTACTTTTTCTGTCCAACAGGTGCCTACGCCGTACATGTCCGTGCCATCTCAGTTTGTTTCTTTTCGCCGTTCAATTTCAAGTTCAATTTCTTACCTTATTATCTCATTTCTGACCCTATCAACCCTAGTCTTCTTTAAATGTCTTTTCCAATAATCCATTTCTACCGCACTGATTTCGGAAAATTTTTTCGCTGATGTTATCAATATTTCTACTACATAAGTGAGAATAATACTCACTATAAAAGAATGGAATATTTTCTTTCTATTCTTCTTTTCTTTCTATTCTCTTTAGAAAGACTATTATGCCAGAGTACCGAAAGAATGTTATTCAACAGAAAATGTAGGCAACAAAACTGATCAAGATTAAGTTAATTAATGCATAGTAAGTATACTGAAGAAGAAGTTTGCCTGTTTAATATATAAAAAATTATATAATTCATCTAAAAAAACAAAAACTTTGGGCTTAACTAATTGTTTATATTTAAGTTTATTGTTTATTATTTACAGTTGTGTTTAGTGGTTTAAGGAACATTTCACTTAAACATTGTTTATTTATTCACTTGAATATAGAGGAGACACAATTCGGGTAACCGCACAGGCACAATCGAAAAACAATAAATACATGAGAAAGTAAATACTTTATGCAATGAATACTGTGGCAAACAAGTAACCACGTATGTTTTATCCTCTAATTACCACTAAGTTATGATCAATGGTATATTTTGGTCTGGTCATATTTCATATTTAAAGAACAAAGATACGAGTGTATGGAGAGGTATGATTTATAACGCTAACAATTAAATGGTTGAGAACAATTTAATCATAATTAAAATAGACAATAATAAAATTTGTAATCCATTCATCAAGCATTCCTTCTAGCTTCGACGGTGTCGCCAAATTCTTTGCCACTTGGCATATTACGATACGGTCGAAACCAGAAGAACTTATTATTCAAAAATTAGTCTTCATTTCACAATTAAAAACCAATCTTTTAGATCATATATCTCATATATATATATATATATATATATATATATATATATATATATATATATATATATATATATATATATGAGACAGCATCTGCGTGGATCGCAAATCTTTCCCGAAAGTAGATACCTTCAAATACCTTAGCTCCCCAATAGCCTCAACGAATGACCAATTAACTGAGATAGACATACGCTGGTGCAAACAGAACATTCTTCACTCTTTCAAGATATTGAAATCCCGAAGCATCTCAAGATTTTTGAAATTAAGGGTGTATAAAGCCGATACTGATATACAGGCTGTGAAACGTGGGCTCTCACCGGCACCCTGGAAAGCGGATTCGAGAGATGTGAAAGGAAAATACTTCACACGATAACCGGAGCGGTATGGGACGAGAGTCTTAACTCTTGGATGAGAAGAACCAATAAGGAGTTGGTCACGGAAACTGGCCAGTCGATAACTCAGGATATGAAAGCGAGAAGGTTAAGATGGGCAGGGCATGTGGCTCGAAGTGATCCGTCAGGACGACTCTACACAACTATGAATGCCACAATAGTTGGCAAGAGACCCGGTGGGAGGCCAAAGACCAGATGGATGGATAGGGTCAACAAAGATGCTGCGGAGCTACATGTAGCAGACTGGAAATCAGCGGCCTAGGATAGACAGAGGTGGAGAAGGCTGGTAAAGGCGGCCAATGAGCTACAAGGTCTGTAGTGCCAACCGAAAATATATAAATATATATATTGACGTTGGAGATGTTTATCCCCTCTTAAGAGAGTAGAGTTTAAATATGAAATTTACAAATTTATAAGTAAATGAATTTAAAAAAAGATTTTAAGCATTAAATATTATAAATATAAAGTTATCAAAATTAGCTTTTAATTATAAGCATGAAATAGTAAATTTTGACAAAAAACAAAAAAAGAAAGGCTATAGAGAGGGAAAGAGGATCCACAAAATGGCTAAAACATATATTTATATAATAAGCTCGATTTTGAAGAAAACCTTAGGTATAAAAAATAAATAAAATAATTTAATTAAATTATTAATATCTATAATACGATAAATAATCTCTAAATATAAACATTTGCATTTATTCCCTTTAAATAATGGCTTGAAAAAACATAAAGATAGGACAAACTTCCCTATATAATTAAATTTACCGATTGGCCGTAACTATAAAATATAAGTGACGAATAGAAAAAGTTAAAAACAAGTCGATTTGTTAATTTTACCCGTGTTTTTGAAAATGGTGAATAATAACATTAAGGATATCTTAAGGACAAAACGCGCAATTAATAGAGAGAACTTGAAAAAGAAGACCTACTATATTATCATTGGCACATTGTCATAAAACAAGCTACAGGAAATACTTATTCCGATATTATAATATAAAAAATATAAATGAAAGATATAAGATACAACAGTCTTTCCTATTTACAAAATTGAACCAATTGGCCATAGCCATTAAATGTTTGAGAAGAAAAGAAAGTTGAAAGTGAGTCTATTTCTTTATTTCACCTATGTTTTTGAATATGATGAACAACATGAAGGAACGTGGAGGTTTATCTTAAGGACAATAGGTTAAAATCGCAGTTAATAAAGAGAACTTGAAAAAGTAGACCTATTTATTAACTTGAGGGAGATAAAGAAGTTTTAAAAGGTGCTTGTAAGCGCTAAAATATCACTCCTTCTTCCTTACAGGAGCTACAGGAGCGGAGGGTCTAATTACAAACGGTAACTGGAAAGTTGTTGAGGGCTAAAGTTCACTAACGATAAGGAGGGATAATTATGTCCTGAGGGGAGATCCCATCGAACCTTGGAATAAGAAAAAGATTTATTCCAAGGTAGGAGGTCTGGGAGTGAAGGCGCGGGCAAGAACACGGCGCGGATCTGTTACATAATTGCGTAATGATGAAATCCAGTAAGTCACAAACAGTCCCTCTTCTCATCGCTGTTATTGTCAATGTCCTTCCAAGAAGGGAGAGCTTGGGAATATATGAGGGAGAAATCCGATAACCGTAGCAAACAGGCAGTTCTTATGACAAGCCTTAAATCCACTTTCGCTCAACATCACTCCACTGACGACTCTCCAATGAAACCTAGTTTCCTCAATCAACCTTCACTGTGGTTGGTGCATTCCAATGGATCACGCCAATAGATAAATAGTTTATTAAGATCTCTTAGACTTTATTCCAACTCTTAACCATGAATAAGGTGGTTTTTATTTACATGAAACCTGTACAACAATAAATAAGAGGCCTTAGTCAGTATTTGGTACTATATGATTGTAATACTTGTAAGCCAACAGTTGTACATGGAGGTGATATTAGAGACAGAAATTAGAGAGACTGGAAGAGCCTCAAAAGGGTCTCCAGATCCCACAGGAAAATAATTAATTCATAAGAATTTACAGCCGGATTGGAACCCGGGACCTATAAGTTAATACTTAGCGCTCTATATTATAGTTAGTCTCCCTCCATATATGTTTATAAATAATACTATATATGGACAAATACGCGGTCGAGCGATGTATATGGATAAATATATATGACATCTTTAATTATTATCAACTAATTATAAATTAATGAATATACCATCTGGTCGGATACAATGGTTTTTCTATGCCAAAACAAACTGTTCTATGCAATGTAGCTCTAATATTTACTGAATTCATTTAAAATTCCTATTCTATTACAATTTTTTAATATTGAAATTATAAACAAAATATTTACAACCCTTACCAATCATAGCACAGTCCCCTTAATAATAATTTTACTATTTTATATTATCTTATATTATAAATATATAACATAATTTATATTATGTTATATTATATAACATATCTCAAACTTATTTTATATTTCACTAATATCATGGTAATCATTATGTTTTGTAAAAAAATCATTTCTCTTTTAATTTTACTGTTTTATTATCTTCCAGATTTCTTTCAATTCTTACTTTTTCTCATCAACTATTAAATAACACAGGTCTGCGATGAAAACATTGTAGCATCTTCAACTAGTGGGTTTAACAGTATTTTTTGTGCTGATTACGGAACAAATAGTGAACAAATTCCATCACCCCTAGATAAGTCACAAATTACGTATCAACCAGAGGAATGGAGACTTTTCATCAATTTATCAAAACGGAGTTTGAAAGCTGTACTTCTTCACAATGGTAAACGATATGCTTCTGTGCCTGTTGGACATTTAGTCCATTTGAAAGAATGCTACGAAAATCTAGAGTTTGTTTTTAATAGGCTCGGCTACTCTGACCCTAAATGGACCATTTGTGGGGATTTCAAAGTTATTTCCATGATACTGGGTGAACACAGTGGTTACACAAAGTTTCCATGTTTCCTGTGTGAATGGGGTAGCCGTGACAGGAAACAACACTATGTCAAGCAGACGTGGCCTATCAGAAAGGCTCTTATTCCTGGAGTTAAAAATGTTTACAGATATAGTATATCCTAAAAAGATCTTACTTTCACCAATTCATATCATATTGGGGCTAATGAAACAGTTTGTGAAAGCAATACCCAAAGAAGGAGAGTGTTTCAAGTATCTTTGTGAACAGTTTCCTGGTATATCCGATGCTAAGCTGAAAGGGGGGAGTCTTTGTTGGGCCTGACATCAGAAAAATTCTAAAAGATGAAAGCTTTGGCACTAAAATGGAAATGGAAGAAAAGAATGCCTGGAATTCATTTAAATTTGTTGTAACAGGCTTTCATGGAAACAAAAAAGACCCAAACTACACAACTTTGATTGCTGAATTGTAACAAAACTACAAAATGTTGACCTCCAACATGAGTGTCTAAGTTCATTTCCTTCACTCACATCTTGAATTCTTTCCAGAAAATCTTGGGGCTGTAAGTGAGGAACAAGGAGAACGTTTCCATCAAGATATAAAAGAAATGTAGCGCAGATAGCCAGGTCGATGGAATGTCAGCATGATGGCAGACTACTGTTGGATGTTAAAAAGGGAAAATTCACAAGAAAAAGTACCCAAAAGAAGCTTTGATGGAAAAAGAAAACGTTTTTATAAAGACTTATAATAACTTTACAACACAAGATCAGTTAACTAAATCAAAACAATTTTTAAAAAAGTTTTATTTGCAGACCCGTGTAATTTATCTTTTACTCTTTGTATTATTTGTTGTCATTCCAATTATTTCAGTCTATATAAAATATTATTTCTCATAGGTAATACATTGTTTATATAGTTTTCTGGGGTTTTGTATACTTTGAATGATGGCTAAAACTTAAACCGAAACGTTGGCACAAATAAAATAATTTAAACTAATTTTGTGTAAAATTTATTGAGTGCACGCCTTGACCATTTCTGAATCTTCTACGAGGACGGTTAAGATTACTGGCTTTTATTGATCAGAAACTAAATTTCATGTAAACATTTCAGTTGCGAAAATCTATATCATTCACCTATTTTATTCCTAAGTGAACTTAGTGCTTAAATATTAAATATAACCCTTAAACGCGCGAGAACCACGGAGGAGCACTTAAGAAACAATAGAATTTTACGCCTGGAAGGGAATCTATAGAGGGCTGGATACGTGGATGGGTTGAGGATTGCTGGGGGCTATCATTACCAGCTCAAGCACCTGCCTACGGCAATAACGTAAGCGCTATCTAGATACTGTTACCAGATCAAACAATGAAAATTCCGGAAAAAATTCCGCCTTTTGAAAAAAATTCCGGACATTCTTTTAAATATAATGTTAATGTCGTTTTATGAGAAAACGAAGCTAATTCTAGTATTTTCTCGTGAGAGTATGTCGTATGTGTATAATTTTATAATTTTAGTATTCTATGGAGGATAGCTAATCCTCATATATATACGTATATTATATACGTATATATTAAAAACATTTCGACATTAAAATGCATTTTGTGAGATTTGTGACTTATAACTTTTTAAAGTTATAAATGATTGTTAATTGATGCAGAAGAATTGAAGAATTTTTTTAGAAAGATTGAAAATGACATAAATTTGTCGAAGCGTCTAATAATTTTAATAAATTAAGAATATATTCAGACTGGATAATGTTTTTTACCTATTTTTTTATGAAAATTAAAGATTTATAGTCCAGTATTTTCCATCGTTTTAAAAAAAAAAAATGTTTTGTGAAATGTTCTATAAAACTATTATGAACGATTCGGAAGTGTTAAAAAGTATTTCTCGGATTACTATTAATTTATAATAATGTAAAATTGATTTCTTAATAAAAATCATGAGTTTATTTGATTTTTTTTATTTATTTCTTTACATGAATTGTAGCAAATCCGGACGGCTAATAATTCCCCCCGCATTCCGGACTCAGACCGATATTTCCGGACATGTCCGGAAAATTTCGGACGTATGGCAACCTTATCTATAGATATCTTCGGTATGTTCTACAAGAATATTATTAGTGAGTAATTTTAATAAAATTTTTAAGAAAAAAAAATTAACAAAAAAATATAGAAGAAACTGCTGTTTGTAAGATAGACGGAACTATTCGACTTTCAATCACATTTTATATTTTCAACAGGGCTTAGGCTGTTCGGGAAATCAAACTGTGCTACGACAAAAGTTTAACCAGTGGACTGGAAGTAAGCGGAAGAGTGGTTGTCCATGAGTGGTTCGAGTCCAGTAAAATCGATTTTTTTTTAAGCTCAAAATGTAAAAAACTTCAGTACTTTTTTTTACGAGTTGGCAATTTTACTTTTGTTTTAAATCATGGCTTACATGATGTGATATTTTAAAGCCAGATTCCAGTTTTATGTTTGTTTCCATTTTTCTTTTCTTTTTTTGTCGGATTACACTATTTTGTTATGGGCCACTGGTTTTTTGTTGTCTTTTTTTTTTGCATAATTTCCTTTCTCATGATAATCTTCCCATTTTTTCCTAAGTAAAGACTTAAAGGGACTTAATTTCAGGTAACTGAAGGTGAGCATCCGGATGCTTTGTTAATTTTAAAGTATTATTTTATTGAATTAAAACAAAGTATATATTTACAAGCGACACAAAAGTACATTTCTCAGAACTGTTATCAGCTACTTGCTGGTCCATAATAACCGCCACGATCAAAGAGGAGTTGTCCAGCTGTCCGATCTTATTTGAGTCCCTTACTATATTTGATTGATTCGAGATCTGTATAAATAGTTTATTTCATTCTTATTGTATGTGTTATTTAAAATAAATTTATGTTTTTAAAGTTTTAAGTGCGTAGTCAACCTTCAACTATATTCTTACTCAGGCATCATTCAGTGATGGTGTATTTAATGATATCTTAACCATTTCCTTTTACTTCTTAGTAGATCATAAAAGAAAAAAGTAAATGCATAAAAGTAATAGAAAACACCAAAATAATTACTATGAAGTTTAAAGTGGTAGTAAAATGAATAGGGGAATGAAGAGAAACTTTTAATGAATCCGTCAACTTAATTTTAATGAAGAAATAATAATTCGGAACTTCTAAGAACGTGTAGTAAAACATTTATAATTTTTACCATAAAAAACAGTAAATATTCATGTACATTATAAAGAGATAATAGAAAGAATATTTTCTTGACTCTAAGTAGGATTGAAATGATTCAACACCTTCCATGTATGAAAAAGTAATTTAAATTAAATTTCTAAAATATTATCGAGAATACTTTAATTAGTAGGTACAACTGTTCAATTCGTGATACAACTGAATTTGTCAAGTACAAACTGAAAACAATTAAATAGCTTGGTTCTACTTAAAGGGGATTTCGAATGAAGATTATCGTGTTTTTGACTTTGGCTCAGTAGTTTGTGTGCTTCGGTCAAATTTCGATGTTAACATTAAAACTAAAAGTAGTTATTATTAAATCCATGCCATCATATATCATCTCTTTAATATTACTGTTTTACATTTCAACTTGCCATATAGCTCATATCAATGATAGTTTTGAATTTGAATTTTGAATTTATCTTGCTTATATCACATACTTGTTTCTTTTAAACCACAGAAATATTGCTGATTATCGTTGATAACAATTTTACAAATTATTAATTATTATTCATTTATCCTATTCATAATTTGTTTACTCTTACAAAAAAAATATATATAATTTACACTTCTAATGCCTATATGAGCAGAAAATATAATGTTCAAATTAAGTAGCCTCACACAGTATTGGTACGAGAAGATAACTGAATAAAATATAATAATTATTATTGGTTTTCTGTTATGTTTTCAGATTCATTTTCTGTTGTTTCCAATTTAATCATTTTGTTCTTTTTTATTTATTTATTTCCTATTCAACCGTTCTAGAAATTCGCTAATAAAGGAATATAGACAAATTTAAACATAAATCCAAACATCGTCGCTGTCAAAACAATACCGCCCATGTACACTTAGGGCGATTTTACAGGAGGGAGGATGTGAGCGAATGAATGAATTAAGCCTTTATTATCAAGAGAAATATAAACAAACTAAAATGGTTTACAAAAAACTACTAATATTTACAAAAATATATACATATTTGCTCTATATAGGCCTTCCCTTATGGGAGTAAGTTCTAACTTCCCGGAGTGACCAGCACTATTGGGAAGTGGAGTTCGGCATTAATTCCTGCTACTTAGCTTTATTTAACATATATATTAATTAAATTAAATTTTTTAAAAAAATTTAATTTATTGATATTAACAACTATAATATGATTATAACTAGTAAATCTGCTGATATATACATTATGACATGAAAAACACATGTGGAGTAACTACCCATCGGCAGCACTCCAATAAAGTTCTATAGTAGATGGTCTCGAGGCCATCTTCTTTTCAGACGCCTCGGAGGGTTATCAGGAATAGTATGGGAAGCAAGTTGAGAGACTAGAGGATTCGAGTGTGTATGGAGCTTGTCATGGAAGGATAGGTATCTAGTTTGGGCCAAATCAGTAACATATGGGATATTAAGATCATGATGGATGAGTTTGTTTGTGACATAATAGGGAGCATTGAGGATTTTACGAAGGATTGGATACGAGATGAATTGGATGGTTTAGTAGAGCCCCTAAATTAAATTTAACATATATATTTCTAAATGCGCCGACTGTAGACTTGGCAATTTTTTTCAGAACTATTGAAGAGAAGTATCAAAAAAATCATACTCTGCTATGTTGCTGATATTATTACGTGCATTCCTTAGTGTGTAGAGTGCGTTACAGTTGCTAACTCATTTTCTTAAAAAGTTGTAGATAGGCGGTATTGTTTTGACAGCGACGATATTTTTATACTAATTTTAGGATTTTAGTATTTAGAGTTACAACGTTGCTGATAAAAAACATTTTTTAACGGTCAAAAACATTTTTAGCGAAAAAAAAATGATTATTAATCTATAATTTTACAATGGTGCTTGGAGATTGGGCTGCTGTTTAATAAGAAAATGGTTGTGAAGGGAGATATTTTTGTCGGCATCACGCTCAACCGCCAAGTAATTTAATTTGTTTGATCTAGAGCAATTCTAATTTAAATTAGCTATTTTATAGAGGTTGGATAAGCACTGAAGGGCTTCAAGATCCACTGCTGACTAAAAGGTATAGTACCACTACTAGGAAAATACTAACAATAACCCATGAAGGGGTTTGGGTTCAATACACGGAAGAGACTAGACTTTTACTTAGATAAAAGCTGCTCTGTCCAAGATCACACTCAATCACCAGGTTATCCTCCAATTGAGGGAACCCACTTAACAGAGGATGGGTGGACCCCGGGAAGCTCTACTGCTACCATCCATGGCTGTCAATCCATTACAGCGTTGGAACCCGTGGCCCACAACTCAGTAACTCAGCATTCTACACACTAAGCTACCGCTAGGTTTCTTTTTCCAATTTAGGATACCTATTTTTCAGAAGCTGGATAATCGCCGAAGGGCCTAAAGATAACTCCTGGTAACAAAATAAATAAATCATCCGTCCAAACCTTGCCTCGAATCCGGGTCCAAGAGAACAGCATCTCAGTGCTCTACACACTGATGTTTTAAAAACGAAACATTTGACGTATGTTTGAATATAACTATTTCTGAAAAAAAGAAGTCTAGTAGTGATGTTAAAAACCTCCATGTTGATGTTAAAAATAATATAGTGGCTCTTCATTCTTATTTCTGAGTAGTTATGAAAAAAGAAAAATAATGATTACTTTTTACTTTTACTGTTGTTCATTTCCTATTCCGGTTGCAATTGGACATCAATAATGATAGAAACACGAACATCGAGCGAATCCCTCCAGCTTTAATAGCACATTTTTTTCAGATCAATTTAAAGGTTTTTAATTTGGAAATCAGGTCCAGTGTAATGGTGTGTAACGCAAGCTCAGAGATAACAGCTGATCAACTCACTTCAGTGAACAGAGAACTGAATTAAGTGAACTCTCGGAAAAAAAAAAATCGTTAGAACAATTATCGCATTTCTACCTGAGATAGTTTTTAAAAAAACATATATCTAAGGCTTAATTCGAACTTGGTTTTATGAGTAATGGGGTTGGTTGATAATCTAAACCATTCGAATTTATAATAACACACACTTGCTTGTAACTGACGCATTAAAGCTAACCCAGCTTCTAACTTGCGAGTGAAGTGCGATGAGATGATATGTCGAAGGTTTCAAGTTTTAATCTAGCAATTAATTATTTGATGGGTCCTGTGATATCTGTCCGTGGTTCACCCTGCCTCTTAATTAGTAGGATATCCTAAATCTGGGAAAACCTATATCGTAGTCATAGCCAAACGACCTCTCTGTAGTAGCGCTAACATCGAAACAGTGTACATTCTCTAGTGGTAAAGTTATTTTTTTACGTGTATACATTTCCATTTGTTTTTACGTTGTTTTTTATTTATAAATACCAAAATTAATTGATTGAAAAATGTACTGTTTTCCTCTTCCAGTGTTTTCCTGATGAGAGTCCGAACTCGTATTATTTGAAATATGAATTGAATATTTGACTGCACCTCCTGACTATTTCAATCCATTATATTACTAATATTCCAGAAGATATTTTATTCAGACTTTTTTCAGTTCAACAGCTTATGCAATAAAACTGGATAAGGGGCTACTAGAATGCAATAGGATTTGGTATAATTGTTTGTACAAAGGCACAGAATTTTTTTAACATTAATTTAAATCGGAAAAAAGTTGTGTTATATAGTAATTGAGAATTCAATGACCGATTACACTCAAGTATTAAGCTGTAATCGTGAAAGTTCACCAGATCTATCATCATCTATACTTCGAAATATTTGTTAATTTGTTGAGGTCACTGACGATTATTTTTATTATCAAGAGTATTAA
Organism: Troilus luridus; assembly: GCA_964056705.1. Classification (NCBI taxonomy): domain Eukaryota; kingdom Metazoa; phylum Arthropoda; class Insecta; order Hemiptera; family Pentatomidae; genus Troilus; species Troilus luridus. Next base: position 37,147,287 of record OZ057412.1, read on the forward strand.
AAAAATGAATGAAAAGTTATAACCTGGTTGTGACTTACCTCGAAGCGACATCCTGGCGAATAGATACCCAACGTTTAAGTAGAAAAATATAAGATATAAGAGCCACGTATATTACAGACAACAAAAACTTTACGGCCCCTAACGTGATCCAATCTAGCTAAGGAAATTTGTGAAATCGTGTTTCTCCAGGGTAGGGAATTGGTTCCCCAGGAGTAGATTGCGGATAATCGGTGTAGGAGATCTATATTATATCCGGAGAGGAGATCTATTATATCCAAAACAAAACAAAATAAACCGGACAATCTGAAGAGTGGCCTTGGCTCTGGTTACGAGCGGCTGTCACGCTCGCTATGAATTCTTTATTCCAAGCAGATAGATGGTCCGAACGCGGGGGTCGGAAGATGTCAGCCGCGGAGTTTCCTTCGCTTCCAAACTTTATGCCGTCCAACGAATCTTTTATCAAGTACATAACTCCTACATACGTTTTATAGATCTCTGTTGGAAGTGATACAAGAATCCGACAATTAGTATTTGGACAAGCAAAATTTATAACTCACTGAGCAATAAAATATTTAAAATGATTACAAGGAGTACAAGAAATAGGTACGTATAATTTAGGCTACACCTACATTGGATCCGATTCGGTGCGACGTGATTCTATCACATACGATGCTCGGGTGTATACATTATACATATTTTCCTATACATTATAGTAAATTATAAATGTATTAAAAATAATTAATAAATATCTTAATTTTATAAATTTAAAGAACCAAATGTTATAACTCTCGATATATATCAGTCATTTGGTTTGCTAGCGACGTCTCATCGTATCACACCGGATGCAATGTAGGTGTAGCCATAGCCGGTCCTCAGGGACTGTTATCGGCCACTGTTTATTAATATATTTTATGATATTTCTAATACTACTGATAACACCTAGCTTTTTATTCATAATAACGGAAATTGAAATATACAAAATGTAATTATAAAATGCTTATAATAGACCACTCTAGCCACGTTCCTCTTTCTGTACGAAAACATCTCCATTTCTACCATTGTGAAAATCCATTTGATGACATTTTTCACATAATTTCATCTATGGGTAACGAACTTCTGACTGTATTTCACAGCTACTTCATTTGAAGACAGCTGTTTTCAAAGAATGACACAAAAAAAGGCAAAACTAAATAAAATAAACCATACGGATATTTAAATGAAAATGATTGTTGGATAATTCTAAGAATGGTGTAAAATGGTCAGGGGATACAGTCAATGAATTACACATTTATTTATATACAAACTTTTATTCTTCTTTGGTGTTGCAATGTCTTCTATTTTTTATTTTATCAACCCTCAAGATGACCAACACATTATTGGCCGAAACGTAGGCAGAATAAAATAAGTCATTCTTCAATGACAGCACCTCCTGACTATGTTAAACTATTCTTAGAAATGTAAATAAATAGTAAATAAAAATAACAAGACAAAACCACTAAAAACCAACAAAGAAAACAATTTAATAACCCACATACAAATACTTTAAATTAGATGAGTGACGAGAAGACCTTTCATGAGATAAGGAGGTGGTTTTCGTGGGTGCCCGCTAATAAACAAGTTAACTACAGTTATACAATTTGAGAAACGAGCAGTGAAATTAAATAAACAGTTTTGCAATTGCCAAAATAGGGGTTAGTCCGCCGTTACGCGGGCAGGATGTACCCCTCCACCTATTTATTTATATTTTTGCGTTAGAGTAAATAAATTATCTCAGAAATAGTTAATTTAGAACTAGAAATAGAAAATTGTAGTCTACCCGACACAAAATATTTTAACCTTTTCCAATAAATTTTTAATTGAAAATAAAAAAGCTTATTTCAAAGAAATAATTCTACGCATTTTCTATTAATAAATTTATTGGAGAATTATATCATTATTATATTGCCAAGTGAGGGATGGAGAACCAGATTTAACACAATTTCCTGATAATAATTTAAATATTTAATGATACGTATGTAAATTTAGGGCATAAATGATGACGAGTGATGATGGATAGAGGGAGTCATTAAAAATGTTAATGTGATTTTTCATTTTTGTTTATATAAAATTAAACATGTTAAAGCTTATTAGAAGAAAAAATTAATGAAAAAACAATCCAAACATAAATCTTGTCGATTAATCATTTTTCAGAATTCAAACCTTATTAAAATAAATTTAAATTCTTCATAACTCTTTCGAGATATCGCAGCAATTATAGTGCATTAAAAATAAATAGAGCATTTTTTTAAATTTGTTTGATTAATATTAAATACTATACACTAAATATAAATTATTATACTAGTACTGCACTTTTATAACAAACACATTTTTAAGTACAGAGGTTATTAGAAACATTGACTAACTGGAGCCGCATATATTTTCTCAAGTATGACTTACATTTCATAAATAAGTAAATCTTATATTTAGCTGCGTGACGCAGTGCGTTTCCTGTGTAAGACACCGTAATTGTTGAGCGATTTTTCGTCATACAAAAAATAGGGTGTTGCTGTGTCATGGACACGGCGGTGTGTTGAACGTGAATACGTTTACGTAACGGGTAATATTTGTTATATAAAATATTATGTATTATGTATTATATCAAAGGAAACGATAGTTCTACGGCATACACGTCGCAAATAATGTTTAGCAGTGATGAATGCTGGCCCGGAGCAATGTCGAGATAATGTTCATTCCAAAGCTTTGTGCGCTGCCTTGTAAGCAGAACCTCCGACTCCGGTGCTCTTCTGCCACATACAATGTAGATGCTCCATCGGATCGATCATCGGTGGCTATAACTGGCACACAACTGGTTATTGTGTTAGCATGAAATGAGTCCCAGTGTAGTGCAATCAAGTTTTTACCACAAACTATTTGACCACACCGCTCAGATACGTATATTTATGTATCATGTTCTTCTTTATGTTAACACGGAACGCTTGATCATCGTACAATTGAAGCTGGAGCTGTTGCACTATTGTGTCCACATGACTTGTCCGATAGTACCATAGCTACCGTCGTAACGCAACTTTATTATCTGCATGAATGACAGATCGAACCCGTGTTGCTTAGGTGGATACATGAATTCGTTTGAACGTGACAACGTAGGCACTTTGTGTGCTTGACTCGGTCATATGGTATTTTATTTTTATCATTCGAAACCTCTTGAGAAGCCCTTTCCTACCATATACGATTTCTGTATTTTGATTTTGATTTTCGACGCGTTTATTACTATAAACCTTATTATAACCATGGTCACTATTTTACAAATATATTTTCGATATATTCCATTGATAGATTTTGAGAACAACTGACGATTAAAACTTAAACGAATATCGTGGCATCTCCGAGTCGAAAGTTAAACTGTTTGGAAATCTCGATCCACCATGCGCTATGCGTCATAGTCTTCACTAATTGTAATGAATTCTTCTATTCATTAGCTATCCAGTGATCTAATTGAATTTCGGATGGAGATGGTAGAGTACGTAGCTGCAACACCAAACTGTATTCCCCAATTTTGGTATAATTAGCTTTTTTTAATTGTCTCCCACTATAGAAGCAATTTTAAAGACGCGTTCACGCTAAAAATTTCAAGCACCACAATTGAACTATTGACTCTAATCGATATGGATGTATATATATACAGAGATATATAGATAGGTACATAGATAAATTTAAACCAATCTATATGTTCAATAATTGGCACTACTTTTCTTTCATAACTTTATTTTTTCTTTCTTTCTTTTCTTTTTTTAAAACTAATTATTTAATGCAGCAATTTAGGAAAATGTGTTTAAATTGCTGAGTAAGGTCGGGGCCAGCGGAACTAGACCCCAGCAATCTCGTGGAAGCGTTCTTCCGCCCGCGTTCGTTACCAGGATGCAGGAAAAAAGATACACGATTCCCGTCTGAAATTTAATAACAGAAGAGCTTGTTGAAATTATGGCTTCAAGATCTGAGTAATTTACGTCATATTAAAAAAGGGCATAAAAATGAAATATTTTATAATAAATTTAGGTGATAAAATGCTTAGTTTAATAACGGATAACAAAAAATGGAATGTTAAAAAAAACCTGTTATTCATTAAAACTATTCACGTTTTTAAGCCCACGTATCAATAAAATTTTTGAGTTTGTTTTATAATATTTAAATAATAAATAATTATTAAATAATTTTGGTCGATCTTGAAATGGATTACCATCAAACAAGGAATATTTACCAATTACTGGATATAAACATCAATAGGCAAAATCATGAAGTATGGTAATCCCGAAATATATTAGTATCATTCTCAAATACAAATAAATAATTAAAATTTCGTATTTTATTCCTGACCGTTACTTGAACCAACTGAATATCCTAAATAATGTAAAAAATATTAAAGTAAATTATGAGGAATAGTGATGCATAAAATAAATTTATTTTGAGACATGATATGGTCGCGTTTTTGAGCTTAATGCGAACAGTGAAGAAGTGCACACTCCTGATTTTTTTTAGACCTAGATTATTCTTTTGTATAATATATATATGAAAACTAAAAAAGTAGATGAGGCGTTCCGGATCAAAAGGGAAACTTGTCTTTTTCGTTAGTTAAGTGGTTTTAATCGAAAAAGTTTCGAAAGCATAAAATTGCCAGACTAATCTAGCGAAAACTGTGAAAAATTCAATTATTGAAATTTTAGAGATGGCTCATTCAAAATATTTTTATTTTTTTTAATATTTGTATACATATGTATAATATACCGTACGATGGGATACCTTTAGTACAGCTCGTAAATTATAGTTGTGGCGATTCCGTGATAGATATATTGTATTGCCTCAGTTTACAAACAAGTGATTGGTGTACCACCAACACCCAGCGGCAGTTTGGGGACCCTATTTCACAACGATTGTTGTTCGTTTTTTTCAGGATTTTATTGGGGAATAATGCCTATAAATACTAAAAGAACTCCTGACACAAGGCAACACATTGTCTTACCTTACTTGGTATAGGAAATGACATTGTTGTCGATACGAAATGCCTCCTCCAAGTGCAATATACACACACCTTCCTTATTTCATATTCCTATAATGAGAATATACAATATTGCGGGGTAACATTGGTGCAAAGTCATGTTTCCTGCTGTTTCTAATGGAATAATTTACTTTCCCGATGTTACCCCAATCAATGAGGTAAGATTGGGTCAATTCAAATTTTTTTTTACTTGAATACTCTTGTTTCTAGAATTATTTTTTGCCGTATTTTGTTAGAGAATGACTGACCCTACATATTTTGTCAGCATTTTAACTTTTAAAATAAAGATAGACCCAGCTTAAAACTTTGAAAAGAGCCCCAAAGTTACATTATCTTACGGTAAACATTATTGCAATACATATATTTTCCTAAACATTCCGCACGTATTAAAGGATTTTTACCACTCCAAACTAAGATGGGAAAAAATTAACCTACATATAGGAAGGCTACACTAAAAAACAATCGTGTAGGTTGGAATCAGCTGTAAAATAGGAGAAATGAATGGGAAACATTAATATTGGCGGTTTCTTAACTGCACTAGTTGCGAGGTTTCTTAAGTTAACAGGGATTTAGAATGTGCCAAAACAAACAAAAGAGCTAAGGCATTATGATAAAAACAATAGGTCATACGGTTTCTTTACCGCCGCATTTCCTTTAATTGTTTCTCTGAATTACACTCACCGTTAAAACTTCCTGAACTATATTTTTTTAGTTTGATAAGAACTGGTATCCTTTAATTTCTCCTCCTTTGATATTCACTTTTCGGTACTTGTGTACATAAAACACGGTGAGAGTGGGGGCAATGGCCGAGCGGTTACATTTTATAACAGTTACATTTCTACCAGTTACCTTGGATAACCTTACATTTTGGAAGGCCATCATTGTTTGTTTACTACTCTGTTGGAGCGTTGTTGTGTTTCAGTTGGTTGTTGTGTTTCAGTTGTTCTTTGTTAAAAATCTTTTAATATATTTATTAATGCCGGGCGGCAAATCTTTTCTCTTCAAAATATCCGAAGGGAGGCGATCTCAGATTCAAATCAAAATATTTTAAAAGGTTATCCAAGGTAACTGGTAGAAATGTAGCTGTTATAAAATGTAACCGGTGGGGCATGCGCAGAACAGTCCCCCCACTCCCACCGTGTTTTATGTACACAAGAACCCACTTTTCATTTTACAATTCCTCCGAGGATGCTGCCTATGTACCCAGTGAAATTATTACCGCGTGTAAGAGACAGAATAACAATGAAGAGGAATAGGAAAGGAAATGGCGATTACAATTAAATTTATCAATGATTTTTTTTAACATATTTAAGTTAATTTAATTTTCTCATCAATAATCATGATGTCAGAATGAGAGAGCTACTGTGAGCACCACTAGAGCAAAATTTTAGACACAGATAATATTTTAATATATATTTAAATATATTTTTCCATCGGTGGGGCTCACCGTCTCCTTTTATTTTTATTTGTTTATTTATTTTTCTTCTCAGTCTAGGCTGAGATTTTCTAAGTAATCTTTCCAGGTTGGGGTCAGTCCTGAAAAGTGGGTTAGTACAGTACTTCAGGCTGTCAAAAATTTCATGTGTCTATGTTTGATGAAGTATAATACCATCGGTATGTCGAGAGTAGTGTGTAGGAGGTCTGTTATTGTTTTATGTAATGTCGTGTGTTTTACTATTCGTTGCAGTACGCCCCATTCTGGCCATACTGTTGGAGCTTCTTCGTTGAGGCGTGATGTTTCTTAACAATGGTGATCCCGAAAGGAGCGCCGGTCTTAAGATGTTAATATCTGTTATCGGTATATTATATCTGTTATTAAATATAATGCTTTATCTATAAAAACGGCATAATATTTATAACAAATGATATCGTTTTATTTTTAAATTGCGGAAAATATAATGGGAAGGGAAGAGATAAAAATAATACTCCTATATCAAATAACAACGGGATATTTCTTATGGTCAAGGAAAAATGTTTAATTACAGTTGAGATAAATGTTTTCTATACAAAAAAAATAATTATAGTGAAATAATTAAACAAATATAAATTACTAAAACAATATTCACTCCTTACTTTGTAATAAGGAGTAACATACTAAAAAAACAAAAATTAATTCTCACCTTACTGTAATTTTTTTCAGAATTAGGAAGTCTGGCAATACTCACCTGAAAAAATATAACAATAATTAGTAATTTTTTTCAAATAATTAAAAAAAAATTGGGACTCTTAAATCACTAATTGTCCATAACAGGATAAAGCTCTACTAAACCAAAGCTAAAAATATTTAGAATATTTAAAAATAGATTTTAATATAAACGAATTGTTTTTAAACGACGAGTCGTAGTTTACAAGGTTATTAATAATGGAATTGACATATAAAACTATATTATGGATAATACAATGTAAATGAAATTTTATTAAAACTGCTGCTTTTTTCTGGAGTAAATGAATCTCACTAAAAATGACGAAATAAACCTATCTTTTATTTATTTATGGTACATATTATTTTGTTATATTTCCTGTACTTTTATAATAGTTATTATTATATTAGTGCTAATTTGGTATTACTTAATGCGGTTAACAGATTCTGAATCACCGATTTATGGCTTAATAGCCGCTAGGATGCCCCATTGGACTTTCCATTTACCATTGCTACAATATGAATTCACAAACGATTATCTAATTTAATTTACACTTTTTCCTCAGTTTTTATTCAATTCATAAAAACCACAAGCTTTCAAATGCAACATTTCATATGATGACAATAGTTCTAGGTAAGGAAAGAAGAATTTGATTCACAAACGAAATTTTATCTCTTGTTAGCAATTTTGAAAGACTAAAGATAGAAAGTAATCTAAGAATGAAAACAGTGATCAGCCAAAGAATTTTTAACCCATAGAAATTTGTCGATAATGTCAATATCAATCAAGAATAATTTACCGATAACAATATTAAAGTTTAATTGGTAATAAATGATTCGAAACTAATTCAATGAATAATACTTTTTCAATGGGATCGTTTATAATTCATCAATGCACAGCTTAAGTTGTAGTTTGACGAGATTATAAAACCATGAAGTCAGGACTTAAAGAGGAATTTACGTTTTTTCTTTTAAACATAAAATGTTGCTATGAAACGTATTAAGAAAGGATTCACTTCACAGCTCAATGCGTTCGTTATAGCTTTTAAGAACTTAGCCATAATTTATTATTTACCCTTTCCTAACATTTGAGGAAGTTGAGTAGAATTCGCAAGTGATTTCATTACCGAGCAACATTTTCTACCAAGTCATTGTTAATCAAACTGAACTTCGGCGTCGTGAGGGAAACACTTCACTTACTTATTATGGCTGATGGGAAATTCTGGACATGTAACACCACTCACAATGACCTCGTTAAAAATAACTCACCTATTTGTCGATGGTAGGAAGAGGTAACTTACATAGAAATCTACGTGAATTATTAACGAACGTAGGTAGGCTACATTTTGGAAAAGCAACAATATGGCTTTGTTAGGCCCGGTAAACAAGGGCTGAAACAATAGGGAAATATTGGAAATTCTCTGCCTGAATGCCCAAAGTAGCTCCCATAGGGCGGAAGGATAAAAATGACTGGACATATTGGTTTTCCTTTCTTCCTCTTTAATAATTTAATTAAATAAGAATAATAAACACTGCAAATGAGTAACAACAATTTTACTAGAAAATGTTATTAGTGATATGGAAAATAATAATTGAAAAAACACTGTATCACTACAAACCTTTTTTGGGTTCAGTAGAGTTCAGTTGGTAGAGACTGTACTCTTTCTAGGAGAACGGTTGTGCATGGATGTGATTTGTCCGAGATCAAGCTCAATCGCCAGATCATTACTCCAAGGGTATGCTCTTTACAGAGGCTGTGAGAGCCCCAGGAGGGTCTGCAGACCCTTCGGGATTCATCCCCGGCTGTTAACAGATTAAATAAATTATCTGCCACAACCGGATTCGAACCCAGAAGCTCCAGCACAGGAACTCAGCGCATTACCTTTCAGCTTTCCCGCTCCCCAATTCAGTCTCTTAATCAGACTTCATCAGAAATCAGTCTCTTTCCGCGAGATTTGCTGTACACACTTCAAATATCATCAAAATATTAAAATGTATTGGTATATGCACTGTTTACAATCCTAAATAGATGGTAAATAACCTTTTTTGGGGGGAAAAATCATTTTAATCAATTTGTTTGATGTTCCTGTACGCTATAATATTTTTTTTCATGAAACGCTGAATATTACCAGTGCCAATCACAGGGCACTAGATCTCGCCTTTCCGACCTTTATTCCTGTTCCCAAAGAGCTAAAACTTTTGAGCGCTCCTTTCTCGCTCGGTCTACCTCTCTATGGAACTCACTCCCACCTGATATCCGTCATGCATCTTCTTTATCCACATTCAAACCCATACTATTCCTACATCTCCTTAATTCCCAAACAGATGATCTCTAATCAATAAAATAAATAGCTATATTAAACATAATTGATTGATCGAAGAATTACTGTAAATGTGCCACACTCATTATGATACTATTATTCATATTATTAGATGTTCTTATCTACTTTTTTATTTTTCCATTAGCCAATTTCTGTTTATTGTAAATTTGTATTCTATTATTTTATTATTTTTTTAGGTATTAATTTTAAATAGTTTTAGGTACATATATGTTTATATACATATATATATATGTGTGTGTGTGTGTGTGTGTTTTATTATTTTTATTATCTGTCAGATCATACGTTTTAGTTCATATTTAATTGCAATATTCCCTTAATGTAGCCGTTTAGCCAGGATATTTTCTATTAATTTCTGTACAATATTGTTATTCTTAAGGGACCTGGCCCCAGACAAAAATTATTTTTATATTCTATTCTATTCTATTTCATATGTTTCAACGTTCCGGAGGACGAAATTTAACAATTTCGTTTGAAAAAAAATCATTTTTATATAATAAAATTATAAAAACCTTGATTTTTCTTTGCTTCAATGATAGTTATTTTGTTACATATCTCGGTAGTGCATATTAAATATATAGACAGTCAAAAAGGATCTAATTTAATTTCAGATCTTACTACTCCATACATTAAGGGTTTTTTTAAAACTAAAACAATTACTTTGTATCTGGAATGCTTTTATTAGTAATTGAAACGACAATTAGTAATTTCTGTGTTTTAATTCCGTTTGACATATCTTCATTTAGTAAAATTAGTTGATATAATCAAATTATAATATTTACTAAAAAATATAATGTTATTGACTCTCATTGAGGAGGCGTGAAATAAATTTAAATTTTTCACTAATCAACAATTCCAGACACTAAATAAAGGCTTACTAACAAATTAACAAATTTGAATATATTCATAATTGAATATAATATAAAATAAACTGTTTAAATTATTCCTTATGTATAATTATTTAAAATCCGAAACTCATTACTTTTAATTATTTACCTCATTCTTTATGATTAATATAATGAATATAATGGCTTTATTGTAATCGAATGTTAGAATGTGTTTATAAAATGTATTTAGTGTTGGTGGGCTGGAGCACGCAATGGTTCTGATAATTTAAAATGTTCCTTTAAAAATCCTCATCAATGACGTGTTAATATAGTTAACAGAATTTCTTACCAAACACCCTTATCTTTGGTTTAAAATTGTAAATAGTCTTAATGTAAATAATAAATAGAAATAAAAACAAAAACAGACAAGTTATCAGAATTTTTATCTTGCTATCGAGTATTATAATACTAAAGTATTATAGAAGTATCTAAAGTATGGTATCTCCATTAAATAATTATTTAATGGAGTAAATATTTACAAAACGTTTAAAGATAATAACCGATCAACAAAACATTGTGAGTAAATACGGGATATTCACACTTACTAAATAAATCATTATAAATAATCATGTAATCCAAATTAATTTAAAATGATAACAATGGGGTTATATAGAAAATAAATATAGTAATAAAAGAAAAATTATTAAAATTCAATGTTATAAATATATCTAACAGCTGTATGCTCCCACCAAGACTCCTCAACAATTCTTACCAACTACGAATAATATCCTCGGTTTTTTTGTGTGTTTTTTGGCCAATCGTGTATACAGACGATTTAACGACTGACAAGAGATACCCCAAGCCTATTCTAATTCTTCAAATTATGAACAGGTAAATCCTAATTCTGTAAATGGTCTAACTCAAGAAAAAATTTCTGAAATCATATTAATATTACACAAAAAAAAATTTTTAACAGCAAGAAGCACCTATTTTCTAACCATTAAATAATATGTATACAAAAAAACTACGACATAAAGATAAAATTGGCATTTTTGAGTTAAGCCTTTAGCAGCAATTGTATTGCCTGAAGCTTTTTAATTTAGGAACGATATATCTGATATTCCATTTTCAACAGGTTTTTTATTTTTATTTTTTAATAAAGAATCCAGAATCCACACGTTATCAAGTGAAATCTAAGTAATTAAGTGTTTTTTATTCATGTTTTAATTTGTATTAATGATTTAATTTGATATAATTGCAAATGTCAGTGGTATTGACTTCCGGTGGTCAAGGGGACTTTGCACCTAAGGCATAAATAACTGGACCGTTAGGCTCTGCCCCTAACTATTGAAGACACCTCAAGAAGGGCCTGTACCCTCTTCAGAGCGCTTAGCGTTCGGAAGTTGCCTGTTGGGATCCAATTAGAGCACCAATAATTATAATTACAATAAAGACCACTACCTTAATAATAATAATAAATATTTATTGAAAAATATACAAATGCCATTAGGTATATATTGTATTGAAAATCCACCTAGGGGATTCAGGTGAAGCGTGGATGAAGAAACGTCCCATTGAAGGCACTCCTGACGTGTTTCATCTCTCTGACGTATTAGATCCCTGCTCCAGAGACGTTTCAGTCTCCTTGTCAGATTCTGTTTGTATCCAGTACCTCTGGTAGTCCAAAAAGTGAATCATGAAATTTCTTACCGTGTTTCTTGATCGTGTCAGTCACGATCTCTGTGGCATGTCAAGGTCTTTTTTGTAACGATTTATTAAATATGAAATAGGAGTGATGTAACGAAGGAATTTAGGTTAAAGATTTGAATAGTCTGTAAGTGAGATTTTTTTTGTATGAGCCCTACAACTGCGTGGTATAATTTTAATAATATCAAGAATTACGAATTTTACTTGAATTCATCAGAAAATGTAGTCAGTTACCATCAACTCCGCTAGAGTTACCGTGAACTAACACCGCAGTTGAACTGGTATTAGCATTACTCGAAATAATAATGAATAGGTATACGAAAATCACGCTGTAATTTAGAATGGTTTCGTTTGTACTTCTTCTTGTTCTTGACTGTTCCCGAGTAGTAATAGGAGGATTAGTTTAATTAAAGTAATTCAAATATAAAAGTGAAATATAATATATTTAGTGTTCTATCAGACTTAGATGAGGTGCAGTTTGAAGGAGGGGAGATATATATAAGAACAGCCGGCCTTTGTTGAGAAGAGACCTGACCCTTCATAGAGCAGAGGGAATGACTGGTCGGTTGAGATCACTTCACGTCTTTGTTGAACCGCTACATACAAAACGAATACCATTTATCTATGGTTTATCAAGGAGCTATAATAATAAATATGAAAAGAAAAAACTTTGTCTTGATAGGACTAAATCTGGCGGTCGAGCGTGACCTAGGACAAGTCACCTCCTTGCAGAACCGTTGTCCATGAAACAGTACAGTCTCTACCATGTACTGAACCCCAGACCCTTCATGGGTTGTAGTGGTACAGGTTTTTTTTTGTTTTTTTTTTCTTGATAGGACTAAATTTTAATTATTTATTTTGAAATAGAGTAAATAGAGTCCAGGCTGACTCATTAGGATGCTTCACCAAATTTGTGTCCAATATACTTTTCAAATAGAACTTATTTTGACTACTCCATCCAGTCAGCAAGTCTCGATCCTAACTATACGATCGAGGCACTACTTATAGATATTTTTTAAAACGTAAATATATATTTTTGAATCCTTCCGTAGTTTTAATTTATTTTTAAAAACTGAAAATACGTTTCTATACCATACCATGACCTAGTTATTTATAATTCTATAAAAACAAGGCAAAACATTATGCTATAATGGTGTAAATAATAAGGGGGTATGTCTTTGTCCAGATTGTTTTGTGAGGGACGAAAATAAAACCTAAAACCTTCCTTCGACTCTCTCAAGCCAACTTAGCCCCGACGATGGCTAACAAGTTTGGGCCGAAACGTACGCTTTCGGAATATATAACAAAACTATTACATTGACTGCTCTCCAATTATTCATTCCATCGCCTGTAATCTACAGTCGACAAACTTACATCAGTAAGAAATTATAAGGAAGATAATTATTTTTTTACATAGAATATTTTTGACATCGTAGCTTCGCTTTTTGGGGTCTACCCCACATAATCTGGTTACTTGCATTTCAAATTATATGTTACTTCAATATCATATATTATATTTGTTAGAATAATAATTATTATAGCTCCTACTTATCCCCTTTAGGGAGTGGAGTGGCTCAGTGGTTGAGCGCTGAATAGCCGTGCCTAAGATCCTGAGTTTAAATAACGCTCGCTATCATATTTTTATCTGATCAGTTAGCGACTGGAGATGGACACTATGTGATCTAGGATGATCGCGGGCCTCACCCAGCATCTATAAGGTGGGTACCCAAAATAAGGGGGACTAGCTAGCGCTTGAGCGTAATCTAGGACAAATCACCTCCCTGCACAACCGTTGTCAAAGAAACAGTACAGATTCTACTATGTACTGTACCCCAGACCCCTTATGGGTTGTAGCGGTGCGGGAAAAAAAATACCCCCTATAAACCACATGCGAAGAGTTGGATATCTGCAAATAATGCCATTTTTAAGCCGACTTAAGTACTGTAAAAAATATTATATAATTCATAACGATTGGCTATTATGAACTACCTGACAGACAATCACATTGTATTTTGATTCTCAGTCACATCACCATGTAGAAATTTACACTACATTATTTCTTATGATGTAGGTAGGTTTTTTTTTTTTATGGAATAAGAAACCTTTCCAAAACTAGATTTCAGTTGCAAAGCAAAATTAAACAGTAAATGTGCACAATGCTTAAATGCGAAGAAAAAAATTATTTAATATTCAACAAAGGTCCTTGAACTTGAAATAAGGATTCATTTCTATATAAATTCAAGATGTATATTTAAAAAACATTCTATTTAAAGATTTTAAATTTTGGTAATTATTAATAATTAGTAATTATTACTTAAAGGAGCGGAGTGACTCAAGTGAGTACTCGAGTGGTAGAGCGCTGAGTTGCCCTGCTGAAGGTTGTGGGTTCAAATCCTGCTGTTGTGCCATATTTCATTTAATGTGTTAACACCCGGGGATGAATCTTTTGCGATCTGGGACCCTCCAGGGGCTTACCCATTCTCTATAAAGTTGGTACCCTTAGTTGAAGGAAAACCTAGCAATAGATCGTGATCTCGGACAAATTACCTCACTGCACAACCGTTGCCCATGAAATAGTGCAGTCACTATCATGTACTGAAACCAAGATTCTTCATTGGTTCAAGTGGTGCAGATAAGTTTCTTTTTTGGTTTTTTTAAGTAATGTAAAATTACTTAGTTCATCTATACACAAATGTATTTTAACCATAGTTCGGATTCACCCTAATACGGGGCTGAGATTAGCAATTAAATGTAATATATATACGGTAAACCTATCGTATAAATAAATATTCACGAACACACACGATCACTTCAAACGGATAATTTGGCTGCCATCCTTTAGCACAAGCTAGCTCCCCTTTGCATACTAAATACTATTTAGGCCCTGCAAAGGCTGGCGAAATTTTACATATATTAATTTCCTTTCTATTTTTTTTCTTAATTATTATAATCTCCAAGCCACTTGAGCGTAATAATTTTTTTTTCTCTCTCTCTCCCTCTCTAGAGGGATATTCGTGATTAAAACATAGCATAGAGATGTAACCACAATTAATTTAGGCTGGCAGGATGAGATATAAAATTTTAATGCATAAAGAAATGAAATACAAGGCGGTTTACGTTGCGGTTGAGTAGACCCCGCTTTAATCTGAACAGATCCTGAGAGGGGGGGGGGGGAGGAAGGAAGGTCTAAACCTTTCTCACTGGCAGTCGTTATGTTTTGGGGGAGGAGGGGCTGCCCTCGTAAAATTCGGTCAGGATTTCGGCAACTTGTTGAATTATTTCTGCTAGGATGGGTCTACTTCATGGCATTCTAATCTTCATTTTCACCTTTCCTTAATTAAAAAAAATATTGTATTTTTTTAAATATTGTAAATCCAGTTCTTTAACGAATGATAAGATGTCTATCAGCCTATCCCGGCCATACAATAAATACATACAAAAAGAAAAATATAGAAAATAAGCTCAAAAGAGGCATAAAATACTTGTTATAGTAAATAAAAAATTCCTAACTGCATTCATTGATCAAAAAGTTAGCAGTTTAATTTCCGATTTTATATTTAGCATCTTTGATATCTTCCTCTCTATTAAAATAGATCACTATTCTAAAATAATTCCAAATAATCTTACTCGGGGAGCGGAGTGGTTCATTGGTAGAGCGCTGAGTTGGCGTGCCAAATATCCTGGGTTCAAACCCCGCTGCTGGCAGACTTTTATTTAATCTGTTAGCGGCCGGAGAGGGATCCCATGGAATCTAATACACTTCTGGGTCTCACCCAGCCCCTACAAAGTTGATACCCAAAATAAGTGTGAAATATCTGGCGGTTGAGCGTGATCTAGAACAAATCACCTCCAAGCTTTGTCCAAGAAACTGTGCAGTATCTACCATGTACTGAACCCAATACTCTCCACGGGTTGTAGTGGTACAGGTTATATAATTTTACTCTTATTCAGCAACTTACTTGGATTGTAAATCCGGCCGTATATTTTCGTTACTATATATATAATAAAATAAGCATTAGTCACAAGGAGTCAGCTTTTGTCACTTCGGGGATCGTCAGGACATACACCAAAAAAAAAAAATAATGGTAATCAGAGACAACTTCACTTCTTGTGTTTGTTTTGCATTTTGCTTGATTAGTATTGTGGAACAGCCGTTTTTCATGAGATAAAATCATTGGTAAATAGTGAAATATTCATATCTTCCCATGGTAAGAAGTTTTATTTACTAAAATATAAAAAGTTAATTCTTTTTAGGCTACTGACTTGAGTGGAGACTCCCTGGCTTGGGATAAGAAGCTTATGAGGTCAATAGAAAATTTAAAGTAATGAAAAGTCATCATGACAAGGTTTTTTTTAATTCACAATGTTAATGCAATAAATGAATTACGTTAGTCCTAGAATATTCTAGTGGAGGAAAATTCAATATAAATAACAAGTTTTACATAAATATACATAATATACACAAATAAATCAAATTTGTTAATTGCCACTAATGGAAACGACTTAAAGATGTTATGACATGGCACCACAAACCAATAACCTATAATCATTGAGAAATTTTTTGTTTGTTTATGTCATGATGATACCTCACATAATATTGACAGATAGTTTTTTTTTCAGTTTTATAGAAGCTTTTTTGAGTCCTAATGCATTGTAATAATTAATCATGTTTATTTGTGGTTATTTTTTTTATTTTCATTGTCAGTAAAATATCTATATTAACCAAGAGAAGAGAGGAGATGAGGCTGATGCTGGCAAACTAGGCGATATTTGAGGCTATACTGAGAGGTCCGGAAGTTACAGCTGTGCGCGGCAATATAAAAACTGTGGAGCACATGCTGCGACAGGCCAGCGGTGGCCAATAGCTCCTCTGGATTAGGGGCGACTCTGCGCCTCCAAATAGGGGCTAGCTTCGGAGCCGGGAGGAGATTAGGGAAGATAGTGGTCTTACCCATGTCTTATCAGGGAGCAGGTGCCAAAATAAATAAGGATATATATATATATATATATATATATATATATATATATATATATATATATATATATATATATATATATGTATGTATGTAAATATATATATTGGGATGAAATGTCAGTATCGTTTATTTACAGTTGTCTTTTCATTTGGGATTAGATTATTTGTACACAAACAATTATGTTATGTATACCGTTCGAAAGACCATTTAATACTTTTTCATAATCAGTCTTACTTTTCCTTTTGAAAGTGAAGCAACGTTTTAAAAATAAATAAGAATAAAATTATGTCTTTCGCGGAAATTCGTATAATTTTTCTCCATGAATTTAAACTTGGCCACAGCGTCATGGAGGCGTTCCGAAACACTAATATTGTTTACGGTGAAGATACAGTGTGCGAAAGAACAATCCTCCGTTCGTTTGAAAGATTTCGGTCTGAGGATTATGACCTTGCCAAAATAGAACGTGGTAGGCCGAAGACTAAGTTGGACAACGAAAATGCCCTGAAATCGGCCTTCCTAGGCTTCGCTTCTGCCTTGACAACTAATTTCTAAAGATCGGGGATAGAAATGCTTGTTTCACATTGGGAGAAGTGTATTGAAAGTGAAGGATCCTATTTTGATTAATAAAAGTATTGTTTAATAAGTTTTTTGCTAATAATTTAAATTTACACCTTCACTGACATTTCACATATTTGTTAAAAAATATATATGATTAAAAAAAATAGTGGTGACAGTGAATTATAAGTAATCATTTCATAACATTAGGAAGTCCTTCATATTTAGTATGCTTAATTGTAATAGAATATTTTTTTCCTGATGTGTACACCAGTTGGCGCCTAATAACCCCTTGCTAAGCTGAACTAAAAATGTGCTATACTATTCTTATTTTTATAAATTTGAGAATTTTTGCACCAAATATGATTTACTATGAAAGCCTAATATGATCTTCGAGGAAAGTAAGACTGTCAATCTTAGCTACCGTGCGATGGGATAACTTTGGGACAGCGGGTTAATTATAGTTAGTGGTGATTCTGTGATGATTATGATAGATAATTGTGTTGGCTCAGCCTGCAAACACGTGATTTGTGGACTGTTACTACCTAGGGCCAGTTTGTGAACTCCAGTTCACTACACTATTAGTGCAGCTAGGTTGCATTTCTTTCCATTGATTTTTTTTTTCAATTTTTGTATTCATGAAACTTCAAGAACTGTGAACATCGGGATACCTTCAGGCGTGTATACACATTAATTAATACATTCTTAAGTGATTGTTTAATACAGGCACCATGTTACTACATATAAGTATTTTGTTACACCTGTTAACCTTGTTATTTTGTTAAGCTATAAACTGGAAAATTTTACAATTTTTTATATTTTTTTATTGTAATTATTATTCTTTTAAATTGTTTTATTGAATTGTACAACTGTAATATATACATCTAGTACAAGGGCTATATGAATAAATAAATACATGATAGGCCATGTAGAGGCACTACCCACTGGCAGCACTCTAATAACATTTCTATAATATAAGGTCCCGAGGCCATCTTCTCTTCAGACGCCTAGGAGGATTGAATGTAAGAAAGGATTTGATCGTAGGAATTAGATGCAAGGATGGAAATTAGTGGGTTTGGATGGACCTGGAGTTTATTGTGATTATTTAAATATTTTTATTTTGAAGAGAAAAGATTTGTCCTGGCCGGGATTCGAACCCGGGTCCTCCGCAACTCTAGGGCGGTGAAGAGAATGAATTTGTCTGGCCTGGTTACGAGCCCTGGTAGCATAGTTTTTAGAGTACCGCGCTAGAGATGCGGAGGACTCGGGTTCGAATCCCGGCCCGGACAAATCTTTTCTTTTTAAAATAAAAATATGGAAAATTTTACGTGTTGCCAAGGTAACTTTAGAACAGTCCCAAAGTTACCCTTCGTTTTTTCAGGATTTTATTGAACAATTATGTCAAGGGATCCCAGAAGAACTCCAAGCACAAGCCCAAACTCATAAGACGCATATCTTATTAATGCTTCTTGTAAATTTTCTTCAGGAAGTTATTTATAAGAAACCAGACACTATCGATCAGAAATACCACCCCCAAGTACTGAATACCAAAAAATACAATTAAAAAAAATAAACGTTATTTTCCTTGTTGTTTTTATGTAAAAAATGAGCATATACAATATTGTGGGGTAACATTGATGTAAAGTCATATTTTCTTGTGGTTCTAATGGAATAATGCCACTGTCCCAATGGTACTAATCAATTGGGTAAGATTAGGGCAATTAAAAAAAGTTTTTATATAAACACCCTTGTTTCTAGAATTATTTTTCTGCCATGTTTTGTTAGAGGAAGACTGACCACATATTAATAATTTTTTCAGCATTTTTTTTTAATTTTTATTATTTTATTGAATTGTACTTCTGTAATATATAGATCTAGTACAAGGGCTGTATGAATAAATAAATACATGAAAGGACGTGTAGAGGCACTACCCATTGGCAGCACTCTAATTACATTTCTATTATGGAAGGTCCCGAGGCCATCTTCTCTTCAGACGCCTAGGAGGATTGTCCGGGATGGAATTGGATCCAAGGATGGAAACTAGTGGGTTTGGATGGGCCTGGAGTTTATTATGGAATGATAGGTATCTGGAATGGGCTAAATCGGTAACATATGGAACGTTCAGGTCATTATGGATGGTTTTATTTGTGACAAAATAAGGAGCGTTTAGGATTTTGCGAAGGATTTTGGATTGCAAGGATTTAATACGAGAGGAATTTGATGGTTTGGTGGAGCCCCATAGTTCAATTCCGTAAGTCCATATAGGTCTTATAACAGTGTCTTAAATAAGTCTTTTGTAATTGATCTGAAGCTTTGAGCGTTTGTCTAGTATGTGTTGAAGTAGTCGGAAGCGTCTAGCTGTTTCTTCAGTCTTGTGTGAAGGTTCCAAGTAAGACGTTTGTCTAAGTTGAGTCCTAGGTAGCGGATCTGTTCAACAGGGATAAGTAGAGTACTATTAAAGGATACAGTAGGACAAGAAGTCATGGGTTTTCGGCGAAGGGTAAAGGTAATTTCATGGGACTTTTTGGAATTGATTTTAATTCTCCAATTCCGACACCATTCTTCGAGGCTTGATAAATGTGATTGAAGGGGCTGGGATTCAATATATGGGTCGTTATTAACTGATAACACACATGTGTCATCAGCATAGGTGGAGATGAAGGTGTTAGGATGGGTTGGGATGTCAGCTGTATATACTGTGTAGAGGATAGGACCGAGGATGCTACCTTGAGGAACACCAGCAGACTGGGAATAGAGAGGAGAGTAGGAACCATTATGATTTACTTTAATTGTTCTGCCAGTTAGAAAGGAGCGAATGATCAAAAAGTATGTAGGAGGAAGGAATTGTCGGATTTTGTAAAGGAGACCTGGGTGCCAGACTCGATCAAAAGCCTGTTCTACATCGAGAAAGGCTCCCGTGCAGTACAATCTACGCTCCAATGCAGAGGAGACAACATCCACCACACGATAACATTGCTGGATAGAGGAGTGGGATGTTCGGAAGCCAAACTGGTGGTCTGGGATTATGTGGTTACTATCTAGGATGGGATACAGACGTTTTAGTATGAATTCAGCATTTTAAATTTGAAAATAAAGATTTAACCAGAAAAAAACTTTGAAAAGTGTTCCAAAGTTTACCCATCTTACAGTAATGTAAAATATAAAACATCCAGTGTGGCCTTAGGACTTTTAAATTGAGTTAAAAATCCTTGGTTATACCGTCCTTCGTAATGGACGTGAAATGGGGGTACTCAGGCTGTGCGGTGTTAAAGAACCCTATCCTAATTTGTACCTGTATAGGCTTTATTAAGGATTCCTACTATAGCATTGTGCTATTAGACATAGTAGCAAAAATGAGGTTAAATTGATAAACAATAAACAGAACTGTAATGAAACTTTTCGTCAATGAGCCAGGTATGGTGTAAAAAACAACAGAACAAATACACATAAATATTTCCAAGCCTCTTTTCCATTCCTACTCTTTTTTTCAGAAGAAATTGACTTTAGTACTGGATTTCTGGTCAGGAAAAAAGGGTGGGAGTTCATTTTGTATCCGTTGAACACAATGATCGATGTATTGGATAAGAATAGAATATTGCACTAGATCGAAGGTTCAGCCAAGAAGGATGGAAATGCGAGCAAAATAAAATGCAACGAGTTCAGAGGATTTTGCTTCCTTTTTACTCTAAGTTCAGTTGTACAATTGAAATGCATTACTATGTGTTTGCTGCACTCTTTTTACCATTACAGCTGAAATGGGTATTGTTTTTTTCCTTCCTTGCTATTTAGATATTTTAAGTATTTCTTTAAAATAATATCTTAGCGACGAAATTCAGTCATATATTTTTTTTAAAATAATAATTATTAAATAACTCAAATATTTTACCATAATTACAAATCATAAAATATAAATCGTTTCAGCTACACTAAGCCATGTTTATACATAAACAAATAAATATGCAGAAACGATAATGCATTAAAAACATATCTACAATGGTCTATATCTTGTTTGCCTAAACTAGGCCTTCACTAATAAATAACCGGCTGTCAGAGTTACGAAACCATTTTCGTCAAATAGTGTTGCTTTTCATAATTTTTAAGTTTGGTGAAATTCATAAGTCATATTTAGAAATTCTTTTTACTTTATCTTTCATATTCTGCTCCTTTTTTAATAAACATGCTAAAAAAAATAATTATTTAAAAAGGTTATATATATAATTAAAATGTAATATATGTAATGAGAAAAGAATAAAAACATGTAATGGACTGCTAAGAGGTGGAAAATATAATTTTTCAAATAAACTCTCTTTCTTAAATGTATTATGAAAGAATTTTTAAAAAATATTAAATTTTGTTAATGAAATTTTATTAATGACGCTTTTTTTCTTGGTTGATTAAAAAATATTTTCTTATTTATCAACTCCTTTAGGATCAGAGAAATTAAATATATTATTTATCTTAGGAAAGCTTTTAAAATCATTTTATAAAATAAAATAACAATTTTAAAATTATTATATAACTACTATTAAGCAATTAGAGAAACAGTAATAATATGAAACTCTGTTATCTAACCAACTAAAAACTGTGTTTATCAACACGTTAAATTATATTAATTTGATATAAATGTTTTTTTAATATTTTGACATTTTTGTTGCATGCACCTATATAATAGTTGACCATGTTATCAGGGGCAGCTGACATTATGAAAATCATTGATTATTTAAATTTGTTTGTATTTAAATCAATCAATATTGAAAAATTTATAAATGAATTTTAATTACATTTCATGGTTATAGTTCCCAGTAATAGAAGATCTGAAAAAAAAAATACTTAGGACTTCATATCCATTAGGATTATTGATATCATTAATTCTTTAATTAGATCACACCTTTCGACTACCAATCGTTGTACTCTTCCGAAATTAAATCGTACGTTTCATTTAGCGAAAACATGCACAAACCATTAAATCTGGATTTATATTACGAATATTGAAGATAAATATATTTTTTTAAATCTTCTGGCAAAAATGAAATCTCATTATAAAAATAGCCGCTGATAAATCCAACTGAATTTTTAAGTAGCACTGAATCCGAGATATTGGTCCCTCAATCGAGCGCTTGGTTAGTTGGAACGGCCAACAGCCCAAATCTCGGCACAAGTGGCCAATTTCTATCTTCTATATCCCAACTTACCGCACTTCCAACAAATGGAAACTAAATTGACTATTCCCTTTTTGAAACTAAAATTGAATTTATAGTCGAAATTGAATATGAGGAGAGGAAGTTGAGAAGGCATAACAGAAAACAAACGGAGGAGGAATATTAAGAACTAAGTTTAATTGGCGCCTCAGTCGAGAATTGTTCATCTCTTACTTCAAAACAGGGAAAGCTCTGATTAAAACCATCGGTTAAGTCTTAAACTCGTTATAATTCAGTTCGTATATTGCAGAAAAGTCTCGCAATCAGTTCACCTAGTTCATTACATAATGAATAAAGTGACATTTTTTCTGTGTCAAAAGCATACTCGTATCTATTAAAATAATGAAAATTCAAGAATAAATTATTTACGTCTATATATATATCGTATGCATTCCCTCCCTATCAATGACGTTATCAATTTATAACACCCTATCCATGACATTATAAAAAAAACAACTGAATCACTACAATCTATGAAGGCAATTGGTTTCAGCAGATGGTAGAGGCAGTACTGCCTCGAAGCCAACGGTTGTACAAACAGGAGATCACGCTTAACCAATAGGGTTCAGATCCAGATAGATTAACGGCTGTAAACAGAATAATAATTTATCTGCCACAACAGGTCTCAAACTATTTACCATTAGATCAATAACCCATGAACATAAAGATTCTGTTCATAAGGCACTTATTTCTGACTTGCAATACAGATCGATATTGGAACCTATTTTTAATTCTGACAAAAAACAAGGAAAAAGTCAATTATAATAAAATAAAATTATTAACTTAAACTACATTAACGAAACCGTAAATAGTTGTATTTAATCTATTTCAGATAATATGAACTGAAATACTTTTATTGAAATTGTTACTCAAATTCTTTCACAGAGGCTTAAATATAATACTAAGAAATTAAAATTGTAAATAAGTCATATTCACTTGGTAGGATAATTATCAGCATTACAAAAAAACATATACAAATAAAATGTTCGTATTAGTGTGGGATGGTGAGATTTTAATGAACAACTGACAAAGAAACAAAAAAAAAAACATGATGGGGAAAGAGCAAGGATTTCCACCATGAAGAGTCAAAGAGGTCATAGTGTAAATACTACTTCAAAAATGTTAACCCTATTCAATAAATCTGTTTCAGTTAAGAATATACTAAGCGGGTATAGCACGGCATCAATATTTTTCTTAATATTTAATTAATTTGGTGCAAACTACTATTCCTAGAAAAGAAAGAATTATAGGCTAATATCTACAATTCCTAACAGCTGGCTTTGTTGCACCACGCGAAAAATTCAAGCAGAATTCCCAACACTAAAGATTGCTGCGCACAATGTAATGTCAAAGTTATATTGCTCAATAAATATAAAAGGGGGAAAAATTACAAATATTTTAAGGCCAAATTTATAAAACTTTCACATTAACTCCAACATGTGCTAATGCACGTAACCAATCGTTTTTGACATTATTCAGAACATTTGTTTAATTAAATTATAGGTATATCCTTCAAGCCTTCCAGTGATTTTTGTTTAAATTTCTCCACTGTCTCACAGACCTCTCGAAAGTTATCTTTTCGAACCGATCAGCGTACTTAGGATAGTAACAAAATTAAGTATAAGGCATATAAATTTCAGATAAATTAGGTACTTTCCTACCTACTTCAGCAGCCACTCGGTTTAACTAAGGGGTCACACACAATATCGTATCACCGTAATTATGAAATCATCAACAGAATGAGTACATTTTATAGAGTACTTGTAGGAAATCAGACTTTAAACAAGTGTAAAACAAGTGTTACACCAGTGAAAATACATTAATCTTATTTTCAATAGGTATACAGGTGCCCACTAAAAACTGAAATAAATGAAGTCTTCCACCTCCATTTTCACATCAGAAAATTTATTTGGGTTTTATGATGAGTTCAAAACAAAGAATAGTTCACAAACTATCCACCAGGCGCCAACCCAGAAAAACTGTTTACTACAAAAAGGGAACTTGTTCTGGACAAGTTCCCTCTCTGCTGTAAACAAAATATTGAAGATGATGTCAAGACTGTGCCATCTTCCGGACAAATGTCCTTCCTGAATAAAACTGTGCATTGTGATTCCAGTAAACATTTTTATGAAAAAAGGAACAAATATCTCAAAAGTTAGACTAGTTGCCTTTCTAAAGTTAGCGATTCACATACATACTCATCCCAATTTCAGTATTATTGGAAAAATTTAGGTGTTTGACTATGAGCTCAAATGAAACTCAAGGGGACATAGATATGCAACCGCCAGTTTTCTTTCATAAATCAATTAATTGCAAATTTTAATGAGAGCTAAATTTTAAACAAACTATAAAAGAGTCTCAATTTTTTCAGATTAAATCTGGTTTAGAAAATTATTTATCATTATTTTGCTTTTTGGAAGAAGTAAGTCCTGCACGAAATTTCCATTTGTATTGAAAACAGAGATCTATATTTAATAACCATCAAGCAGAATGGAATTTTCATAACGTTGTCGGAAGTTACGGAATACATTTTCTCTAAATATATAACATATGTATAATATACCTCGTAGATATGAAATTTATATATTTCTCCCTGCTGTTATTTCATATGTGCAATAAATTAATTGATTTAACATTGAATGCTCCCTTTACCCGTTGGGAGCATACCCTCCCCATCCAATAAATAGATTTATTTGATCTTAATATTCCTCGTGAAGTACTGTTAATACTTAAGGTCTGAAATTTGTATATAAATTACAGTTTACAGTAATGAACATTTATTGTCGTTAATATTAAATTACAAAGAGTATAATTAGGCCAGCGGCCAGGTACCAAAAAACGACTTTAGGTTGCAAAAACTTGAAGAGAGTTGCATTTTTGATATGTAGTAAGGGCATTTCTGAGAAGTCTAAATCCAATTTTGCAACCGATAAAACGGCCGGGAAAACTTTTGGTGACCAACAAACCTCGAAATTTTCGGAGTTATTTCAGTTCTTGGCCTGTTTCTCATAATCGGTGCATTTTTGAAAAAAAAAAACCCACAAGAAACCATTTTAAAGTAGATTAAATTTGCTACAATTTAAATCCAACCGCAGTTCTGTTGGTCTAATAGATTCTGAGTTACACCCCTTTGAAAATTGGTATTTGTTTCCAATAAGTCCAAAAAGTCCAAATTTTAAGTTTTGGACTTTTTGGAAAACAATACCAATTTTCAAAGGGGCATGACTCAGAATCTATTAATGGGCGTAACTCAGACCTACAGAACTGCGGTTGGATTCAAATTGTAGAAAATTTAATCTAATTAAAATTGGTTACTAATGATTTTTTTTAAATGCACCGATTATGAGATACAGGCCAAAAACAGAAATAACTCCGAAAATTTCGAGGTATTTTGGCCACAAAAAATTTTGCCATCCGTTTTTTCGGTTGCAAAATTGGATTTACACTACTCAGACATGCCCTTAAATTTATTGCAACCTTCAAGTACCTGGCCACTGGCCTAAATTAAAGAAGTTGTAAAGAAAAAAAATATATAGAAAAAAGAAAAAAAAACACATTAAATTCTTGGCTTTGAGAACAATTACTGACGTCGACGTCCAAGGATTATTCTTTCACTGAAGCTTAGGAACATAAAAGAAAGAAAAAACCTTTACCACGTGTACCACGACAACTCATTGATTCTGAACATAATAGACTGTAGTTTATTTCAAGATTACATAGTTTATCTACCACTGCCGGAACTCGGGAATAAAATATCTACGAAATCGTGGGAGTGTTAAGTCTTAGGAAAAAGCAGTGGGCGGTCCAGAGAGAAACGAAACATTTGGTTTCTGGACGTTTTCCAAAATAATAAAAAAAATATATTTTTTTTATTTACCGGTCTAACGCCGGACCAAACCTATTTAAAAAAATTATACATCATTTCATTTCATTGTATTACTCAACTTACAGTTGCTTTAATTGCGTAACTAGTGTACATTTATTCAGTCGTTCAGGTTGTTTTATTTTTTGAATAGTCTAAACAGAAAACAAATTTCAAGTCCTTATCCCAAAGTTTTAATTTGTACTTCACTTTGGTGCCTCTTATTCGCAATATTATGATGTATAATACAGTATAATAACCTTGAGACTCGATCCAAATTTTCGGAGATCTCTTTTCCACACCTGAGTGTCTAGGAATGTAAGGGGGAGAGAGAGGGCACTGAAAAACGTCGTTAAACGTATCTACGAAAAACAGTGGGGTGTTTACCGATAAAAATTGAAAACAAAACAATCCAAAGAAGAAATAATTCTGGGAATATGAAGTTTACTGTCTCCGCTTCAGTCTGTCCCACTAAATAAAAGTAAAATGCTAGTAACACAACATCGACAGAAACTTTTTATCATTTTAAATTATTAAAGAATACCAAGCTTGAAACACCAAGAAAAAATCAAATGTTTATGATTATGGTAAATGCACTGACACCCATAATATTGCAAGGGAGTTTATCATTAACGAATTAAATAGTATTGAATAATTATTAGTTGACCTTATAGAGAAGAAAATGATCCGGGAGGTTAAAAATGAATAATTAAAAATCTTAACTCTTTATTTGAAAACAACGTTTTGAACCACATTATATGTGCTCTTCGGGGCTTAGTGGTCACAATTATGAGAGTGGGCAAAAAACGAACACACTTAAAAGACCAAGCAATTCCTGTAACCACTAAATCCTGATGAAGACTTGCAATGTGGGCCGAAACGTAGGCTTCAAATAAATATAAGGATTTATTTTTTACTTCTATCCGAACCATTTCGTTCTTCTTAGACGGTCATAGTTTGTAAAATAAAATCAATATCCTGATTAATCATTAGTTTCCGTATGGATATGGAGAAGCAATGGTACGGGTGAGGCCAAAAAATAAATTCCTTTATTAGTTGGTTTCTAATAAATAGTTAATAAGAAATAGTTCTAGTAAACCCATTCGAGACCGATTGCACACTGTGTGTGTAATTGATTTCAGAGGCTATAAGACGGCCTGCACACCGTAAACTAATCGTCGAAATAAGATTTTTCTTGATTTAATGAAATCTGTTAAGTACTAGAAAACAAAATTTGGCACGGTTTTACTGTGTACCAAAAAATCTAAAAACTTGTTTGGTTTTTAAAATTTTAAAAATTTTCTTTGCATTATACTCTGTTGTTTATTATTGAAAGCATAATAACGATTTTATTTTATCTAACTATTTTTGAAATAAATGGTTATAAAATTGTTAATGGCGTATTTTCATTTTACCTTACATTGCACACATCGTGTTCTTCGCATTCATCTTCGCAATAAAAATTTTCCGAGGAGCGAGTTGCACACTCGGTGTGCAATGATCTTATTTTATGTGAATTCACTTACGAATTGGGTGATTTCCATAGTAAACATGTTTTTTTAATTAAAAATGAACGAAATAAAGAAGAAAATCTCGTTCCGAATGGGTTAAGTAATTTTTTACCTCCATACGGACCATTTTCTTCTTTAAAATTAATATGGATTTAATACTTGTATCGAATATAGACTTCTAGGAATATTATGTTGAAGATTTTCTCATTGCGATCAGCTAATCTTAAATATTCTAAAAGCCTCTATTTCCTATATAAATACAAGCTGAAAATGACATGACTTCTTCATCCGAAAAAAAAGGCTTTCAGATTTAATCCTAAATTTTAATTAGAATATAAGTAGTGGGTTTTCAAAACTCCATTTACACTCCTACGTTAAAAACCTCAATTTATATGATAGGTGTGAAAATGTGAGGGGCATACAGTAGCCGTCTTAATATAAATTTTCTTTGAGCACGTATAACTTTCTCAAGTATCTCTCAAGCGCATTTAATTCTGGAATTTTCAAAGGATTAGGGTATATTTTATGAGGGTCCTTATAGGATTTTTTTATCCAATTTAATATTATAGCACATTTCTATTTTAATTTATCCTGAGATATGTGACAACTATAAATTATGTTAATTATATGGCACATGCTTTTAACACAGATCTGATTCAAAGATAAGCGACAGGTTAAATTGCTGTGGAGTGCTCTATACCTCTCAGCTAATTAGATATTACTGATCAATCAACTATGTCAAGGTTAAACTAACCATATCGAAATGGATATTTGCTGAAAATTTGATATCAAATTAAAATATATAACGCGTCTCAGGGATAAACAATATTAATAATATCTTTAAAATATTATAAATACTATTGAATAATATTAGTTTACTTCATAAATGGTGGTAAATGGAAAAAGTTTCAAGGATATAATTTATTAAATCATATTGAGTCATCTTCTTGGCCAGATTTATAAGATACAAAAAAAATTAAAATGATAAATACAAATTGTAAAGAATAAAAATGGATAAAATTAAATATACAAATAACGATATTATGGAAAACTAGATTTATAAGTTGGGATGATTTAAATTATAGAATGAAATAAAGGTATCATTTCAAATACATAAACTAGAATAATTGAGTATGATTAGTGACAATAATGATATAGAAATATTAATGACATAGATCTTATATGCTTTTATATAACATAATATAATAGAATATTATTTTTAATAAATATTATAATATATTATTAATATTTCTCTATATTTCGCCATCTATCCTTTATTTCAAATACCACTAATCAGATTATTTTTTTCTTAATCTATATCTATATAATATGTATGCCTAGCACTGAAGAATGTGGGTCGAAACGTTGGCTTTCAAATAAGTAGTTCAACCTTATTTAAGAAGATATTTCTCTGATCTCCACCTAAACCATTTACTTCCCCACCATAAAAAATAATGACTTAAGCATATTTAATAATTAATATGTTTGTTTATGGTAATATTTATTTAAATATTTAGAAAATAAAAATTAACAAACAAGATGTGAGAAAACAGTAGCCACTCAACTTCTACATTCAATTA
Organism: Troilus luridus; assembly: GCA_964056705.1. Lineage (NCBI taxonomy): Eukaryota > Metazoa > Arthropoda > Insecta > Hemiptera > Pentatomidae > Troilus > Troilus luridus. The sequence continues at coordinate 37,177,032 of OZ057412.1, forward strand.
CTTGTAAAAACAAATTATAATCCAATTTAAATTTAAAACAATATTGCTATACATATTTTAATATTAATTGTGTTGGAAAGTTGAAGAGTAAGAAAACAAAAGAATCAGAGCTTTTAATCGAGGCGAAGAAAACTAATTTCCCTTTATCATTTGAATTCATGTTTAAACATTAGAACCTTGGCATTTTGTTTTATTTTAAATTTATTTATTCATAAACAAACAAAGGAGAACATGCATTATCTTTAAAAGTGGGAAATCACTACCATGATAATATCTGAAAACTCAAATCATTTTAAAAAAACAATATCCTTAATGAGATGAAAATTAACTTAAACTTTTTTTGGTATTGTTTTGAATGTGAGAAATAACCATTTACGTTCTTTCATACTCTCCTCCCACTCCATATATAAATACCAATGTATTATTAATGTGTATAATGGTTCCAAAAGGTCTAGCTACAAACTGAATTGTAGACAGAATCTTTTTCCACAAAGATTGAATTGCTTGTAAACTCTTGTAAAAATCTTCTCACGACATTTCAACGATTTCTATCAAGCTCGTTATACAAAGATATAATTAAATAGTTATTAATATCAGTTAGGTTTATCCTCATTCGATCAAGTGCGAATTATTAAAAAAATTTCCTCCAAAATACGTTTAGATACATTTAATTTTTCTTTGTTAGCATTATGAAATGAAAAAATGAATATAGAATGAAAAAAAAAATTAATAAGTAACTAAAGGAGAAATATTTCCCCATGTTGAAAACAAATATTATATAAATAAGAGTGATAATGCAGAAGTATAATATACTGTCTGAGAGCTAACGACTTTCATGCCATTACCAATAAAAATAATATTGTATATGTAAATTTATTATCATTAATATAACTTTATTTCAAGCATGTCTTATATGCGCACACTATTTTAAACATATTAATTTGTACGACTTTTTTAATTGAGAATATTCGAAACAAATTTAAAAAGGAAAAAAATGAAAAGAAGAAAATTTAAAAGATTATTCTTCGAGATGAAATCACCCAAAGAAAAAGAAAAAAGGTTAATACACTGAATCGGGCTGAACATAAAGGTGCTTACCCAACCATAATCTGGATTGGTATTGTTATTTTGTAATCTTATTTAATTATGTATTCGTTAAGATACAAATACTCAAATATTTGTTGGCAAAAACCCAGAAATAATACTCTTCAGTATTAAAAGAATATATCAAGAAAGAAAATTAATCCATCTTAAATGACAGAATAGCTCTCAGTGATCACAAACACTTCTTGTAATTAAAATGCAGAACAATGCAAGAATAAAGAGAAAGAAAATTCAATAAAATATATAATTCACAAAGAAAAACCTAATTTATAGATCGGCTTAATCACGTCTAAGACCTATTCTCCTGCGATCTATTCATTTATGAGAGATAAATGAAGATGGATAGAAATTTTAGATGGAGGGACCCAATGGATAAGGAAGATAATTCATCCCCAACATTTCGTAGGTTTAAATATAAAAAGGTTAGTTTTTACCCTTAGTAACTAAAACTAACCTTTATGCTAAAAAATAATTTTTAACCAATTTCATAATTACGGTGGGACTAACATGGGACCAAACTTAGATAGAATTTTTCATTTGGAGAAGTAGATGAATTTTTATCCCGAAAATAAAAAAAATTCAATCAAGTTGACAAACATGGTTTTTCTTTTCAAGGTTGATTAATTAATCCCTGAGGACATGTTTTCTCTATGAAGTATCGTCACATTCTCAATTAAAGGGTCGATCGATAAAGTCCTTCTCATATTGCAAGAAATTAATGTTTTTATTATCTTGTACAATGGTGCATCTTAAAACATAAAGTAGTAAAAAATACTAGATTCTGAGTTATTATTACTGAAATTGTTACATTTTTATTTCATGTACAAAAATATATTTTTGATGCTATACCAGCGAATTGTGTTTTTTTTCAAATAATTTACTTCCATGGAACATGATGTTATGTTAATCACCGAAACACGTTTGACGGATCTTGCGAATATGATCTTTCTATCAATCATTGTAGTACTCAATGCTCAGCAACAACGAATTGGCCAAGATCCATAGATTATGACTGTTTTGGATCGTCTGGCTGTCTGTGTAGTTTTATCTTTCAAGGTGGTGGTGGGACTTGTGTTAGCATCGGATTCAAGAAGGTTGACTACCATTATGTTAGTGGTTTAAAGTTAATTTCTGCTGACAAGATAATGATGGAAATATTAGCAAAGAGGTTATTATTATTGTCGTAATGTTATTTATTTATTCACGAATTCGGTTGGATATCTGATTTCGAATAAATTTAGCTTGATTTTGAGATTCCATAAAATTATTAGATTTCCATGGATTTTTTTTCAGAATATTGGAATGGTGAATCTCGAGAATAAGTGATTTAATTTGACAGCAGTTCGTCCTGGGATATGCAAACAATTGAAATCAATTGCAAACAAAGGAATCAGAAGGTTATACCGATAGGTTGACAAAAAATAATTCTACGGTATCATATCTTAAGATCGTAAGGTCTCCAATTTATATTATTTATATATAGGGGTTTATCGAAAACAATTTTTAATTGATGAACCCTTTAATTAGTATTTTTATATATATTTTTTAATTTGGAAAACAAATGGTGAAGATATATGTTAGTAAATATATAACTAAATTAAAGTATTGTTTTTAATTAACAGGAAAAAAAAGTTGATTATTAGTGAAAGCATTCCAGCTTGGAGACCATTAGGGTGAAAATGTATACATTTTTATGCCTGGTGTCGTAACATAATGAAAAATGAAATATCTTGTCATACTTGAATATATTAGTAATGATTTTTAACATTATACTAAGTAAGAAAATTCCTAACGGGCTTCAAAAAGAGGAAGAAGTTATGAAATACACATTTTTTTTTTTAAGGAAAATGACTTTTGATACAAAGAGCTTCTTTCTTTTTTTTAATTACTTGTATTTAATAATGTAACACATATTGGTAAATAACCTGTTCCATTTTATTCCACTTCCTGTAAATAATGATTAATCCATTGTATTTATTGAAGGTAGACAACTCTCAGAACACCTACAAGCAGAACACTGCGGATGCCACTGATTCGAACCCCGTTCGATTACCATTTCCTGCCCAAGTTTGCTCTGCTGATGGAACTGTGACTTGGAGATTGGAGCCGTACCCTTAGGTGGCCCCGACCAATCGAGAAGTTACACCTCGGGGGCCGGGATTGTGATACTGCTGATCACAGGGATCCGCTCAACATCAGAGACGGTTCTGATACCAGGTGCATATCATTCGCTAAGCATGTACTTGTAAGCTTGTGCCAGTTCGATACTTCACTAATAAGTATACAATGCCAAAATAAATAAATAAACATTTTCATGAATGAAATTATCAGAAAGGAATACAAAATATTTGCATACGATTTAACAATGTTAATGGAAATCAAGAACCCTCAAATACTCTCTTTTCCCCCTTAAAGCACTTGGAAGGAACTATTCATTATTTTGGGTTGAGATGGTATCATATTAATTAAAAATAAAAATGTATTTCCAATTTTACAATTAAATTAAGAACGGCGTTATCCAAAGCGATTTTTAAATCCACTTTACAATGAATGTATATTTTTAGGCATGTATATTTTTTTAGAGAATAGTAGAAACCACGGTAAAAGCCATTTTCATTAAATTATTTTTGAAAAACAACATGGAATGTGAAAAAACACAACTTTTCAATTGAGTTAAAAAACTGTTTCAAGGTTCATTCCAAATGACTGTATCCCCAAATGTATTTCACCCGTGTCATTATACGTAGTTTTGAGCCTAATAGATGACTTTATACAAGTTTTATCAAACAATATATTTTAATTGAGTAAGAGAATGGTCCGGGTGGAGGTAAACAAAAATTCTCTTAAGTAGGTAGAAATGTTTATTGAAGAGCCAGCGTTTCGACCCACATTGCAGGTCTTCAGGGCTGTCGAGGGAAAGGTGGGGAGCCCGGTGTGGCTTCGTCGCTGTTGGTTGAGGGTGAGGAAATAAATGGTCGTGACTACTATTCTCTAAACGATACATATGTGCCTAAGAAGCATTAATTTTAAAGTGATTATATTCTCTTCTGAATTTATATTAAAGTGGTTTTAAAAATCACTTCTATATGATATACTATCATATTAACCAGCATGTTTTCTTGCCAAAGAAGCGGTTAAAAGTGAATTGTTACCTTTATATAGTAAACCCCCTTCATCTCACATAAAGAGAGATCTTACGTTTAATTTCATGAACAAATAGAACTAAAATTAGATGGCATCTTTCTATTCAACAAGTTTCAATAAAATTGCACCATACATACATACGAGTACAACGCGATAACAGTCGTATAAACAGAAGTTATGTCGAGCTAACGGGTCATTTAAAAAAAAAAAAACTATGACTTTTACTGTCCCTCACCTAGTCACCTTCATTTCTCTGTTAATAATGCTTATTTCCAAACAACTAAACTTGCTTAATAAACTACATATCTGAGGCATAAATATCATCTGGTAAGATTGCACTCAGCTGTTGGTGAGAAAATCTGGAGTGCTTAAACTGAATAACTTTCTTTTTGATTTTACCGGTTATAATTTCTTTTTTGGAATATATAGAGCTACCTAGAATTAGAAAGGGGCAATCCTACTTCGAGGTTAAGGCTAAGACAAACATTTGTCCAAATAGTTACATAATATTAGTTGTAATATAACTAATTACATTTCAAAGACGTAGTTTGTGAAAGTACAGATGGTTTTATGCCTCAATGATTGATAACACTGGTCAACAAAATTTTCGTTTCCTTCATTTTTTTATTGTTATTGGGTATTTCAATGGCCCTGACTATGAAAAAAATACTGGGAGATTACTAACAGCTTAATTTTGTGAAATATAAAGTTTTACTGTTTTGACTAAAAAATGTGAGAAAATTATTACATAATGTTATCAAAATTTTATTGAACATTATTATCAAATGATCTTTTATAAGATTTCCTTAAAACGACTTAAGGTAGATCTCGTTGCATAGTCCAGCAATAGTCTGCCATTATGTGTGAGTTCCACCTTCCCTGATAACGCTCTTTCATTGCCCGACTATCCTGATGAAATCTTTCACCCTGATCCTTACAAAAATCGCCCAGATTTTTTGGGAATCGGTCTAAATGTGAGTGCAGAAAGTGAATTTGTACGCTCATGTTGCACCCTAGCTTTTGCAACTTCGATAACATACACTCATAACATCGATAAATTATTCATAACCAAAGCAAATGAGTAGCAGGCTTTGGATTCGACTTCAATCATTGATTTGACAAAATCAGGATCTTTCACGAGTTGCCTAATTTGTGGCCCATCAAAAATACCGGCTTTTAATTTTTCTGTGCTTAACCTTGGAAACTTGTGCGTAAGAAAATTGAAACATCAGCCACTTTTGTCAAGCGCCTTCACGAATTGATTCATTATGCCGAGTTTAATATGAAGTGGTGGAAGTATGATGCGGTCTAGGCTAACTAAAGGCACGTTTGTAACATTTTTTGTACTAACTTTCAGCTCTTCCCTCACTGGTCAAACCTTTTGTGACCAATGGTGTTGCTTGTAACGACTGTCCCAGAGACACATAAAACTAGGGAACTTTGTGTACCCCCCTTGTTGACCTAGAAGGAAGTTTACCATTTTTAAATCAACACAAATGGCCCAGTTGTGGTCTTGATACTTAATTTGTTCCATAACCTTAAAAATATTTGTGTATTCTCCTTTCAAATTCGTCGAATGTGCAATAGGTTTGTTCGCCTTCACAGAGATTTGGATCATCGGAGGATTTAGATGTGCTGGGCGATTTTAATTGAGGTCGTTGAGCAGAAGATAAGGTAGGATATGATTTACTTACTGATACACTTATTTCGATTTCCAGGGTTAATTCCATTTATTTTCACAACGCAGAAGTAGCAGTCGTCATGATGGTGTTGAGGTTCTCGCCAAATACGGGAGTTACGAATTTCACTGCATCTCTTTTTCCACTGGACCATACCCGTAGACATACAACATATTTTCGGTAAACAATATGAGGAACCCATGGCTTGTCCTGATTGTATAAATCTATTTTGAAGTATTGATGATATGCAGTTTTTACAAAGTCCGATGTAGGTTTTCGATATTTTTCAAATATATATTTGCCACAAATATAGCAAAAATCTGGATTAAGCACACAACACCGTCTGGACGAACACATATCGAAAAAAAACAACAGAATATATTTTACTGTCCAAAAGAAAATCTAAGTAAAAATACTAAATAATGTTAATAAGCTATAAATAAAAAACAAAAGCTGATAGAGAAACATTGTTGTCATATTTACAACATATATTTCAAATTGAGTTAGAAACTACAAAATAGTCACAGGAAACAAACAATTTCTTTGTTTTTGTTGGCTAGTGTAATCAATTTATCAATCAGCAAAATGGGAGGGAAAGTGCTAGGCCTCACCAAGTTAGTTTAACGTTCCACCTCCATTATTGTTTGGAAGTGAACAGTGCCTGCAGTTGGACTATCCTTTAAAAACATTGTACGTTTTTTAATTCTCAGTCACATTGTTACCACAAAAAATTTCATTATCCTGGAGGCTAATCAAGTTGTCGTTTGATGATTCGCTGTTGTATGTATTTCTGTAGCGAGCTTACTCCCAGCATTAAAAAAATTGAGGATAGAAGAGCATTTTTTTTTTAATTAAAAAGGAAATCGCTAAAAAAAAAGACAAACGTTGGTACACGACTCATGTTACATGACATATATTACTAGAGCTATTTTGGAAATCATTCAGCAGGTTGTCGCTTCGAGTTGTTGTCTCTCAACATTTCATTCGTTCCCTTTTAATGTTTTCTTCAAAAATATAAGTTCAGTACATGAGCTTTGTTATAGAAAAAAAAATTTAACTATGGGAAATGTATGTACTTGAAATGGACATTTCAACAAACATAAATCATCCATTCTTCGATATGTTAGTTGAAACTTTTATTTCTTGATGAAATGATTATCGAAATCTACTCAGTACACATAATTACATTCTTTTTCATACTAAAATTCACGATAACTTGTGTTTTTGGAAAATATTAAAAATGAAACGGACAAACAGTTAAAACTTGTTTATGCAACTCAGTCCGAAGCGACAACCTGAGGGACAGATACCGCTATTTAAAATTAAATAACTTTCCAATAAAAAAATTGTTTAATGGTGACAATTAAGAAAATCTGATATAACTAATCTATTATCTATTATTTAACAATAGCTAATCTTTGACAATAATTTTGATTCAAATAAATAATCAATAATCGTCCAGAAAAAACTTTAAAATTAAAACAAATATTGACAAATTTGGAAGTATCAGATTATTACAAACACCTTTGAACACCTCTGATACAAATGGGGTAATAAAGATGGAGTTGTACTTCAAGTTTCCCCTTTTTCAATAATATAAATGTTGATATTAGAATCAAAGGTTTTAGAAAATCAATCTAAATATAATATTGTACAAGTTAATGAGGACCTCATAGGATAATTTTGAATACGATAAAAGCAGAGTTTTGCATAACGGCGGCCGCACTGGAGGCAAGCTTTGCCCTTCCTAATCCAAACTAATTCCTGAACTGGGGCGACGCTTCTAACAATTCTCATTTGGATCTGCTCTACTCTCCCTAATTGGTCGTAATCCCAATAAAAAACAAGTAAAAAAAAATCGTCGTAGACTGTTTTGAACTAATTTGTATGTTAAATAGCTTGATTTTGTTATGAAAACACTAATAAAAAAAAAGACTAAAAATTCTACTTGACATATCTATCTATATATATATATGGCGCTACAACCCGGGGGTGGGTCTTGGCCTCCTCTAGGAGCTTCCACCATCCAGCTCGGTCCATTGCTGCTGCTCTCCAGTTCTGTGTGCCTAGCAGTAGCCTGGAGTCAGTCGCCACACTATCCATCCACCTCAGTCTGGGTCTGCCTCTCCTTCTGGTATGGTCAATCCTATCCTCGAGGACTCTTTTAGGAATTTCACCTTCCTCCATCCGTATCACATGGCCGGCCCAACTTAATCTTCCCAGTTTTATGAAGTCTACGACGTTCAAGTCATTATACAGGGCGTATAACTCCCGGTTCCATCGTCTCCTCCAAGCTTCTCCTTCTTTTACGGGGCCTTATATTCGTCGCAAAATTTTCCTTTCGAATATAAGGAGGTTGTTCTCATCAGCCTTTTTCATCGTCCATGTTTGTGAGACATAGATTAACACCGTTCTAATCAACGATTTATATACTTTAGTCTGCCTTATTTATATACTTTAGATTGCTCCTGATCTGCCTACTCAAGCCAAAATAGCAACGGTTGGCTGCCGCATCCGTTTTCCTATTTCTTTGGAGATGTTGTTGGTCGATGTTACGAGAGATCCGAGGTAGGTGAACTCCTGCACTCTTTCAAATTTGTAAGGGCCTATTTCTAAATGACTTCCACCTTGCTGAGCTCCGTTGGCCTTTACTACCATATACTTCGTATTAGCCTCATTCACCTCAAGGCCCAAGAGCGAAGCCGCCTGTTGTATTGCCAGAAAAACTTACTCAGCACAGCTTTCGACCATGCAATTATATCAATATCGTCTGCAAAGCCCAGGATCTGGACACTACTTGACATACGTTGTGTACTCTTTCGATAAAAAATGCCTTCTCTAATCATATATATCATAGCAACGGTAAAATATTGAATAAAAAGCAATCCTAACGGTTAAGGTTTCTAATGCTATGCTACAACTCAATAGAATAGTGATACCAACGACAATTAATATTTAAAATTAATTATAGTTAAATAATAATAATGATGAAATTAAAATCGAGTGATTTAAAACGGAGTAATCTACACATTTTAGCTGTTAATGCTAAATTGCTGCTAAGACTAATCGGACGGTGCTACAGCGGGAGCCATACATTTTTCCAATCCAGGTATAATTAGAATACATATCTTTAAAGGGTACCTGACATTGCAGAGGCTTGGGACCGCCATTTTATGTCTCCTCCGAGGGATGGCATAAATAAGGATATTTTACTCCCTTTAAAAAATCTTAATGCCATCTGCTACTGACCCACGATCTAGGGCATTGTAGGTTGTTATTCAAACCACTGGATCATAAGTGAAACCTAAATATTTTAGTTAACAGTTATTCGGTTTTTGGTAATGCAAATTGAATTTGTGATCGAGCGATTGAAAATCAATTAATTTCCTCTTTAAGAATATTTTCGATATTGAGGTACTTTATAATGGCATAAGAGATACTAGTTAGATATTAGTTTCTGAAAGAACAGACGATTATAAGTCTCAATGATTGAAATCTATTTATTCTATTTTTGTGTCCGGTTTTGTGTTGCAGATGCGATTTTTAAAAATAAATTGACTTTTATTATAAATTTAAGTTTCTCAAGAGGGCGTGGTAGCTTAGAGGCCAGACCGCTATGTTGCTATGCCGAATGTTCCGATCCGGCTGTGGCGGATAAATTATTTAATCTGTTAGACCTTGTGGGATCTAAAGACCTTCCTGGGGCCCACCCAGCCTCTATAAATAAGGTGAGTCCCCTTAATTAGCGGAAAAACCTAGCAGTTGAGCGGGATCCCGGGCAAATACCACCCTGTACAACCGCAATCCTAGAAACAGTACAGAATTTAACATGCACTGAACCCAAGACTCATGGGCTTAAAGTGGTAAGTTTTTTTTTTGTTTTGGGTTTGTTAGAACTACATTACATACTGTGGTTGTTATTACTGACATGTGGTTATAAAAAAATCACATTAATAGAAACCCCGTTGTTGCCTATAGGGTTCTTAAAAGCAGTTATTGAGGATGTTATGCAGTTGAAATGCAGAGCACCGCGAGAAATTCATTCCCTTTCCGGTTGAAGAGAGAAAGGATTTCCGCGAGACGAATATCAGTGCTGCCACTTCATCTGACATTTTTATGCTGTTCCTCTTCTCCATTCCCCCCCCCCAACTTTTAAAAGAGACCACACAATTTCCAAAGACTTTCACTGACATATTGTCTGTTTCAAAGGATTTCCCTTCTTTTTTTTTATTTCCTTTTTCTTTTTAATTTCCTTTTGCTGCATAAGGAAAAATAGAAAGCGTTCATTATATATAATATCTTTTCGTTATTGTATGGGATATTGTTAAAAAGAATTTTAAGAAAAGTTAGCTGAATTTTTCAATAGCTATAAGAAAAATGTTGACGTCATATTATATTATACATTCTTTATGGAGGAATGGTTAACTTTTTATTTTATTAAATATGAAATATTTTGCCCAAAGTTAATTCATTTTCACCTGTACTACTCCATTTAATACCGAAAAAGATTTTAATTTGAATCTGAATAGTAAAATAACCGGTCTTTAAGTTTGCGGACGGTTTGGTACTGTTGGGTGAAATCGCGGAAACCACAAAACTTAGGCTTTATAAAATAAAACTCGTTATTGGGCTTAGTAACGAACGAATTACTAAAAAGGAATAAGCGCTGTGCCGACTGGTAAACGTCTAAGGGGTAGACCGAGGCATAGGTGGGACGATTGCATTAAGAGTGATATGGCGGATTTGAGTTTGGGTCGCCGTGGACGGAAGTTTGGGAGCACAGATTAGTGGTATCGGCATCGAGCCTTCGGGTTCCCTATTAAATATTTTTTCGGTGAATCACTATTTTTATTCATTTCATCACTTACGTTACGTATTGATTTTGTTATCATTCGTTTTTTTGAATTGTCTCCCACTATAGAAGCAATTTTAAAGACGTATTCACATCAAAACTTTAAGAAAACTTGTTGTTTAAGGTACCAGAAAATGGAATAAAAATTTATTTTTACAAAATAAAAATAATGTATATATAATTATGACATATTATGTGAAGATCCTGTTTCAGGATCTCAACACAAAAAACGACGCGACTCAACCTCTACTGTTGACGAGATACGGATGGTGATTAATGTTTTGACAAGTGATTTATATTGAATTTAGTTTAAAATATCAGGGATTGGTATCGTTTTCCAATATGATCTTTTCTGAAGTCAGGAATACCAAGGAAAAAAGAAAATCTTATTTAACCCATACCTACACCCCCGTAACACCCATAACTATCGTTTCGCTTGGGCACCTCATTAATATACAAAATGAATTATTAAGATTGATTCTCTATTAACTGGTTGTGATTAACGACACGATAAGAGAACAAATGCGTTTATGGCAATACGCCATTTTCAACATATGCCTAAAACTAAAATAGGCCCTTAGCTGTATTAACTGTAATGACTTCTCAATAAAATTTAAATATGTATTGGTAAAGAGAAATTAATAGGCGTTCTTTATCAAAACGCCTACTAAAATGTAACGAGTTCACACACGATATTGTGTTATCAAGAGGTTCCGTATGATTTTATTATCATACTATAAACAATAAGATAATATTGTGGCCACTAATTTGTTTTGTTATTAATTATATTTACTTCAGAGACTAATTTATTAGCATAGATGTATCATGATTGCGATGTCTTAAACATATTCGAACTATCATTCTTAACATTAAAAATTACTTGAGATAACCAGTTAAGCTGCTTAAAGGTGGTGGAGGCCCGGGTTCTTGCAGGGCCGTAGATCCAGAATAATAATAATAAAAAATATACTTGTAAATATAAAAATTAAATTAATTGTTATTTTTATGGTAAATATTTTTTAAATATTTTTGATTTGAAGAGAAAAGATTGATGAACATTCTTCCCCGTACATACATCGCAAAAAATGCGAGAACACGGGGATATTGGATCAGTGAAGAGGACGGATTTGTCTGACTTGGATACGACTGCTGGTAGCTCAGTGGCTTAGAGCACTGCTATGGGGAAGCAGACGACCTCGGGTTCGAACCCCGGCGAGGGCAAATCTTAGGGGCAAAATAGAATTTATAGAAAATAAATCAATGCTAAAGGCAGTTGAACTGGGGGTTGTTTCACAAAGGGAGCAAAAAAAAAGAATGATAATGGTTACCTGGCCGGAGCAGGTAGCCACCGATAGCCCAAGCAAACGGTACATGATAAATTTGTAAGAATGAACCAAGGTCCCGTCGTCTATACTCGGCTTTAGCAAATAGATAGAAAAGCAGTGCGACGGCATATATCGTCTTTAACACTGAGGGCGTGTGTGATGCAGCACGGCGTACATCGTCTTTAGCAATGGGGGTTCCTTTGTGCCGGCATATATCGCCTGCCAGTTTTAGAGCTAATAAAAATAAATTATAAATAATATATTGACGTATGTCAACAAAATCCTAATCAAAATAATGTTCAATGAACATTCCTCCCCATGTATACATCGCAAATCTTTTCCCTTCAAAACAAAAAAAATTAAAAATTAATATGCTCGTTAAGTTGATAAATAACTTACAGTGCAAATAACATCCCAGTGTCCATCCTTGAAAGTATCTACTCAATAACTAAGCAACTTAGGAAAAGTGTGAATTCACAAGAAAAAAGTGATAAAGATAATTTAGGTCGGTGAAACCTATAATGAGGTTAATCCTAAAGGCTACTTAACATAATCAGGTTTAGTGTCCAAGTTACGATTAAGAAATCTGTGTTAATACTTTGAGAGTCAGCTATCAGATGCAGATCAGTCAGGGCATTTTACAAGAACAGAATTAACATTGAAAATGGCTCCTCCAGTTTGCATATTTTCCAGAAGGTACCATCCAAATTATTCTGATGAAACCTACATAACATAAAATCATAACACTAAATATTAGGTAAAACATTCTTAGGTCTTGGTCGTTCTCTCAATTAATGTTTATTGAATAGGTTCGAATGCGTTCCTAGATCTCTCATACTTATTGTCCTAAAGGATGCCAGAAGTATATATTATATATATAATTATTATAAGTATATTGTTATCTAACAACAAATTTAATTATTAAAAAATATATATTTATACTATGAGAACACGAATAACATTATAAATCATTGTAAATAAATAAAACATACAGATAGGTACGGTATTTAATTTGTTAGTAAATGTTAAAAGGAATTTGCCACTACGGTGATTAAATAGTTTAGTCGAATTTAAAAAAAAAATAGTTTGTTGTACTTAAGGTAGCGAGATCGTACAAAGAAAGTCAATAAGAAGGTAAACTAAGCTGCATTTTTTACAGGTATAAATCAATCATAATATTTCTTTAACCTAGAGATTAAAATGCAGAGCCTTTTTTTTTTACCTAAAATTAATAATTAAATCATCAAATTATACGATGTTCTTTTTTAATTAAACCAAAAGATCGAATTAATTAACATTAAAGAAAAACTAAAAATAATATACCTAATATTATAAAAAAAAAAATAAATAAATAAATTAAAAACTCTTCAAGAAACCTCTTCAAATATCCGAATATATCAGGAGAGCAAAACTGAATGCAGTGCTTTAAGTGTATAACATTAAAAGATGAGGATAAAACATAGCATGATAAAAGTGATAAAGCACTGAATCAAGTTGGGAACTAAGCGGAAAAAAAAGCACTTTATAAGTGTGCATGTCGTGATACCATCGCAACAACTATCAAGACAGAATGCGCGGCCGACCTTCAGTCCACCGTCAGTAATGGCGGTCATTTTCAGGACCAAGTCTTTTTGTTCTTACGCAAGGTTATGTCTATAGTTATTTTTCAGACATTAAATATAACCTACTTCAACACGCATCACTTCAAATATGAAAAATAATGAAGATATTTTTTGCATAATATATTCCTGCTTAGGTTTAATATGAATAGAAAGCAAGTGCTGTATATATGTTGAAAATATATACTTATCAAAACTAGATTATCGTACGGAAAAACAGACTTTACAGCGAACAGTTCCAGACCCGTGATTAAAAAAAATTTAATCATAAAAAAGATTAAAAGTGAGAGGCCAGGCAGTCCAAATTTTACACTAAAAAATTAAACTATATATATATATATATATATATATATATATATATATATATATATATATATACACACACACACACACACAAATAAGACCTTTTTGGGCGCAGAACTTAAGCGTTCAACAATGTGTACACACACAAGTTACAAACAACTTTATTTTGATTTTAATATTTACCATATGTAATTTTTTTTTTTACTCCATCCGGACTCTTTTCTTCTTTCATATATATATATATATATATATATATATATATATATATATATATATATATATATATATATATATATATATATATAAGGTCAACTATCAGTGGCGGATTATCCGTAAGGCAAACTAGGCACGTGCCTAGGGGCGCGTAGTTACAAGGGGCGCGCGAGCTCAGAATTTTTAAATAAATAAAAAAAATAACATATCGCGCATTAGCCTAAGTACAAGGGCCCTGATCTACTAGTCTAGGATGTGACGATACAACGTCACCGTAATTACAAAAACAATCAGTTAAAATTAAGATGGCCATTTATGGCCGGTACAGGGGCGCCGATAAAGTTATTGCCTAGGGCGCTCTGGACCTTTAATCCGCCACTGTCAACTATTGTTTTCAAGTTACAAACTATACAATCCGATATTCTAAGAAATGTTGTCAATGCTCCTAGGCACTCGTATATTTCGAATCACAGTATAAACAATGACATGGACATTCTAACAGTGAAATTTTACATTAACGACAAATCCACATTCCGCAGGTGGGGGTCGCCTACAGTGACATTAAATGAACAAACAACAAACATTTCGCAGGTCAACACAAAACCACCACGTGTCCTAGTTCTTGCTCTTTCCTCCTTTACCTAATAAACCGGTGAGCCTGGAAGATTTGAAATAAAATGGCCTAGAGACCTGATAATTGGCTACATATCTACATTATTCTGATATATTCATATCGAACCCAGAAGTCATTAATATAATGCAAAAATATACTCTATTAAAAATTTAAAAAAAAAAATGGAAACAGTTTTAGAAAAAAAATCCTTTGAATGACATAAGTGCGATCCAAGTCTTTATTTAAACATACGATTTGAATGGTGGTTATTCGTAAGAGCAAATATTAGGTAGCTTTGTTAATAATCGCATTTTAAAAAAATGTTTGTTTGTTTAATTTCTTGGCTGTTCTATGAATTATTATTAATTGTTTTTTTTATCTCTTATTTATTTATGATTTAATCATAAACTTATCAGAAGGAAAAAATCACATAGGTATTCACTGCTAAGCATACGATAAATATAACATAGGATAGAAGCGATTTATAAATCATGATAAGGAATAATAAAATGCAAACATCAGAAAGCTATTCCAATGTATCATTCATATTAATGGTAATTATTTACTCCAGGTCTATATTTATCAATTGTCTGCTTTACTACAAAACTGTAATATAATGCGAAGCTAAAACGTTCTGGGACGCTTCATTAAACTAGAGTATAACGGAGTGTATTTAGCGCATTGTGTATTATGTAAACATTCAAACGTTTATTATTATGTTACATCACAGAGCTATGTGATTCTGTCCTCCAGGAAGACAAAAGCTAGGGCACGAATTCACGTGAAATAACTCCATTCCTGTCTGTTCCACATTTATGAAACAAGAATGAAAAAAAAATATTTTGTGGGGAGTGGCAATGAGAATTAAATTACAGATATTAGGTTTGACCAACATGGCAACACGCAACATGGAATGCTTTGACTGACTGATGCCTATTCCTTACTACAAATCACAGAAGTTAAAATTAAAGCCTTATCATAAATAATGGATTGACTTATCCAGTCAACGATTTTCCACTTAAATATAAAAAAAGTGCCACTGGATTTACTAATCTGACGAAACTAAGGAAGTAAAAGATATTTTCTATGGTGTTGATTGGAAGCATAAGTTTGCTAGGATAACCAAATATCTATGACTACTAATTTTGTTATTTTCCAGACCAATGATTCGAAATATGAATAATCTAAAGGGGCAATTCTTTAAAAATAATGAGGGATTTTCAAAAATGAACTTTCACATTTTTCTCTACTTTAGTCAAGCAATTTTGTTTAACACGAAATGTTGTCATCTTATATTTTGCTTGGTTTTATTTCGGTTCTGAACTTGAAGCTTCCGAAGCACAAAGAATAGCATAAACGAGCGAAAAAATGTGAAAAATTAATTTTTTGAAACATGTATTCTTTGTTTGAAGTTCGTAAAATGTATCGTGAACGCCTCATAAATTATAAAATGTGTATTCATTAAAATGATTACCTCTTTCATTTGACATTACGTATTTAGTATTTTTATTGCTGTCGATTTCTACTTTGCTGAGGAAGTAATAATAATTTAAATAAGGGTTAACATCCGACCCCCGATTGAAAAGAACCCTATTGACTTGCATGACCATTTAGAGTTCGCAACGAGCAGAAGAGAACAGCTGTTTGCTAATTCATGCAGTAATAATTTAAATTATAATAAGGCACAGACCTCAACAGAAAGGGCTGGGTGGGTTTGGATCTGTTAGGCAAGCGTAGGGTTACTGGAATAACAATACTGTAATATCTATAATGCGGTAATAAATTTAAAAATTTCAATAAATAAGAATAGTTCACCATGCAATTCAAGGCATATTATTTACCACAAATTGAGATATAAATGATAATCCCTGTACGATGTCGGATTCTCGTTAAAGATTCCAATCCTAATTATACCTGGATAGGCAAAGTGTAGGACTCCCATCGTAGCATCATAATATGAATAAAATAGCGGCATAATGTGAATAAAATTATAAACAATAAGGAAGGATCTACTAACAATTTGATTAAAAGATTATTTGTTTTAGAGAAGGTAGAGAGAGAGAGATGGAGGTTAATGGAAGTAGGAGTTTAATTGTAAAACGATAGGCTGGAATCATTGAAGTACCTTGTAAGGTTTTTCAATGTATCCTGTCAAGTGGATTGAGCGTTAATAATATAAAAATATTCCTTTTTTATTTCCACTTTATTATATAGATGTATAATTAAAACTAATATATTACGGTGGAACTCCGTTAAGTCAAAGCAGCATAAAGTGAAGTTTAATGCTTAAACAAATGATAATCCATTTCTATTCTTGAGTTGTACACAATTTTCATTTACAACAGAACGGGACTAGAGTAGACGTGCTACTGAATATAAATAAATTCACAAATTTAGATAATGGTGGAGGAAGTAGAAAATGACATCGATTCTTCCGAAACTGAGCAAATAACACAACGACTAAAATAGTCTATAGAACACATATTTATAAACACATGAGAAAAATAACCACAAATATAAGCAAAACTGCAGAGGAAGGTAGATGACAAATATAAACATATCGACCATTCCTCATCCCTCTACCGTGGCTGAGCAAGATATAGGATTATTAAAATTCTAAATTGGATAGCAACATCAATATTTATCCAATAACTATCCATTTATTTAGCTCGGTATGTTTTTAGGTCTTTTGACAAATCAAATGATATAATATAACATGATATCCAACAACAACTACAACATACATTATATAAATGAAAAATTTAGGGGATTTAATACAAATATCATACATATATATAAAAAATATATCGTGGATTGCCAATAAAATACTTCAAGGTATTAAAACTTAAGTATTTATAAAGAAGAAAAAATTAGAATCCTAATCTGAGTTTGAGTAGAATTGTAAAACAGTTAATACCGATCATTATGTTCTATACACACACACACACACACACACACATAACTAACTGCTCGGCTCAACAGTCTTTGCAGGACCAAGCCTTCCTAAGCTTCCTCAAAACCTCTAGCTCCGTCACCTTTCATAGTTTTTTCAACTTACATCCCCCTTGATGACTAAGGGTTTGAAGTCTATTCTTACAGATGGGGTGGTCAGTCCTGTCCAACCCCTCAAGGGTGTCTAACCTGGGGAAAGTGATCCTAATGTGTGTACTCTAAGTATCCGCCGTCTGTAGTGTTGGGGTGTGTTTAGTTGATGTTAGTAGTACACACTTACATATAATTTTTAAATAAAAATTTCATTACACAGAACAAATCTTAACAAAAACCCTTCGTCATTAATAATTGACTTATATCTCATCAACAATAATAATAAAGAAAGGTTTTTTTGGTATTTCTATATCGTATAAAATATAGACTACAAAAATATGGTATATAATTATTATGATGTTTTCTATTAACATTATTTAAAAATGTATTTTCTCAATAAAGAAACATCTTATTTCATGTACATCTGATTATAACTATTGAAACAAACTCACATAGAAATATACATACCTATCAAGACCAAGGTATAATTCATCATATTGGGACCAAGCTAAGACTCGTAGCTAATTGAAAGTGACAAAGCTAACCTTAATTCATCTCCGTCCTAACCTAATGGAGGGGCTGCCTCGGGGGGTCTAAATCCTGGTTTGGGAGCACATGTTTGTATGTGGCTTCCATCTAAGTATGTAGCTAACTATGTAGTAAGTAGCTACGCAATTCCTATTGGGTACATACCAAAGTAAGTGGATTTGAAGCATTCGTTTTCATATGTTGTTATAAAATGGAAGAAACTAATTAAATAGAATATAAAATTAAATAATTCTAGAACTCCAAAACCAGCTAACCACACGGTGATGGTGAAACTAAGTAGAGAATCAGCGAGTTTTTGTTGCTTCATCATCAAAACTATATCGGACGTGGCTGATAATGCAGGATTTAACATTGACTATTTTTTAATTTTATTTGAAAGGTTATAATATTGAAAATAAACTACCAAGCAACACCATTGACTGCTTAAGAAGTGGTAAAAAGAAACGAAACAATTATTTTTTCGTTCCAGAATAGCCTAGTATTTTTAAATTTACTACGATACAATGCATGGAAATGATGCTTTAGGTCAATACGAATATTCAATCAATGATTTATTATTCAAATATTAAATTTGAATTATAAATGTAACATACGAACATTGTTTAACTTGCATTGTTTGTTTATTCATTTAGCGTCACATTATGCAGCTATGGCAAATCGGACAATTGCACAATGGGTGCCCTAAATTTTTACTACCCAGCTATAATTAGGATGGGGATGTTTAACGAATGGTTAACACCGCACAGGTCCCTTCCCAACGACGGTATTACTAACGATGTCTTGAAAAATTGATCTCGAAAAAACGTAGGGCTATCAGGAGGTCTTGGGCATAGTAAGTTGTTATGGTAACCGTTGCACCACAGGTGACCCTAATGAATTCGTATTTATTTATTGGTTCTTATTCAGTTCATTATAGTTCATTTTGAGTTAGTTTAAGTTAATGAAAGCTTTAATTGTTAATTTGTATGCATTTGTGAGGTTTATATGGAGGCATTAATTCCATACTTTCCCATGGCTCACATATTATTTAGTGTTCATACATTTAGTGTTCATAATGTATAGATCATCTATAATACTATATATAACCATTATTATATAATATTAATATATTATTTAATATTCAAAAATTGCCTTTTTACATTTTTGTCAGTTTAGTCGAATAATTTGACTAGTATAACGATTTTCTGGATTATTTTTCATAGTTTCAGCCAGTTCTGAACCTGAAGTGCCATCATAACGTATGACTTGACTAGCGAAAAATGTAAAATTGTAAAGTTTTGAAATTTAGGCGTTCAGTTTTTGATGCTGAAGGACTCATATATATATTGTAACATAAGCGTCGATGATCCAGCGAGCATAAGGTCACTCGCTATTATGTAACCTAACCTGGAGGACACGAGGGATATCCATAGCAACATGAAATAGCTGTTTAATTATCTATTGTGCCCGGACCTTTTGTCTAAGCTATTCACGCCCGGGCTGGCAGATACATTATAAACCTCGCCTTCCCTATCCGCTCCTCTTAGGACATTGGGCCGATTTAGTAACATAATTAAAAGGAGGATAACACAAGAGACAAGGTTGGCATAATCAATATTATAATGTGCTATTTCAGGTCATTTGCTATTTTTACTGGTTTTAAGTTTATTTACTTATGTGTGGAACTACTCGTAAGTTCACAGACGCATTCATAACTGATAAAAGAAAAGGCTTTTATTATTTTGTCGATAATAACATAATAATAGGATAGATGGGAATTCTTTGACTGCACCAGGTGCATTTTAAAAGAATTTTTTTTTTTTCGAAATCTCCGTTTATTCAAAAATAATATTTACAAGAATGCTTCTTCCATATCTATTCATAACTTAAATTGATTGCAAAAAGTTCATTTAGACGAGAAAGAATACAAATGATAGTGGGAAGTGAACCATATGCTGTAAGTCTGTAGAAAACCCTGGTTGCTAATTAGAACAGACTTATTAAGACAAAATTAATTCAAGTAGGTAGAAGTCTCCGATTATATATTTACTTTTTCAATAACTAAAGGATTTACTCTTCAGAAATAGTGCTACAGGAAACAAACAAATATTTAAAAAAAAACATACTTAGGTATACTTCGGTTTCTAATCAGTTTGTGACACACGATAGTCTAATAATTTCGTTGTTATTCTCCTGCACGGCGGTATTCTTTTATTTCTTGGATATTCATCGATATTCCAAATATCGAGAATATATATGTGTGTGTTATTTATTCACCCTCTTGACGGTTTTTAAAATTATTATTTTCTCTGGGTTTACGAAATAAACGACTGAAAATCTATAGTAAGTCCTTTATGAACATACGGGCCAGAACTTTGAGGTTCAGCAAGGTGCCTACGCTTAATATATACACAATACCATCTGAAATTATAAAAAATATTCTAAATTCACCCAGATATATTCCGCAGTACACAGTATACACAACGCAACTATGAAATCTTACATTAACAGCAAATACACATTGGAAGGTCAACACAAAATCACTACAATCTCCAACTTCTCGCACTTTCCTGGTTTTCTATGGAATACATAATATAATATAAGTATGATTTCAGTAGCGTTAGTTGGATTTTTCATGATGTACAAACGAAGGATATTTTTTCATCCCGATTAGTGCTCAACTATTTACAAAAGGAAGTACTAATTCTGACAGGAAAAGATTCCCTTGTATTCCTTAAAGAATGACAAAGAGAGAGTAGCAATATCTAAATACAAACAGTTATCGAAATACTTCTAAGAACAGAGAGGAAAAGTTGTTTCCCGGATGGACATAACACGGATATGAACTTTTACATTGATATAGGCGATGAATTCTCATTCTCTTGCTCTCCTAACATTGTATATACCTTGTATTACAACATACACTTACAGTGCATTATTATAGAAAACGCGCCTATTCAAGAAAATAAGGTGGAAGATTTGATGAAGTTCAGTCAAAGTAGTTGGCTACGAATCGTTTTACAATCAGATTCTCTATTGATCCACTGATTTGAGACATCAAGAGGAGAAATGGAGACTGAATGATACACACAAAAATGGCAAAGTGACACGATTTTTTATTTATTTATTAATTTTTGTTACAGTATATTGAAATAATTATTAAATTCAAGTAAAAATAAAGGTTTAATATTTGAATAGTAATATTCTGCCTTTTTTTATTATTAGATATCTATTTAGATGTAAGAATCGACATGTAAAAAAACTTGGTTTGTTGCATAATTCAACATATCAATAGCATAATTCAACGCCTAAATATTTAATTATATTTATTGGGTTGTAACAAATGAAATGTCAGTGAAGGTGTAAATTTAAATTATTAGCAAACAAATTATTAAACAATACTTTTATTGATCAAAATAGGATCCTTCACATTCAATACACTTCTCCCAATGTGAAACCAGCATTTCTATCCCCGCTCTGTAGAAATTAGGTGTCGAGGAAGAATCGAATTCTTAGAAGGCCGGTTTCATGGCATTTTCGGTGTCATTTTTTTTAATTCTTAAAAAATTATCCAAACAACGAAAAAAGTAAAAATCAGTTGGAGAATATAGTGGGTGAGCTGCTGGGCCTCGGTTAATTCATGTAGTACCCATATTTCCAGCTTTTTTGTCTTACCAAGCTCCTTAAGGTGCTTGGAAACAGTCATGGCACTTGCTCTAAAATGTGAACCTAATTCACGAGTGGTTTGGGAAGGTCCCGCTTCGACCAGCTCTTTCAATTCTTCGTTGTCCAACTTAGTCTTCGGCCTACCACGTTCTTTGTTGGTAAGGTCATAATCCCCAGACCGAAATTTTTTTAACGAACGGAAGATTGTTCTTTCGCTCACTGTATCTACACCGTAAACAATATTAATGTTTCGGAACGCCTCCGTGACGCTATGGCCAAGCTTGAACTCTTAGAGAAAAATTATACGAATTTCCGCGGAAGACATAATTTTATTCTTATTTATTTTTAAAACGTTGCTTCACTTTCAAAAGGCAAAGTAAGACTGATTATGAAAAAGGATTAAATGACCTTTCAAACGGTATACATAACATAATTGTTTTGTACAAATAATCTAATCCCTAATTAAAAGAAAACTGTAAATAAGCGAAACTGACATTTCATCCGATACGAGCCTAAAACTTAGCACAGATAAAGGACATCAGATTAATTCTTTACACTACATATTCTTTTAATTTAATTTTTTAAGGTTTTACTACTCGTTACTTTTTTAGATTTTCCAATTCCTAATAAAATAGTGTCATGCCTAAAATAAGTAATGCAATTTTAATAAAGAAATTAAATTAAATTAAAACATTCTTGTGCAGTAAGTGTTTTTACAAATCAACTCCCTGCGCTAAAGTTGTCCTAAAAACAGCACAGCCTCTACCATGTAGCGAGCACAAGGTTCTTCATGAGTTCTACAGGGTAACTGGTGCTACACTATCATTTATCAAACTTGACACAAATTTATTTAATTTTGTAAAATTACAAAAGAAATAACTTATTTTCTGGTAAGTATAAAAGTAGCCGATTAATGTAGTCTAGTGACTGAGACATACTCTTGAAAAGTTTTTTTTTTTTTAGAAGAGATAATTTTAAGAATATTAATTAATTTTAATAAGAAGTAAAAACAATAAGAAATCGTAAATAAGTGTATAAGGGATATTATTACGGAATTTATACACGAAAATTTTAAAATACATCGCCTCTTCAAAAGAACCTCCTAACTCAAAAAACCTAATTTTTCACTAGAGGTAATTAAAAGTTCCATGTGAGTTGAAAAACAAAAATTTGAGTATAGGTAAAGTAAAACAGTTCTATTGTAATGAGGATATTGAAATTCTTGGTCTTTATCTAAGTCATTATTTCCATAAATCTTCAAGTTCAAACATGATACAACTCAAAATATGACTTTATTAAAAAAAAAATTTTATAAATGGAATATCAGACATGTCGTTCCCGAATTAAAAACCTTTAATCAATACAATTGCTACTGAAGGGTTATTAAGAAATGCCAAAATTTCAATAATGACGTTGTCTGTTTGAAAGAGCGATGTGTTAAAAATCCACTGTTCAACGTAACATTTACTTTTTCAAATTCATATCATGCCATGCATATATATTTCACCGAGGTAAATAAAAATGTTGTATAAAGGGTTTCCCTACAAATACTTTGATAAGCAAACAGACAGGAGAGGAAGACTTCGCTCTACCTTTGTCCGTCAGGAGTAACAACCTGTCAGTCGGATCTTCATGACTGGCCTCATCTCCCTTGATGATGCCTCAGATGAAACCCCGTCAGTCTTCTGCTGAGGACCAGTGTTCAAGACAGCTGATGAGGGCCACGGTCAAGGCTTGATTGCATGCAGTTATTTAACTAGCAGTTAACAAAACTCTAAACTTCGGTCAGCATTAACGTTTCAATGATCAATTCGTAATTTGGTATATAAACTTCACATGGGCGAATTACCTTGAACTTCGATTATTTATAAAGTGAGAATTCTATTCCGTGTAGCATAGCATAGTGGATTCGTCCCCCTGGAGTCAATGTGAAATTCATAAGAAAACTAATTGACAACAGAACATCACGACCTAGGCTATATTTAGACAGTGTAAGCTTTATCTATCAATCTACTAGAATGGTAAGGACATAAAATTAACGATAACAAAAATGTACGAAAGAATTGCTTGACTACTTACGAAGAAATATTAACAAAATTCTATGTATTTTACTATCCTATTCGTTACATACGCCTTAGAAAAGTAGAAAGCGATACATAGATGTCTTCCGCATCAAAACAAAATTCTAAACCCTCCACTACTCAACAACAACTTCATTAACTTATATCGTAAACGTTAACAGATAAGAACAATAAATTCCATTTTATTAATTAACTATGTTACTGTTATGAATAATAAACATCTTAAAACAACTCGACCAAAAGCAAAATCTCTACCACTAGAACTTATAAAGGGTTTTGTGTTCAGTATAAGGAAGAGACTGACTGGTTTTTTGGACAACGGTTGTGCAGGGAGGTGATTTGTCCTGGACCATTTTCAACCGTCAGGTTTCCCCCAATTAAGGGTAGTCACTTCAAAGAGGCTGAATCAGCCCCAGGACGGTTTCCAGACCCCACAGGGTCCATCGCCGGCTGTACAACGTATAAGGCTACACCTACATTGGATCCGGTGTGATATGATGAGACGTCCCTAGCAAACTAAATGACTGAAATATATCGAGAGTTATAACATTTGGTTCTTTAAATTTTAAATTAAGATTATTTATTAATTATTTTTAATACATTTATATTTTACTATAATGTATAGTAAAATATGTATAATGTATACACCCAAGCATCGTATGTGATAGAATCACGTCGCACCGAATCGGATCCAATGTAGGTGTAGCCTAATCAGTATAACGTTTATGCATAAAATTTCTCAGAAAACAGGAGAAATCAGGAGAGATAATCCGTATTTATAAAAAATGGATTTAAAAATAACATAAAAATAAATTGCATACTATTTACATAAATTATCATTGGTTCTGATTTGAACAAACAAAATAGCAGGAAGTATCATCATACTGTAATAGCGAAGACTTATAACGATGGAATATGATATACCTTTCGATATTAATTACACGTCTCGATTTATACTTTTAGAAAGGTATTCTAACCTTGTAGCGCTGTCGTATCATTGCGAATAAATACAAACTATATTATCAATTTCTACTGGGTCTTTTCATATGAAATGTTCGTTTTATAAGGAAAGGTTATTAACAAAAAGATCTTTATAAAACCAAAACATTCCCCCGAAAATATTTTCAAATTTACAATCCTAGAACTGAAAAACTCAGTGTTTTGTGATGAAATAAACTCTGAAAATGCGTGTTTGACTTGAGGATTAGTTCAAATAATTTTAATCTTAAATAAGTAGTATAAATTTCTGAACAGATGACAATTTGTTGGAGATAGGTCTGGCGGATAAGTTGGGTATGGGAGGACTTCGTAACCCAGCCTCGTTTAGTTTCTCCGAGAAGCATGAGGTCTGGCTTTGTCGAGTAACAGTATATGACCCTTCCGATTAATCAATACAGGTTTTTATTGATAAAAATACTCGTACAATATCCGTGCAGTACGATGCGGATGTGATGGTTTCACCTCTTGGTAGAAAAGATAGCTGATTTATTTATGAATCAATCTGGGTATCTAGTTGAAGATTTCTCACGGTTCATTCCTTTTAACAACATCCCGAGCGCGGTGGTATATCTTGCAGCTTGGGCTGTCAAATGTCCAAGTTTATCTCGAACAAAAATTATACGAAAATCGCGTGTTTCTATGGTCACTAAAAATATTCATTCAATTTTAGTTAAAGTAATTATTATACGAAAATATGGGATTAATAACACTCATTATAATCTTAAACATAAAAAACCTGATACCACTACGACCCGTGAACGAGTCTGGAGATCAGTACATGGTAGAGACTTTACTGTTTCATGGACAACGGTTCTGCAAGGAGGTGACTTGTCCTGGGTCACGCTCAACCGTCAGGTTTCCCCCCCTTATTTTAGGTACCCTATTTTTATAATATTTTATAGAGGCTGGGTGAGCCCCAGAAGGGTCCTAGATCCCATCTTCCGCCGCAAATAGACTAAATAAAAGTAACTGCCTGCAGCGGGGGGGGGGTGAACCCGGATTTCCGGCATGGCAGCCACTCTGCCCCCCCCCAATCTGTTAACATAAAGATAGTAAACACTAGATGTCCACTAATTTTAGAAATAACAAACACGAACATTTCATATGAAACGACCCTATAGAAATCAACACCATTTGTATGCTTATCATTTGGACAACCACCTAAAAGGCTTGACCCATCTAATGAGAAGCAGGAAGATAAATGACCATTAACTATTTTAGAACATGTTCTCATTCACTTAGAGCTATAATCAGATATTGTAGATAACATGGACATGTCAGGAATTGTTCACGTTGCAGGAGCTAGGAGATGCGGGCATTGTTGAGCCTGTGCTCGCACTCACCGCACCCCATGTGGGCTGTATCTATTATTACCAACCTCATTCCATTCAATGATGGTAAGCTCAAAGATCATTTAGTGAGTAAAATTAGATTTTCTAATAGTAAAATATATATTTATCTCCAACTTGGTCCAAAAAAGTGTGATTTTGGCTTAATTGATCAGAACAAAAGCAGGTTATTTCAACCTATATGTTACAAACTAGGCTAAAAAGTAGAAAAGAATCCCTTGGGAACGAGCAATAAAGATAACAACTTAATTCGTTAAAATATTGTAGTCCAACATGTAGAAGAGGTCATGATTAGGTTGGTGGGTCGGTCAATGTGTGCCATTAAGTTAATTTGTTTTGGTTATAAAAAGATACATAAATATAAATATTTCAGTTATTTGGACTGGTATAAGTTATAGGTTAGACTAGAATACCTACAGTATCTACGACTTTGCTATTCTATTTATCTTGAGATAAAATCTTGTATGCGTCTCGTAGACTGAACTTTTCATTATTCTCAGCAATACTTTTTCGGCTTCACCTCTTGAGTAAAAATAATTGTTCCCTCACGTTCGCTCGGGAACAAACCTGTTGCTGAAGGAATAATGACATTCTCTAGTCCCTAGGTGCATAAATAACTATTTATATAATTTAAAATAATTGAATAATGAGCCTAGAATGTTTAACCCCAAAATAATAAATTATAAAAAAGATTCAACTTTTCACCCACGTTGTAATCTTCAGACATCTCTTTAATAGATTTATAATTTCCTAAACAGGGTTGAATTATTTATTTGAAAGACCTTTCGTTCCACAAAACAAGCCTTCTTCAGGACTAGATATACAAAATATAGATTTTATAGATATATAAAATGATACTGGAGAAAACCAGATAGAAATAATTATTCCCACTTTTGTATCTGGTTTTATCCAGCATCATTTTATATATATTTAAAAAAAATTATTTTGATTTTTTACAATGTTTATATATCATTTTAATTCGATCTTGTATGTCAAGCCCTGAAGAAAAACTGCAATGTGGGTCGAAACGTTGGCTTTCTTATAAGTAGTTCAACCCTAATTATTCCACTGACTTCTACCCAGACCATTTTCTTCTCCATATTTATAGGGTCAACTAATATTATTTAAGAAAAAGTTATATGACTTGAGTTTAATTGGAAGTAATCGGTATTCTCAAAGTAACAGTGAATGATTAGTGGATTGGTCCTTTTCAATTAAACTAAATTTAAATGATCATAAATTTGTTTTTATATCATTAAGACATATTTATTATTGGTAATTAGGATTCAAAATGTTATAGCTAACGAGACCCTGTTAAGAGGTGGCCAAAACGTTGAATATTTTTTTTGATTTTTAAGTTGAAGTTAAATACATTAAAATAAATGATTAATATTAAGATGGTTGCTGTATTCAATGAACACATTTCAGTTCAAATAGACTTTAAATGTATATAATATCGAAATGTGGATATAACATTAAAAACTGATGTCATTACCACTTCTTATTTACCGATACTTTTTGTATGATTGCACCATTTTTTTACAAATATAAGAGCCCTAATATAGTATTTTATAAAAAAAAAAATCAGTTGCACCTATTGTACTTTCTAACTTTAAAAAGATCTAATGTTTCAACTGACTGAAATGAGAGAATCGGTAAATTTCTGTAATCTAGTCCACACTAGAAACAAACACAAAACACAAAAAAATTTATCTGCTGAGAAACAGCCGGCTTACTAATGAAAAAAAGTTCTAAATAAAGGAATATGTCAAGTCCGAAACTAGGATTTCTGCCAAAGAGTGTAGGCATACTTTGTCCATCCTCTCTTTCACTCTCTCCGCCTTTTTTAAAAGTCAACAACTGTTTTTTAAGTAATATATTTCTAAAGAAATATTAACGCATTTTATTTATTGACATCCGAGGAACAAAAAAGGAAAAAGAAGCTTTTTTTGTTTAACCCAAAAAGAAAATTTCATTGGCCATTCTGCCGCCCTAGATCTGCTTTCTATCGGTTTTCTACAAGATTGTATCTCACATAAATGGACCTTTATGGCTGGTTCTCTATAATAAGGCTCTAATTTCTTGATAAAATATTACTAAATAAACATAAAATGTATGTTATGGTATGTGTTTATTCATACTTTGAATATTAAATTTTCAAAACAAATGAATTTCAATGATGAAAATTATTGATAAAGCTCGTGACTTATTCATGACGACATTTACATATTTGTCCCAAGTATAAATTAACCATGAAAAATTAAATCAGATATAATAAAATGAAATTCTGAGTTTCATATTGTGGATGTACATTATATTTTTATTCTATTAGATACAAGAATATTCTTAAAATTAATTAAATTACAGACGAATGAATTAATAACTAATTACTTTGATTAATACGTAAATGAGTACTCATTTATCTACAATTAAATAAAACTATTAAAGGCATTCATGTTCTAAAAATAAATGTTAATGATTAATTACAGAAAATAACTAAATATTGTTCGATGTCCTTGTGATTTAATGATTGATTTTTTAAAGTTGATCCATTGATATCATGAAACATAAAAATCAAGGAAATCTCTTCTTCTTTACTGAAAATCTGAATGAAAAGAAAATATTAATAATAAAATAAAAAGGAATAAATCACAATTTTTATTATAAATTTCAAGAAAACCCATTGATTTCAAATCAATAATCAAATAATTAATTATGCTGCCTAAAATAAAGAAAGTTTAGATAATCTTTCTAAAAAGTTTTTTCCAGCTAGGTAATTTTATAATATCAATCTATAATACAATGAGAAGAAGAAAATGGCCGGGTGGAGGCCAGAAAAAAATATCTTTAATAAGGAGAAGTATTTATTTTAATACCAACGTTTCGAACCAAACTGCAGGCCTTCTTCAGGGCTTATAACGGCGCCAAGGATTGACCGAATTCGGCTATCGTTATTAAAGAGATTTTTTTCTGAAATTCACCCGGACCATTTTCTTCCCCATATATGTAAGGCCAACTAATATTATTCAAGTATTATTTAATATTTCGTCCGTTTGACACTTCTTGTATCTGTACTCTTCTTTTGTGTACTTCACATCAGTGAATAACGTTTAAACTTGGACGGAGAAACCTGCCATTAAAGGCACTTATTGTTATTGTATACATAATATAACAACAATAAATATTTTCTAATTAAATTGAAAGGGTACAATATTTTCCATTGGTTAGGGAGAGTTATTTAAAAATTTAAAAGACCGATATGAAGTACTGAATCCATTTAATCTTTTATTTATTTATCCTTATCGTTCGAAAACAGATGATAATGTAATGACTATTTTTACAAGAGATGCTTATGCAATGCCTTCTTGACATATTGTTCTGATAAGGAAGAGGGTCTTGCAGATGGATTATATTCCACTGCGAATGCTAAGAGGGAAAGATAAACTAGAGCTGATAAGTCACACTTGTGTGGGTTCAACTCTATTCTGTCTATCATCGCTTATCTTAGTTATCCGTTGAAAACAATAGTCTCATCCGAGTCAAGCAAGGTTATTCCACCAAGTCAAGTATTCAATGGCGTTTTCCGGTATAATTGAAATATCTCCACCAACTTCTGCGTCAAAATTAGAAATACTAATTATAAGAAGCCTAAATATTAATTAACTACCTCAATTATAAAAAAAAGTCTTCGATACAGCTTGGTGGCGCCCAAGTTTACTAAGTTTTAATTAGAAGCTCTCAAATGGTTTACGAACCACTTGTCTACTCGACGTTATAAGTAAGAATGAGAATAAATATTTCAAAAGGACTACTAAAGAAGTTTTTACAAAGAGAAAAAAAAAATTATATGAAAATGAAAAAGAAACGATAAACAAAACTCTTCTCGGTTTTGACTTAGACTATATATTTCTTATTTAATTATTGATATTTATAACTGTATTACAATAATAAAACAATTAAATAGGCTATGTGATACATAATGGCAAGTAGAGAAACTACCCACTCGTGGAACTCAAATCACTAAGAAGGTCACGTGGCCATCTTCTTTTCAGACGCCTCGGAGGCTTATCGGGAATTGAAGAGGAAGCTAGGTTTGAAACTAGAAGGTTTGAGTGGAAATGAAGAGATACATAGCAGGTTCGGGCCAAATCAGCAACAAATGGGACATTAAGGTCATTATGGATGACTTTATTCTTTACAAAATAAGGATCATTGAGGATTTTACGAAGGATTTTGGATTGTAGGGATTGGATATGAAAGGAATTCTATGGCTCAGTGCAGCCCCAAAGCTCTACTCCGTAAGTCCAAATAGGTCATATGATGGTCATGTAGATGAATATTTTGTAATTAATTGGGAGCTTAGAGCGTTTGTCTAGTAAGTGTTGAAGTAGCCAGAAACGTCGAGCGGTTTCTTGTCTTCTGTCTTGTATGAGGATTCCAGGTTAATCGTATGTCGAGATGCAGCCCAAAGTATCGGATCTGTTCTACAGGCACAAGTGGGATATTATTAAAGGATACTGAAGGGCAGGAAGTCATTGGTTTAAGACGTAAGTTAAAGTGATTTGATGCGGTTTTTGAGAATTTATTTTAATTCTCCAGTTTAAAATCATTATCAACAGAATAAGTGGCCACTTCATATTCGCGAGTTATTAAAATAAAAACGACGGGCAAGAGCAAAGTGGCACCGCACGAGATATCCATCGGACAAGAGTCATTATACCAAACTTACCAACAAATTAAAATCAGAGATCAGAACATTCAAAATTCAAAATTTGTATTACCGAAAATCTCAGTACTACTGACAAATCCTTATGGAATACCACTAGAAAACTCCTTAAGTATAAAAAATTCAACCATCCACTTTTAACCGAATCCCAAACCTGGTCAAGATCTGATGAAGAAAAATCACAAATTTTCGGCCAGCACCTATTCAAAACATTTAACCCTCATCCAGATATCCTTAATCAAACCCACTCTGAATGCATTGGAGCAGAATTAAGTATTCCTCTTCAGTTGTCTCCTCCTCCTAAAGCATTTCATCCTTCCGAAATGTCAAACATTATTCACAGATTACCCGCCAACAAAGCCCCTAGACACGACCTAACCACATCCCAGATTCTAAAACGCCTTCCTCGGAAAGCGATCCTACTCCTTACATATACATACAATGCCGTACTCCGCACTACATACTTTCCTGATTCCTGGAAATTATCCATAGTTAAGATGATTCCAAAACCTAAAAAACCACCAGAACTCCCATTTTCTTACCGCCCTATATCTCTCCTGCCCATAATGGGCAAAATACTTGAAAAACTCATTCTGAAACGTCTTCATCATATCATAGAATCCAATCAAATAATCCCAGATAACCAATTTGGTTTCCGAACATCACACTCCACCTTCCAGCAATGCCATCGTGTGGTGGACGTTGTCTCATCTGCATTAGAGCGCGGAATGTACTGCACGGGAGCTTTTCTCGATGTAGAGCTTTTGATCGAGTCTGGCATCCAGGACTGCTGTACAAACTCCGTAAATTCTTACCTTCTACTTACTTCCTTATTATCAGTTCCTACCTCAGTAATAGATCCTTTAAAGTAAACCATAATTTTTCCTACTCTTCCCTCTTCACCCAGTCTGCCGGTGTTCCTCAAGGTAGTATCCTGGGGCCCATCCTATACACGATATATACAGCTGACATCCCAACCCATCCAAGCACTGTCCTCACTACTTACGCTGATGACACATGTGTGTTATCAGTTAATAAGGATCCATTTGTTGCATCCCAATCTCTTCAATCCCATATCTCACACTATCAAGAATGGTGTCAAAATTGGAGGATTAAAATAAATCCTAACAAATCCCATCAAATTACCTTCACTCTTCGTCGTAAACCTACGAATTCCTGTCCTACTGTATCCTTTAATAATATTCCACTGAACCCTGTCGAACAGATACGTTACCTAGGACTCCATCTGGATAAACGTCTTACTTGGAAACCACATACAAGACTGAAAAGACAAGAAACTGGTCGACGTTTTCGCCTACTTCAACACTTACTGGACAAACGCTCTAAGCTACCAATTAATTACAAAAGACTCATTTACATGACAGTTATCAGACCTATCTGGACATACGGAGTTGAGCTTTGGGGCTCGTATCCAATCCATTCATATCGTATCCAATCCTTACAATCCAAAATCCTTCGTAAAATCCTCAATGCTCCTTATTATGTCACAAACAAACTCATCCATCATGATCTTAATACCCCATATGTTACTGATTTGGCACAAACTAGATACCTATCCTTCCATGACAAGCTCCATACGCACTTGAATCCGCTAGTCTCTCAGCTTGCTCCCCATACTATTCTCTACATTTTAGCACATTTACTTGCTATAATACCATTATAGTTGTAAATATCATTAAATTAAATTTCAAAAAAAAAATTCTCCAGTTTTGACACCATTCTTCAATATAAGTGATATGGGATTGGAGGCTTTGGGATACAATAACTGGATTGGTGTTGACTTATAATACACATGTATCATCAGCATACGTGGTAAGGATAGTATTAGGATGAGTGGGATGTCAGCTGTATTAAGTGTATAAAGGATTGTGCCAAGATAACTGTATAAAGAATTGTGGTACTACCTTGAGGAACATCAGCAGATTGGGAAAAGAGGGATGAATAGGCATTATTAAGGTTTACTTGGAAAGTTCTATTTGTGAGATAGGACTGAAGGATGAGAAATATGTAGGCGGTAGGAATTTACGGAGTTTGTAGAGCAATCCCGAGATTATATTTTTTTAAATTATTATAATTATGTACAAATAGCTAATATTTATTTTAATCATATTATTTATGAAGGTGTTTAAGAATAGGAATTTTTAGTTTATTTCAACTTTTGATTCCACATAAGGATTTAATATTAAATTTTAACCTTAATTAATATTGATTAAGAAATAATCCAATGACCAATTAACCTAGCATTTCCTTCGTAAACAAAACCCTGAAAGCATTATCAAAGCTATTAGCAGTCTATTAAATCAAAATAAACTACAGAAGATAGCGTTTGTTGCAATACAATACCATATTTGTTAGTCGACTAATTTTGTTATTTTAATTTTTAATGCCACATTCAGGTCAAGATATTGGTGACGTAGCATTTCATATTCTTAACAGTATTAATGGTGCCAATTAGGAAGCAATAACAACATTTTTAAACAATATGTTTCCCGGGAGAATAAGAAATTATGTGTTTTAGATATAATAATTACAAAAGTGTTGGTGATAAATAATAAAAAAACTTATTCATTGAGCTCTCCTTTCTCGCTGTAAAACTACCCTAAGAAATATTTGTCTATATCGGTACATCTTTAGTTATACATGATTTACAAATCTTCTTCAATCACATTTAAAAAACTGATTCAATCTTATACTACATGACTAACAAATCACTAATACTAATTCCTCAGTTTTAGTAGAGACCATCCAGTATTTACAATCATTTCGATGACCGGAAATTATAAAAAAAATAATAAAAAAGAAAAAAATATATCCAATCTCGCTGTTCCCATTACAGTGAGAGATAGCGGAAGTAGCCAACCCCCTAAGAAACATAATGATGGCAAAAACGTATAAGCGGACATTGGTTCAATTTTGCTGATGCTTCAATTAACTGTCTTTCACCCCGGCAACTTTTGGGGGAAAACTAGCTAAGAAAACTTCTTGGGAAAAATTACACCAGAAAAACGTTTTCTCTCCTTTGAGAAAAAATTAAAAAAGAGATTTGCTGCAACGGTACCCGATTAAGTTTTAAAAGATAAATACAAATAAATCACTTAATTAATTAATACCGATATCAGAAAGTATTAATACCAATCAATCAATTAAGAAATAGGTATTATTTCAAATAAGTGTGATTAACCTTTTAAAAAAAATGTAAAGTTCATGAACGTTACAAAACTAAAAAAACACTTCTTTTAGTATAATAAAAAATGTCCCCTGCACAGTTGGAATGATAATTTTATTAAGCCAGTACTCTTAGAACACTAACTTCTTAAATAGCAAAAACTAATTTCCCCAAAACAATTAAGCAAAACATTATTACTGCCAACAAACCGATAGATAAAGAAGAATTTACAGTAAATGTGCATAAATGGATCTAGTTTATTATACCAGGAACACTATTAAACTATTTTTTTGATTTAAATATCTTCACGCCTTTCATGCCATTCTATATTATTTTTCTGTCAGGCAATATGCTGATTGTCAATATTTGTATTTGTAAGGTCTGGATAAAAATATAGAGAAAAAAAAGTGCAAAATAATTAACCAAGGGAGTGATAAACAATAATAAAGACGGAAACAAATGTGTTTTTCTGAATAGAAGATTTCAACAAAGAAAAAATTATATAATTTTTGTCGACATAATTTTTATATAAAATTATTTTCAATTTCACCAATAAAAAATGAAAATGACTCACTTCACACTATGCTTGTTAGGAAGGTCTTGAATACTCACCTGAAACAAAAACACAAAAATTAATATTTTTCATTAAATTCATAATAAATCTATGCTGATCAAGGATTAAATAAAGAAGATCATATATTTTCTAGTATACATTGTAGAATACAGACACGTTCTTGTAATTTCTTTATAGAAAATTTAGAAATGGCAGCTTTTCGGAATAAAATATGAATAGATAATGTCATTAAATGATAAAAAATATACTATTATATAATATAATTAATAAATATAATTAAATCATATAAAAATATAATTTAAATGTGCATAAATATATCCCTGAACGACAACAGTCACAATAGTATTGATTTGATGAATATCTTTGATGCTATTAAGCAAACCAGGTAATTTTAATTTTCAAATTAAGGCACTGAGAATTAAAGTGAGCGAAACTATTGTCAAAAGTTGTGATTTAATTAAAAAAAGAAACTATTTATAAATACTTTTGATATTGAGCTCAATATAAAAAGTTTTTTTAATTAAAAAAATGTTTATACATATAATATTTCTCTCTTTAACCATATGGTATCATACAAAATGCTTTGGAACAATCATATCCTACTTAATGAAAACATATAACACAGCACATGCTGGTTCTCACATATTCAAATTAGATTATTTTATTACTGGTTTACTAATTAATTCATTGCCACTTAATTTTCTAGTAATTTAGAAATGTACCTCTGAAGGTTGCTATTTTATACCAAACAAACTGAACTGAACTAGAGCTCGACAACCTATTATTTCATTTATTTTGTTTTCCTTAATTACCTTGTAGGGTAATTAAAAAAATACATATGATACAAAAGCTTATATGTTTTTGAAGCAATTAATGTTCCAATAACCATTTGAATTTAATAAGTCAAATGAATCATACAATGAAATAAAACTAAATCTCGCTTTATTCATATAAAGTAATAGGAATTTGTTGAAGGAACAAATAATCTTATCAAAGGATACCAATTAAACTTAAAGATAACAAATAACAAAACCGTTTTACTCTTTTTCCTCATTAACTTAAAATTGAAAACTGTATTTACAATATAGTTTTAATCTTAAAGATATTGATAATGTTAACTGGTTTCTCCCATAGAAGATCGGTAATGCATAACACAAGTTGGTACATCCTAACCGCTTCCTCAACACAAATAAAAAAATATTAAAAATCTGTGCCACTATAACCCATGAAGTGTCTTGGGTTCACTAAATGGTAGAGACTGTACTGTTTCTAAGCCAACCGTTATGCAGGTGACTTGGTCAAAAGCAAACCCCTAACTAAGGGTGTGATGTCTTTATTGAGGCTAGTTGAATCCCGGCTGTATTTCTAGATCTCACAGTTCAGCAACACAGCATTCAACACAATGAGCTAATCCGTTCACATACACAAATAAAAGGAAAGAAAACAAAATCAAGTACCAGTACATTTTCCATCATTACTATTGTACTATCCTTACTACACCGCTGTACCAAGTAAGTAATGAAGGTTTACCATACCAACGTAGGAACGACAAATTTAAACGAGCTAACAATGTTCATCAAAATTTGTCCATGCGGTAATCACGATCGACTGTAAAAATATTTCTCTCTTTAAAATCAGATTAATGAATTATGTAATCAATGTTTTATGCACTCCTAGGTCTCTAATTACAAACCTGGAATAACAAAAGAGAAAGAGAAAAGCCAACTGTATAACATTAACCCATCTGAAGAAAATAAATAAATCGTCAGCCTGAGGATGCAAAAATAAAATTATACATACGGGAGCATTGATATAGATATTGTTATCGTAGGACGTCATGTTCTTTATCTTTTTAATACAAGGAAATAAACGCTCCATATATCCAGGAATGTTCGACTCTATACCACGTAGGAAATTATTAATTGATTTACTCATAGTAATTAGAACTTGATAATAAACATTCCGAAATGATACAAAACTAAGGAAAACAATGACAGCACTGTCATAAAGTCTAAGACAGTGGTTCTCAAGGGGCGTGTAAACCAGTTAAAAATAAATAAACAATTCTCACGTAATTTTAGCTATTTTGATTTTCTAACCAGTACTTCTTTGTCTTAAATTGAAACTAATAATACTGTATCTGATAATTTGTTCTGATAATATTGTATCTAGTTGATTTATTCTGAGCCGTGAGAACTAAGTCAAAGTGAAAGACCAAGGCGTAGGCGTTCTCTCATGAACTGCTTTAAGGGTGGTATTTCGAGTTTTCGGTTTGAGTGGGTGGAAGTTTGTAAGCAGCGATTATTAGCATCGGCATTGAGCTTTCGAGTTCACAAAGCCACAAAGAAAAGGATTATTAATTGCACATTATTAGAAATTACTAAGCTCATAAAGAGGATATCCCATTACACGATGTCCAAAATGAATATTCCCTAAGCCCTCTTTCCATTGTGGGCTGGTTGTGGTTTTGCTTTACGTCAGGAGCAAATTTATAGTTGCCATGACACACTGTTGCGTTCACAGGTGTGGAAGAATTGTCCTAGCTTACTCTCCCAGGCGAGCGAATCAGCTCGGAGGCCGCGTTCACTCCCACTAGCAGCCTGAACATTTTTTTTTTTTTTCTTTGAAAACTATTTATTACTACTTAAGGAAAAGGGGCCTTTATTGAAATAATAATGCAATTTTATGTTTGAATAATATTAGTTTAAAAATGTGGACCAAATTCAATATTTTAATGTTCCTAAATGATGGGAAGGCATATGCACTCCTCTAAAAAATATCAGAATCCGCTACTGCTCTTCAATGGCTTCTGAAACGAAGGAAACTTCTAGTACAAATTTAACTGACCTTAAACCTGCAGGAATTTTTCACACCAAAGTTTGGGGATGATTCTCAAAGTTACTTTTCTACAGTCATATTCTTATTATTATTCTAAAATCTCTTCTGTGCAGAGATGTTTGTAGGAGCGCCACCCGTCTCTGTCAAGGCCTGTTCTGGATTCCGGCGATCCAATCCAATTTTTTTCAGGATATTTTGGAGGTTATTCTCCTCAGCTACTCTCTGCCTTCTCTTCGTTCTTTTTCCTATCGGATTAGCCCCCAAAGCTTTCTCCGCTCGCCGGTAGTCATCCATCCTCATTACATAGCCGCACCATCGAAACTGCAATTTCTTAATAAGAAAGGAGTCATTGAGGGGTTCAAGTTTGAGTGCAGTCCGTATCGTCCTGTTACATTTTCCTCAGATACCACATTTTCATACTTTAGACACGACTGTTATCACACTGTTTTAGGACCGAGCATTCTTGTTCATAAGTGAAGATAAGAATGTACGTCGCGTGATAAACTGCAAGTTTTGTTTCTTTTGCCACTTCTCTCTTACATAAGAACTTTTTATTGATAGCGGAATAAGTGGCAATTCTGGCATTAGTTTCTTCATTTAATTTCCAATTCCCATTCATCGTTACACTCAAATACCTGTACTTACACAATAAAGGTTTGGACCTCTTCTATCGCCTCCCTTAATGTGAATCCTTAAATTCTTCTTGTTTCTGGATATCGTCATATATATATATATATATATATACTTAGTCTTGGAACAGCTTGAAGTTTAATATATATATATATATATATTGGACTACCTTAATGAAAGAAAGATCCATTAAAGTTTGTAAGAACGTTTATTAAGTTGCCTTACTTCCATGACTTCTTCTCTTTCCAATGTATCAAAATTGACTACCAATTTAATGACCTATTTCGTAGAGATGTTATATATTATGAGCTTTAGTATATAACTATTAATATAAGAAAGTTTTCAGGAATTCTCTTACACTATTTTTCAAGTAGCTTTCGGTAAAAATTGTTAAACCATAAATTAAAGAGGCTTGAAATCAGGGCAATAATAAAAAAAGAAGATAACCGACAGAAAAATAAATAAAAAAAAGAACAATATTAAAATAATGATGGAATTCAAAGTTTTAAAAAAAAACAATTACGCATAATACTTAGTATATATTTAAAAAAATATATTTTTATATTGAATGTAATTCTTATTGAAAATTGTCATTTTTATTTTTTTGAAATTACTTTCAATGATTATTTAAGGTATATCAAGGAGAATTTTCTACCTGGTTAGGTGGCAACTACTTAAGACGCAGGTACCGTTTTTAAACCTTAAGAAAGTGTAACGGTATCTTCACTTGGTCCCCAAGCAGTTAAGTGGAAAAGGTTACTAAACGGTTACATCTAAGTGGTAGCTTCTAAGAAAAAATAAATAAATAAATCTCAATATCTAGAAATCGAGGTAGTTCAATAAAGCTTGTATATTTAAGGGGAAAATATTCAAGAGTACATTTTAATTTTAACGATATAATTTAATTGGTTTGTATATTAAAATAAAAGGAATGAATTATACAAAATATCTTATATATAATATAATAACGGAGCCATATAATTTACAAGCAAATGCTGAAAGGAATGGAATAATGAGATTTTAATATTAAATTCTGTAGATAGTGTATCTGATGAAAATTAAAGATAAAGAATTAATTAAGAAACTTTATTACAAATATAAAATTGTTATTTTCCAATAAAAACAAATGCAACTTTAAACTAACAATAACTAACCATGAGAACCTTATGTTATCAGTAAAGATTTATACTATAAATAATCTGTAAAGTAATAAATTAATACTTTATATATATATATATATATATATATATATATATATATATATATATATATATATATATATATATATATATTTATTTCTATTATAATTTGCTACAATTCACAAAAGTAATATGCTATACCAAACAGAGCATTCTCAAACTTCAAAAACTTGGACAAATTTAAATGTACCTATACAGAATCACATATATATATATATAATGAAAGAAAAAAATATACAAAAAAAGTTTCAATA
The DNA here is from genome assembly GCA_964056705.1 of Troilus luridus. NCBI lineage: Eukaryota > Metazoa > Arthropoda > Insecta > Hemiptera > Pentatomidae > Troilus > Troilus luridus. The sequence continues at coordinate 37,216,960 of OZ057412.1, forward strand.
AAGAGCAAAAAAAAATGAATAAAAATTAATAATCAAAATGAACAAAAATTGTATCTATACATTCTTAATAACTTATATACAGCTATATAAACAATAACAATAAAGTAAATTGGTATCCTACAATAATAAATGCATTGTTCTTTTATATATATATCCCTTAGTACTATTTTTTTTTGTAGTTCCCAATATTTTTAATAAATGGGTTTTTATTGTGTTTACCCTTAAAAAAGAATTGTTTGCATAATTTATTGATGAATAAATTAATATACGGTATACATAATTCTTTAAGCATAATTTTAACTTTATTGTAATATGCAATTCTTAGGTATATAAATTAACACGTAGTCATAAAAACAAATAGATGAAGACAGATTTAAAAAAATAATAGAAGAAATAAAGAAGCAATAAGTTAAACAAGATGCACTATTATTTATAAAGTAGTCTTCGCCCCATCCCACAAGAATTCCTAAATAAGCTCCAGCCAACGTTCCTAATTTATTTTGTCCTGTCCAATAAAAGTTTTGAAAATGAAAGGAAAAAGACAGAATGGGCCAAGTTTCTTGATAGCCTTGTACGAAACTAATTAGGGAGATGCCGCAAGAAATAAGTGGAACTTAATCTAGAATTTAAGTATAAACACAAGAAAGATAGATAATGAATAATGATGAAAACAATTTTAAGAACTAAAAAATTGTATAAATTAGAATCTTAATAACAATCTATTAAAAATTTGTAATTTCCATCGACAGCAAAACTAATTATTGTTGAATAACAATAGCTTACTTTTGTATAAGAGGAAGTTTGCCATGAAAGGACTGGCTTCGTCGAGTTAGGCCAAAAACAGCAATAAATGGGACATTTAGGTGATTATGGATGACATTATTCATAGCATAACGAGGGGCATTGAGGACGGGATACGAGAGGAATTCGATAGCTCTACTCCGTAAGTCCAAATGGGTCTTATAATAGTCATGTATATGAGTCTTTTGTAATTAATATGGAGCATAGAGCATTTGTAAAGTAAGTGTTGAAGTACCTGAAAAGCAGGCAGTTTCTTGTCTTCTCAGTCTAGTATGAGGATTTAAGTTAAACGTTTGTCAAGATGTAGTCCTTAGTATGGGATTAGTTCTAAGACTATTGGATTGTTTTTCGACGAAGGGTAAAGTCGATTTGACGGGAATTTATTATATATCCTATACAGTATTCACTAATTTTACTAATTAACTTTTGTTAAAACGAAAATGATATATCGGAAATGCCAAGGCAAAAACTACATTATAACCAGGTAACAGCGATACGTCTAGACTAGAAAAGATTGTGAGACTCCAAGCAGTACCTTTTTCAGTGCGGACCTTCATAATATCTGTGTTATTATATTTTGCATTTTTTAAATTATTGTTTATATTTCCAAAATTTTTCTTTTTACCACCGCACTTCTATCCTCTTCTCATATGTAGTAAATATAAATAATTAGTTTTGAGGAAGAAAATGGTCCCCTATATATACCATCATTTGTTATTATAAAATCATTCATTATATTTACTAGTTGTATTGTTATAATACATTTGTAAATTTCAATATATTTCTATAAAATCAGAAACAAATATAAATATAAGAATAAATTAAGACTGTCAAATCATCCCGGGTTTATAGAATAAACTGTTTACATACACAGTTAGTAAAATCAGACAAAGGCAATAATCAAAGCTGAACAATGTCAAGATTAGTACATGAATGAAGAAAATAATAAGGCACGAAATTCCTAAAACGATTTTAGCATCTACTAAAGGTTCTGCAGTATATTTCAAGGATGTCAAACAGCCACCCTAAAATTTGGTACAGAAACGACCTACTTCGGGGAAAGAAATATTCGACCTCGTGCTCCTGTCCTGGGCTGTTGACCCCGAACAGCCATAATTCTTGGATCCAGACAGACACTGGCCTTAAACCCACGCCCTTGGGAAGGACACTGGTGAATCAGCCCAAAGGGAATGGTTATGGTGCTATGGGCAGCCTGCCGCTGCACCATGGTAACCATTGTTTGTAGCTATGTGAAGTCATTCGGTGGCCCCCTCCAGGCTCTCTAAGCTCCCGAAAAGCAATACATGTTTGCAACGAGAACACATCGTGCCGCCATTGATCGTCAACGGAAAAAAAATATATATTAAATATTTATTTAGTATCATTATCATTACATCTCATCCCTGTGACTCATTAACGGGCATTAATTAAAATTTAATCAAAATCAATTAATGAATATAAACTCTATATGCCTTAAAACTATGATTGGCCCTAAAGGAGGGAAGTAAACTTCAAAATTAACCTGATGGTATTAATAAATTTAATACATGGAGAGCTGAAGTATGAAATCAGAACAAGACGCCTTACTTATTAATTAATACAAGTAAACTTACATGAGAAAAAAAGAAAGAAAATCGTTACTTGAAATGATCTATTCATTAACACTTAAACGTCCGCTCACACATTTGTGTGATGCAACCGAACCAGAAGGTTTCGGCCGCTACCACAATTTCTGTGAAATTTTTTGTGAACGCAAACAAGTTTGGCTATTGCGTCTTTGATTTAATATTATTATTGTTAAAAACGGACCAATAACATTTCATTTTATTTAATAAATTGTGCTATAATTGACTCGTTTCATTTCAAGGAGATCTCCTTCCTTCCTTCACACCTATTTCTCCCATCATCACTTTAGCATCCATCATAGTTTTAATAAAAGAGTTCATGTTCATAGAACATCATTAGTTTTTATAATATATCCCCATTCACTTACTGATATCTTATATCTCTCATCTATAGTTTCTTTTATACTTACATCTTTATTTATATAATATAACATCATTCCTATTGTATACCTTTATATAACATCTGATACTTATATTTTAAATTTATATTTATATTTCACTTCTCTGCCTGTCATACATTAGATTCCTATTCTTTACTTTCTACAATATTCTTCTCTATTTATTCTTAGGTATCATATTTTTAATTCATGTTCTTTCATTTCACTTATGGTACTCCCCATGAGTCTATTTTCATACTATTGTTTTCTCTGCAATACATTTCTATCTTTATTATACTAAGTTTTCCATACTCATTATATTTATATCTTTTTCATTTTATTTATTTTTTTTCTGTTTAACTTCATTTCTCTCTTTGTATTTTGTTTTGCATTATCACCTTTCTATACATCTACTATGTAATCATCTTTATTCATATATCCTTTCATTATATATCCTTCACTTTTTTTTCGCTCAATTTTTCTATATCTCTACATTTTGTTATGTTTTCTGTATCTCTATTTTATGCATTTTTACAGTCTATTCTGTTTTTGTCTGTTTTCTCATAGCCCTGAAGATGACCTACACAGTAGGTCGAAACGTCGGGACATAAAATACAATAGTTTCACTTATTTTGCTGTGTTTTCTTGACTGCACCCCCAACTAATTACATCCTATTAAAGCTTTTTTTAAATTAGTACTTCGAAAATACTGCCGGCCCCTGGCGACATTTGACTGTGTTGACATGCGGACAGTAAAGAGCATGGTTTTGAAATCCTACACTTTTACGAATTAAAACTGAATGAATATAAATAATTCCTTGTCTTTACAATTTATTTTTATTTAAATTTATAAAAAAAACTGATTATCTAAATACAATTCGTCAGATTAGCAATGATTAATGGACAATACTAGAATAGAATACATAAAAATTCTAGTTGTTAGTAGCCTACGGAATGGACAAGGGGAAAGTCTGTTCGACTAAAACTGAGGAACTATACCACTATGCCCCAGTAAAATAGAGAGCAAAGCGCGAGTATTGTGCTTAAATACTTATCGCCGGTTAACTACAAAGGCTCGTCCAGGTGAGTACCGTGGCTTCTCTATGTCAACTCCCGATTCTAAATCTCATCTCCGGAAGTCCAGCATATTACCACAATCCGATCAAAAGAGCTTTCACTTCAATGTTATTTATTATTATTTTTCTCTCAGATTCCTCTGGAACCATATCCACATCCCGAAATATAAAACTGAAAGGAATGTATAAAATATTATCTACTCTTTTAGGTTTCCACGGCCACTATTTATACAAAATACTTCAGTGGTATCTCCTGGTTTAGACCGGGTCGCTAACTTTTTCGCCAACGTTTCGCCAGACATGCTGCTGACTTCTTCAGGGCAGAAAAGAGAATGAACCTATCCTACACTTCTCTTTCATTCTCTTTTCTGCTCTGAAGAAGTCAGCAGCATGTCTGGCGAACCGTTGGCGAAAAAGTTAGCGACCCGGTCTAAACCAGGAGATACCACTGAAGTATTTTGTAAAAATATTATGTATTTACAATTTTCTAACTATTCTGCAGATATCAAGGAGAACTGTCTTTTGTGCCAATTTTAATTTTTCCAATTTAACGAAATGACTATAGGAGTCACGAATACTTTTTCCAAATGAGAAAATGGTTTCACCAACTTTTTCGGCTCTGGTGTTCATTAGGTTATTGTAATTTAGGACTGCTACTTCTATCATTGTAGCCATTTTCTTTCATTTATCATTCAACAAAATATCCAGACGCTTATGCATTACTCAGTGGTCTGTGATTATTTGTTTATCCCAGAACATTTTTATTGCATTATTTTCTAATAGCTTTTCTGGCTTATAGCGATAATACGGAACCTTATCTTAACCCAACAGTCCCTCGAGCCTGCACATATTTGGGTGGTATACCTTCGCAGCATCATTCTGCCTGATCAAATAATCCGTTCCAGTTTATTATTATTATATCTGTTTTAACATTTATAATATTAAAATACGGATAAATAAATTATTTACTAGTTATGTTGACTAATTTCTAAATTAAATATGATTTCTTATGAAAACACGCAATGTGTAGACCTCTTATTTTAAGTACCATATGCAGTTGAATTTTAAAACATTCACCGAAAGTAAAGCTCTGAAAAATCTCTAACATCCCCTCCTTAAAAAAGAAATTCAAACTGAATGACAATCTCAAAAGCTGAGTCTTCAAAAGAACGAAGAGTCAAGAATTCTTTTTATAAAGCTAACAGCGTATGCATATTGCAGGGGAGTATGAATGGAATTTATGATAAGTTCCGAAATGGAGTCCTTTCATATCATCAATACAGTAGCGCTTCATGCAGGGCAATACTGCCCCTAGGGGTTGAGGATGAGGGACTTAAAATCCTATTCAAACTGCAGGAGGTCTTGATGGGTTTTGCTAATAGTTATAAATAAATAAGGGATGTTACTTACTGGACCAGGTGGAGAAAGTCGAAAGCATAAGAACTAATTTAATGATAAATAGTAAAAGGAGAGTTTATATAATTGTTAGCTCTCCTTTGGTATCTAGGACCCTCCTAGGGTTTACCCAGCTTCTATAAAATGGGTACCCAAAATAGGAAAAAATTTGACAGTTGAGCGTGAATTAGGACCAATCACCTCCCTGCATAACCGTTGTCCAAGAAACAGAACAGTCTATACAACGTACTGAATCCCAGTCCCATTAAGGGTACAGTTTATTGTTTGTTTTAATAAAGGTAACCTCATTAATAGTAACTGGATACATAAAATAAATACAAAAAAAAAAGACTGCAGCGAACAAACCTCTTACACCCCTTTAACACAGATTTCTTTCTTCCGAGACAACGTAAATAAAGAAGAAAGGGAGAGGGGGGTAATGTTTGTCTTTATTTCTCAGCAAGAAAGACGAATGTATCTGGAGGATTTTTATGGAGTTTTTCAGAGGGGGGATAAAGTAATAGGATAAAGACACAGGGGAAAAGAAGATTTGATATAATAAATACGAAACAAATATATCTTTTATAAAATATATTAGTTGTACGGAATAAATAAAACTAATCCGCCCTTTATCAATTAAAACATTTATAAACTATTCAGAAATTCTGCAGATTTATGAGGAAGAAAATGGTCCGGGCGGAGGTCAGAAAAAAGTAACTTAAATAAGGAGAACTTTATTTAAAAGCCAACTTTTCGTCCCACACTGCAGCTCTTCTTCAGGACTAAATATACAAGAAACATACAAACAAAAAGAACATAGTAAAAAACAAAAATACATACAGGCATCAAGGTATATGAGTGATGAATACATTAAAACAAATTAATCTAATGAATGGTATTGGCATGGAAGAAAATTTAGATTAAAATAATAGAAATGCTGATGGAGAATATATAATGGAGGATGGAAATAGTTGGGGGTGCAGCTAAAAATTTACACAATAAATAAATAAGTTTCCACTTAAATAGTGGAAACTTATTTATTTATTGTGTAAATTTTTAGCTGCACCCCCAACTATTTCCATCCTCCATTAGTACTTACAGTCAACGAATTTCTTCTCTAACTAGAATATATATTAACATGACATAAAGGCATTATTTATAAGATTTATAACTAAGAGAAAAGTTACAAGAGAAGTGATTGAATTATATAATAAGAGAGGTAACAGGTATAATAATAGGTACTATTTGAAAACCAAAAGTTTAACGAATGAAAAATAAAAATCTAGAAATTATTCTCACCAATTCATACCAAATGAAACTATTTTAAAAATAAAGTATAGAAAAGTTACATGAGAAGGGATGATTAAAATAGGTTAGAGAAACAATTATAGAATATTGTGGAGATTTATGATATAATAAATGTTCACTATTACAAAATAAAATGCCGGAACGTCTACTAGCCCCCCCAAGTAACTGCCAGTAGCGGGCTCCCTGATACCGGTGTATGTATACTTTAGGTACTTCGTTGTTATTCCAAGCAGCTGATTATTTATTTTCCCTTCACGGTAAGAATAGAAAGTAAGGCCATAGATAAGTGTGTCACATAAATTCCTGAAAATATTCACCCTTAAATCTGAATACCGCAAGCCTTTCCTCGTATAGTCAATTAATTCAAGTACTTTGAAAAAAGTAATAATTCACATGAAATAATCAGGAAGAGAATTTTTTTAATTTAGCACACCAGGTTACGTTCGTTTCTTTCAGATATTGAACAGGATTGAATGAATTTAGAGTGAAGAGAAAATTGAACCGCAATGCGTGGTATGTTATTTGCTAGCATGATCGTCTTTTCAGAAAAACAAATTACTAAATTTACATTATTATTGCATTATACTTCCATGTGTTCTGTATGGATGCAACACGATCCTCCCTTCCCTAACATTATTTCAAATGTTAATACAAATTCTTTAGCCACGTCAGAGAAATGCTTAAACAACACTATGCAGTAGACTCTTATCTAATCTGAGATATTAAAATTATTGTTGCCTACATTAGATAATCTAATAATCTCCCAGAAATAATATATTATGTAATTATTTATTTGATAAAAATCTTAATCCACTCTCAATATAACCTTCAAATCAAATGTAACTTCGCTAGATCAAAAAAACATTTTTTCGTAGGGTGCTACGATTGGAGTCCTGAATCTTATCTATCCAGGTGTAATTAGAATAAGGATCTTTAACGAGAATCTGATATTTTAAGTCTCGGGATCCCCATTTTACGTCCTTCTGAGGACGGCATAACCAAGGATTTTTTACACTCTTTTTAAATACGACTAGAAACTGTGATTCGTTGGGGGACGTGGGCCATAGAAGGTTGTTACGCTAGATAATGCCTACATAGTACTTTCATAAAAGAAATAACCCACAGCCTGTTCTAGCTGTGCCCCCCCCCCCACTCCGTCTTAACCATTTAATTAATGAGATAGGTAATTACAAGGAAGTTCTACCCGCAGATACAGGCATAAAGGAACTAAACAATTCCACCTTCAACAATATTTAAAGTACCCTAGCTCACTCTGTATTTTATTTTCAAAGCATTGTTTAATTATTATCTATTTCTCTGGTGATTTAAATTTTGTATGCATTAAATTGTAAAATCAAAAAATAAATCATATAAGATTTATTTCGTGCCAATTTTCAAACAAATTACTGTATTACAATTCAAAGAGCAATTATTTATAATTAAAAAACAAAGAAAGAAAAAAATGAAAATGGAAGTGGCTGCCTTCAACTGAAAATATGATTGATCTAGCAGCATGCATATGTTTAAAATTATGAGTGAAGATTGAATGCCTAGATCAGATCTATATTGGAAGAAAAATAATATAATAATAATGATAATAAATAATGTAGAAAGGACACACCAAGACCTTTTGAGGAAGAACAAAGGCAATAAAAATAGTAATTTTCTAGAGAAAAAAAAAATTTTAATTCTTACATAACATATTTGTCTGCCGGAGAACCGGAAAACTCTAATTGAATACTGATTTATTTTTTTACCCTTAATTCTTAAATGACGGATCATTTCGAAAAATGTAATGCTATTTTGAAGATCATTAAATTCTGGGTCCAAAGAAAAGGGAGGTGTACAACTAGATCTTATATCAAATATAAAATTTCAACTTATAACGTTTCGGCTTAGTTAAAGTTAAAATAAATTATTAAATTTATTTCTTAAATACAATATGTAGTTTTCATAATCTATTATAAAGCCAAATTTATAGTTTTATCACTTATTACATCAGAGTCGAACGAATGAATATGGATCGCGTATGATCCATATACAGATAGGTATGATTAAGATGGAAGGGATATTAGTGCTGAAATCTGAAAATCGAACTTATTTCTATATAAAATTATATATAATTGAAAATAAATGGACTGATACTTCTAAATTGACATATAATGATTGTATTTAAATGTGAATGTGACCTATTCCAGGAATATTAATGAATGTAGTAACTTGAAATAATAGTCCATTTATTTTAATTAAAAGCCCATAAAAAAGGAAAATAACATTAATATATGATGGACTGAAAAGGATGGTAAGTATTGGGTTCTAACACATGTAATGTGAGTGAAGGTGTAAATTTAAATTATTAAGCAAAACAATTATTAAACAATACTTTTATTGATCAAAATAGGATCCGTCACTTTCAATACACTTCTCCCAACGCGAACCAAGCATTTCTATCCCTATAGCTCTTTAGAAATTAGGTGTCAAGGAAGAAGCGAAGTCTTGGAAGGCCGGTTTCAGGGCATTTTCGGTGTCACTTCTTTTATTTCTTAAAAAATTATCCAAACAACGGAAAAAGTAAAAATCAGTTGGAGAAAGGTCCAGAGAAGGTGGGTGAGGAACGACCTCTATAATCAGCTCCTGAAAAAAAAAATCGGGTGAGCTGCTGGCCCTCGGTTAATTCATGTGGTACCCATATTTCCAGCTTTTTTGTCTTACCAAGCTCCTTAAGGTGCTTGGAAACAGTCATGGTACTTGCTCCAAAATGTGAACCTAATTCACGAGTGGTTTGGGAAGGTCCCGCTTCGACCAGCTCTTTCAACTTTTCGTTGTCCAACTTAGTCTTCGGCCTACCACGTTCTTTGTTGGTAAGGTAATAATCCCCAGACCGAAATTTTTCAAATCAACGGAAGATTGTTCTTTCGCTCACTGTATCTTCACCGTAAACAATGTTAATGTTCCGTAACGCCTCCGTGACGCTAACGCCAAGTTCCGTGAAAGCTTCACTTACAACATGAAAACTAAGACTGATAACGAAAAAGGATTAAATGATCTTTCAAATAGTATACATAACCAAATTGTTTGTGCAAAAATATTCTAATCCCTAATGAAAAGAAAAACTGTAAGTAAACGAAACTGACATTTCATCCGTTACGACCCAATATTAATCCACTACAAGATGACAATGGGTGACATTATCGCTCATATCTATTAGTCGTTCACTCTATTTTCAAAGGTAAAAATAAATGTGATATAAATAAATGTTTCCTAGTTTTCCTATGTTGAACTAGACCATAGTTAACCAAAAAGTAGTAGAAAATAAAAGACAATAAACGGCCATTTGCGAGTCTTCCGGAAATTGAAATTTGCTTTTAAGACTCCTCTACATCTTTATACGAATCTCGACCATTTCAACCTTAATATTATTGCTGTTTGCTCAATGATCTGCGTATCTATTCCAAAATCTAAAATGTATAGAAGTGACTAAAATAATAAAACAAACGCTCCAAATACAAAATATGATTTAAAAAAAAATGGAAGTAAAAAAAACGACACACCTCAGCAAAGACCAAGCAAAGCACAAAAATTAAACATTTTCAAATTAACGTGTTATAAAAATAAAAATAAAAGAGATTTTTTTTATCATGAAGTAATGTAAAACATTCCCGGTACAGAAGGCTGTGATTGTCCAATTGAAATTATAACAATTTTCTTTGATATGTATAACATACAATTAGACAACATTAAATTAGGAATATTTTATTTTAATTTTGATCAGCTATATTGTAATTTTTAGCTAATAGCATCAGCCAATAGGCGTTATTTTGGACTGCGTCATCTAAGAAGTAGCTCAATATGAAGACTCTGCAAAAACAAGATCAAACAATGCATTGATGAGACCTGAGCTTGCTTGAAACGCGGAAATAATGGCCTCCTCGAAGAATGGGAAAAGGGATCTCCAAACTTGAAAAGAAAATCCCGAGGCGTATATGCGCCCATGTGATGTGAAAAACTGCTTCAATGTGGAGAAGACTAAGCATTAGAAGCAGTAGATTCTACTCTTTGGTCAGCGACCTTGATGTAGCAAGATTTTTTTAGACACAGCAGGTTGCTATGGTCCTGGGAGACCCCCAAAAAACTCGTAGACATTAAACAGTACGGCACTCGAACGAGACGTCTTCTAGAGCATCGATGGGAAGATACTCAAAGAATTTGTTGCCAAGACAAAGGCAATGAGTTATCGAATCGGTGAATTGTACGTCAACTTAAAGTAAACACAGAATGTTTTTCGTGAAAATCCATCAGTGGTACACAATCACAGAGCCGAGAGATATGAACTGATTAAATAGGTGTTTGCAGGTCTTAATGTACGACATAAAAATACCAAATAATCACATAATTATAATTTATTTAATTTAATTTATTGATATTTACAACTATAATGCTATTATAACAAGTAAATGTGCTAATATGTACATTATGACATGAAAACACAAGTGGAGAAACTACCCATCGGTAGCACTCCAATAATTATAATTAAATATTAATTTTAATTAGTTAATATTAATTATAGCACACAATGTTATATTTAAATACAATAGGGTTTAACAAGAAACATGTTCATAAAGTATAGTTATCAAGAGTGCATTGAATACGATTTATGCATTCCTAGTGTCTTTTTTTATTTTTATATATGTTCAAAGCTATTTACAGTAATTTTACATAATGGATATTTTTCACTGTTAGGTCATAAATGTAAGAAAGGTATATTTTTATAGCAAGTACTTTATATTTAGTGAATGAACCTCAAAAACCTGAACAACTTATAACTTATAGAAATTACAAAACAGACACAAAGGATACAACTTAAATATTTGGATCAAACCTTCTGGTTGATCCTGCAAGGAATCTATCGGCATTCTTGTACCTGCCGAAAAATACCATTACCATCCTGAACCATGGCCAGGTAGTTAATAACCTGAGGGCAGCCGATTCCCTTTGGAAGGCTTTTCCTTTGAGCCATATATTGTTTATATCTAAGGAGAGGAAACTCTAATGTCCTCCAACAGATATTTATCCTCAGGCCAAAAGGTATCTCTTATACAGTTCACGGTATTCAGTTAATATTCTCCGATCAAATGAATCCCTTCAATGTCCTTCAATTCTGCGTATCTTACACATATTCTCATATACCAATATATGCTCAACATTTATATGCTCTCGCTTATGAAAATATATAAGTTATCTCTCGGAGTAAGAAATGTTAAATAAAAATATAACATCCATAAATTAAACATAGCTAGCAGAGTTATTTTTTAAGAAGCCTGAAATGTATTAATTAATTATAGGGAAGCTTTGAAATTGGTGCGTGAGTTTTATATATTTGATTATTATTTTTTAATTTACTCCTTAAGAAACAATATAAGGCCATGGTATGAAAAAAATATGGGGAGTAACATCATGTGAAACAATAATGCAAAGAGTAACGTTTTACCGCGCAACGTCTCTTTACTTTGGAATCATCTGTATACCTACCAGCAATTACCTAGCAAGGGTAGAATTCCATTGATATAAGAATATTAATATTTAACTGAAACGTCGTTTAATAGTTGTTCAATTGATACTAATAATAAGTTAAAGGATCAATACTGATGTTATTCCCCTAAAAATTTTATTCATAACACTGTTCTGCAAAAAAAAACTTTTCTCCCCTCCCTTGAACAATTTTGCCTGTTTCTCATGTTTTCAGGTGTGCTGAGTCCGAATCCGAACTCAGAAAAATTCTATCACCCTCTGATTTTGAGAGAAAAGAGGTGAAACTTGGAAAAAATGAAAAATTGTATTTGAAAATTATTGTCTTTATTAGAACAGATTTCTTTTCTTTTTCAACAATAAAATATAATTAATTGAATCCTGCATGCTATCAGGTATAATACTAGATATAACACAACTAAAAAAATATACACACATCGTCAATGAGTAGTTTTTTTTCTTTTGTACTCTTCCTCCTCTGTCTCCCGCTGCAGTGTCCAGCAGTAATCCGCCAGCATCTTCTCATTCCATTTGCCAGAATATCTTTTTTCCATTCTGGATATGTCTTGGTGGAATCGTTCTCCATGTTCGTCCGAAACTGCACCCAAATTTGGGGCGAAAAAGTCTAGGTGACTATGCAGGAAATGTATTTTTAAGGACATTTGCATCCCAATGTTTTATATGAAGTAAGCAGTTCTTGGACTATTTTTCGGTAGTCTCTAGATTTTTTGTTTCCCAAAAACTTAGCACATACCTCTCGAAAAGCAATCCAAGCCTTTTTCTCAGAAGTATTTAACTTTGCTTCAAAAGTGAGGTCCTTGAAAAACTGAAAAAACACTTTTAGCCATATTTCTTTAACCACTTGTAATATTCCCATCAAATTTTTTTCGTTCAAATATACTTAATTGCGCTCAAAATCATCGGGCTTTTGAATTTTTTTCACTATGTTTTGATGCCGAAAAAAAATTCGTCAAATCCACAAAAAACTCACCTTTTTGGATAAAAAACTAGAATTTCTCAGGAAACTGTGCGTGATAGACAAAATCTGACTTCAAATTCGTGTTCACCACATCTGATAACAGTAAGAAAGCATGTTTTGGTTTGAAGGAGGATTTTCGTGCAGAACAGTGTAATAATTAAATGTCTTGTTTTATGAAATGATTCATAGTACGAATGCTCTAAGTATTGTTGAACTTAATCATGATAATAATACTAAATAAAGATTGAAAAAGGGAAAGGTCAACAGAGACATTAAATAAATGTTAATAAATTAGTGGACAAATTCCAACTAAAAACCATAAGTCTCTAAACTAAAACAGGAAATTGAAAATACCTGTGGTTTTTTGATAATTTTCTCTTTTTTTTCTTGTACTTTTACTTTCATCAGTTTTTTTAGCGTATATTAAAACTTTTTCCTTCATACTGTTTGTCCTGTTAAAAAGAACTTACGTTTGTTACCATCTGGAAATCCTGTTTCCGGTAATTACAAAACAAAATTAACTCAAGTTTGGCCAGGAGACTTTAAATTATTTCGAGAGGATTCGTAAAGAGAAAAAGAAATAATTCAATTCGGGCAAACAAGCCAGCTTCCATCCTAACAAACATTCACTTAAAACTAACCTTTGAGCCAGTCTTGTTTGTAAACTTAATCAAAGTAAAAATAAATATATCAATATAGATAGGGACCTTATTGGTCTCAAACAACAGAATTTTCCTTCCTCCAATTAAACTTACTATTTTTAAAATGTATTTCTTACTTTAATTTTTCAGAATATTATATATATTTAAGTTAGGCGGTAAATATAAATAATGTAGTATGATTAAGGTTTGTTATTACGTAAAACGTAAACATAAGAGATCACTTGTTGAATAATATTAGTTGAGCTTGTATACATGAGGAAGAAAATGGTCCGGGTAGAGGTCAAGAAAATTCTCCATATAGGCAGAACTATTTATTGGTAACCCAACGTTTATACATAATATGTTTACATATCCATCTGGTTCTTATTTCTAATACATACTACATATAACTTCATTCTATCAATGTAATGCATATAGTGTTATTTCTTACCATGTAATATTTTAATTAATTTGAAACTTGTATATTTAGCCCTGAAGAAGACGTGCAACGTGAGTTGTGAAACGTTGGCTTACAAATAAATAGTTCTCCCTCTATAGGGAATTTGATTGACCTCCACCAGGATCATTTTCTTCCTCACAAGAGATCAATGTATATACGTATGAGTGCTGTAAGTTTCAGTTGTGTAATAGATTTTTGTCGTTATCCTGTCCCAAAACCTTTTATTATTTAGCGGTCAGTCTATTATAACTGTTTATATATATATAGTTAAATGACTTTAATATACTAATCACTTTTTTAAAAGCACTTTTATTAAATAATACATGTACCGTGAATATAGACTAAAAACAGAGAGAGAGCCTCCTCTTGGTCAGAAGCCTCCTATTGCTGATATTAATTTTAAAAAAACATATAAAAACACGTCCTTTATTTTATATTTTTAACTGCGATCGCTTGCCATTTTGCACACGATATGGCGGATGTTTTTAATTATACGATCGTTAATGGCTTTAAAATAATATTTATAATTTTAAAAAAAAATGAAGGATCAAATATTTGGCTGATAATATCAATTCAATTCAGTCTGTTACAGCTTAGTTGAAGGAAATTTTCTCTTAAGGGCTGGAGATTCTAAAATTCTCCCTTACTCAGCTCCCCATTTGCATCGCCTAATATAATCTTTAGGTTGGGTGAGACCTAGGGGATTATATTCCTTTTCATAACATTTATATTTTATATTTTAAAAAAGCAAAAAATATGGTAATAGCAGTTGTTTTTTTTTATGCGCTGAATCTGTTTAGTAAATAAGAAATACCAGATATGTGTTCAAATGTACGCAAATATTTTAGAGCCCTTCTTCTCTCTACGTACAAGTATTATAAATATGCTTGCGCGTGTGTGTGTGTATGAAGCTATATCTCAAATAACAAGAGTAACTAACTAATGGAGGTATATGAAAAATTTTCAATACGAGCAAGTTGGTTCACCAACCTTGAGGTGGTGTCTTAGGAGTATATCTATATACGTATTTATATAATTCACAGTTCTCCGCTGGTCCTAACAGACACCATATTGACTTTGGTGGACCGGCTTGCACGTAATGAGAGTGGCTCTATTTATCTTCATATTATTTTGTAGGAGTTTTGCATAGCTTCACTAATGGTCGCTGCTAACCTTTTATACATATATATATATATTTTACAGAATAGAAAAAAATATATTATGGTCCTGGTTTAAGGTAACTCTAAAAAATTTTTTAAAAAGATTTTCTTTAACTTTTTTGTTCATTGCATTGAAACCGTAGTAGTAGCAACGCTAGCAGTAGATACGGTGATTGTATGAGAGAAAAAGTTTGAATGTTGTGAGGTTTAACCAAATCCTTGAGTAAATAATGGCGTGATTAGGCAGAGAATGCAAAATATTTTTCGGTCACGACATAACTTAGGTCACTTACTTTTTCCGTCCTCCTTCATCATCCTTCCAACTGATCTATATGGATGTGAAACGTTGACGTTGAGGGATGAACATCTTAAGATAAGGTATTGCGTAGATTATTGGGTTCGAAAAAAGGTGAGTATACTGGATAATTTAAGAGGACATAACATGAAATTGAAGAGCATCCTCAAGGTTAATATAACTGAAGTGACTGGATCACGATGGAGCTGAAAAATTGTCAGAACTATTAACGAACGAATAGCTAGAAACTTGCTGCGATAAAGAGCTGTATGAACTGTTAAACGCCCATGGGGTATACCGAGGCATAGGTGGAAGCATTACGTTAAAGATAATCATGAAGATATTTTTGCAAATATAATTCAATAATTTTGCGAAGATGTATTTGCGTTTGGTCGGTGATACGTGGATGGAAGTTTGCATCTTGCCTTCTGATTCTTTAACAATGTTATTATTAATAAGTGTTATATTAATAAAAAAGCAAAAATACATGAATTGTTTCGGATGCATTACGATGGAACAAAGTGCTGTTTTCTTACAAGACGCCATCATTAACGCTTAATCTTCGGATGTTCCTGCTAACGCAATCAAGGTATAACATATACAGGATCGGTGTGACTATAAAGAATAATAAACCTAAAGAATTAAAACATAAAAGATTACTAATTTCACTTTTACTAATTGATATGGATATTGAAACAACACGGCTCATTGGATTTATTATTAATTATGATTTAAACAAAGTGTGATATAAATTGATGCAAATGAAGAGGGGATTGGGGGGGGGGTAGAAATGGCTGGCAACTGACCAAACAGGAATACGTTTGGCCGCTGATTTATAGGGCTTCGATGGTCCTACTGATTGGATTTACTCCTACCTCAGTTAATACACAATTAGTGAGGAGGAAAATTAATTGCGACCCGGATTCAATAAAATATAACGTTTAACTTCGGCCCTATTAGATCCTGTTGAATAACATCAGCTAATAAAATAACCAGGATCAATGAATTCATTAAAGTTATATTTGTATAAGGATTAACCATTAATTTTTTAATTTATAAGATAATGACTGGAGCTGATAGATAAATAAAATAATAATAATAAATATTTATTGAGAGAAATTATACATATATTTGGGACTTATTCTATTTGCGATCTTCTTTTATAAACCTCCTCTCAGGAATTCGGGTGGAAGCGTGGGAGGAGGAACTTCCCATTGAAGGCACTCCGAACATGGTTCATCTCTCTGTAGTAGATCCCTGCTCCAGAGACGTTTCAGCCTCCTTGTAGGATTCCGGGGTAATGTGTCTGTCAGTAATGCTTGTACCATTTAGTTTGGGTGTCCAGCAAGTGAGTCATGAAATTGTTTGTAGTTTTTCTTGATTGTGTCAGTAACGAATCGTATCTTCAGGTCTTTCTGTAATGGTTTATTAGTCATGTAAAAGGGGGCAATGAGTAATATAACGAAGGAATCATATTAATAAAATAAAACAGTAATGACAAAAAAGAAGGTAAGGTAATATCCCTCCAGAATCAAATTTGTCGTAACAACCCACTAAGAGGGGCAATCCACAAAGAGTTGGGCCGGGAACTCGACCATGTTAAACTAAAATGCTAAATAACCTCAAAATGGCCTCGGATTTGAAACAATTAACGGCAAATGAAAAGGACTAAAAATTTGTTGATTATTGGAACATGGAATGGATATTGTAGCTTTGGAGGAAATTAGCTGGAGGAAGAAGCCTACTATGGTTAATCTGAACAAATATCTTCTTAATAATAGGCCCTGACATGGTGTCTTGTATTAAAAAAGCAAGAATACGACGGTTAGAGAAAGAGGAAGAGGTAGGCCTAGATTGTGACTGCTGAACAATATGGAAGCAGACAGTAGGCTCCTGTGGGCGAGAACATGGAGAGGAGCCGCTGAGGATCGTTCAGAATGGAAGAAAATTGTCGAGGAGGCCAAGGTCCTCCATGGACCATAGCACCGATTAAACAATATAGATGTACAATATAGTAGTAAGGATATATAGAGGGATGTTTTTTAATAATTATAAAGATCTTCCCTAGCTACATTTAGTCCCAGATGATTAATCTCGACAGAATAACGCAGCGGAACGTCTGAATTATAACAACAAATCTAGATTAGGGGAGAAATGGAAAAAGGAGTAGTGGTACCATTTTTTAAGCACAATCTTCATAGTGTGGTCATCTCCGGAAATACACGCCATTTGACTTTTACAAAAATATTTTGTTTCATTAGGAAAAAAGCACGTTTATCTGTTTTACCTGATTCCCTTAGCGCAGTTAGTTTTCCCCTAGAGTCACACCGATTATTACTCATATTTCATGGAAATCTAGTGAGTGATTCATGCACAAGTATACACGGAAAATGTATTTCATAATAAAATACAGTCAAGATATATTAAACCGTAAAGATTAATAATGTAACCGTAGGAAAGTAATGGATTAAAAATACTGCTAGAGCAACAAGTAAACATTAAATAATTTAGCCTTAATATAGGAACAGAAAAGTTTGAAAATTTTAAATCTAATAAAAATGTACAGTTTCATTTAATTAATATGTATTTCATTTTTGATAAAATAAAGAGTATATGCATAAATAAAGCTGTAATTTATTCATATAAATAATTTTTGATTTGATATATTTTATAAAATCAATGCTCTTGAACAATTAATTATAAAAACATGATATTGTTAATAAGTTTTAAAAGTTTTGCAGATTATTGTGTCATACCATTTGTTTTTTAAATGAACAGGTGCTGAGAGAAAAGTGGAGTAAGCGATGGAAATTAATTCTTAACCATTGCAAGTCATACGTTACATTATTCATAACCACCTGCCTTCTGTTCTTCATTTATATCGACAACAATACAATATCACAATAGGGACTTATTTCCTGTTCCTTAAATGTACCTATTTCTATTCACTGTTACTTTTTGTCACAGCTACCAGATATAGAATGTTCAAAAAACTTAAAAACTGCTAACGTGATTCTATTCTAATTTATTAAAACTAAACTCGTCTTATTGAGCCTGCTTATTTTATTGGGCGACTTAAAAGATCTATTGATACAACAGATTTTACGAAGATGAAAAGGAGTTGAAGAAAGATCTAGCAAGCTGAGGGAGTTGTAGGTTGAGAAATAACCAAATATATTTCACATCCCAGCTCATGTATCGCATACTGTTAAACTACTCAATAGCTTTATTCATTACAAAGTTCAAATTTTACTTTACTTTTGCAGGGTTTTTTCCCCCTCAATGGGTTGCCTGGTTAAGTTAGAGCGTCCCTCCACTTTTCTCTATTCCACCAGCCATCCTCCTCAAGTCCCTGCCGGACATCTCTTCCACCGGGTTCGGGGTCTTCCTCTTCTTCGTCCGCCCGGCTGTTCCCACAGCAGAAGTCTCTTGGGCCATCTACGTTCTGGCATCCACTGGCAGTGTCCGTACCATCGCAGCCTGTTCCTTCCAATCCTCTCCGGGACTCCTTCGGTCACGCCCAGCCTGTCTCTAACATCTTCATTTCTGACTCTATCCAGGCGGGTGATCCTCAGGCATCTCCTCCGAAAGTCCATCTCTGCAGCTTGTAATCTGGAGTAGAGTCCCGGGTTAAGTGTACAGGTCTCTGAGGCGTAGCTGAGGGAGGGCTCAACAATATTTCTGAAAATACGCCTTTTATTGTCCGTTGAGATGAGTCTGTTCCAAAGAACTGGGTACAACATTCTAGTCACCCTTCTTGCTAGGCCAACTCTCCTCCTAACTTCGACTTGCCGTTTCCATCTATTGTTGAACCTAAGTACTTGAAGGAGTCCATCCGCTTGCATATTTTCCCACTAATATGAAGGTCTGTGGCTTCTCGGCAGTTCACTGCCAGATATTCGGTCTTATCAAAATTTATTCGTAGACCCCATAGGCTGTATTATTTTTCCAGGGCCAGAAGCGCTGATTTCTTCTTGACCATCTCTGTTGTATGTGACCACTGCCTGGTCATCGCCAAAGAAAAGAGAGAAAAGCATATGTCCGTCTATGTCTATGGCCTTTCCTCTCCAACTTGCGCTCCACTCCTTTACTGCCTGTTGTACATAAATTTTAAACAGGCAATACTGCATCCCTGCTTAAGACCTTTTGAGGCAGAAAAAGGCTCAGATAAGCGAGAGCCGAGCTTCAATCTGTACTCGTCTTCCCTGTACAGACATCTCACGGCATTTATTAAGGCATCGCTAATGCCCGCACTCTTAAGGAATTCCCACATCTTATCTCTTGGCACACTGTCATAAGCCTATTCTAGGTCTATGAAAGCTATATGTACAGCTCTTCCTTTCTCCATTCGCTTTTCTATGAGCTGCCTTAGGACAAATAAGCTTAGTTCAAATTTTTAGTAGAAAAAAAACTTTAATGAAAAAAAAGTTAAATTATAATTAAAGTAAAAATATGTAGATTTATGTTTGTTTTTAGCATACAAAATGTGTAAGCCTGGATGTTTGTTGTTGTATATGTTAGTCCAATAATTCCAGGTTATAAATGTATTAATTGGAAAAAAAAAAGATAGAAATTATACACTATATTTGGTAATAAATTGTTTTTTATATAAAAATATTATAACGTTCAGGGATGGACATTACACTATAACTATTTACTCATTTTCCCAATTCATTAGGCTATATAGACTAGAAAAATGATTTCGACTATTGCGCAGCTAAAATCCGGATATTGGCCCATGAAGATTTTGCCATTTATTTTCCCTAAAATTTTTTACTCTAAATATTCAGTCCGGATCTTGTGGAGTTTGAAACAAATCTGAAAATCAAATAAGGATTATCCTTCTAAATCCTATTTAAATATTTATCAAAGCCTGGATTAATAAAGCAAATGAATAATAATTTAACGAATAAATGAGGGTTTTTATTGTAACCCTCAAAAAGAACCCTCACCTTGTGTAGGGTAAATTAAGATAAGACAAATTTTTACTGAATGATAAATGATTTCAAATTAGACAAAGAAATCTTTAATTTATTCTCAATATTCAATGATATTACTTCTTTGCACCAAACTCGTAATGAACTTCAGGAAAGAATAAAATAATCATTTAAAATATTTAGCAAACATATTAATCAAAAGTCTTTAAATTTGGAAGGAACAACACAGGACTACTGAGTATGTTATGGGTAAACAAAATGTCTTAGGAGAAAATTGCCAGGCATTCTGAAAGTAAACAAACAAAACATAGCCAGACATATTAAATAAAAGTGATCTAGATGGGAAAGGATTGCAATAATTCACATAATTAATTTTTGTATACTTATTTCCATAATTGATAAAAGAAAATAACTGTGTTCCTTAAGCATCCACGATAATTTATTGCTGTTAATATATTTTAATATTATTTTTTCCATATAAACGTTTAAATATGAAATCACCACCGTTAAGTGCTTTGGATACAGAATAAACAAAACAAAAAATAACGAAAAATCGGAAACAAGGGCAAATAATGATTAGTATTTTCAGTTATTAAATTAATTCTATTTGTTAAAAAAAAAGTTAATATTGGTATTTCACTTATTAAAAAAAAACAATCTATAACCACCCCTTGGGTTCATTATGTGGTAGAGACTGTACTATTTCAAGGACAACGTCTGTGCAGAGAGGTGATTTGTTGAGATTAAGCTCAAAAACCAGGTCCCCTCCCCATATAAGGACACCCGATTTATAGAGGCTGGGTGAGCCCCAGGAAGTTATGTAGATGCCAAAGGTACCATCCGTGGCTGTTAACAGATTAAACAGTTTATCTACCACTGGCGGATTCGAACCCGGATTGTTCAGAATGGCTACTCACCACTCTTCGCGTTAAGATACTAACTAAAATTTTGTCTTTTTGAATTAGAATTTGGCTAGTTATAGCTTCGTTAACGGGATGGCCTTTGAGTGAATAATGCTTATGAACTTTTTGTAGTGCATTTCAGTTAGTGTATTGTTCCGCCAACCAGGAGGACAGGTTAGGGAGGCATTTACGTTGAGATGGGGTTGCCACTTTAACACATCAGCATAAAAGACATAAGTGGTGTGAAGAATTTCAAACTCGAGCTTTAAACAATATACGTGTTTAGTAAAAAATAACGTCTGTATTGAGCAAAATGATCTGATATATGTGAACTGTTTGGTCTAACTTGCCAATGTACAATTAAATAGTCCATAAGAGTCCATAATAGGCTTAGTCTCCGAATTTTCGACCTCCAAATGATATATACATTTTAGATTGTAAATGACCAGTGAGAGCAAACTGTACTGGACATTAATCAACGCTGTTAGTGTGGAATCACCCTTATATCTTATTAGATTATATAACAATATAAATTATCATAAAAATTGTTGTTTGTATTTCTCCATTTTCTTTACTATTGAATACTATTTTTTCTTACATCTTTAGCTTTTTAATAGTATATTTTACAAATATTTTCTGGAAATTTTTTTTTCAACTTTATTTATTTAATTATACAATTATTTAATGGTCCATGCTTGTAATTTTTTTTATTTTTCATAACGTCGAGAGGTAGTATATATTTCAAATAAACTAGTTCAATTATTTTTTCTGAAAAATGTCTACCAAATTAATTTTGTCAGTACTGTGACAAGAAAAATTTGATTATCTTTCTCGATATTTTAAAGTTGTGGCGAAATTCTCTCGGACTTTCATTTTGACAGTAAAATAGAGGAATCACGTGCATTTAAAATCTAAAAATATTAATATTTGTTTTGCTTTTTTGGATGAACTTTAATTCTAACAGTATAACTAAATGACAGTACCAATTCTACTGGAACTTCACGCATTTCATCTCGAATAACTTAAGTAGTATACTTTATGCCAAGATTTAACAAAACTAAAAAAATAACAAAAAAGATTCAGGGAAATAAATTTACAGTGTTTCTTATATCATGAAGAATCGTTTAACAGCCTAATAGCGTACACGTGCATACAGAAGCAAGGATTACAAACTCAACTACCGTTAAATTATTCAGATAATGCAAATACTTGTTATATTTTGTATTCTAATAAACGGAACTTAATCCGCCAGTTGTATTATTTATTTCTCTATACAGGAGTGTGACGGCAGAGAGAGTAGCTCGCGGAGCGAGACCAGGGCTAACGGTACTTGCGGAGACACCTCACGTTCCCAGCAGACGGCCTAATGGTTCGGGCTAAAGTTACCACAGTGGAAGGGAGAAGTCAGGGCAGTTCTATCGGCCAACTTCTTATCCGATCGTCCCTGTCTTGAACTCATGGTTTAGTAGAAGGGCTATCTAGCTTTTATTTCTGGATTAAAGGTTAAGAGGTAATAGGTAAGTGAAGAATGCTGGAGAGTATTCTTCAGTTTGCTAGTGTTTTCGGGTCAAATTAAATTATAAACCAATAACAACGGGCAAAAACTCAAAATGATAATCAATTAATTATTAGAATAGAATTAGAAAACTCATAAAAGCGAAACAGTAAATATCTAAGAAAAATTACCGACAAATGTTACGCTATATATATCGACAGATATATCGCAGCTTCTTCAAAAACGAATAAATGAGCTTACAATAAAATCATAGCTCATCAAAATCAAACTTTCTTCATTTAATGTTGTCTTATTTTAAGTATAATGTACGTCAAATATCGCTCCTTCAAAAGAACTACGCCATAACCAAAATTTTGGAGTTTTTGAGTAGGCCTTCAGTACCATTTGTTTTGGTTGAAACCTTTTTTTTAATAAAGTCAATTTTTGAGTGCATGTTTGAACTTGAAGTTTTATGCGAATAATGAAGTTAAAATAAAAATAAATTTCAAGCTAATAAAATTTTTCTGATGGTTAATAAAACAATTTCGATATCATCATTAGAATAGGAAAGCTTTGCTTTCCCAATACCCAAATTTTAATTTTTTAACTCATAAGCAACTTATACCTCTATTGAAAAATCACGTTTTCTGGGTTATGACATAGTTTTTTTGAGGGAGCAATATAGCGAAAAAATTTTTTTTTTTTTTTTTTTTTTTTTTTTTATTTAATTCAATGATATTTACAACTATAATACATTATTATATCAAGTAAATGTGCAAAAATGTAGCATATGACATGAAAACACTTGTGGAGAAACTACCCATCGATAGCACTCCAATAAAGTTCTATTGTAGATGATCTCGAGGCCATCTTCTTTTCAGGCGCCTCGGGGGGTTATCAGGAATAGTATGGGAAGCAAGCTGAGAGACTAGCGGATTCAAGTGCGTATGGAGCTTGTTATGGAAGGATAGGTATCTAGTTTGGGCCAAATCAGTAACATATGGGATATTAAGATCATGATGGATGAGTTTGTTTGTGACATAATAAGGAGTATTGAGGATTTTACGAAGGATTTTGGATTGCAAGGATTGGATACGAGATGAATTGGATGGTTTAGTAGAGCCCCAAAGCTCAACTCCGTATGCCCAAATAGGTCTGATGACTGTCATGTAAATAAGTCTTTTGTAATTAATTGGTAGCTTAGAGCGTTTGTCCAGTAAGTGTTGAAGTAGGCGAAAACGTCGAGCAGTTTCTTGTCTTTTCAGTCTTGTATGAGGATTCCAAGTGAGACGTTTATCCAGATGGAGTCCTAGGTAACGTATCTGTTCGACAGGGTTCAGTGGTGTATTATTAAACGATACAGTAGGACAGGAATTCGTAGGTTTACGACGAAGGGTGAAGGTAATTTGATGGGATTTGATAGGATTTATTTTAATCCTCCAATTTTGACACCATTCTTGTAGGTGTGAGATATGGGATTGAAGAGATTGGGATGCAACAAATGGATCCTTATTAACTGATAACACACATGTGTCATCAGCGTAAGTAGTGAGGACAGTGCTTGGATGGGTTGGGATGTCAGCTGTATATATCGTGTATAGGATGGGCCCCAGGATACTGCCTTGAGGAACACCGGCAGACTGGGTGAAGAGGGAAGAGTAGGAACAATTATGGTTTACTTTAAAGGTTCTATTACTGAGGTAGGAACTGATAATAAGGAAGTAAGTTGAAGGTAAGAATTTACGGAGTTTGTACAGCAGTCCTGGATGCCAGACTCGATCAAAGGCCTGCTCTACATCGAGAAAAGCTCCTGTGCAGTACATTCCGCGCTCTAATGCAGATGAGACAACGTCCACCACACGATGGCATTGCTGGATGGTGGAGTGTGATGTTCGGAAACCAAATTGGTGATCTGGGATTATTTGATTGGATTCTATGATAGGATGAAGACGTTTCAGAATGAGTTTTTCAAGTATTTTCCCCATTATGGCGAAAAAATTAAATTAAAATAAGCTGAGTTGCAGTACTCTTCATCCCTTCGACCTAATGATGGCCTAAAACTTAGGCCGAAACGTGCAACTAAATAAGTTAAACTTAACTTGAGTGAGATATTTATATACTGCAGCCCCGACCGTTTTATATTCTTCAAGGTATATAAAATCAGCCATTCCCACATCTATAACATAAAAATAAAAATACACAATGAAAATCAAATGCAGCCCATCACATTAACAGCCCTTCAAACTCACTCTAAGACTTTCTACTAAACAATTGTTCACCCAAATGGAGTATTTGATTGAACATCTTAGATCATTGCTGTGGCTTAATGATGAGTCTCTTTGGACTATCATTGTGAGATGTACTCTTTATTACAATCCTTAGGTATTAATCTGAGTCTCAGATTAAGCCCTAATAAGGAAGCCAGCAGCATGGCCAGCGAAACGTCGCCAAAGAATCCGATGGTAGGTCGAAATCAGATGACTGGGTTAAAATTATTATATAATATTTATAAATTAACTAGCTGACCCGGCCAAGCGTTGCTGTGGCTATTGTAATAGTTTTAAAAAAGATTACGTTACAATTTGAATTTTAAAGAAACAATGAATGAATAGGAAAATGAATTAAATAGATTTTTGATTTTATATTTTATTCATCTTATATTTAAGTATAGTATATAATAAATAAATAATATACAAAATTCTTAACTGATAAAATATAAACATTAGATTAATGAATGAGGCATATCATGGTTGATTTTTAATTATGGCTAATAATATTTTTTTTAATAATAATTATTTATTTCAATTTAATTGAGTGATACTCGATGCACAATATTTTTTGTTATTTTGTCCTTTGCTAATACAAATAGATTAGATGGTTCACTAACACGTGAGTATGCAACATATAATTGTCCTTGGGAGAAACATGGATGTTCTAGGTCCAAACCGAAAATGGACATTGTCTGGCTTTCAGACTTGCTGATGGTCATAGCAAAAGCCAAGCGTATATCAATTTGAAGTCTTTTGAAAGGTATTATGAGTTCTGATGGTATTATTGGAAAACTTGGCTACAGGACGATTTCTTTTTTAAAGATTTCAGTCAACAATGCTGTTTCAATAACATTCCCGATGATATTTTTGATGACCAAACGTGTGCCATTCAAATTACGCATTGTCAAGAATAATAGCCGACACATATCGCTTAGGGGTATGACAAATTTCAAAAAATCAAATTTCATCTTCTTTAAAAATTGTTATTTATGTTTTTCCCTAAAACGCACAGAATAGGAGATATACAGGCCAAAAACTGAAATAACTCCGAAGTTTTTCGGCCATCAAAAGTATTCCCGTCCATTTTTTCGGTTGCAAATTTGGATTTACACTACTCAGACATGCCCTTACAACATATCAAAAATGCAGCATCATCAAGCGTCGCTGCTACGATCGACGCATAATCAATAATAATAGCCAACCCATACCACTTATAGGTATGAAAAATAGTTTACGTCCGACTCTCAGACCAACTGAATATACACACAAAATTTCATAAGAATCGGGGAGTCGTTTCGGAGGAGTTTTGTTACAAACACTGTGACACGACAATTTTATATATTAGAAGATTTGCATATTGGCATCTTTGTATGCATAATTTTTGAAGAGAAAATTTAAACTCAAATAAGATAAATATTAAAAAACAGTTTTGTAAAAATTATTTATCAATAATGATAACCCAAACCACTTTTAAGATGTGAATTTTAACTATCGAAATTTAAAAATGTTTTGGAACTCCCACGACATGTTTATCCAACAGTTTATGTCGGAGCGTTCTAATTCCGAACTTTGATTTTGGGGAACGTAAACAGGCGGGAGTACCTGGAGTTATGCCACGAAGGGTGTTTATTGCTCTTGTTTAGAGGAAAATCTCATTCCTCTCTCAGCTTATTATTCATAGCCCTTTCGAGAGCAGTTTGGATCTGAGAGCCAAGTATTCTAAATCAGCTTGTCAGTAACAGATGCTAAGAGAGTTCTTTCGCTCCGTTACCCGATTCCCTTTTTCCTGTTTATTTTTTCAGTGACATGCTCGAAGATTGGTTTTACTGTTAAGGATGGGTCGAACATGTGTATTCGTAAATTCAGAAAGAAGTTAATTGTTTTACCTTTATTTTTGTGAGTTCTGCTCTTAAGGTACACCCACCTTTAAAAAATGCTCTGCATGAATATCAACATTTCTCATTGGATTTTGTTTGTTTTATAATAACGAGGATATTATACTTAATAATAAACTTTAGAAAAAATTGGTGTATCATTGAGTTACTCGCAACTACACTCTTTCTTATACCTGAATTAGATTGTTCATTCTTGTCAAAATTATTTTTTAGTCCGTTTTAGATCAAGATTTATTTAGTCTATCAAGGTCGATATATAAACAGCCCCAGTGAAATAAGTAGTTAAGTCAAATTTTGTTCAAAATAAAAATTTTGTTATTTTCGGATTAAATAAAGGGCTCAAAGTCTGGCATTGGAATCAAAAAGAGTTATTGCTAATATTACAACTCCATTTCTAGCCAAAAACAGCGAGAATGACACGATTTAGCTTTCCTCAACACGGTTAACTTTCTCTGAACAAAATTCGACTTAACAACTTATTCACATGGGCTGAAGATAAAGTCTTTGCTGTCATAAACATTTATACAATAACAAATAGGGACAATTTTTTATTACTTATTTCATTGTTAAAACAGTAATATAACAGTTACAAGAGACGAAATATAGAATTACAACGCTCAACTCAACCTAGGTTTAATGAAGATGTAATTGACTGTATGTAATTGAATGTAAATGTAGGTTTAATTAGAGTGCACCCAATTTTAAAAATAAAAATAAAACTCTTAAGATAAGAGAAATTGATAAGAGAGAAGACGTCTCTCACAATGTTTAAATTTTTGAAGAGCACTTGATGCTATAAGAGAATATAAATGATTCATTGGGGCAGAGTGAATTAAATAAATAAGTAACTTTATCCTATATAAATATAAATGAACACACATATGAGTAACATATATATATCTATTAAACATATATATTTAATTATTTTTTTCCTTTTATACATTCCGGACTAAGAGGTTCTCACGCTTAACTGGCCATGTCCCGGTCCCGTTGAGGATGGATAAGCGAAGCCTTACTTCACCAGGCACACTGAGTTATTGGGTGCATTGTTTGAACCTAAATGTTTTGGTTTTTAGAGAAAGAAATATTTGTCACATTATTTTCACTACCTTCTTCTTCATATTTCCTAAAAGACTATTGAACAATTTTTTTTAAATTCGGTGCTAATTTGAACGGTCTACGGTAGGTCCATCCTCAGAACTCAATCATTTAAAAATAATAAGATTGTTGCTTCATAAACGTACAACCAAAACAAACAACTAAGCCATTAAGACATACTTAAAACTTTTTCTTGAATAATTATTAGTTGACCGTATCAATATCATAAATAGAAAATAGTTCCAATGGAGGTCAACAATAAATTCTCACTATATAAGAATATATTTTTGACCTCCCCCCAGACCATTTTCTGCCTCATTAAAACATATCCGGTGATTGGTGCTACTCAGCAACCAATAATATACAGGTAAATAAGCACAATTTTGTTTTAACTTAATTAGACAACAGCATGCGTGTCAAAATCACATTAACTATTTTAATGAAAACGATTATTGCAAGACTTTATCCAACAAAAATTATAACTGTTCCTTGAATAAAACGGAATTCCTTTTCCTTTCGGAGGTTATACGAAAGAAAAAAATATATAAATCTGATAAGAAATAAATATTTTGTTTATAAATTAAATATGCAATACAATTTTAAACACGACATATCTCGTATACACTCTAAATAACACTCGTAAAAGGCTAAGTTCATTAACAGAAATCTAGCAATAACCATATACTCTTGTATACGAACTGTTGATTTTGGAAATGAGACAAGTCCATGTTATGTTATTGCTATATATTTATTAGTGATGTGTCGGATATCCATATCCGTATCCGCGGATATCCGAGGGAAAACGAAGATCCGTATCCGTATCCGTAACTTTTTTGGCAGATCTTTTACTTTATTAATTTTCAATACATAGATGAAATTGTTTATATGGGTATTTTATATTCACTGCAAAACTCTTAAGTATGTAAGAAACAATATAAACAGCAACTTTTGTTCTGGCTAGCGTCGAAATAAAAAAAAATTCAGGCCTCCATTCAAATGACCGATCAGCTGATCTTAGTTTGTATGGAAAAACGCATTTTTTTTTTCGTTTTCGATGTTTGTCCAGAACAAAATTTGCTGTTTATAGTGTTACTAACACGTACCTAAGTGGTTCTCAGTAAATTTAAAATAACGCTGAATAAAGGTTATTAGGTAGCAGTGAAAAACTATTGACGTTTAACATTTGACTCTGGCAATCCTTTCAAGGTTTTAAGAAAAACTTCTTTGTTGAGAATTTTATAACTCACTACCAAACCCAAACGTTATCTATCCCGCCCAGTGCAATTAGAAAACTCGAAACATGTTTCTTTCGAAACATTCTTTTAGTCACCTTTACTATGCCTAAATTTATATTATCTTAAACATAATAATGTTTTAAATAACAATTACAATCAACAGGAAATAACAATAATGATAATAACTTGAAGACATGTTTTCATCAACAATATAATTGGTCCACAGCCAATAATGA
Source organism: Troilus luridus (assembly GCA_964056705.1). Classification (NCBI taxonomy): domain Eukaryota; kingdom Metazoa; phylum Arthropoda; class Insecta; order Hemiptera; family Pentatomidae; genus Troilus; species Troilus luridus. The sequence goes on from OZ057412.1 coordinate 37,246,671, forward strand.
TCGAGCTTCTACGGTCTAACTTACTAAGTACTCGTTAGCGAAAGTAGTTGCTTGTCGTTAAGTACTAACTTAGTAGCTGCAGGCAAATGGTCCGTTTAATTACAGCAGTAAACTAATTAGCGCAGGCCAGCCAGGCTAAATCCGTTCCGAATAAAGAATGGTCAATAAAATCACAATTTTCTTCAAGAAGAACAATTTACTAAAAAAAGAACCAATATATTGATTATACATATATGTATATTAGTATGTACCTTGAGTACCATGATTCGTAATAGCTTAAAACTACTCCATTATTCTTCGAATTTCCTCGTTATTGTAGGTCAATATTAAGATACAGTGATCGGAATTCTGTTCTTCTGCGCGTAGGAATAATGTAAATATTTCAGAATTTATAATACTGAGGTTACAACTTACTTCAAACCAAATGATAAAGCGGGCCAGTATGGAAAATGATCATCGCCCGACATATAAAATAATGCATCCCATTGTTAGATTTAAACCCATAACAGTCATATTTGTGGAGTGAAAAAATGAAGCATAATGAGTAATTATTATTATGAATGATTACTAATATTCATACATATGAACATAGATAATATAATAATGATGGTACAAAACCCACCTATCATCATTGCAATAAAGATAAATAAATGATTTTATCCCATAATTTCCACTGTTAATTTTTAAAATAATTACATTGGTGGAAAAATAATGTATTTTATCAATATATTAATTAATACTATTTAAACCATTATAAAATGAATAAATTTTGTAAAAGTATAAGAAATATCTCGGGCCGGAAAAATGTAAAAAAAAAAAAAAAGATGGGCCACGCCTGCTTTAGACATTTAAAACTAAGAGCCAAAATTATTAAGCTGTTAAAAAACAAAAAAAATTTAAAATGGTCTGAAACTCAATGTTCAATATTTAAACATTAATACGTGGAGTTAAACCCTACAACCGACGAAAATATTGATTTATTTACTTTAAAATATCAACAATTTTCGAACAACACTAAAGTCTTTAAAAGAGAAAGTTTATAAACTGAAATGAGGTTCAATATATCAATATGTGTGCACAATTATTATATTTATGGGGAAGAAAATGGCCCGGGTGGAGGTGAGGAAAACAATTTGTTAAACAGGGTTAAACAATTTATTTGAAAGAACCACATTGCAGGACTTCTTCAGGGCTATATATACAACAGGGATATATATATATATATATATATATATATATATATATATATATATATATATATATATATATATATATATATGCAAGATACAAACAGATTAAAATATTCCGCCCGGACCATTTTCCCTCCATATATTTAAAGTCAACTAATATTATTCAAGATTATTATATTTATATGCTTTTAATATTATTTGGAAGTTTATGATTTTACTAGGAATATTTTTTCTCAAAAAAAAAAAAAATTCTAAACTAACTCGAACCAATTAATGCAATGTGTCTTGGATAAGTGTTAGCAGAAGATTAACAGGGAATATAATAGGTATTTCGTTGCTACCGAATTAATTATATATCGATTTACAATTTCTGCCTTTGACAACCCCGGATTCTCTGCTAAAACTGTCGAGGGACTGTGCATTCAATATTAGCGGTGAGCCGTTAAGTTCAACAGGTAGGCGAAACAAGTTGGTGCGGTAGAACCCCTCCTCCCCAGAGCCACACTACTAAACTACTTCGTTCCAGTCCAGCGATGACAAGTTGTAGGTTTCTAATTGAACTTATTGTCCTTAAAGGAGGAAGTGTCTTGCTTCTCTCGCGCCACAACTCAGGCACAGTCCAATTAAACTCCTGTCATACAAGTGTATCTCCTCGCCTCTACTGCTTAGAGCAGCGGCGCAGTTCTCGACACTCATGAACCATAACAACTTAAGTCTTGCCAATGATAAATATTATTGGAGCAATTGATATTGGTATAGAAAATAATAATAATAATAGAGATGGGTGGAGATAGGGATTTGCAAATCGAAAGTATCCACTTAATTATTGATCAAAATCAACAATAGAGTTTATTCTCATTTTAAAAACAATCTTAACCACTGACGACAAAAAATAGTTATACTTTCCTGGGTGCAAGAGACGAAAAATCTAATGGTTTTTTTTTCGATTAATATAAAGTGAATACTCGTACTCGGTTTTTGTAACCAATCGAAAGGTAACACTGGACAACAAAATTTAACTTTTTTTCTGTTAAATGAATTACAATGCCTGTTTCTTTTAGAATTTGGTGCTCTGATTGCAAATTTGAAAAGCATTTTTGTCTCAGGGGCAAGGATTTTGTGTAATTTAAAAAAAATAGTGTTAAAACAAGCAATTTTATTTAATTAGCTTTCATACCGTAATTTAAATCAAAATGTAGCCTTTGATGATTTCCCGCTGTATTTTGCGCCTGGTACATCTCTTTTCAAAGACCAACAATAGTCTGCCAACATATTTGGATTCCACTTTCTCTGGTATCGTTTTTTCAGAGTGGTTTCTTGATGGAATCGCTCACCGTGTTCATCACTCACAGACCCAAGTTTTTCAGGAAATGAAAATGCGAGTCAAGAAAATGTATTTTTAGAGACATATTACATTCTAAAGCCTTATAACTTTGTAGATCAGAAACTAGCTCTCTGTAGTTTAGTGCTTTTTATTTATGTAGTTTTATTTCCAAGAAATTCTTTATTAAAAGAAATCCAACCTCTTCAGTTCCATTCAAACATTCCTCAAAGTATTGATGCTTCATAAGCTCCCTTATTTGTGGGCCAAGAAATGCACCTTTTATTTTTGCCATAACAAAATTTTTCATCAAACCGAGTTTGATGTGCAATGGTGGAAGATATACGTTTTCTGGGTTTACTAGTGGTTCGGAAAGTACATTTTTTTTCTCCAGGTACAAGATTTCTTGTGGGCCATTCCTTCTTTATATAATGATTTTTGCGATCTCTGCTGTCCCACTCACAGAGAAAACAACAAAATTTTGTATAACCTGATTGAAGACTTTCAAAAGACCTAACACTTTGAGGTCTCCACACACATTCCAAGAATGCTTCAGGTATTGTATCTCGGACAGTAAAATCTTCATATTGTCATATTTCTCTTCACACAAGACACGTTCATAGCTATGAAATATCACTTTTTTTTTTACAAAAGTTAAAATTACAAAAAATCTGAGCCCCATGGACAACTTAGATTGTCATATTCGGAATTACCATAGCAAAATACATATGAGACAGCCACATTAACCCATTTAAGAAAAATACTGTTAACCAGTGTAACCAGCACATTAATAATAACCATCTTACCAAAATAATTGAACTTTGAACTTTTAAGCGAAGTATTTAATTAGTTTCTGCCACTGTGACAGGAATCATAATATTTCAAGAGATTATTTTTTTTATTTGTTTGAAGTATTTTTTCTAATTTGAGTAAGGTCCTCGTAATTGGTCCTCCAGGTTGGTGGAACAATACACTAACTAAAAAAAGTTTATATGCATTCATCACCCTATGGTTATCTCGCTGGTGAAGTTATAACCAGCCAAATTCTTCTCAAAAAAGGCAAAATTTTCTTTATGCTAATTTATATTTTTCTTAAAATGAGTAAGAGAGTGGGGTAGCTCAGTGCTGAGTTGTCATGCTCAAGATTCCGGGTTCAAAACCAGCTGAGGCAGTTGGATCTGCAGAACCTCATGGGGTACACCTAGCCCCCACCTAAACCTAATCCGTTCAACCAAAACATTTTTTTTCTCTTAATATATTCATCCTCCACAGTACAATAAAACAAATTGACAATCAGCAGATTTTCTTTCTGTAAAATAACAATAAAATGTCAAGCGAGGCATGAAGAAGAACAATACCCAAAGGTACCTTGACGTTCTTTTTAGTCTCCTCCTTGTGTCCTCAGGCACCAGATTCGTCTCCATTTGTTTTATCAGTAGGTTTGGGTGTACGTGTAATTTTTCTTGAAAACGTTTGTAGTATGGTCGTCGACTGTTGATATTTTTAAGTCAGTGTCCAAACTTTTGTTATTAACATACCAGGGTGGTTTTGTGATAATTTTAGAATATTAGTTTTTGATAAAAAAGTTTGTAGTCGTTTTCTGTGAACCTTTTTAGCGTTACCATAAATTTGTACCTAATGCATAACTCCAAACTGGTTTTAGTAAGCACAGGTTTGGTCTTATTTCTAATATGGAGTTTTTTTGAAAGTGATGCATTAAATTGAGTTAAGGATTTAGTGATTGGTGTATTTTCTTAACGTGAGGTTATGTAAATCTCCTATCAAATCTCAGCCCAAGGTATTATACTTTGTGAGTTATTAAGGTAAATAGGAGGGCACGTTTCATTCATCACAAAAGTGATCTGTTGTGATTTTTCGTGGTTCAGTCTGATTTTCCTTAGTTGGCACCACTCATTCAACTTTTGTAAGTTATGTTGTAAGTTTTGTGTGGGCTGTGTCGCGTCATGATGTTTGGTGATTATGGCATTGGTTGCTGTCAGTTTGTCACCCAAACAATTTTAAGCTACCGAAACTTCAGGTTCTGGACTTGACTTAAGACATGAGGAATAAGGCGGCAAAGTGTCGTGTTAGACAAAATCTACAATAATTTGCAATCCATAAGAATGTCTGATCAATACTATTGAACATGATCTTCAACGCTAAAGACGAATAATAGATAAATCCAATATTGAAGTTGTTTTTTTTCAATCTCTATTTGAAAGTTTATAACGTTAGGTAATATTTATCCATACGTTAACACGTAGCTACGTTTCTTTTAGCATATATATTGTATACTTTTACCACTAATTAATACAACACGCGAGTTATTTCCCAAAAATGGGTAACTACTACTCCACAGAAATAATTGTTGTTAATTGTAGACGGAATGATATGAGAGGTTTAACGCACGTCACAATCTTGAGAACACTTGATTGTAGCAGGAGTTATAATAAGGCTCGGCAATAACAAGGCTCGGCACGTTATATATTTCTTTCTCTGAAGACGTTTCATTTTAAAACAAGTTCAGATCTTCGAGGTTAAGACGTGGAAAACTAACACTAACAAAATGTTGATTATTTGGTTTATCTCAACACTATTTTATGCATATTGAAATATTTTCAAAAGATCATTGTGGGCTTATTTACCTGGTTCAAATTTTACTGGCATGTATAATTATTTTTTAAGTTAAAAATAAATATAATAAAATTAAACAATACTTAGACAATAATTAAAAATATAATTCTTACAATTAAAGAAAAAATACTTTGAATTAAAAGGAAAATTATCACGTTTTCCTAAGAAAATTTTCTTTGAAAAATTTCCTCATAGGAAACATAATTTACCAATATTTCAATTGCCCTGGTCACGTAGTGCGGAAAACTCGAGATGTTACGGCGAAACAAAATTAAGTTTCTCGACCGGACATCCAAGTCATCAGATTGCAATACTATTGGTCATCTGAGGCTAAAAGTTTAGGTTGTTTGAAATGTTTTTAAAAGAAGTAAACCAACTAGTATACTTTTTCTTTTACTTGTTAACATTTATTATTTATTTATTTGTTATAATAAGATTAATGTAGTGATTTTCGGGCATAAACAATGATTTATATAATTCTATCTAATTATATTAGAAAGCGGGGTAACTCAGTGATAGAGCGCTGAATTTTACCGAAGGTCCCGTGTCCTAATCCGGCAGAGACAGATAATTTATTAAAACTGTTAACAGCCAGGGATGGACCCAGTGGGATCTGGAGACACTACTGGGGCTCACCCAGCCTCTATAAAGTGGGTAACCTTTATGGGGAAAAACCTTGCGGTTGAGCGTAATCTAGGATAACTTGTCCTAGAAACAACCTATTTAATCTATTTATATTGCCTAACATTTTATAATTGATGAACTACCCAAGTAAAAAATTTTAATTGATAACCTGCTGGATACTTATGTATTCACTTCGCAATTAGAATTCGGAAAGATTTTTCCCTAACCGAAAAGTACTTGTGATACCAATCTTGAAATTATCTACAACATATATAATACAACATCCTACTAATATTATAAATGCGAAAGTTTGAAAGGATGTATATTTGTTACTCTTTCACGCATAAACTACTGAACGGATGTAATTCGGATGAAACTTTACAGTATACATCAGAATAAGACATAGGCAACAATTTATAATGATTTTGTGTAGTTTGGTCATAATTTAACGATGAATTATTAAAAAGTACTAGGTTATAACACTTTCTCAATATTGCCTCCAAAATATGGTCAGTAGGTAATCGCGGTTATTCAATTTAATTGTTAAATATTGTTAGCATCGCTACAGAGCCCCCCCCCCCCCCCTGAGAAGATAGCTCACGGTGTCTTACTCGCAAAATCAACATATTTTTGCTGAACGAAACAAATTAAGTAATAGTTTATTTAAAGGATATAAATGCGAAAGTTTGTGAGGATGGATCTATGTGTGTTACTCTTTCACGCAAAAACTACTGAACTGTATGAAACTTTACAGTAATATAGGTTATTCTGATGAATAACGCATAGGCTACAATTTATAATGATTTTGCGTAATTTGGTCGTAATCTATACATATAAAATGTTTTGTCATGAATGACTTAGGGATCAAGACACAGCCTAACCGCTGATCATATAGACCTGAAACTTGGAGGGTGTGTTCTTTGTATGACGTAGGCATCCGATAAAAAAGGATTTTCCGAAATTCTACCCCTAAGGGGGTGAAAATGGGGGGCAAGGTTTGAATGCTTGCTCACGTGTTTCTTACTCGCAAAATCTGTATCGGCGAAACATCATCGGAAGGCATCCCATTCAACTGCGTTATCTCAGGGGTCTGTACTATATCCAGTACTTTTCTCAATACACACCGCTGAAACTGTTGGAACCAACTACAAAAAAGCTACTGTAGCAGCCTATACCGACGACATAGAGATCTACAGCAGCTCGATCAGCGCAGAGAGAGCTCTACGGCAGCCGGAGGAGGTCTGTGCGAGCATCACACAGAAGCTAGAAGGACTCAACATCACAGTGAATCCTAAAAAGACGGACTGCATAATTTTCTCCTTTCAGGGGAAAAAGCGCCGCCCTCTTCTTAAGGTCTATAGGGTAGCGGGACGCGAAAACAGACCAGCGAGCAGCATAGTCTACTTAGGTGTCACCCTTGACAGGCACCTTAAACTAGCCAACCACTGCAGGAAGAAACTCAGGTCGGTTAGGACCAAGTCTTACAGACTTAGCCACTTGCTTACATTTCCTAACTTATCCCTCCGCCTCAAGTTGGCCATCTACAAGAGCATCCTAAGACCGGCGCTCCTTTACGGAGCACCACTATTAGGTAACATCACGCCGGCAACAGCGAAAAAGCTCCAACAGTTTCAGAATGGCGTACTGCAACGCATGGTGAGACACACAACATTAAACAAAACAAAAACGGACCTCCTATACACTACTCTCGACATACCGACAGTTACAGACTTCATTAAACGTAGACACATTAATTTTTTTTATAGCCTGTACTAACCCTCTTTTTCGGACACTCACCCCAACAGAATGGGTACAAACGTGGCAAGATCACGTACAAAGTCTCAGCCTCAACTGAGAAATTAATAAAATATACAAATAACAGGTAACATCACGCCGGCAACAGCGAAAAAGCTCCAACAGTTTCAGAATTACGTACTGCAACGCATAGTGAGACACACAACATTAAACAAAAAAAAAACCTTCAAACCCAAAGGGGGTAAGAAAAAAAACAACTTCACTTTTCGATGCTGCCGTACGACAAGTGAAACCGTTATACTAAGTAATCCTTTTCAATAACATTACATACTAATCCTTTACTGACACGAACAACAGTAAACTTCTGTCCGTCCCGTTTGTTAATCAGTGTCAATGTATGTTTCACGGCTGTGCTGATCCGTCTGTGATGAAATTTGATAAGGATAATCTCAAGCCTGAGGAAGGACATAGGCTGCTTTTTATCAATACACCACACAGGCGAAGTTTCTATAAAACTGTAACCTGATTGACTAACACACTCAGCAGTCAACGCACAGCAGAAACCACTGAACTTAGCATCTTGAAATTCGCAGATAGGTTCTTTGTATAGCTTAAATGAGCACTAAGAAAGCAATTTGAACAATTCCACCCCCAAGGGTCCCCCCTTAATATAATAGGGGTTCAAAGATTGTATGGAATCCGTCAGTTTTGAAGTTAGACATCTGAAATTTCGGATGTACTCGTAACATATAGTTTAAACAAATCAAATTATTTATTTAAAATGATCTGTCACGAAACTTTATGTGGCAGACCAAATTCCACGCGAGCGAAGCCGTGGGCAAAAGCTAGTATATCATGAATTTAAATCATGTAACTATTACGTAAAATTAAACCGTCAAATAGATTTTTCATGTTGATTTGTTTAACAATCTTATCATTGTAGAGTATAAGAATAGCTCAAATTACAAACATAATTTTTTTCATACGTTTCGAAAGATATACCATATCAACTAAACGTATTTGCGAATCATTATTTATACTGCCAAATTTGTTTAAATATAAGCGTTAATTAAATTAATTTTATTAATTAATTAATAAAATTGATCAGTAGGTACAATACACATTTTCGAAGAAAAAAAACCCTGCACCACTAAAGCTCATGAAAGGTCTTAGCTACAGTACATAGAAGAGTATGTACTGTTTCTAGGACAACGATTGTGGAGGAAGTTTATTTGTCCGAAATCACACTCCACCACTAGTTATTCCTCCCTATTTAGTGAACCCATTTTATAGAGGTTGGGTGAGCCCCAGGTTCAAATCACCTCCCTGAACCAGAGGGTCCATTCGTGGCTGGTAACAGATTAAATAATTTATCTATAACAGCTGGATTTGAATCTTCAGCATAACAATTCAGCACCCAATACAGAAAGCAGCCTCGCTACCGAAAAGACAAGTCTCAGAAAATTGTATTATTTCACGATTTATTATGCATGAAACAATTACGTCATTATTGTTTTATAGTGTGAAGACCATTAACATAAATCGTCACGGTTACTTGACCAGATATTTTGAAGAGATGAAAAGAATTAAGCCGTAAAAATACTACCTAGATATTTACAACTTAAGATTGTCGCGATTCTTGCATTATCTTGAAGTTATGTTTCAATCGTCTATGTTTCATTATATCCTGCCAATTAAAGCGCTTGTCTGAGTATTATCACCTGTCATTGGAATGATGCAACGTTATGACAAAGAATATATTTATACATTTTTCAGTACTCAATCAATCAGACAAAGGTAAACCATTAGTATATTGCAACTTACGCAAAAAATAGCAATAATTTAGTTTATTAATTAAAATTAGTAGGTATTGAAGGCAATATTTAATTTAATTATAAATCAAAAGGAAATTCTGAAGATAATAAGAATAATTTTTTATTCCCTGGAAACTCGTACCATAAATATTTCTTAATTTGTTTGTTAAACGAACAGATCCAGTGAAACGCAATCAAATTCTGATATATTATAAAATGTATTAAAAGAAAAAAGTATGCATCAAAGATCTTTTTTGAGCAATTGTTTGTTTAACGTCTTATTAAAGTCTGCCAGGCATAAAGAGCTGATTAAAAACGCGATACATAATTAAAATCAATGGAAAATTAATTTAATGAATATTGTACTTATATTATCGATAGCTTTTTGTACACAATTACTTATTTGCTTTAGAGTCAAGTTTTATGAGTTAAAATATCCATTTAATTATTGTAGGTTCGTTACTATCCTAGGCTAGTTGTCTGTTTTATATCTGATTTATAACAGATATGAAATGGACAAATGTTATATTATTATTTTATAACAGGTAGAAAGACGGTTACAGATGTTTTGGAGAAGTCTAATTTATGTAAATATATATTTTTCCAGGAATGGAAACTTTGATCCATTTCTCTGGTAGTTTTTCATACATTTTAAAAGAATTCCCACACTTTTGGAACCTCCCCAAGTTCGATTGAACTGTTGAAACACTCGTTTGTTTATTTAACGTCATTTTATCTGCTATGGGTAATCGGACGATGCTACATTGGGAGCTCAAAATTTTTCCTAGTTTAATTAGGATAACGATTTTTACGAGAACATGACATCGTAAAGGTTCGGGACCCCCGTTTCTACTTCCCTTCCGAAGGACGGCATAATCAAGGGTTTCTTACTCTTTTAAAAAAATTCTAAGGCCACCTGCCGGGCTAAGAACCCGCGATCTTGGGCTCGGTAGGTTGATATGCTAACCCATGGACCACAGATCGTAACTTTTGAATCATACACTGACATTGTTTATTACTTTTTAATAATATCATTTGTTCTCGAGATTCAGTCTATTCTTTTTACTTCCTTTTGGAGACATTTGGGGACTATGTTGGTCCCATAATCATGCCCTGACAATGAAGAAATGAGTTTTTTTAGTGAATTATATTAAATAACACACTAGCCTAAATATAAAATTGACACGTGTATGATGTTAATACATAAATGGTACTTACAAATTGATATTACCATATCAATCAACCAAATGCCTTTTCAATACGTGCAATATTGTTTTATGATCAATGAAAACGAACCGCTGTTTTGACAGATTTTTCCTAATCCGATCCTCATCCCAGTTAGTTATTGACTTCCAACCGCTCCAATAAACTTTTAACCTTCTATCACCCCACAACCACAAAATACCAAAAAATCGCAAACAAATGTTGTTTAGGCCAGATGAAGTAATGACCTTATAAAATATTATTAATTTTAATCATAAAAATTAAATCATTTTTCGTAAAAGAAAGAACATTATCTTTACTTATTTTTCACATTTTTATTTCTTAATATAATAATTTAAACGTTTATTTCATAGTTGTTTAGAATAATTTAATTTAAAAGGTAATTTTATTTGTTTAGTGATAAGTGTAATATTTGTAGTAAGTTTGAAAACCTATGTTACAAAAGGGAAGTCGATGTTCGGGAAGTGGTGTTCGCTCCGGCTAGACCAAGCCAGACAGTGTTGGCAGGAGCCTCTAGACGTGCACATCGCAAGCTATATCTCAGAGTTGTTTTTTGTGAATTTGAAGAAGATATTAATTTGCTGCCCACCCGCAGGTGTAATTAGTTTAAACTTAGTCATCGATTCGACCAATTCGAATTGTCCCAGTCGATCATCTCAGCCTCTATTATCTCAACATCTTCGCTCGCCCTGCCGACGAAAATCTGTCGTCTCAACATCCAGCTCGCCCTGCCGAGAATCTACTATCTTCTGGAATCTACTTCGACAGACAGATAAGAGCTTTTTTTTTTTATATCATTTCAACTAGAAAACCACATAAACATTTATTATTTTGTAATCGATTTCATTTGAACCATTATTTATTTGTAATTTAATAGAGTTAAATTTACTTCGTAAGATTAAATAATATTTGTTTTCTTTTGTTATTAATTAGTTGTTTATAATTCAGTTAATATCAGTAACTTCATTTTCTCATAATAAAAACGTTTAAATTGTTCTTTTAATTTAATTAATTGTTTTATATTATCAAAAGTTTTAGTTATTTAATTTATGAAAACTGATTTATGTTATTAGTTTAATAAAAGGTTACAATCAAAATGACATGCGATCTGGTACAATCGAATCAGAAATTTATTTTCCTTATACATTTCGGAGCTCTCATCGAAAGCTCCAATAACTATTTCGAGGTTGCTCAAACAAATGTTCAAATTTTACTATTAACATTTGTGAATAGATTAATGACAGAAGCGTTTTACAAATATTCTACTTTCCACGCATTTAGCTGTATCGGAATACAAAAATTTTAAATAACTGTAAATGGATGTTTCTTTCTTTCTTTTTTATTCTTCCTAAAACTTGTATGTATGATAATGTTTATTATGTTTTCCTCCTATAATAATTATTGTGAACTTTTTTTTTTGTTATCAGAACTTGCCTCATAGAGTATTTTCATTTAATATTTCTTTTAATTATATAATTAATCTGTTATAGATTATTAAATTATACATAAAAATAATATTATATGTCAGTCAGTTCTTCAATTATTTCTCTATTTTATTCAAAGACACTTAAGTTCATATTTCATTTTCTGTATCTCATTTTATTCAAAAGGCTTTTATTCATCATATATAAACAAATTGATTTTATACGGTAAATATTATTATTATTATTTTATTTTATTCATTCCACACTCCGAATATTGTCATAACCATGAGTTTTTTGAGGAAAAAATCATATTTTCTTTTATGCAAAATTTCATGGATGTGACAACAACGTTCAGGAAACAACAGAGGTTTATGCATTTTTTTTCAATTTTTTAATTTCTCATATGGCAACACGGGTGCAATAGCAAAACGAGCACGAGCAACGAAAGCCGACGTTAAAATGTTAACATTGGCATCAATTATTGGTTCATGGCTGAATTTAATTGAAAATGATATTTGCTCGAAATTTTTAAAGATATGGATAGCTTCCGTGAGTGTTATTTCTTTTTATTATTACAATCCTAATAAACAACGACACATGTCAATTTTTTACAAATTAAAACAAAAAATTGACTGTCAATCACTCGCTTAAGTATTACAAAGTCAGAATATTTTAAAGATAGAGTACTGTTTAACATTCATTTCAAGCGATAAGTCCAAACTAGTATTACTTCCAGCGGTAATAGAATGGTACGTAACACTTTAGACAATTTTAAAATTCAATAATTTGTAATTTGATTTTTTTTAGCTCAAAATAAAAGTAAGAATCAGTAACTACAGTTAAAATTTTTTTTTTCAAAAATGTTTTAACAAATAAAATGTTTCTACGGACTTATTTTTTTATTTATTTAAAACCAAAAAAAACTTAGTAAATGAATTTATGTTAGCTCTTTGATATGTAAATTATCGTTTTTATCATATCTATTCATATTTCAAGCATCTAAAGAATTCATATTAAAAGAACCATTTAAAAAAAAAAGTCAAATCATAAAATCTGAACAAGGAATTGCTCGTATCATATATTTATTTTGTACCGATCCTGTATATTTAGACAGGATCAATAGAGTTTATTCACCTTTGTTTACATTTATCTATATAAGAATATTACTTTTATAACGGAACATAATTAACAAATATCTAGAATATATATATTTTTTTTTTTTTGTTCACTAAACTTCTTTCGGACATCAGCAGGAGATTCTAGTTCAAACGAACATAAGAAACTTTTCCCCTCGAGTAGATAATTTTAATTAAAATAAATATTATTGAAGTTTTTTTTTTAACTTAAACAATATTATTCAAACTTATAAAATTAATCACCAGCAGCTGACCTCTGTTGTTCAGGGTGCGGAAATCCTAATAAAAAAAACAAAAGGATCTTCCAATTTAAGTTAAAAAAATATTCTATTAAGGTATAAAAATGAGGCAAAAAGACACAAAACAATGACTTAAATGCATTTAGAATAAGTCTATAGTCTGGTTAGTTAATTTCCGGTATTTTAGAGATTTAAGGCTTTGTGGTCGGATTTATCCAATTGCATTCCATATTTACATTGTTATAACAAATTTATCTTTCTCTCGTATAATTCCATTTCAGCTTTTGTAGTGCTACCTACACCAATATTATGTTTGCCTGCAAATGTCTATTTACTTAAATTCCGGTATTTTAGACACTTTGGGGAGCGGGTTAGCTCAGAAGTCGAGCGCTGAGTTGCCATGCCGAAGCTCCGCGTTGAAATCCGGCTGTGGCAGATAATTGATTTAATACATTAATAGCCGGGGATGGACGCTATGTGGTCCGAGTACTATCCTGGGGCTCACCCAGGCTCTATAAAAGTGAGTACCCTAACTTCCTGGGGAAAGGAAAACCTAGTGGTAGAGCGCGATCTAGGACACATTACAACCGTTGTCCTGAAAACAGTCTCTACCTTGTACTGAACCCAAGGCTCAACAGGGGTTGTAGAGGTATATTTTTGTTTTAGAGGCTTAAGGTTTTGTGTTCGGATTTACCCAAATGCATTTCAGATTTATCTAACCGGACAAGATGATTACTCATGTATGATGGAGTCCCGGTCCTGGTCATTTCTTTTCTTTTCAAATAAAATATTATTAGTATCAATTTCATAATTATTAAACGACTTTTTAAATGAATATAATTATATTTCTAACCTTTAAACTACAGTTGATTAAAATAAATTGTATAACTCACGCAGAGACCGCTAGGTGTAGCCAGTAGTTTTCACTTCAAAAAAAAAAATTAAAAAAATATATATATATATATATATATATATATATATATATATATATATATATTAATAAAATACAGTAAACATAAATCTTCTAATCATTATTATTAATTTTTTATTCATTACAGTGAGTCACAAATGCTTCCTACAAACGATAGAAGAAGCATGAGGAGTTGAAAAGTTTTCTAACGAGGAAGAAGAGAAGCATTTGAACGAAGTGAAATGGAAAGCACGTATCGCTGAGATTCCTGAAGGCAATCCGGTTCCCCGCTACAGCTGTGCCTTGAGGATTTTAAAGCCAACTCAACCGACATATTTCCTTCTCAAGAATCTTACGCGAGTTTAGGATAACTCATTACATCCTAGGAAGAATCTTGAGAAATGATTGACAAACTGTTTCTTATAACAATTAATAATGTTACACACACAAAAAAGGGAAAAAATCAAATAATTATTTCTAAAACGGTGACCACTGATATAATTATTAGGTATGACTGTTTTTTCCAACTAAAGAGGCCAATGTCACAATGGAATTTATGAATAAAATAAAATAAACTACGTTTAAATGGCATTACTTGAGGTTCAACATAGTGACATCTTTAAGATGTATACAAGAAAATAGTACATGTCCAACTTTAATGTTTTGTTTAAATTAAAAAACGAATTCCTTAAACAATTCACAAGTTTAATTAAAAAAAAACATTTATATACATAAACATATAATTTTTACATTTGTTTATGAGAATTCGGTCTATTCTTTTAGCTTAATTTGAGGACATTTCGAGACTATATTGTTCTGACAATCATGCCGTGAAAAATAGGATTTTAGTGAAATATATTAAATACATAAATGGTACACACAAATAGATGACGAAATGATATCAACACATCAATCAAACAAAATACCAGATTAATACTTTCATTTATATATGTAAATATTGTGCAAGAGTTGTGTGGTATCATAATTTCGTCATCAATTTGTACGTATCATTTATGTGTCAACATCGTACACTGGTCATTATTATATTTAGACTAGGGTGTTATTTAATATTTTTTCACTGTTAGGTTATGATTATCAGACCAATATAGTCTCGAAACGTCGCCAAAATGAATTTAAAAGAATTGAACGAATATTAAAAACATAATAAACAATGTTAGTAAGTGTTTCAACAGGACAATAGAACTTGGGGAGGTTCCAAAAGTGTGCGAATTCTTTAAAATTATGAAAAAGAATGATGGATCAAAGTTTCCATTTGTGGGAGGGGGAATATATATATATATATATATATATATATATATATATATATATATATATATATATATACACACACACACACATATAAGTGGGACGTTTCTTTATTTCTTTTCTCTTCTTCATAAAACTTATATGTATAATACTGTTTATCATCCTTTCCTCCTATTGTAATTATTGTTAACTTTTTTTTTGTTATCAGAACTTACTAAGCAGAGTATTTTAATTTAATATTAAATTTAATTTTTCATTTAATTATACAATTAATGTGTTACAGATTATTAAATTACATATAAAACTGATATTACATGTCAGTTCGTCAATTCTTTCTCTATCTTACTCTAAAACAATAAAGCTCTTATTTCATTTTCCGTTTTATCAGTTTTATATTAAGACTAGTGTGTTATATAATATAATTTACTAAAAGACAATTTTTTAATGTTACCATGATTATGAGACCAATATAGTCTCGAAACGTCGCCAAAAGGAATTTAAAAGAATAGACGGAATCTCAAGAACAAAAGTAAGAATTATTTATAAACAGCCAAGAAAAGTAGATATTTGATGTAATAAACAGTTGACTAATAAAAATAATAAAAACGGTACCACTGCAACCCGAGAAGGGTCTTGTGCATGGTGATTGCTCCTAGATCATGCTCAACCGCCAGATTCCCTCCCCCTTATTTTGGATAACCACTTTATACATGCTGAGTGAGCCCCAGGAGGGTCCTAGATCCCGTTAAATCCACCTTAGGCCGCTGGAAGTTTAAATAAAAGTCTGCCAGTGAGCAGGACTTGAACCCAGGGCCTTCGGCGAGGCAACTCAGCGCTCTACCACAGAGCTATCCCGATCCCTTGACTAAGAATAATAGTGACAAAATAATTATTTTAAATATTTAATAGAATAAAAGAAAACATTTGAAATTGTGAAATTAAAATTATAAATGGGATTTTATTTTACCTTAATTAAATATTAAAATAAATATAAACTCAATCATTAAACAGTCAACACGAGCCTCTCAAACTACGCTAACTTAAAAACAGATTAATAAGTTTGGTCCGGGACCCTACTAATCTCTAACCCGTTGCTTTTAAGTTCTGAGTCTTCTTCTTTGGTTTTACATCATCCTTCATAAGATAATACTTTCTTAAGACTGGTTCGTTAAAGTTGTAGGGCCAAACAATTAATTTTATTGATCTAAAAATGTTCTTCATCGATTTTAAAAATATGTTATTTAGAATTTATAATTTTACAAGCCCTACTATACAAATATACAGTCTAATAATAATTCCTTATCACCAATTTTGAAATCAAGTAATCTTATAAACATTAAATGATCCATTCGTGGAATCGATCATACAGAACGTTTTCACCAAGTAAATTTCCATAAACTCCAACCGTTAAAACGTACCAATATAAGACAAATAAAATTTCTGTGTAACGAATAAATTTTTTTTTTTTTGTTAATCATTCTGCAGGTTGTTGCTTCGAGTTTAGTCACAAGTTTTAACTTTTCATTTGTTTCCCTATTAATATTTTCCAAAAATACAACTCATGAGCTTTAGTATGGAAAAAGAGGATGTAAGTATGGGAAACGTATATACTTCGGTAATCATTTCATCAAGAAATAAAAGTTTCAAAGTATAGATGATATATGTTTGTTGAAACGTCCATTTCTAGATAAAATAATTACTGAAGTATACACATTTCCCATACTAAAGCTCATGACTTGTATTTTTGGAAAATATTAAAAGGGAAACAAATGAAAAGTTAAAACTTGTGCCTCAACTCGAAGCAATAACCTGCGGAACGAATACTTTTTTTTTTTTTTAAGATATGATACTGAAACAAAGATATTATGGAAAAAAAATTGGGTCTTTTTAGGACGGAAGGTCTTGAAAACAGATCATTATGCAAAACATAATGCATCTTAAAAGTTGTGACAAACGTTAATAAGACGTACATATGTTCATAATAATGAATTCCAAAATAATATCACTTGCCTTAATAATTAAAAATGTCATTGTTTTAATGAATGCAATGAAAATATATCATTTACGGAAAAAATGTAATCTAACCAAACTGTAAATTGCGTGAAAAAACAACACATTATTGTTTAAATATTGAGACATATTACTTATATCCTTATCTAATTAGGCATCTAACCGTTTAAACCTTTAATGAGGTGTTTATTGTAGAAGATCATTGAGATTTATTAAACACTTTTAAATAAACAAACACATAACCTTTCAATTCTATCTAACATCATACCACATTTTTAACTAGATTTTATAACATAACTAGGAGAGATTGAAATTTTCCACCATAACAATAGTCCTTTAGACAACAGTACGTTCTAAATATGCTTCGTAAACATGTTAAAGATTCGTAAACGTATTATGCGTAAACAAACAGATTTTTTTTCTCCATAGAAACTCATTGGACAAGAGACTTCAATGATCTTCGATATTTATATTTTCGTTTAACATGGCAACATTTTTATTATAAAAGCTATTTATTTTATTTTATGAATAGTAAAATATGTTTTAATTTGAATATGACTATAATTAAAAGGTTATCACCGATTAAAACAAGCAACGCTCCGAATAAAGTAAACAACGAAAAAATATTTTTCATTATTCTAGGAATTTGTTTAATACGTCACAGGAGAGTTAAAAGTACTGAAGTTAAATAAACAAAAGCAGTTTGTTAAACAAAAATAAAATGGAGCACGATTAAAAACTGTGTAGAAAAATAAAAAAATTAATAAAATTAAATGTCCATTACATACATATAAATTCGATATCCATTATGAAGTGTCACTGGGGATCTGTTAACATTGTCGCTCAGCTTCTCTGCGATGATGCTAGTCGGCACAACACAGTCAACACACGCGCTTACAATGAATTAATCAAAGCGAAAAATAAATAATAAATAAAATAAAAAATAATAACAATATAAATAGAGAGAGAGAGAGAGAGAGAGAGAGAAAACTTCGCGGTAAAAATACTAAGACGGAGCTGCAACTTGACGGAAGGGCAGCAGGCCACAGACTGGAGTGATCTCTTCTCCCTCCCTCCTCCTCGCCCCGGCCGCCATCTTGTTCTTGCGGAAGCCTCGTCCTGCGTTCGCATCTCTGGCTCCGGCCGAAGAGACTCCGATGTCCGAATAGTTAATAAACATTATAATAATATTGTAAAAAAAGTTTGAAATAATGACAATTATATAAAAAAATAATATTCAAAATTAGGCTGAAACGAATTTTTTTTATTAGCAGTAAAAGGAGTATTTTGATCAAGAAAATTTTTAGTTTTCAGATTTCATCAGAAATATCCATTTTGACTAACCTTGAACCATTTGAAGTCTTTATGTACGTTCTTTCGCTTCAAACATAATTCAGAAATTAATTTGATAATGACATTGAAGGTGAGTACGTTATCATTTGTTATCACAACTATCTATAATTGCAGGATATTTGGTATATGTCCCGCAGGTTGTCGCTTCGATTTGAGTTACAACATGTTTTAACTATTTATTCGTTTCCTCTTTATTTTTTTTCCGAAAATATAAGTTATCCTGAACTTTAGTAAGGAAAAGAGAATGTAATTACGGTTAATGAGTAGATTTAGGTAATTCTTTCATCAAGAAATAGAAGTTTCTACTAACATTTCGAAGTATAGATGGTATATGTTTGTTGAAACGTTCATTTATAGATAAAATGATTACCGAAGTATACACATTTCCCATAATTATATTCTCTTTTCCATCATACTTAAGCTCACAATAACTTGTATTTTTGGAATATATTACTACGGAAACGAATGAAAAGTTAAAACTTGTTACTTAACCTTAAAGCGATAACCTGCGGAATAATTACCAAATATAACAATCAAAATTAGGCTGAAAAGAATTTTATTCTTAGCCGTTAAGGAAGTATTATATTATAGCAAAAATTCTCAGTTTTCAGATTTATCGAAAATATCCATTTTGGCTAACTTTGAATCCATTAAACGTCTCTATGTCCTTTCTTTCGGTTCAGGAATAATTAAAAACTAATTTGAAAATGACAATGAAGGTTATCACAACTATATATAATCGCAGGGTATTTGGTATATGTTCCGCAAGTTGTCGCTCCTAGTTGAGATCCATCAATTTTTAACAGTTTATTCGTTTTATTTTTAATATTTTCCGAAAATACAACTTATCCTGAGCTTTAGTATGGAAAAGAGAATGTAATTATGGGACGCTAACTAATTTGATAATGATGATAAAGGTAAGTACGTACGTTATCATTTGTTATCACAAATATCTATAATCGCAGAATATTATTACGATGGGGTTGGTTGGTGAGACAAAGGTGCTTATCATTTTTTATTAAAAGCGTCTTTAATCAGAAAACAGGGATGCGTGTATATTAGCCGGTACCCAGGGACTGTTATCCACCATTGTTTATAACCTGAACACTGATAATTCTGATACTGATAACACCTACCTTCTTATTCATATTAATATAAATTGAAATATTTGAAATGTAATAATAAAATGCTGATTCTAGACTCCTCTAACTGCGCTCCTATTCTTATATAAATGTTTACCTACACTTTCGACCAAAAAAACAAAACATTTCTATCCTTGTCAGAATCCATTTGATGACCCTTTTCACATAATTTCGTCTTTGGAATTATTCCAAACTTCTGGAATCATTTCCCAGCTTCTTGTTTATAGTCGGCGTTATTATGTTCATTTTAAATAGGCAATAACAAAAGGAATAAGACAAAAACACAAATTTAAATTTAATAAACAATACAGCAATTTAAATAGACAATGAACAAAATTGACAAGATAAAACCACTAAAAAATAATTTAATATCGCACAAAAAAGTAACTCAAATGAGACGTGTGATAAGAAGAGTTTACATGTGATAACGAGATAGGTTTCATGGAGATCAGCTAATAACCAAGTACCGAAACAGGTTATTTGAGTTATTTCGATTCAATTGATGTGTTTTTGGTTATTTGTTATTTTATAGCAGAAGACCTACTTAAAATACAATCTTATGTTTTTAAATATAGTTTGGTAATATTTACATTCGGTCTCAGGAAACCTTCAACATATAAGACATGATGATAAGAGATTCCATCGCGTTTCTTTTGTAGCGTCACTAATGTCGGAAGTCAGTGAAAGCTCAATGTTGGGTGGGTGTTTAAATATCGATTGTTTCATTTCATAAAACTGACTGAGTTATTTTCGATTTCTCTCTACACTTTCTTCCTTACTAATTGCTTAATGATAATAAAAACAAACCAATAAGCCAACAACATACATTTTGTTATTATTTTATTTTAAAATTTAAAGTCTTTCGGTAACGAGGGTGGCCAGTATCTTAAAAGCACGTAAAACAAGTGCCGTGGATTTTAAAAATATATTATCTATACTAAACATTTTTCAAGGGATTTCTTTTAAAATAATTTGCTTAGTTCATGCACAGTGTAAATTTTTTACATAGTAGATGATTTATTGATTTATTTTTATATAGTAAATTATTGACGCAGGTATTTTTGTTCAGGTCACTCAAACATTTCTCTAATTTAATGATAGTTATTTTATTTTTTTTTGTCCATTAATCTATACTTAAATTAAGATTAAATGTTTAATACATTTATTTCAAACTTTATTAAATTTCCACTTATTGTATTATCTCAAAATGGAACTCTTTTTTAAAATGTGCTTTAGCTTATCTCAACCTCCATCCTTTACTCTCCATGTTAACTCTTCACCTCCTCATTTACGATTAATATCTTATGTTTACTCTAATATCCTGTCATTATTCCTAATATCCTGTTTCCTTAGTGAAGATTTTTTCATTCCTACATCCTAATTAACGCTTAAAAATCAGCCATGATAGATCAGACTGAAAGCTTATATCTACGACACCTCACACCTAGAAAAAATATTTTCTGAAATTTCAACTATCTCTTAACCTTTAGCATATACATACCATTTACCCAACTCCTCATGTTCCATCCGACAAGTTCTTCCAATCCTCCCTTCTCAAATTCTTATTATTATGATATGTTCTCTATCTGTTCAATGTAACAAAAATGTGCTTCATTGATGATTATTTAAAAAAGTTAAGCGTTAATTTCTCTGATGGGATGTGAATTAACTATATAAAATTCACAAAAGTTTCAGTGCTATAAAAGAGATTTACGATACATGAAAAGCTTGCTACTTTACTTTACTTGTAGTTGTTTGAGGCTTTGTATTTATTAGAAAAAGGGGAAAAATTTGCAAGTATATACAGTTTTGTCGATGATGACTTTGAAAGATCAAACAAAGTAATTTTAAAAGTAATATTTTGAGCAAAAAAATTATATTTTGTATATTTATTTTATTCCAACCACTAACATGACCAAAACTGATTCCAAGTTTAAAAAATATAGTATCTATATATCTGATGTTTTCATTTATATCAATAAAGTCATATAAGCTAAAGAGTATGGTCCAATGGAGACTGAACTACAGCTGATTAAACCGCTTACTTGTCAGAAGTAGAAATCTTCTTCAAACTTATATATTTTGCTTCTCTATTCAATTTTTGTTTGTTTTTTCTTATTTTCTATTGCACGATGGAAGAATACTAATTATGAATTATTTACTGTAACAAATTTGCCATCTACCACCAACTAGAGCTTAACAATATTTAATGATGCTTGAATCATTTCCCTATCCCTTTATATTGCATTAAATTTTGCATTTATTAGGAAAATGTGGTTCAATTTCTTTCCACTTCTTATCTAGTCTATTGTATAATTCATTTAGAGGAATATTCATATCTTGATGGAAACTATGAGCGTGAAACCTTCTTGTTTAAATCAGACTTGATGAATAATTCCAGCTTCTATCACACAAAATATTAATTTCCAACTACCTTATTTTAGCTTTCTTATTTTGCCACTAACTTAAATTCAATTTCTGATGTAAAATTGTTGTTTTAATGGAGGAAATAAAAAAAAATATATAAGCAGCAAGAGAGCTCTTAATTCTCATCATATTAATAATAATAATAAAACTGACAATTATTCAGTAACAATGGCTTTACAGATATTCTTATTTTTTATATGAAGGTTAAAGCCCAGATTGATTTGGGTCGTATTATGAGTAGGAACAAAATAATTGTATGTAAAATATATACTTTTATTTTACAAAATTACCTTTAAAATGAATTTTTTCAGATCTATCTAGAAAAAAAGGCATTTTTTTAATTATCAGCAAAAATTTAAATTCATGCATTCATGTTTTTTTTGTTGTTTTTTTCCATTTTCTAATAAACATCAAACCTCTAACAAAGAGATACTATTTTAATCTGTGCTACAAACCTTGTACTTTTAATCTGTGCACTTTTTTGAATTTATAATATTTTACTCAGATCACATCAGATAAATTGACTCTTAAAGTTTGAAAACAAATCAAATTAAAAAAATAATTATAAAACAAAACAAGGATAGACTTATATTATATTAATAAGAACATGAATTAAAATTATTCGTAATTGACCAGTGGCAGGAACGATAAGAAAAACAATAAACAGCCTCTGAGAGTTCAATATATTTATGTTCATATAGCATATCATTCATTCCAAATTAAAATTTTTGTTTTCAAAAAACTTTTTAAAAATCTTTTATTCTTAATAAACTTCACATTTTTGGAATTGCAAAACTTTAGAAAGATAATATTATTTTTAATGAAGTGTAAGAAAAGGAAATATTACATTTATTTAACCTTTCAGGCTTTGTGCTCAACTGCTAACATGAAATAACTTGGTTTCCACCTTCAGTCTACTCTCATAATAAAAAATGGGGGAAAAATCATTTATTAGTATAAATCTGAAGTGTACCTACCATTTGCCTTTCATTCCTCCTCAATGCCGTTCATTTTAAAAACAAACATGAAACATCAGAAAGTTTTGCGAAAATGAAAAAATAAAATCCAATAAACTTTTTCATTTTGAAGGGATATAAGAGTTCAAAGAAGATTAAATATCCATTAGTTTGTATTAAGCCTGATTTTCAGTTTTTATTTAAAGATTTTTCTACTTTGTTTTCACAACTACTTACCTTTTATAGAGAAAAAAATATAATGCAAAAAAAAAAAAAAATTTAGTACTGGAGCCTGAAGGTATAAACCATCAAAAAATAAAATTCCTTTAAAAGTAACTTGACTTTAGCATAATATTAACTTTTTTTTATAAAACAATTAATCATTTAAAATAATTAAACAGTTAAATAATTGAATCAGTGTCCAGCAATCACTGTACTATGGCATTTAAAATTGTAAGCTTCCTCTGTTTTACAGTAGTAATTTTTATTCACTTCTGGATGTTTTGATGGTAGTCATTGAAGTTAGTTATTACTTTCTTAGGGAGTTTCTAGGTATTACTTTTCAAGAAAAAGAATGAAAGAAAACAAGTAGGTAGGTCTATAAATCTAGATGTTGTATCTACACTTTTGAAAAGAAAGGAAAGCAGCAGCATTTTAGGTTGAATATTTCATAAAGGGTTTTTTGAACCTTTATGATAATCAGAAAAACATTTAAATTATAAGACAGGTGGGCAACCCTTGACAATACCAACTTATACCAAAACTAAAATTGATTTTTAATTTTGAATACTTTATTTAATCTCATTGACCCTAAATTATTTCGGCAATGTGTCACACTTTACAAAGTTACTTTGTCAAGTGTGAATGCCAAAATAATTTTTTGAAATATTCAAGAGGTTCAAAGAAGGTTAATTTTTTTTTAAATTTATAAATAATTAAATAATATTTTTATGCCAAGTATAGGGTCAATGAAGATATTTTGACCAATGAGAAAAATATCTCACCACCCTAGTTACAAACATAACGAACTTAAAAAGTTATTAAAATAATACTATTAGGGCGTTTACAATACATATCTGACTAACAGCAAGTAACAATACTTTCTGAAAACAATTGCAAATTTTTTTTCCATGTTTATATACCTATTTTTTTTTCATTTTTTTAATTCAATAATGTTTTGCTTATCATTGTTTAACAGAGAATCACTACCTTCCACTAGCAGGGTAAAATATTTACTCGAAACTCCTTGGTTTACTTACCACTATTAAATAATTATACCTCCCTTTTGTCAGAAAAAAATTAAATCACAAAATTGGGTCTATCTGAGCATAGGGTTTGAGCTTTAGGGGATTTGTGAAATACTCATTGCTTGATCTTATCACAATTAAAGCATTTATAGTTTCATACTTCATTAAAAAATGGTTTATTTTAAGAAATGAATAAAAATGATACCTATTCTGTACCATAACTACATTATTACATTACTAAATGTATTAAGCTTTTTCATCTGCTAAACTTGAATTTACTACTAAATTACAAAACAGCTTTTACAACAAATAATAACCTGTAATAATAACTAGATGATGTTCATTATCATTCGTCACACAAATTTTCTATGGGAAGGCTAAAAGCATAAGAAAGAACTTTTTATAAATGGCTGTAAACTTATATTTAGGTAAACTTCATGTTTATACATTTTTTTATTTAATGTTTTTATTTTCCTCCTATTTTCTTCAAAGAACAAGTTCACACTTAAAAAGTTTAATTTAATGAGAAAGCACACAAATAACAGAAACTTATTCTTATATGGTGTTATGGTTTTGGTCAAAATTGTAAGGTTCAATTAAAAAACTGAACATTGGCAACTACAATATTACAATTTAGTAGAGGGCCACTTTTAGCTTAGTGGTTCGCATAACAACCTACTATGCCCATGAATGTGAGTTCCCGGCCCAGCAGGTGGCCCTAGGATTTTCTACTAGGGACTCAAAAATCCTTGGCTATGCATTCCTTCAGAAGGGACGTAAAAAGGAGGTGCCAAGCCTGTGCGACGTAGGTACTCATTAAAAATCCCTATCCTGATTAAACTTGGATAGTCAAAATTTAGGACTCATACCTTAGGATCATCCGATTAGCCATAGCAGCATAAAGTGATACTACAAAATTGTAAAGTTAAACGAAACAAACATTACAATTTTGTAGTGTTAATTGTAAAAATATGCAACAAGTATGTATTAAATGCAACAATAAGTAAAAATAAATGTAAATATATATTTTATTAACTTCTTCTTAATTTACTTTACATGGATCAACTAAACCTCAACCAAAATTAAAAAGCTTCTGTATTCCAGTTTGCCAATTAACTGAAAACAGAAATGCAGGGAGTAATAAAAACTTAGCCAGGCATGTTATAGATCATGGGGTTGTGATGACATCGAAAGGAGCTGGTCAGCTATTAATAAGATCCTCCTGGATGCAGAAAAATTGGTCTGCAATGAGACAAGAGTTGGGCCAGGATTCAAGAGAACTGTCTGATGGAATGAAGACGTGAAAAAGACGATCCAAGATAAGAAAGTAGCTTGGAAGAACTACCTGAGCCAGAAAACCCTGACTGCTTATGAAAGATACAAAACCCGGAGAAAGGAAGCCTAAACTGTAGTCATCCAAGCGAAAAGAAGACCTTTGGAGGATTTTGGATGGAAGCTGGAGGAAAATGCTAAAGAGAACCTTCTATAGAGTGCTCAAAGAAATGAGGAAGAGTCGGCCAACTTCTCTGAAAGGAATCAGAGATAGAAATGGAAACATCATCTGGCGTGAGGAGCATATAATGGAAAGATGGAGGGAATACTTTAAAGACTCCTTGAAGGAAGAGATATTGAGTCACGTACAACTCAGAAATATTCAGAAGAGGTTTGGATTGAGGACAATTTCATCAGTAAAGAGAAACTCCAAGATGCCATTGGAAAAGTAAGACCAGGAAAAGCAGCAGAGCTTGATGAAATCACTCCAGAAATGATCAAATACAAGGGCAGCAAAGGCCAAGAGATGTTCCTCCATCTTTTGAACCTGGTCTGGAAGGAGAAGCGGATCGCCAGGGACTGGGAAGTAACAGTAATTGTGCCCATTCACAAGAAGGAAGACAATCGGGAGTGCAGCAACCATCGGGGATATCCCTTCTCAGAGTGCCTGCCAAAGTCTACTCTAGAATCCTAGAAACAAGAGTTAGAAGCATTGTCGATTAATAACTGAAACGAGTAGTGAAAGATAAAGAGCTCTCTCTCCTTCTGCTTTGTGGATTTCCAGAAGGCTTTTGACAGAATAAGGAAAGAAGACATTTAGCGGCACACAGACATTGTCTGAAGGGGGTGTAGACTGTGGAACAACCTTGGCTATAATGAGTCTCTATAAAAAGACGAAGAATGTAGTTAGAACATTTTAAAAGAATTTGAGACAACATTGGGTATCCACCAGGGCTGCAGCTTAAGCTCATCATGGTTTTGGACTTGGCACTAAGAAGGGCAAAGCTCATAAAAAGGAAGTTCCAGCTGGGACACTGAGACCTTCACCCCGTCAAATTTTCCTTATTTAAATAACTAGGTACTCATCTCAATGAAAGCGGATACTTTGATGAAGAAGTGGTGCCACGAATTGGAGCAGTGAGAAAAATGTTTAATATGGTCCGACGGGGATTCCTGGGGAGAAGAAGGGTAACAAGGCAGTCCAAACTGGCCATCTATAAGTCAACCTTCCTTCCTATCCTATCTTAGTCTTCAGAATCGTGGACCTTGACTTCAAAGCACAAAAGTCAAATACAAGTCATTGAAATGCAGTACCTGCAAAAAGTAGAAAAGAAAACTTAGAGAGATAAGATACGGAATACAACTATACGGGCTAAACTATCCAACAGAAACTAAGGTGTTTCGGACACCTTCTCAGGATGGAATCAGAGAGAATCAAGAAGAGATACTTGGTCCAGGCAAACAAGCAGGATCCTCACACTGCCCAGCGGTAGAAGAGGAAAAGAATTTGATGATGATAATTAACATATAAGTGATTCAGCTTTGAGAATAAAAGAACTGTACCATATGTGGCTATGTTACCAGCTTCTCTGGCATTTTACTTTCTTAGCAGTAACATATTTGATAAATCAGTTTTAAAAATAAGTTGAATTAGGAAAATAAAAAAAAATTCATTGTTAGAGATTACATCCCTAGGGCTTAACAGTTAGAAGTTAATAAAGAGCTATAAACTTAAGGTACACTAATTCTTTGAAATTAAGGGGAAAATTGCTATGGAACAAGACATTGCATCAATCAAGGCTAGAGGAAATGAATTGAAGGTTGTTTTTAAAAAAAATAAATGTTTTTTTTTTTATAAATATACTTGATGACTCATTTTTATTATTACACGGTGAAATTATTTCTTGATGATCTGCTAT
Organism: Troilus luridus; assembly: GCA_964056705.1. NCBI lineage: Eukaryota > Metazoa > Arthropoda > Insecta > Hemiptera > Pentatomidae > Troilus > Troilus luridus. The sequence continues at coordinate 37,274,534 of OZ057412.1, forward strand.
GTTAAAAATGTGAATACCATTCTTTTCATAAAATACATTTGTATCATGTACAGGCTGGAACCATTACAAGGGAAAAAATAGGAGAGATAAGGGCACTCTAGAGACCAGGATGCTTGTTCGGGATCCCTGGATGAGCCTCCGCACTGAGAGGAAGAGAGAGAAAGAAGTAAGCATATTTTCAACTAGCGCCAGGACTTTTTTTTTCATAAATAAATACCTATTAACATTTTGGTGAATCAGAGTGTGAACAGTAACGAACTGCACAAAAATTAATAGGGATATTTGTAATTTATTCTTTATCCCTTAACTTTTATTAAATCAGCTGATAAATCAGCAACAACAACCTCTTTTCTTAAAATTTCTGACTCATTTGTCTCATATATTTATAAAAGAATCAGTTTTTTAATCCTTTAACTGAAAGTTGTGAAAAGTGTAGAATGTGAGTTTTGCATCAACACACCTCAATTAGTTTTAAACATAATAGAAAATGATAAACAAAAACAAAATAGAAAATGATAAACAAAATTGTTAATCTTTGATTTTAATAAAAAAATTTCTTAAGAATAGTTAAAATGAAGATTAACCATTTTGTAAACAAACCATTTCTTTCTATTTTAATCCATTTGTATTTTCATTAAACATGGTAGGACATCAAATTGAACCCGTAGGACATCAAATTGAACCCGAAGTTCATAATATTATTGTGTAAGCAAGGTCACCGGCAAGTTGATATCACAGAGCTGGTTGACGTGCCCATAAGAGGCCGTGTAGTGGATTGCAGTAGATTCCAACACTAAGAGAGGGTAGGAGTCAGTGGCGGATTATCCGTAAGGCAAACTAGGCACGTGCCTAGGGGCGCGTAGTTACAAGGGGCGCGCGAGCTCGATTCCTTTACAGTTATCACGTCATATTTCATTCGCGCATTAGCGTAAGTACAAGGGCCCTGATCTACTAGTCTAGGATGTGACGATACAACGTCACCGTAATTACAAAAACAATCAGTTAAAATTAAGATGGCCATTTATGGCCGGTACAGGGGCGCCGATAAAGTTATTGCCTAGGGCGCTCTGGACCTTTAATCCGCCACTGGTAGGAGTATTGTAATCACTGCCAGAAGAAACCCTTTTCACAGTTCCCACCAGATCTTCAATGAAGTTTAAGGTATTTTGTCAAGGCTTTTATACACACAAACAATTGGTAATCTTGGCCTTAGATCTTATGCCCCTTTGAGACAACCTACAGCAACACCCCCCTACCAGCACCTGAGAAGTAGACAGCAAAGAGTGTATAGAGTACATGGAACGCATAGGATGCCCACTTCATGCTCTCTTCAATACAGTTTGGAGGAAGTAGTCTAATGATCTGGGTTGGCATTTACATGATAGGATAAACCACACTCTTTATTGTTGAAGGTAACCTCACAGCAGTCCATTAGGGACAAGAAATTTTTGAGGGATACGTCCCTCAAACCACAGATCTCATTAGAAGCAATTTATAATTTCTTGATGACAATGCTCGACCTCATAGAAGAGGAGTTATTCTTGAATTTTTGGAAACTTGGGATTCCCCATCTGCACCTACTCTCATTGTCTTCAGACTATAATTCTATTGAGCACACTTGTGATATATGTTTCAGACGAGGCTTTTCAATCACCACTCGCAGCCAGTTGACCTTCAACAACTGAGTGCAGCATTTTAACATCAACAGATTAATTCTTCAAAGAACTAGTGACAACAATATTAACAGTATGCCTAATAAGTGTACAGAGGTCCTGGGTAACAGATGACATTAGACAAGGTAATAATTTTTTCCAAAAATGTGTTCAACAAAAAACAAAATTGTGCTTTTAAACCTTTTATTTAGCTAATAATTCCTTCTCCCAATGAAAACCTTTTTCCAGTCATTTATGAAATACAACTTAATTATATGAAACGTTTCAACAACTACATGTCATTTCAATCCCCCTAAGAACTTTTTTTATCATTTCATCTTTATCATCATCTTGAAAATTTATAAATTTTATAAATTTGTATTTGTTATATTGTTGTTGTTGTGTTTGATAATTTACAGAAAAAAGTGACTTGTAACTCTTTTCAAGATGATAAAAAAAGTTCTTAGGTGGATTGAAAATGACATGTAGTTGTCAAAACGTTTCATATAATAAAGTTGTATTTCATAAATGACTGGAAAAAGGTTTTCATTGGGAGAAGGAATTATTAGATAAATTCAGTCCAGTTTACATCCTTTAAAAAAAAAAAACCTTTTATTTAGTTATTTTTCAAAACCCTCTAATTAAATTTTTTTGGAGTAAAAAAAATATTTTTTAATAAATATTAAGTTTTAAATAAAGATAATGTAAAAATTCTAGACAAAGGTAAATACCACAAAATTAGCAATATACCTTTTCATTTTTGCTCAGTTTATGATTAAGAATAGTAAATTTTTATTTTAAATGGAAATATTCTGGTTATTGGATACTTACTAAAACACTAAAAAATAAGAGACAACATCATATGAATTAAACTAATGGAAGAATGATATTGTAGCCAAAAAATTGGACAAGTATCAGAAAAATAATTGAACCTTTTATCTCCGTTCCTACGTTTCCATTGCAGTGGTGCACCTAAATGTTGGTGGTCTCCCTATCCCTTAAACACTTTTTTTTCCTTCATGATGGTCCATTAAGTAGTTATAAAAGTATAATAAAAAATTAAAATTAAATTTATAGCAAATTCAAAATAATTGCTGACCCTATTTTTCAAGGCTGAAGGATACAGTTTTCCAAATTGATGTAGAAAACAATAGCACTTTCTTGCAAATGAATGAAACTATTTTAGAATTAATACAAAGTTGTTAATACTTCAAGTTAAATAGAAAATTTGGTTTTGCGGAGAATAATGAAATCACTAATGTTTATCTCCATTAAATTAGAAGGTTTAGCCCTTATCCGATTAGCCATAGCAGTATCAAGTGACGTTAAATGAACAAACAAACAACAAAGAATTAGAAGGATTATTTTCAAATTATATTTTGGACCCAAAATGGTTTAATGTTTCAAATATTGTAAAAGACATTTCTTTTATACTATTGATGACTGACCATTTCTATATTAAATTTTTCTTTCGAAAATTCTATATTAAGTTTATTTTTAAATAACTGGTGTTATTTGAAAGTTTATTGTGGTGATGCAATTTGAAAAACACAATATTGCTTTTTTGGGATGAGAATTTCTCATAAAACTCGCATCGGAAAATGCCTCAACATATTTTTACATTACACAACTGTTAAAGGCTTTTAAAGTCCTTGAAAGACATTTACTGCTACATTAGAGCTGTATCTATAGTTATTTCAGATAATACTCCATTTTGGCTAATTATAAATATGAAAGTATAAAATTTTCTTTAATCACACTGGTTAGAATTAAAGCCTAAACTCTAAAACTTAGTCACAATGTTTTGCCTCTTAGCTTTTTATTTTTACATTGCATCTTTTCTTTTTAACTCTTTTTCATACCAAATATTATTTTAAATAATGCACATGAATGCATGTATAATATGAAGGCTAAAAACTAAAAATTTTTAAAAAAAGGTGTCCCAAAATAAACGCATGAATTGAATTAAATAGAGAACACCGTTTTTAATCTTTTGATTGTTATTTTTTTGGATGTAACTGGTCTAAATGGGAAACAACACGGCAATTGTTTACGGTTTAACTTGGGCTTTTGGAATATTCTGTCACTCTACCAACCAGGAGCACTTAATGTGCTCCTGGAACAGATTGATAGGTACAAGCTAGACATTACTGCCATCCAGGAGATAAGATGGAATGGAAAAGGGATCCTCAAAACGAAACAACACACGATTTACTATAGCTGTAACGAAAGGGAGCACACGTTTGGGGCGGGATTTATTGTAAGAGGCTCTTTTCGTTGTCTGGTCCTAGGGCGAATCAACACCTCAAAATCCAGAAACCAAAGAATTGGGAAAAGCTGTTTGACCCAGTGGATGAGATTTGTAAATGCGCTGGACCAAATACTCTCAGCATCTGACTATGAGGAGGAGGAAGTTAATGACCAATGGAGGAAGATCCATTAAGCATTGACCTGGGTGGCGGAGAGGATATTGGGAGAAGAAGAAAGAAAAACCAAATCCCCATGGTTTGACGAAGACTGCTCGCTTGCAACAGAGGCCAAAAACATAGCATACAGAGCCCTAATAGCAAGGCTTACTGTTGAGGAATACATGGGAAAAAGAAGAACGGAGAAGAGGCTTCATAAAAGAAAGAAACGATCATGGAAGAGAAAGGAGCTAGAGGCGGCCGAAATGCTCATAGCCACTGGTGATGTAAAAAGATTCTATGCCAGAATCAATCAAGGCAAGAAACCATTTAGACCCACCCACTCAGCATGCAAGGATCGTGACGGTAGTATCATTGTTGAGAAAGCGGCGTGCTTGAACCTGTGGAAGGAGCACTTTGCGAATATCTATGCAGGGGATCAGGATGAGGAGAAAAATGGCAATCATCTATCTCGACTGGAGGAAGATGTTGAGCCACCGGATGATGAAGAGATAACGGGTGGATTGGAAAACCTGAAGCATTACAAGGCACCAGGGCCAGACGATACGCCTGATGAGCTGCTGAAGTTTGATGGAGAAAGACTGAAAAAAGCCCTTCACAATCTCATTATGGATATCTGGGAAAAGAAAGATATGCCGGCAGAATGGAGAAAATCTTTGATATGTCCCATATTCAAAAAGGGGGATCTATTCGATTGTGGAAATTATCGGGGCATAGCTCTGCTACCTTGTGCTTATAAAGGCTTTTCGAACATTCTGTTCCAGCGGTTACTCCCAATCGCGGAAAGAGAGCTTTTATAAATCCACATAGGCCCTTACCAATGTGGATTTATAAAAGGGAAATCTACAACAGACCAAGTGTTTTGTCTCAGGATAATACTGGAAAGAGGGTGTGAGTTTTGTGTAACAACTCACCAGCTGTTCGTGGACTTTAAGGCGGCCTACGACAGTATTAATCGGGACGGTCTCTACGGAGCACTGAGACAATTCAATGTTCCAGCAGGCCTGATAAAACTGATCAGAATGACCATGACAGGCCTTGAATGCGTTGTCCAAGTTCAGGGTTATCGCTCTGAAAGTTTTCCATCATCAAGAGGGGTCCGCCAGGGCAATGCACTTGCCTGTTTGCTGTTTAACATGGCTCTGGAAGAGATTCTGGGATTTAGACGAAGGGAACCATCATTAACAGATCAGTGCAGCTCCTAGCATACGCCGACGACATCGATATAGTTGGACGCTCTAGAAAATCAGTTGAGGAGGCGTTCCTTTCTTTGGCAGAAGCTGCAAGAAAACTTGGTCTGGAGGTCAACCATGATAAGACCAAGTATATGATAACTGACCAGCACCCAAGACATCCTGGGGAGAAAGTGGAATTTGGAGCATGCTCCTTCGAATGGGTTTCCGAGTTCACGTATCTGGGATCACAGGTGACATGCGATAATGACATCGGAGCAGAGACCAGAAGAAGGGTATTGGCCGCAAACCGATGTTACTTTGGATTGAGGCAACAAATAGCAAGTAGGGTAGTTACAAGGAAGATAAAAATCATTTTGTATAAAACCTTGATTCGCCCAGTCCTTACATTTGGAGCAGAGACCTGGACAATGGGCAAACATGCTTACAAGGATTTAGCCACATTTGAGCGCAGGATCCTACGAAGGATTTTTGAACCGGTGTTAGTTGGTTGAGAATGGAAACGCAGGACAAACAAAGAAGTTTATGTCCTTTAAGGGGAGCCTGACATTGTGACTCTAATCAAACGATTCCGCCTGAGATGGGCTGGCCATGTGGCCAAGATGGACGACGAGGAGGCTCCAAAAAGACTACTGATGGAGATCATCCATGGGCGGAGGAGAATTGGCCGTCTCAGACTACGATGGATCGACTGTGTGGCTGCAGATGCAAGAAGCTTGGGAGTCTGCAACTGGATGGCAACAGCGCGGGACAGAGACTTATGGCGGCTCCTGGTTGAGCCTGATATTTTGTATGAAATTTTCCAACTGCAGAAGACGCGTTGTTCTATCGTGTAACGCTCCATTTTTACTGACCCTAAACTGTCAGCTGTCGAATTGTTTTTTTTTTTAGGGTTGTCAACACTTTACTCCAAAAATGGCGACAAAGTCAAATCTTGCATTAATTTTTGGACACCCTTTACAATGTTGATCAAATATACCAACTGTTGACTAGTTGCTACACATAAAGTTTGAGATTAGATGTTTGATTCTTCAAAATAGTGACAATTTTAGAAGGACAAGGTATCATAAAATAATTGGACAAATTATTAGCTCTACATTATATATAAGTTTATTTAAAAGCTTGCATATATACAAAATATATATTACACACTTGAATTTTAAGATTTAATTTCTAATTGGTTGATAACTAATTAATATTTAAGCAACTTCATGGTTTAAAGTCCATTTTATGCAGCAATGAAAATAAATATGAGTTGAAATGAAGTTTATACTAACATTTAACACTAAAAGCAAACTTCAAAACTTGTTTTTTAAGATTGTATCAAGAGATACAAATCCTTCTAAGAACTGCATAAAAAAAAATAATTAAAAAATGCAAGCATATATTTGAAATGAATTAATATTAAAAACTGTTTTTTGTCATAAAAGCAGAATTCTAGATTTAATCCTAAGTAGGAAAAATATAACATACAATCTAAAAAAGAGACAATATCTATAAAGGTATGCTATTGACTTCAAGTTTACTTAAATAGTTTATTAAAATCTTACAGTTAAATATAACACATGAACAAGGTGGATTTTATCTTAAAAGTCAATATACATTTTAAGTACAAATTTTTAAAAACAAATTAAACACTTCTATTGCCTCACATAGTAGGAAAAGAGTAAGGCTGAAATGAGAGCGACTGAAGAAGATAGCATAGCAGCTCCGTTCTTATGGTCGTCAGAACAATAATCATTAGTCAAACCAGCTTGTGAGCACAGAGTTTTCCTGTAGTTTTCTTGGGCTTTTTGGGATAGATCACTATCGAATTTCTAAATAAAGAAAAAAAACAACAGAAAATGAGCCAACTAATCTAAGAAATCACAAATATAACACACTGTGTATGAAATAAGACTGAATGATGAAAATTTTCATAAAAAGTGTTCTTACAGACTCTGAATCTTAGTATTTTGACAATCTAAGGCTACACCTACATTGGATCCCGTGTGATACGATGAGACGTCGCTAGCCAACCAAATGACTGAAATATATCGAGAGTTATAACATTTGGTTCTTTAAATTTATAAAATTAAGATTATTTTTAATACATTTATATTTTACTATAATGTATAGTAAAATATGTATAATGTATACACCCCAGCATCGTATGTGATAGAATCACGTAGCACCGAATCAGATCCAATGTAGGTGTAGCCTTAACTTCAACCAAATTCTCAGAGAAATACCATATCTGATGAAATTGATATTCAAGATCAAAAGTATCAAAAATCAATTACTAGATTTTGGAAATATTTTAAGAAATAGTAGTAGACTTCAAGAGCTACAGACAAGTGTGCATAAGCCACTTCGACACCAAAAAGATGAGAATTTAAAATTTGTGTTTTTTTTTACTCCTGTTTTCTGTTTAATAAAAAGTGATCATTAATAAACCATTCAACTTAGCCAAGCTCCAAGTGAATTATCATAAAGTATACTAGGTACCTGTTAAATATTTTTATTTTGAAGACAAAAGATTTGTCCTGCCTTGAATTCGAACCCGGGTTGCCCGCGTCTGAGTGGAATGCATGCCTTGGTAGCTCAGTGGTTAGAGCACTGCGCTAGAAGTGCGGGAGACCCAGGTTCGAATCCCGCCCAAGAAAAATCTTTTCTCTTCAAAATAAAAATATTTAAAAATATTCACCATCACAAGAACGTAAACCATAATATAAAAAGTAAATTATACTAGATACCTTTTCTAGGTTTTTTAAGTGATCATTTTTTATTCAAAAATAACTTTTTTTTTAATATAATTTTTAATTATTTTATTTTGAAGAGAAAAGATATGTCCAGGACTGGGATTCGAACCCGGGTCTCACACCTTTCCGTTGTGGAACTCTGCCACTTGAGCTATCCTGGGTCGCATCTCGGTCAGACAAAAAGGTGCGATTCATTAAAAAAAACAACTCAAAGTTCTCTATTTTTTTTTAAATATTCCAAATCATGGTTCAAACCAGTTTTTCATAGCTCATGACCTATCACTACTACTTCTTAAAATTATTCCAATAAAACCAGGCATTTTTTGTCTATCATTTAATTTAAATATTGATTTCCTTGCATACAACTTATAAAACATAGTTAAAATTTTGGACTTAGATAATCTCAATACATAGATTTGAAATCTGCAAGAATAAAAATGGTAAAAATCTGGACTTCTTTCAGATCCAGTATGATAGTTAACATGAACCATAATTAAAATAAATATATATTTTAAATATAAATAATTAAAATTTCAACACATCATTCAACTCTATACATGATCTAAATAATATATACATACAATCATTGATAACAGAAAGCATAATCCTGGAATTATGAATGATGTCTAATCATTCTATATAATGGCCAAGACTTAGGAACAGAATATGAAATTGAATAATTTATTTTTTTATTTAACAAATGACTGGGCATTGTATACAATTTCATATGCAGTAACAATTCTTGAATTAAAGTGAGAAATGTGAGTGGTTTGAATAAACTGCTTGTTTTGTTTTTCATGAAAAAAAATTATTTATTTTATAAAGTATGAGATGGGAATTCAGAATGTTTGTAATCATATCATTTGTAAGATTTATTATCATATTATTTGTAAGATTTAAGAGTTAATTTCACTACTCATACCAAAACTAGAAATATAAGTAGATGTAGAAAAAGCTAAAGAAGAAATCCCAACTAGGAACCAATTTATGGCAAGTTACGAGTATTAGGACATAGTGGTTAAAAAAAAAAAAATTGAATTGAATGACTGTATTAAGTTGAAAGTTTCATCAAGCTTTATACAAACTACTGATTTATTGCAACAAATAATTTCAATGTTAAGTCTTTCATACTTAACATTATGTGGTAATTGTTCTGAAAAGTGACAGCTCAAATCGTTAAATAAGCTTTATGTTATAATTCGCCATCTGGATTTAGACATTGTGGACAATACAATGGTGAGAATGACTTAAAGCTTTTGCTAAGATCCAAAACAAACTTTTCTCTCCTCAATCATCTATGTACTAGAAAGTTGTGGAATGGATAGCAGAAGATGTAATCATATAAAAGAGGGTAATATAGGAAGACACCATTGAAAAGTGGATTTTAAGACTGATAACTGCTCCAAAAGTTTAGAAGGTTAGAAGCCAAATGGGCTTACATTGATTACCAGATATCTCATATTTTCACAAAATATGATGGCTTCTGTGCCAAGTTCTTTGACTTTGGAAGGACTTTAACCGACTATGCCTCAGTTGTATTGTTAAAGAAACCGTTGAATGCATGTTGTAATGTCCTTTAAAGTGCTTGGGGCAAGAACAGCTAAACTACAATAAGAAGAAACAACATCATCAAGACAGATACGGAATTTCTCCGTTAATCAAATAAATATTCGATGAATACAGCTAATGGGTCAAGGATGGTAGTTGAGCCCATTCATTTTAACATTCTGTAGTACAAAAGATTTCTTAAGCTAAGGATCCAGGGAAAGAATTAAAAACTTAAAAGTTTTAAAAGCTCATTTCTACTTCTGCCAAAACCGGTGATACCAACTGTTATGAGAGGCTGAACATATAATAAAATAACAATGAAATTAACATTTTCTTGAATTATATGTTTGTAACACAGTTAAAAAAAAATTGCTAGAAACACGAGGATTGCACAAGATAACATTCTCTAAAGCAATAAAACCAACTACCGATGGCACCCAAACCGCTTCCAAAAAAAAAAGGAAAGTAAAAAAAACTCTATAAATATTCATTCCAGATATATAATAGGGGCACATAATACGCATTTTTAAAAAGGGGGGGGTAAAAAGAAACACTTTAATTACAACGGGATCACTGTTATTAGCAGCATCATTTGGATATTAAGCTGTAGGTTATAGGGTGAATGTTCTGGAAAAATACTTGAAGAATAGGCTAGTTTTTGGGTGAACAGGTCATCTATTGATCATAAATTTACCCTCACGCAGATACTTGAAATGCTTGTAATAGCGAGGTGTACATGATTTGTATAGACCTACAAACATCCTATGACATACTCCTGTTATGCAAACTATGGTAATCACTGGAACACATGGGAGTCAATCGATATTTGATAAGATCCATCAAAAGCTTATCTAATGGTGCAAAAGCTAGGATATGAATGGGGATTGGACTAATGGACCATTTCCCTAGCACTAAAGGTCTCAAACAAGGATGTTCCCTATCCCAATTTTTCTCCAACCTATATGTTGAAAAGGTCTTAAACATAAGGAAAAGAAAATCAATGGGAATGGGTGTAACAGTGGTTAATAAATTACTTTAGATTCTACAATTTGCTAATAACCAGGTAATTGTAGCAAGTGATGGTGAAGATGCCAGCAACATGTTAAGGAAACTTCAGAAGGAATTAGCTGCTTGGGATCCGGAAGTGAGCAAATTGAAATAAAAGTACACGGTAATACTTGGAAATATAACAGCCTTATCCATTGAAATGGGAACTATTAAAAACCCATGAATTTCTTGGCAGATGGCTCACTGATGAAGGAAGCTCCTAGAAAGATATAACAGAAAAAATTGTAAGAGGGAGAAAATTATTAGGTATCTAATCTCTGTTCTGTGGATGTTAAATACAAAAAAAAAAATGCTTTTTTACTCATTCATAGAAAATGTTACCCTGTACGGATCCAAAATATGGACAGTAAAAAACAAAAAAGGAAAAAAGAAAGTTACTGGCCATGGAGATGTACTTCTGGAGAAATTGTTGTACAATTTCCATAATTCAAATATATAATTCATACTGTCCCTAACAGTATGATGAGGCAACTGGTAGAACAAGAAACAACTATCCTCTACACAATAGAAACAAAGAGACTAAAATGGTATGGCTCCTTAAAAAGAATGTTAGAGTAACGATGGCCTAATATAATCTTTGACTATTGCCCGATAGAAAGGAGGAAAAGAGAGTGATCTAAGAAGAGATGGTTGCAGGATGTGGAGGAGAGCGTGGCAGTGAGGGAAGTTAGACAAGAATATTTTTGAAAAACAACTAAACTTGTAAAAAATTGTTATATATATATATATATATATATATATATATATATAACGCCTATGATAAACCATAAAATATTCATTTAATCTTATTATAATGTTATAAAATATTACTCACATTATTAAAAGCAATGAAAGGTACACCAAAAGTATTATTTCCAACAAAAGTTGTGGTTTTATTTTCATTCATAGGAACCAAGTCAGCTCCCTCTTGAGTTTTGTAGCAATTTGAAATGTTGACAAGGACATTTCCAATCAGATTGGTGCACTAAAAAGAAGAGGATGAATATTGATCAACTAATTAAAATAAGCAAAATAATTACATTAAATGAATGTATGTTTAACCTGTTTCAGGAATCTAAATATTTTTTATTATGTTAAGGATCCTTTAGAATGGTCTTAAGGACATCTAAAGAATATTTAGAGGAAAATGGAATGCAGGATACTTATATTCACTAATAATAATTAAATTAACTCAAGTTATAATTAAAATACTGGTAGCTATTAAAGAAATACCTTTCTTTAGTTCAAATGAAATCATTATTTCTAGATAATTTTTAAATGCACTAGATTTAGACCAATTTAATTCATTTCAATCATACATGGCCCTGTAACTTTTGATCCTTGCAACTTCGAGGCAAATAGATATCTTCTTCAGTAGAATTAATAATGCCTATTTAACAACATATATTGGTCAATCCAATTAAAACACAGGCTATTCACATTGGTCGACCTTTTTTTTAAGTTTATGGTTTTTTTTACTAGTTATTCCCAATCCTTGGCTGAGTTAAAACTTTTGTAAAAATCTTTCAAGGTACACATATACAGGTAGTAAAAGGTAGGGGCACATAGCATAAATATGATGACAGATTCAAAATTTACAATTCTAACAAAAACAAAAAGATAAAAAAATGTTATTGTCTGCAAATATGTAGAGCAGATTCTTATCATGATTTTAGTTTTTCGTTTATTGAGTGATAGTTATTGAGTGATAAAACTCAAGCAAAATACGAATTAAACCTTATCCAGTTTATTCACGAGCCTCCTTTATTTTTACCTGACTAGTCAGAAACCTCATAACCAAAGTTTTTGATAAAAAGAAGTTACGAGTAAATTTTTTCACAGAGCATACTACAAAATTAAATTAAATTAGCCACACCAAAGGCTGGTCTGTTAATGAGAATCTAAATTATTTTTCCAACACTGTAGGTTTAAAAATTATAGTAATTATTCAGAATATATAGTTAGATCGAATTATTAATTAATAAAAATAATAATCTATACTTATTACAGTCGAGAAAAGTAGAAACCGATAAAAATAAAAATACAGCTATAATTTTGTATATGAATCTATATCACTACAATAATATAAATTGACCTTTAGACTAGTTGACACCACTATTGTGTAAAATATCAACCAACCGAATAATAATCAAATGAATATATATAATCATTGTTAGTTATTTATAACAAGTTGAATGTTTTATAGAAATGGGCTGACTTTTTATATATTTTTGAAATTATTATTCAATTGGTTTATATTTTATATTCTAGTGCTGTGAATTAATGTAAAGGTCTATTTATATTATTGTGTTATAGAATCATCAACAAAATTATAGCTGTATTATTATTTTTTGCAATGGCATATTTGCTTCATCAATAAAAACAAATCAGCAAATTCCTTTTATTATTTTTATTTTAAAAATGTGTCATTATATCTAGCATTTAAAGCAGCAATATTTTCATACCCTGTCACCAACAATAAAAAAATGTAATAGTATATTAAAAAAAAAAATCATTCTTCGAAACACAAAGCCTTTACATATCTCAGTTCAACAATTTGGTAGTCACTATATGATATTAAGATTGTGACAATGGTTTTATTTAAAATAACATTGTATATTGTGTAGGCTGATGGATAGTATCAACTCCTACAATAATTTCCTCCAAAATTAAAGATTCCTTATATATAACTATTACACCATTCTGATTAGACTAAAAGTGTTTATAATGTTGGGAAATATAGTTTCTTAATTTATGTATTCTTTAATACATGGAATTGCAGTTTACAGGAAGAAACACAGGATGGTAGAATAAGAACTAAACAACATATGTAATAATAAAAATCAATTCTTACTACTTTTTCGGGATCGGGGTAAGGAAGAGTTTTAGATTTATTAACTGGTGTGGTCTCATTCATCAAGCATCCAATATAATTCAGCAGCATTTGTTGGTCGGTGATGTATTTGATAGCACAAGCATGAAGCTTGTTCCCTTCGCATTCACTTGGCCCATGCTGGCAAGAATAACCATCAGTTGTCTAAAAAAAAAAAATCATTAATAATGAATTTGTACAATTAATAAATTTCAATGGCATTTTAGAACACTTTTTCATTTATTTTTTCGATTATCTACAATAATCCAACGGCAGAAGCATGTATAATTAGAATTTTACCATATGTTTGAAAGGTTAATGCAAAATTATTAAGAAAACAGATTAAATAGAAAACAAAACTGAAGATTATAAGTTCTAATAATAAATTGATAAATTGAAGTTGAAATTAAAAATAAACACTTGGCAAGAGGTAAAATGAAAAAATTCAAATGTAGGATTGTATCCGCCAAAGGAAAACTATGGGGGAAATAATCGAAGTTATCATCAAAAAGTCCTGAGAGGGGTTTGATTACGGAGGGATATTAATCATGAATAGAAAATAACATATGTTTATAAAAGACTTGAGGGTACCCTTGTCTGCCTAACAGAGGGCCAACTCTCATCTTGCAAATTATATATTCTTCATCAATTTTCTGTGACCAATCTTTCTTATTCCACCATATATGTAAAGTAAAATATTACATGTTGATCACCAAAAACTTTTTTTTAATAGAGAGAAATTTCAAATTGGATAATATCATTATTTTTATTTATGTATGAAGCATATTTCATTGTAGAGACAGCAGTGACTGATGGCCTGGAGTGAACAGTGCTCTTTCTGTTTTAGATCACAGATAGTTTGTGTGTTCGCTCATTGGGTACAATACAATTGTGACTGTGCTATAAAAAACCGAGTTGAATTCATAGCTTCTAATACCTTTATTTTGTTTTAACAAACTTTAAGTTATTCTATGACTTTTGAGGTCGGAATTCCTGTGGATAAAATTATAAGAAAAGTGGAAAATTTTGGGTTTGGAGAAAAATAGTTCAGAATAATGCTGGGAAAAGTAATTCTGGAAAGTAGAATTTTGGTGTCTACTTTAAGGCCTATCCAGTTTTTCAACTGTAAAATAAAATATTAAATGGTCACTAAAACGTTTTTTAACAATAGAGAGAAAAGTGACGGAAAGTTTAAAGTAGAAAGATGCAATCATCCTAAAGTTAAATAGAGTAACAGAAGGGGAAAATGAGAAAAAAGAAAGTATAGTGAGAAAAATAGAAATTAAGGTGAGGAAAGAAATTATAGTGTCACTTTTAACATGTTAAAGAAAATTCGCTAAATCATAGATCTAGTGATTTAATATAGATAAATGATAAAAAAAGAAAAGAAAAGGGGTTTAGGACAAAAATTCAAATTAAAATTTCATGAAAAAACTAAACATAAACTTAATCGATAAATAATAAATATTAATAATTACAAATGAATATAAATGCAAAAAAACAACATCAATTTATTGTAACAGCTCTATTGATACAATTACACAGCTTCAATATCTTTCGAAATGTTCAAAATCTTCTCATTACTCACAGAGTCCATATACCTTATGCTCAAATACTTTATTTTTCTCCAAAGACAGAATTCTTATCATGGACAGACTGTTTAATAAAACAACATTATCCACTGAGGACAGGAGCAGTAGCGGACACACAATTTGTAATGGCAATATGGATTTATTTATTCCACACCGTTCTGATCCTATTATTGATTAGTCTTTGTAACTTAGAATTTGTTTTATAGATATTAGTTGGTTGTCTGTTATTTATAGGATGGAATTAATAATCAGAAATGGGATGAATAATTATATAATATAAATAATGTATTGGTAGTGTATAAATTAACAATATTATGCATCCTAATTATTCATTCCAATGGGAAAATTTTCAAGCATTATTTTATTTCATTATTGTTGCCATACAGGATTAGGCAATCTTCACAGCTTACTTAAGCTTGAGCTTACACATGAATGTATTTATCTGAGGTTTTATTGAGGACATGAGATATTTGAATCTTTAAGACTATTCTTCCGAACACAATTCTTTTATCATAAACATTTTAGTATATTTCAGTATTTTTATTAAGGCAATCAAATTTCTGTAAATAAATCTCTTCTGGCTATTAGTTCGGTGCATTAATTATTTCTGTTATAGATTTCAGGGATAAAGTTCTATAAATTACATGCAGACTTGTTGAATGATAAAGAAGAAAGGATTGTTTTGCAACTTTTGTACTAATTTATCCAAGAAACACACATAATTTAAAATGAAAAAGAAAAATCATTAAATTTATTACTCAAGAATATTTGATCACAATATGAAAACTTTATTATTACAATGAAAACAATATTTTATAAAAAAAATCTATTGTTGAAAGTACTCACCTTATTAGCTTTTCCAAAAGGTACAATCTCTAGTTTAGAAATATTAGAGAAGGCGTTGTCTTTTTGAGTGTATGTAGGTATTAGCTTGTTTATAAAGAATTTTATGCTATCAGAACACAATGATTCATAGTAAACAGTGACTTGAACCTGAAACAAAAATAGAAAATGATCAGAATAATGTTTAAAAAATCAAAACATACATCTAATGCATTTGAAGAAATATTCTTATTTAGTACACAAAATAAATAAATACAGTATAAACAGTAGTGCCGTAGTATACAGTATATATTATAGCATGTGAAATTAGTTTTCAATTACATAAAAAAATATAAATACGTTTTCAGTTAACCCATTCAAGACCGATTGTACACCGTGTGTGCAATTGATTTCCAAGGCTATAAGACACCGTGTGTGCATTAACTAAAATAAGTAATATGCAATTATCAGTTATTCTGAGTAAACTAGTTGTCGAAATAAGATTTTTCTTGAACTAATGAAATCTGTAAAGTATGGGAAAACAAAATTTGGCATCGGTTTTACTGTGTACCAAAAAATCTAAAAACTTATTTTTTTTAAACTTTTTAAAAAATGTCTTTGCATTATATTATGTTCTTTATTATTGAAAGCAAAATAACGATTTTAAATTATCTAACTATTTTTGAAAATAAATTTTATAAATTTTTTAATGATGGTGTTCAATTCGCTCCTCGCAATGAAATTTTCTGAGGAGCGAGGTGCACACCCGTTGTGCAATGATCTTATTTATGTGAATTCACTTACGAATTGGGTAATTTCCATAGTAAGCGTGTTTTCTTATTAAAAATGAACAATATAAAGACAAAAAAAATTTGCTCCTGGGTACCGTGTTTGAAAAAATCGTCGTCTCGAATGGGTTAAGCTAAAATAATAATAAAAAAGAAGGAAATATTTGGCAAATAGTCTGTGGCAGCTTGGGCTATAAAATGAGTAATAAACATTTTGAAAAGTTAAAAAAAATGTAAAAAAAATGAAATCAAACTAATTTTCAGCATAATTATTCTACTTGGGGGACTAAAGGGTGATGTGAATACTACCCAAAATTATTGAATTCTGATACACACACAAACAAACACTCGTATGCATACAAATGCTCATATTGCTAGTATATCATCACAAATGAAACTTAGTTTTAATAATGTCTGAATTGAGAGAAATAATATGGGAGAGTTACCATTGAATAAAAAGACATAGAATTTCTACACCTAAATATTCATATATACCAGACTTTGTGAAGTACAAGAGGAAGGAAGGAAGAGAAATATATAAAAATAAATTCACAAAACAGTGTAAAGTAAAAAAGATTCTAAAAGGACCCTGAATCCTCTTTGGAGAAAGATGTGAGATTTAGAGTTAGTAAGAAATCAATATAACTCAACTGTTAAAGGCATTATTTTACACTACAGAATTATTTTTATTCAAACTGTTTCGTTAAGTAGTGGATTATTGAAAACTAAAACTCACAAACTTAGCTGCAATGGTGTGGAATATAAAATGTATGTGATGCAACTCACCTCTAATCCAATAATGAAAAAGATAAACCACTAACTATAGTAAAACATCACAATGTTACTTACATAAATTAACATTGAGCTAAAGTAATGATTAGTGTTTGTCCCCCGCATGATTATCACTTTCTATTTAACAATATTAAGGTTTTTGTTGTATTTATATATAATAAAATATTTTTAAAGAATATGGCCTTTTGAAGTATTTTAGAATATATATGCCTAAGATATATACTTTTATATTTATATTTACTCCTGTTAAAAGTGGTTACCGATATACCGAGTTTGGTATTGGTTACCGATTGGATACAATATTATCGAGTTAAAAGGTCTAAATAAACATTTATGATCGTGCATGTGAAAAAAATAATCCTATTAAAAAATCGTTTTTTTTTTTATTTGTGAGATTAATAGAACATTTATAACAAATGTTTGCGAACAAACTCTAAACCCATTTATTTTTAGCCACATATCAACTAATTCCTTCCACACTTCTATTAATGTTTTTAAAATGAGAAAAAATAGAAGCTTCTTAAACGCAAAAAAGGGAAATATCTTTTAGATAGAAATGGAATCATTAATGGTAGGAAAAACAAGAATTATTTTTGATGATTTTGGATATAGAAAGCAAAAACATTTTGTCTAAAAATGAGAAATTTTAACATGCTATCAATTTTGTATCTACGACCTCAAACGTTTTATTTTATATCACCTTTTCTAATATGATGAGGTATATTTTGTGTAATTTATATTTATATATCATTAATTTATTATTAATATAATTAATTTATAGTAGGCCTAATGTTGAACTGTGTTGTCATGTTGAGTTTTTTGGAATAAAAAAGAAAACTGTAGGAAAGTGAATGAAATGATGGTATAATAATGAAATAAATAATAAAATAATATTTTTTTATCTAAAATTTTTTCAGGAAAAAAATATTTTTTTTACAATAAAATTGCTATTTAAATGTTTTTCGAGATGAAAAAATAGAATTTTCAACGTTCTTTAAAAAAAAAAAAAGAAGAAGAAGTTGGAATTCTCCCCCTGGTCTTCATTGCTTTATATGATTTTAATTTGCGCCTATTGTTTATTTATTCAATTAACGTCACTTTATTCAATAAAATACAGCAAATCGGACGATGCCACAATGGGAATCCTAAATTTTGCCTATCAAGGTAAAAATAGAATAGGGATCTGTGAGAAGTACCTGACACTTCAAGGACCTGACAAGTAAAACCAAGGAATTTCCCTTTATACAATCCGAGGCCCAATTGTTGAACTGGGAACCCAGGACTTTGGTCATAGAAATTTGCTATGCTAACAACTACACCACAGGTGTCCTCATTTGTGCCTAATTACAATTGTTTTAAATACGGATTTAATTAGTTTAAACAATTTGTAATTGAAATAATTATAAGTAATTTTAAATTATTTAGCTAATGTTATTAAACGATGTGAGATTGTTATTAAATTTAATAAAATATCAAAATCGTTTGACCCCATTGAATGTCAATTCGCTTTCTATTTACTAACGAAATAAATCGTTACATAAACTTCACGCTAGCAAGAATAGGTAAGTTGGTGGGCTCTTGGACAATTATTTTGCCAGCAGAGTAAGCCTATCAAAGACTTTAAATCTAAGGATATTAAGTTATTTGTAAATGACAATAATTTTTATTTTTATAGAGTTTTCTTCAGATACGAATAGCAAACGGTGCGTTCTCCCATTGCCTTGAGAAAACCAGTTTTCTCGTGGTAAGATGTTAACTAGATATCATTGTTTATCTTTCATTAGAATAATGCATCCAGCCATGTCTTGTTGAAGAGAAAATTACGGATCATTAAGAAAATAGTAAGAAGATAATTGATGTACGAAATTTTATAAGAACATTACTATAAATTTTCCTAAAAGATTTATCATAGTTCAAAAGGAATGGAAGGCTAAGGTAAATCATTATATAAATAACAAATAAATATCAGAATAACATGATTTAAAGATCATTAAAAATCTTTACTAAGTCTACTTTCTCCTTTCCTCCGTAGATATCTACACACTTACGCCAATGTTCTGGGAGGTTGAAACCACATGCGTAATTTATTTATTTTTTCTTCTTAGGATTGTTTTTAACATATATTTCTAGGAAGAGGGGATAGAACTTCGGAAGATAACTATCTAAGCCCATGCTTGTCTCCACTCACCCGAAATATTCATAGCCAGACCAAACAGAATCCTAACCGATTACGTTAAACCGGCTGTTTAGCGTCGTTTAAGTCTTTAGTTTGACGTATTTAACCGTAACTTTATTAACAAAGTAGATATATTCTATCCAGAATTTCCATAGAAAGCCTTATTTTAAAAACGACGGTTTGATTCTATTTATTTAATGTATCAGTTTTTTTTCTCGATCCCATGCATGTATAGCCAAACCGAAATAAGACAAACTTTTGCAGAGTGATCATCAACTATCTCCGTAAAGGAAAATGTGGTGAAGAAATCGATATAATCGTCTAACAAAAGAGGGCTTATTAAAATTACTAGAAATGCTAGTTACAAGAAAATTCCAGATTTAAGTGAGCAGAAGAAAGATTTGAAAATATTAATAAATCGACTTCACCACAAAATGAAAATTCATCTTCATCACAGGCGCAAGAACCATGTTAGTGAGTCAGGGCCTCCACCAATGAAACTCACCATAAATTAAACCAAACAAGTTTTATTTCGAAAATCTTAAAAAAAAATTGAAGATGATTTGGAAATAAGCAGCGCCTTGCGTATAAGCAATATGTTATTTTAATTTATTTAATTAATAACTTCTAGTAAAACATTCTAGTGTTCCATGACAACTGTTCATTATGGAAAACTTCATTTATTTGATATTTTTCGATTTGAATAAGCGTTTTACAATTACAGATGTGTAATACTAAGCATAACGTAATAATGTTGTTTTCGACGTGTTTTTTTTTTTTTTAAATGGCTAAACTCGACTGACGATTTCTATCAAAGAGCTGAACCAAGTTAAGTGGTTTATGAATCATTTCGAAGGATGGTTTAATTTTCTTCATTTTAAGTAAAAGTAAAAAAAAATCTGCATTTTGCTGATGTTATAAGCCAACAAAAAAAAATTGATTTTTTTTTACTCTTAATCGCTGGGCCCATCTCAGAAACCATAGCGAAATTACAATTAATTTCATTTGAGATGTTCACACTGCATTAAAATCATTTTAGGCTTGTCTCCATCAATCTTTCGAAAAGATTAACTTGAATAATGTAGGGGGTAATTGAGAGTGTAGATCGCTGAGTTAATGTGCTGAAGGCCCTCGGACCAAATCCGATTGTGGCAGTTGAATTTTTTAATAAGTTAACAAACATAGATGATCCCTGTTGGTCTCTAGGAGCTCACACTGTCTCTATAAAGTGAGTTGCCTAATTGAAAGAAAAAACAGGCGGTTGAGTATAACTCGGCAAAATCATCTCCCTGCAAAACCGTTGACTGAGAAACACTACAATCTATACCAACAATAGAATCTTTATAAGGTAGTGACTGTACTCTGTACTCTGTCGGCCTCCACATGCCTGTGCCATTACACCTTTGTAGAGTGTAATAGTACAGGCATGTGAATGCTTAGATTTATAAAAGAAGCTGTGAATTCCAAGCATCTTGGGGCAAGGGACCTCGAGTGTGTCAACCTCAACCTTGCGGGTTCGATTCCCACTTGAATCAGTTGATGTTTTTTTGCGTAGTCCGGGGGATCTCGAAACTCTTATTTAGGTTGCGGCCTAGTTTTCGAAGTTTGGTAAAAAGAAACAACAGTCGCACTTGCTTTACGACACAGTGAAACTTCCCAAATTTATTGCATATTACAGACAGGCGTAATTATTATTAACCAAACACTGAGACAACAAAGAAACTTTTTTTTTTAGGAATCGGAGTGTATACAAATTGAAATGATGTTCGAATGAGGCGATGAATTCAAATCCTGTACAATCCATTTCTATTAAATTTTGTATAAATATTATTTTTGCATATAAGTTTTATATTTAAAACATCATCAAGAGAAGCCATGCAAATCAAAAGCATATTTACTTAATCCAACAGGTTTAAGGGAGATGCCAGAATCAAATGCGACAAATCACATATCCGATCTTCCATCGGTAACCTCCTCATTACTCAGAAGGGGTAGATGAATTACTGTAAACATTCTACACTCATAAGGTATATTTTTAGGCGCTTTCAATAATTAATTTTTTCTACTCCAGCTTATATTCTGGTTATTCTATTTTTTTTCTCTACCACAATATATCTTTTAGTTTATATTTATTTTTCATGTCATTATTTAAATATTGTATTATTCTTATAATATAGCCTATTGGCCAGATATATATTTATTAAACCTTGTACACCTCTGTCATTCTTATGGGACCTGGTCCCAGAATAAAATTTGTTTTCTGTTATATTCTGTTCTATTTTCGGTTTATCTGTAAATTTTTTGAAAACAATTCATCTTAACTGGAATAAACTACCGAATTTGGTGCTCTGTATTCTTTTTCCACATTAAATCGATTAACTTGAGTAAGCAAATAGGTGTCAATGTGTTTAATTCCCTACAATTGCCAATTGAACGTCCTTCACTTATCTTTAAACGGTAGGAAATATGGGAGTGATCAGACCCAATGAACGATTCGCTCTGAAGGAACATTGCTATTTGTTTGTAAATCTACAAGAATTTATATGTTTTAGGAATCCAATATCTTGAACCAATAAAAACAGATCTGAGCAGGTTTTCTTCGTTAGGTATGTAAATAAAACGTATAATTTTATGGTATTCTGTGCATTCCTTGCCCAGATGCTATATTATTAAAATAACAATCATAATTTTTTTAATATGTATGAAACAAAAGGCGTTAGTTACAAAGTGGGAGATGCCAGTAAAAAGCAGTACAACACGATTTTAAGCAGAACAAGATAAAATTGATAAATTGAAGTATTGGATATTAATAACTTTAATAATATTAATTTGTCGCTTTCTAAAAGTAAGTTTCTAAAAGCCACTCCTCACTGGCAAGAGATTGCCTTTTTAATTCATGAAAAAAGTAGGGTAAATAAAATGGAAATGCTCGGGGAAACGCTAAAATGTGACGAGTCATAATTTAAATGTTAAAAAAATGTACATACATTAGTTGAAAAAACAAAGGCCATCAGTATTTGATACCTTTTACCATATTTGCAAATGGTGAAGTAAGTAACCTCTTCATGCTAATAAAAGTTCTCCCTTCAATGGCGTAAATTAATTTTTCATTTGAAAAGGATGCTGCAGTAACAGCGACAAAATATTTTAACAAAATTAATTTAAATTTTAATCATTAATTTATGCTTATATTCTAAAAAAAAAACTAAGTCGCTTCAACACCTTCAAGGAGTTTTTTTTCCAAGATTTGTTTATCCAATGCTTCTAGTTAAATGAAGACTATTTTTGGAGAGTTGTCATCCTTAGTATAGAGTCCCCGAAAACTTTTAACTCAGGCTTACTCCAATTTTATTATTATTGACTTTGATTATTTCAAAAGTTCAATTACAAACAAATTATTATTTCAAATGATAAATAAAATAAAGACATAGCTACTTAGAAAGTTTTAATGAGCCCTCTACCGCTCTCGTTTGCGATCGGGCTCTCGAAAGTTGTCCGACAATGTCTGAAATATTGGAATAATGTTAGATAATTAAAATGCCTTTTAATTATTTTTGTTATAAGCAACCTTTGAATATTTAATTAATGCCAATAAGATATTAAAATAATTAATAATGGCTAATTTCTATTTCCCTAAGCTTTTGATCACTTTAAATATTTTTATTGTAATTTGTTTTCGTATAAACTAGTTCGCAGTTGCAACGGAAAAACAGTTGTTTTTTTAAAATTTATTCAAAGAAATTTACAACTGTATCACAACAATACAACAATTAAATGATGCATACTGCCATGGATAAAGATAAATAGAGAAAGAACCTAGTAGTAGTACTCAAATAACAAATTCAACTTAGAAGGTTGGAATCCTACTAAAATTGCACCATTCTTGGAAATCTTTTCAGACGCCTCGGAGGATTATCGGGAATTGAAGATACTATGTTTGAAACTAGTGGGTTTGAGTGGGAATATTGCTTTTCATGGTAAGACTGGTATTGGGTCCGGGTCAAATGAGCAACAAATAGCACGTTGAGATCGTTATGGATGACTTCATTCTTAACAAAGTAAGGAGCATTCAGGATTTTGAATTGTAAGGATTGGATAGGAGAGGAATTCGATGGCTTAGTGGAGCCCCAATGCTCTAATCCGTAAGTCCACCAAATAGGTCTTATAATATTCAGGTATATGAGTCTTTTGTAATTAGTTGGGAGCTTGGAGCGCTTGTCTAGAAAGGGTTGAAGTAGCCTGAAGCGGCGAGCAGTTTATAGTTTTTTCAGTCTAGTATGAGGATTCCAAGTTTAACGTTTTTCAAGATGTAATCTTAAGTATTGGATTTGTCCTACAAGAGTCAGTGGAATATTATTAACGGATACTGGAGGAGAGGAAGTCATTGGTTTCCAATGAAGGGTAAAGGTTAAAAAACATAAGAAATGCGGACTTCTCTTGTAGGATAAGTTTGCATATACTAACTATTATATTTTGGTTTTATGTTTAGAGTTAACATAGAGTTAACTAAATTGTTTTGTACATATTTGAGACGAATCCTCGAGAGTAACATGCTGAAGATTATTCTTCCAGACTAGAGAACATATCCGACAAGAGTATTAGAGTTACTCTGAAGAACATTGTAGAGAATGGATTCCGTTTGGAATTGGTAATTATCATGAAATAGCAAGGTGTAGGCTCGAAAATAATTGTTCTAAACGAGGGAGACAACTTTTATGCCCGTTTGCCTTAGTATAGATCTCTACATGTTAACACGCCTGAAGAACCCGGGGGATAAAAATAGACTTCATTAGTAGCAAAGGAATCGGCCAGTATCGGCGTTACCATGGGGTTCACGCGTAACACTTCTCTTCGTATTAGCGCCTATGTATTATCCGCCTACGTCAAGTACAAACAACTCGATACAAGAAAGGGCTTTTATATTATATACTGTGTGAGCTCTAAAAGCCAAGGTAATCGAAATGGCTCGTGCGCAAAACAGAAACGATAGCTAATGAATTATAGAAACCATTAGCAGATTGAATTGTTCAGCAGACAGGACGATGAGAAGCAACAGCCTGTGTCCACGAGCGAATGAACACTAAGTACATATCGATCTTGCGCAAGAAAATGAAAGTAGCTAGTTGCAAAACCATTTACCTAGAAATGAACACAAGCAAATACTTTCTGATAAACCTATGAGCCATAGGTTCATTAGAATAGTGATATGCTAAGAGGTTTCTCATAAATAATCTTAGATAATAAGATATATTATTGCTCCTGAAATTCGTACGAATCTGTTGTAGACTTCATGTCCTATATAAGATGAAAAAAAAAATTCCACGGAATTTCTGGGCGTAGAAAAGAATCTGGCATACGAGAATATGGCAGAAACTTCATCCCTAACTTCTTTCTCACCCTGTTCGTCATATTCTATGTCAGGATATTCAAATATTTATTGATTCCTCTTTCAACAATGATAGAATCTTAATAATCATGGTACACCTTTTTTTGTAGGTTGGCTATTCCTACCCATTCATCAGGATTCGATAAATCAATGTGTATATGGCTCCTGAAATTGATTAAGATGTAATCAATATTTAATATCGTTTAGATTTTGCTCACGAACCATTTTGGTTCCTGTTTCATTTAGATCTCGAACGTACTAGAACAGCGGTTCCCAACCTGGGGGGGCGGGCCCCCCCTAGGGGGCTGTAAAGACAAGTCGGGGGACCAGTTGAAAATAAAATAAATCTCACTTAGTTTTGGTTATTTTCTCTTTCCAGTACTTCTCTGTCTTAAATCGAAAGTCATAATGTTGTGTCTAGTGATAGAAAAACTAATTTTTTTGTTTTTAATGTGATATCTGTTGTTGTTTTTTTCACATGCCCATACAAATTTCGTGCAAGGAGGGCATGGAAGGCTTTCATTTGAACAGGGGGGTGTGGAAGCCTTTCGTTTGAACAATGGGAGCGTAGACGAAAAAATGTTGGGAAGGATTACACTAGAAGCTCTTTAGTCACACACCAAAAATCTTGAAGACTTATTCCAAAATTAGACGATTAAAATAAATCCAATCGCTATTCGTAATCCTACGACTTCGTGCGGTACATTGTTCATTAATTATATTGGTGTTGAAACCCAGTTGAACAAACACGCTCGTTAAACAACTAATTCCTCTGAGAAAATAGTTGGGATTCATTCAGAAATATTTTATTCATTGCAACCACTTGTTCTGAAAACCTTGGGATAGAGAATGACATCAACCAGTATGAAAAAAACGCTATATGTCTTATTCAATAATTAAAAATAACACATCAGACCTTGGATCATACAATTTGATATGACCCCTGATGGTTTGGAGGGTACTATCATTACAATTGGACGAACATTGTTTAGTGTGACATGAAGTATGACCATGGATTTTCGTGTAATTTTTTTTATGAGCTTGAATTTGGACACTCGCCATCCCAAGCTGTAAGAAACATTGCCACCGGGTTTGAGGAAAATTTGTCGTTGGCTTAACAAAATTTTCACAGATTCTGATAACCAACCCAGAGGAAGATTCTTACCAGTAATTGACGACTATGAATGTAGGCTTACTGTGGAAGCAAACCCTCACCAAACAGTTATAGGACTAGCAGCAAATTGGGATAATAAAAAAGATTGATCTATGGGTACTTCATACTTTACACTCTTACACGACAACGCTAGAACTCTTGTATCACAGCAGACTGTGAAAAACCTAAACGAGCTGGGTTACGAAGTCCTCCCATACCCAACTTACTCGTCAGGCTTATTTCCAGCAGTCCAGAAATTTATTAAGTGAGTGGAATGCCGGGAACGGACAGGAGGCTCTGCAATATAACTGCATTCGCCAGTATTTTATCATCATATTATTCAATTTTCTTAATAGGTAATATGAACTATTAACCCGTATGTAATGTATTAGTAATTTATTTAAATACTCCACAGCATATGGATCTGGGAGGTCACTCTTCTACTCCCTTCTCTTCCTCTGAAATATGTTACACGATGGGAGGATCTGTGCTTGAAAAACTTGCACATGAGTAAGGGGGCTGTGGCAGTGCTCGCTCACACTTCAGCAGTTACCGAGGCAATAGGACGAGTAACTACTAACACAGATAGTACAATCCTGTAAGCCTTATCTGCGATAACTGTGGTTACTCTTTTAGTTTTCAGCTGTTAAACTAATAAACATTTAATATACTACATGCTTAATTAAATCGGAACTTTACCTCAGTATAGGCTCTTCTGGTTAAACAAAGGATGCGCAGGGACTCCATGTAGCCATTTACTAACGTTTCGAGTTATATATATATATATATATATATATATATGTATATATATATATATAAAAATATACATATATCATATATATATATCTTCTTCAACAACTTCAAACCGGCCTATTTTAATTTAATGAATTTCCATAATAAAATACCCGATCTCAGCAGTCAATTAACATTTGACTAACAACTCGAAGCGAGAGCGGGTATAGAGAATCTGATAAAATTGTATACTTTGAAGATTTAATTCAATCCAATAAACAAGAGCCCTTTTGAGATCTAGGTGCCTAAAAATCTGTATCTGCCGAATTTACGAGATGGAATCACACCAAAGGATAAATAAAAAGCCACGCTTATATTTTGTCCTAGTTTTGATTTATTTAATGCAAAAATGAAATCAAACACCCAAAAAAAAAAAATAATTGTCAGTCGAAATAATGGGACTCACAAAGATTTTAGTTATACCCAAGCAAACTATAAGTCAAAGTATAATGTATTCGAAAAACTATCTAGGAAAACTGATTTGTTCTTGGAAAAAAGATTTTCGTCTGTTAATGCGTTGGCCCTTTCGAATATCTGAGAGGTTCATCTCAATACATAAATATTCAATTAAATCTTAACTACGTTATTTACTAATATTGATTTTTGGCCAAAGTATATAGTTACAATTCTTTTTTTTAAGCTTCTGTGACAAGTTATGGGTATAATTACGGATAAGTACATTTTAATAAAGCATGTCTTTGGGAGAAAAAGTTCTAAACGTCTAAAAATATATATTTTAAAAAATATACAATAAAAATTCAATTTCACTTAAACGAAATCCCAGTTTAGAAGAAGAGATCTTAACATGAAAAGAATCGTATTCGAACCAAACATTGTTAAAAAGGTTAAGTATTTCTTACCTACTGCAGGAAGCAATTTCATAATTACCAATCAAATTTTGATCAAACAGTCGAAGGCAACTTACCTGAAACAAAAAGAAGATAAACATAAGTAAAACGAAAACATTAAAAATATCAAATAAGCATATATAATAAAGTGAATTAATTATAACCTTTTATTGAGATAAACATATAACAAGAATAAAGAGAAAGAAGAAACTAAAAGAGAAAGTAGAAATCAGTTCCAATGAAAAAAATGTGCACTCTATTGTATTCATATTAGGAATCCAGAGAGATAAAAAATCAGTGGACGTTTTATAACAAAATTAGAAGCTGTACCTATATGTCATTTATAATTTAAAGCTTATAATTTTTTAATAAAAATTTTGTCTTCAAGTTATACAATGAAAAAGTATAATTATAAAACAATCTCCATTTCCTTTGCTGATTATGGACATACGAAGTCATCTTGGAAAATTTTAAAAAAGATGCTATGATATTAAACTTTTTTTTCTATGTTTATATAAAGAAGAAACAAAAGAATTAGAAGGGTTCACAGATCGTCAGAGTATTATCTATAAGCTTCAGTTGAAATTATAAGAAGCGATCTTGTCAAGACAGCCTAAGGTATGTTAAGTTGGAAAATAGTTAATCATAATTATAATAACATAATACTAATTAAAATTTTAGTCGCCGAAAAGGTGACCTATCCACTATGGTAGTTACAAACTGATAACAGGGTCAGTAAAGGAGAAGAAACGCA
Source organism: Troilus luridus (assembly GCA_964056705.1). Lineage (NCBI taxonomy): Eukaryota > Metazoa > Arthropoda > Insecta > Hemiptera > Pentatomidae > Troilus > Troilus luridus. The sequence goes on from OZ057412.1 coordinate 37,303,116, forward strand.
CTATTCCATAGTGTTCTCCAGGATACCTAAATTTACTATATCAATTTTAGTTTAATATTCTATTGCAAGATTATGATAAATTGTTTAAAAAAAATTTTAAATGAATACTCAATGATCGAATAAATATTAGTAAATATTTGTTAACTAGAATAATAATCGGTGAAAACAAGCTAAACGATGCTGAAATAATCAACCACAGAAACCATAATACTATAATAAGGTATAACCACCAATTTCGTTACCCAGAATTACCTAACGTAGGCAAACTGCCAAAAAGATGCACCAGAAAATTTGTTGAATTGAAAACGCTGGGTTTGAATTGGTGGTCCTTGTAGAAGTAACGCCACTAACTTAGGTATTATATATTTAATTATAGATACTTAACCAATTGCATCACCTATTCAGAAAGGTATCTTTAGCATTGTGAAGCGAATCGACAACTGCACGTAGTACCGCAATATAACTAACAAATACGCCGCTTTAACAATGAGCCAACGATATAAAACGACGCTAGTCACTTTTTAAAAGAATTTAGTAATTAGCAGTTAACATTTTTCAGGACTATCAAAGGTGTTTTAAGCCCATAGGACTTAAAGCCGGATTTTCAAGAATGTTTCCTCTTAAGTACCTTGAATTTTGTTTATTTAAAAAATTAACTGACTTTCATAATAAAAAAGAAAAATAACAATATAAAACATGAAGAATCCTATATCTTGCTGCAGGAAAATAAAGGAATTATTTTATACTAATTTCTGAAAATAAAGGTGGTGATTAAAATACCTTTGGAAATCTATAGATTTATTTATGAAACATATCTAACACTTAAAACCAAAAATTGCAATCGCACCACGAGTGTTAATAAATATATAATACCTGGTATAGTAATAAACAGAAATAGAACGCATAGTAATAAGGAGAATAAACAAAAATAAGTAAATAAAAAATACTGAGTTTTATTGGCAACAGTAGCACACGCAAAACCTAAATCTTAGCAGCCCTTCTTCACTGTTGCCGGAAAAAACCTAAAAAGTAGAATCTTAGAGAAAAAAACACATAAACGTTTAAGTCTATGTTTCTAATTTTTACGTTAGGTGAAAATAAAATAAAACTTCTAAACCTTAATTGAGAAAATGGTGGAATGCTGGAATCAAATTCTTTGAATATGTTGTGCCATTATAAGCGTTTTATAATATAATGGATCGTTTCGCTTTTGAAATTCGCTTCAATGTTAAGATTACTAGAATATAAGACGTCCCAAGCACCCTATTTTTTTCAAAAACATAATACAGTGTTTACACAACAAAAAGTGCGTGTACAGATCTAACTAAGGACGCTGTCCACAAAAGACCTCGTGAAGTCATTCCTTGCATTAGGTCGGTTCGTGTTTGCTCAGGTCAGCACGAAAGGTAGCCATCACTAAACTAAGTTTTTTTAGGTCAACAGCGTCTTCTCGGTCCTAATAACTGAGCAGGAGTGATGGCAGTCTGAGGTCTACAGGGTTCATTGAGGGGATAATAAATTGATAATAAAAACAATAATAAAATAATACTAATGCTCTCTTCAATATGACTGAATATAATTATATAAATTCTGCTTCTCAAAAAATTTTAAATAGACAGTTATAAGAACTGCCGAATGAAGTGAAAACTCAACACTTTGGAATAACAATGTGGTTTTTTTTAAATTTCTAAATAAATTATAGTCTGAATTATTTAAATTTCAAATTTGTAAATTTAAAATATTAACATTAGTCTGGATTTCACATATATTGAAACTCTGAACAATAATTATATACATTACCATGTAGTTTATTTATTAATCAAAAGACACATATTTAGTTGAAATAATAATTAAAATGTAGTTATATTATTTATACCTTGTATTCATATACATAGTTTATATTTTCATTTTTAGAATTATCATTATCGTCAACTTCAACAATACTTAGGTCATTTTTACTTTCAATCATTTCATAAAACAAGGCATTAAACTATTACAATTAAAGTCTTTTAGGGGAAACGAAAAGTTCAACTAGTTATTGATGTTTTAAGTTACTATTAGAATCAATTGCACAACTATTAAACGAATAGTTAAATATAATTATTCTTATATTAATGGAATTCTAAACTTTAAACTACAGCTGATTGAAAACAAATTGTGAAACATCTTAACACAGGCCGCTGAGCGCTAAGTTGATTAAAATAAATTATAAGCTCGTGCACAGGCCGCTAAGTGTAGCCAGGTCTCGAGCATGTTACTGACGCGAAACTTATAGTTTTTCCCCTACCAAAAGTCGCTAAACGCGTAACAGTAGTTTTCACATAAAAAATTGAATATTACAATTATTAATTACTCTACATCATGCCGCTTATCATTTTAATGATCAGATAATTTCATTATCCTAAGAAAATTTAATTAAGGGCATGTCTGCGACCTAAAAAAACAAAAATAAATAAATTAGCCGCATGTAACGGCAACACCGCCCTTTAATCTAGAAATTAACTAAAACTGAAATATTTCACCCCCCCCTCCCCCTCATTCCATTATCCTAATAACCTTCATGTACTTGAATTTCCCTGCAACTCTTTTAAAACAAATTTGTTTCAATAATCATCCCTAAAACTAATTATTCAATTAACTTTTAATAGAATAATTATCAAGAATATTACTTAACATTTACGTAAGATCTCTTTTTACCTTTGCCTTTTCAATAGTATAATTATCATAATATAAATAAAAAAATATAGTTGTTCCAATTAGTAATTAAAATTTATATCTTTCACCATTTACTTATTACAATTACTATCTTCTGCATTCCTAACATTGGCTTGTTTTGAAGTATAATTAAGGAACGTTATAAGATATTTAGTTTAGGTCTCATACCTCTAGGAAAAACGATAATAAATGGCTATAAGTATTTCTGAACAAATATTTTTGTATTAAAAAAACAATTGGTTTTGATAAATTACCCTTATTTAAAAGAAAAGTTCTGAATTTTGAAACAAATGAAAAAAAAAAGGTGCCTAATTGAATGCAGAGGCAAAAATTTGCGCCTGACGCTACAGCAATTTAAATTCTTCCTTAAGTTTGAAAAAAATAATTCGACATATTCCTAGAGGAACGTGCCTTACATGTATTTTGGTATGTTTTGATAATCTATATTCAGAAGATATTTTAAATTCATATTTATATGAATACAGAATTTTTTTTATATTAATAAAAATAATTTTAATACAGTAAAGGTATCATCAATTTTGAGGTAAATTGATTGATATTAATTTTTTTTAAACCCTGTTGCTATCTACCTGTACCTCTACCAAATGCATTCAGTATTTACAAAAATATGAGTTCATAAATAATTATAAGGCAATCGGTAGTTCTGGTTATCGAATTTTTCTATTCTATTTAGTATGCTTGTTATGCTATATTACACTATAAATATAGCTCTAACTCTGTTCTGCATTTTAAAAAAATATCGAAAATCATAGTTCATCATTATATACTTTTCAAAAATAAATCTAAGACTTTTCTATAGCCAATGGTTCAGAACAATACTGATTTCTAAGCCAACTGCTGTATAGAGATGTAATTTGAACAAGATGGTAAGCCTCCAGGTTCTCCTTTATTAATAAAGTTTTAAATAATATTTTTAGCATTAGATACGGAGAAGAAATACTTTAGAAGGATATGGTATAATTCAGAATGAACTAGCTCATCAAGTGAAACTTACCGACCGAGAAAATAAAAGACGTTGCGATTAGAAAAGGCACTGTGCCCTTTTGTTAATTCACTTTACAATAGAGGATTAATTTCCGTGAATGGGCCGCAAACAATCAGGCGAGGCTAGTTAACTTGCCTTCAACTGACTCAAGGAGATCGCGGGTTCGCAGCCCTTGAACTTCTTAAAGGGAGTAAATATCTTTCCTTATCCAGTCCTTCGGAGGGCACGTAAAATAAGCCAGATAGTACAGATAAGCCATATATAGGAGTTCCGCTGTAACATCGACCGATAGCCATAGCAGCATAAATTGGCATTAAATAAAAAAACAAACTAACCTTAAGGGGTAAAAAATGTTGGAAAGTCGTTTAAAATAAGACAATCACATCACAACTAACTGGTGTAAATGCAAACAAAGAATTCCTAAAGTTTGAAAAATGTCAGTGATGCATACTCGTTTAAAAAGAATGGAAGTAAGTAGACTTACAAAACAAACATTTGTACATTTAATAGAATAAAAATAATTAGAATCAATGGATCAGTGATACACTAACCGATCTATTAGAAATGAATATGTCTGAAGAAGATATACAATACGGGAAAACATTCAAAATAACAAAAAATAATTAATTCAAGGCCTTTCAAGAAAATGAAAACTACAATACTGGATGAATTTGCAAGGATCAAAGACAAGAGCAGAATGCTAGAATGAAAAAATTCAGTGAAAGGTAGAAGAAAAAGACGAAGAGTACCCGTAAAAGATTTCATAATTAATGGTTTGTACCTGGTCTGAAGATGACCGAAATCGACGAGTTGTATTAGTAGGTACGAGCAATGAAACGTGGCAAGACCAGTACCATCAGAAAGTGATGTACCGAAGAAGGTAGACATTATGTTGGGAATTCTACAGCGTGAGGGGCCTAACTGTTTTCTATTGTGTTAAAACGGTTTTCGGCCACGACAAAACCATTCCGATTCTTCGACTCGAACAACAAGAGTGGATTCCGAAGGCAAGTGTACAAAGAAATTGTCCTGAATGAGAAGTATATCTCAGATTCCACTTCCTTTTTTAATGGAAGAAATATTCAAACAAATTTTAACCGGTTTTGCTTAGTGTATCAGTAAAACAATCATCGATTGTATAATGATCAATACCTTCTAAAATTCAATGCAAGATTTTGTGTTCAGTTCTCACCAAATTAAGAATATACTAAAATTATAAGGTTAATAATATAAATTTAATCAATTTTTTTTGTTAATGTACGAGTTATGGATATTTTGTTATTAATTTAAAAAATATTATGGAGTTGTTTATACGAGTTTTCTCTTTTACAATTTGACAGAGAGCAAGAACATTACCGTTCATACTTATTAAATCTTATTTTTTATAAATTCTTGTAAAACAGTTATCAGTAAAACCTTAATAGCTATTTATTATATGATAAGTAATTCTTAAGGTTATATATTGTTGTAATGATAATATTATAACTATATAGTTATAGATTTTTCTGCCAGGGATTAATATACAATTAGTTATTTATTTGAAAAGTCACAAATTTCCGTTAGCAATATAAATATTGAATGATTTATTTAGCTGATGGGATTTTTCTAATAAAAAAATTGTCTTATAAATATCATACATTGTGAAATATATTTGTACATTAAAAATATTTAGATCTTCACAACTTAAATAAATCGAAGATTAATTTTAAGTTGATCGTAAAAATTATATGGAGTAGGAGATGGTCCAATTGGGGGATCTAAGGATATCCTCAAAGATTATTTAGATAAAAATAATAATAATTATTATTGTGTATCCAACAATTTTATTTTTATAATAATTTGATTGTACATTGTTTTCACAGGCCTAATGAATTCTGCTTTGTTTGAGTGATTGATGATACAATTTCTACTAAAAAGTACTATATCCTATTTCAGGGGTCTTTAATGGAAGAACAAAGATTAAAGAATTATTGTGAAAAGAATAAAACGTTTTCATCTCATTAAAATGAACCTAAGAAGTCAATATTTTCATTGGATTAAATCAAAATGTGTAAATAAAATTAAGTTACTTAAAAAAAAAAAATAATGTGTTGGAAACCTTTCAAATTGTCCAAGGTCGTTCATCTTTGAACTGAGTTTATTCAAAAAATTGAAATGAAGGTCCCTTTTGGCGTAACATAATCCATTTATGCATGAAATTTAAATGATTCACTCCATTTAAAATAACAATGAACTTGGAATAATCAATCTGAGAATAATTTTTTTAGGGTTGTGAAATCATTAGTGACCTTCTCTGGCAACGTGACTCAGAAACCAAATGTGCCTGCAAGTAATAATTTTTTACAAGTGCAAAACTACCGGCTAAATCGAGGAGTTATGAAAGTGCACCGTTATCCGGACTGGCTCATTATACCATCGCAGAGGATGAGGGGAGGAAACAAAAGGATTCCGAAGGAAATGATTGTTCTAAGACAACGAGGGACAGTGAGGCCTAGCAGTAAGGTCGAGGTAGCTGGGTGCCAGCGCCGTACTGCCGTGGCAGTTCTATCGCGACAGTGCCTTCCGGGCGTTGCCCCCTTCCCGCCGAGAGGCGTCTTTCAACGGTCCTCACTAGGTGCTAACCAATCGATTTGTCCTCTACGTCTGTCGCAGCCATACTTATAGTAATAGGATCTTTAGAAATACATAGAAAGATATTTTTATATCGCCACTGATAGGAAGAAAACCCATCTACACAGGAAAACCTACATCCAATTAACAAGTAACCATCCATATGGAGCGGACAATTACTACTCAAGAAACATCAGACCTGGTTGATATTGCCACAAACTTATTAAATCGATATTAGGAAGTAAGAAAAACCAAGCAATTGAATACGGTCAGCCCGAACAGGAACAGCCCATACAAGACTAAAAAACCCACTACTATTCCAACGAAAGCGGTTATATCGATGGAGGGTGACGCAAAGGCTGGGAGCAGCTGGTAGATTGTTCAACTCAGTCCTGAAGGGTTTCCTCAGTAAAAGAGAGGTGACGAAGAAGACTAAGATATCAGTCTACAAGTCTACATTCCTGCCCATCCTATCATACTCCTCCGAATCATGGAACCTTACCTCAAAACACAAAATGCAGATCCAGACAATGGAAATGAGAAACCTAGGAAAAGTCGAAGGAAGGGCCAGGAGGGATAGAATCCACAACACCACAATAAGATCGAACCTCGAGGTACAGCTGGTAGAAACTACTCTTGAAGAAAATAAATTAAGATGGTGGGGCATCTCCTAAGGATGAGCACGGAGAGAACGGCCAGGATAACATATGAGACGAGAGTAGACGGAAGAAGACCAAGAGGAAGAGCACGGATCACCTGGGAAGAAGGAGTGCGGGAGGCGTTCAGGAAGCGAGGGATGGACTGGAGATGAATAAATAAGTACGGCGGGCTACTTGGAACATGGTTCCTAAAGATGAATATCACTTAGTAAACTCGCCCCAAAACAAAAATTAAAAATCATGGCGACTTATAAACGTTTAATTGTAGGATTTGTAATTTTCATAAGATCATATTTAAGATTGAAATGAATAAATAACATGTGCAAATTTAAATATTTCGCGGAAAATAAGAAAATGTAAAAATATGCAATATTGATGAGAAAAACGTACAATGCCGAAAATGACCAAAAGGTTTTTTGGTGCCTATTCGTAAGTTTATTAAATCACCTACCAAAAAACAATAATAAATAAAATTAATATTAAAAACTAAATGGAACCAGTACCATCAAAGGAGTTGAAATATTGAACTTAGGTAAGTTTTATAAAGTATTATGTTCACGTTCGTATGGGCGTTCAACTTTCTTTTCTTTTATATATTCTTTTATATATATAACTCAATGATTATACATGCCAACAAACAAACCAAACCAGATTTTCATTAAAAAGATTTTTTGATTCCCAAGAAACATAATCATGAAATCAAACAAAATTTCTGGAATTTTAATGAAGAAACGCCAAAAAATGTTTACTTTGTATTAAAGATAAAACGATCATAAAGCAGCAAAAAAAAAGTCATGGATTGCCTATCTATTAAATAGTTAAATAAAGTATACATAAATAAAATAATTGCTTCAAACTCGACGTTTGGACCCACACGTGTCGACGTTTCAGGTCATCAACAGGTCATCGAAGTAGCATTGGTCCTTCCCATCCACCATTCTATAACATAATGCCTTAGATTTTATTTCCACCCAATCCACTCTATTACGCCTTTGCTCTTAAAGTATAGCGAAAGTAACGCTGATTCATGGTATCAATATTCCCACGATACTGACTTAGATACCTAGCTGAAAGAACAGCATTTGAATTCAAACGATTGTAGTTAGTAAATTGCCTCGCGTTAACTAATTTTGCAATCGAAACAGTCCTGTGTGAGCCAAAGGGTTGCAATTCCTAATAAAATAAAGTTGAAGTTCTAATGGAGTAATTTGGCATGCTTATAGCATCCACTTTTAATTGTATCCTATGTATTTCGATAAGGGGCATAATGTAAGACGGATAACAGATACAAAGACAATCCAATCAGTAAGATGCGCAATGTTATCTTACATCACACGAACACAAGCCCCTAGATCTTATAATGAGGCCAAAATGTTTTGCAAGGATTGGCAACAATTATACAAGCGAACTATGAAAGGCGACTAAACCACACTTGAATTCGCTATAACATTTTTATTTTTATTTTGTTTTTATTTATATGTCTTTATTACACATCATGAATCCATATTAACAATTGAACAGCATAAAGCAAAAACAAATCACAACCTAATGTTGACAAAATGAGTCCAATGGGGCTCTTATGCTTATTGTTACATTTCAATAGTCAAACTACTATCCCTTAGTCAAACCTAACGAAAAATGGAAGATTAAAAATATATTGAAAATAGAAGTTTCTATTTCATGAAAATTATTTAAACTACTTAATGTTTTATATGGAACGAACCACAATGTAATACAATTATGGAATTACAACCAATTTCAGATATTAAATATAAAATAAATTAAACGTTTTAGTCAACTTTCAAAATTTACAAAAACACTTAACGTTGACTTCAATAAAAAAAAAAAATTGATATCATAGTCGATTAAATTTTGCAAAATTTGGAGGGGAATCAACACGATTTTCATTTCAGGCGAATTTCTAAGGTTCGGCGGTAAAATATAAATCCTTAATGCAAAATAAATGTTATAATACTTTATCTGTGATTAAAACATAATTATTTGAAACCACAATGATGGAGCTGAAAAATGTTGAGTTCGATTTACGTCAGCGATGTTAATAGACCAATTAATAAAATATGCAATATGCTCAACAATTACCAGGAAAACTATTAATTAAAAAACCATTGCCTAATAAAAAAAAAAAATAAAAAAGAACCTGTACCACTATAACCCGTGAACGGGTCTGGGGTTCAGTACATGGTAGAGACTGTTTCATGGACAACGGTTCTGCAAGGAGGTGACTTGTCCTAGGTCACGCTCAACCTCCAGATTCCCCCCCCCCTTATTTTGGGTACATTATTTTTATTATATTTTATAGAGGCTGGGTGAGCCCCAGGAGGGTCCAAGATCCTATATGATCAATCTCCGGCTGCAAACAGACTAAATAAAAGTCTTGCCCGCAGCAGGATTTGAACCAGGATTTCCGGCATGGCAACTCAGTGCGTTACCACTGAGCCACTCCGCTCCCCCATTGGCTAATAATAAAGATAAATAAATCTATAGGAAATAAACAAATACATGATTTTCTTTTTTTTGACAACTGCTCGATCAACAATGTGGAATTTTAATTATTTCTCCTTCTCATGTATTTTAATTATTGTTTTTCATTCACAACCACTTCGTGATTTGCATAATCGCACTTTTGATTTAACCTAATTCTAATAAATAACCATTTATCAGTTTTAGACGTTAAACTGAGGCATGGAAATTTCAAATAAAATAAAATAAATACTTTCCTGAGGAAAAACAATAGGAGAGCTAAAAGCCTAGTTGTGGATTAAAAGGGTTGTTTATTAAAGTATGAGACACTAGCACGATATCTGCAATCTTATCAGAGATCGCAATACCGCAACGATCTATTTCCATTATTTGATGGTAATGTTAAATAATAGAAAATGGCAAAGCCCCTTAGCACACCCCACGTCAGCAGAAACCATTTAGGAAAAATGCGCTAAAAAATGGAGGTAAATACTACAACTAATGAAGGTAACCAACCAGGAGGCAAGAGGGGTTGCTGTAAATATATCCTACCACACTATTTTTGCAATTATATATTTCATACTACAAAAAGTATACAAATAACGTTATTTGCATTTTATTTTAAATTATTGATTGATATTGATAAATTATCCCTTCCTCCCAAGCATAAAAGAGAATGACACGTTTTAAAAATTGCCTTCTCTCTTCTGTATTGATATTCACATGTAGTAGTGCGGATGCAGAATTTGGTACAATATAGTAATTTTTCATAAATGGCTAGATAATAATGAGATATGGAAATTTATTATGAAACCGACCATCCTCCAGGATTACCAAATTAATATAAGCTAGGAGGATTTCTCGACTCAATCGAATCGAAACATGTTTGAAGTGAATCGAGTCAAAAGTTAATGAACCCACATTAAACAAAAAAAAAATATATATATTTTTTTTATTTCTATTTTTTTTTATTCCCTTTAATACTAAGTAACGAATAATTGGAAGTCATATTTTGTTCATCTATCCAAGATTAATAGATTACTAATTGATGAACTTCCAACGAAGCAACAAAACTCTGAAAAAAACCTGAAATATATTGTTGTATTAAAAGAATGCTTAAATTTAAACAGATAAATATTTAAAAAAAAGAGGAATTGTTCACTTCTTAAATGGTAATGTGAGTATTTAAGGTTAAATAAAGAGAATAGTTATTATGATTACTTAATAAAAAAAATTGTCGCACGGAGATAAAGGAGCTAAAAGAAACAACATAAAAATTCCTCATTAAATAAATGTGCCATGACTCACAAATTTAACCACCTTTGGAACAGCTTTTAAGATAATTAAACTTGTAAACAAGAACTCAATTTTCAAAATAAGGTTGATTGGAATTTTCCATCATTTTTTAATTTTGATATTAGAGATCACTGTTTACTACAGATCTTACATGATTCACTCCGAGAGGGAAGTTGGTCCAATTGGTTCAAACAAACTTAGCGATTATTAAATTTTAAAATATGTACAATGACATACCGGTGGTTCCATAGGGAATTGGTATTTTAAAAGTTTTCCAAAGTAAATTTAGTCAACGGTAAATTTTTAATGGTCTCGAGAACAACAAAGATGTTCTTTTAAGTTCAGAATCAGAGAACTAAGTTTTTTAGGAATTGTAAAAAACATTTCAAACATCTATCGTCTTTGTTTAAAATATCGCAGAAGAGCTTTCCATTATCAAACACTTTTTTATAGTATACTACTAGTTAACAAACATTATAATGTTTAATATGAAAAGGGAAAAAGATACCTTAAATAAATTTTAAGCTAGTGGACAAATTCCAACAAAAAGCCCTTAAGTATCCAAACTAAAACAGAAATTGAAATATCTGTCCAGTATTTCGCCCATTCAGGCATTCTCAGGGTAGAAAGAGAATAACAGCAAAGAAAAACATGAATAATGCATCCAAGAAACATCCCACCACCTCCAAGGCTCAAATGCAACTACTGAATCATAAGGAAGGTTACTAGACCCCAGCTGGATAAGGTTAGATAAAACCAGCTGATAAATACTCCAGAAATTTAAAACTTCAATATACACTCACCAAACATTAAAAAACACACCAGGAAAATAAAATAAAATAAATAATAGTAATAAACAACACAAAAGACTATATGAAAAAATGAAAGTAAAAGTGCAAGAAAAAAAGAACATTATCAAGAAACTAGTGGACTTATGGCTATTCCACAAAATTCCACACCTTATCCAGCTGGGGTCTAGTAACCTTCCTTATGATTCAGTAGTTGCATTTGAGCCTTGGAGGTGGTGGGATGTTTTTGGGTGCATTATTCATGTTTTTCTTTGCTGTTATTCTCTTCTACCCTGAGGATGCCTGAAATATTGGACAGATATTTTCAATTTCTGTTTTAGTTTGGAGACTTAAGGGCTTTTTGTTGGAATTTTTCCACTAGCTTAATATTATAATGTTTAATAAATGTTATAATTTACTTGGCGGATTCTAAGGTTTGATGCTGAAACCAACCAGTTACCATTTACGACGCTTTAATTTAATATATTTTAACTAATAAAATTATAAAGCATTCGCTAGAAAAAAAACTTTGGAGTTAGGTAAATACTGAAAAAGTTCCGAAATTTTCTCCAGATCTCGTTTTATGACAACTGCTTTTAGCTGTGTGTCTAGACTGAATACATATAAATACAGCGTCGATGAGTTTTCAAAAGGCAGATGAGTACGCAGATAAAATGAATTATCTTTTTGTTCATAAAGTATATAACCAGTTAAATTTTCTGGTTAACTGAATCGTCGAATTTAGCGATTTTCAACCGACTGAGCATAATTTTGCGCAATGGTGTGAGAATTATTTAGTATTTAAACTGGTTCTGAAGACTGAATACTTTTGGTTGAATGAATCTTTTTAATTCAATGCTTATGAATTTTTTTTTTAACTGAATCATTATTACGAATAATAATATGTAAATAAGTAACATATTTATAATGTTTTTTCTTCCATTATCAAATACTCAGTAATTAGCTCGTAATTTTAATTATATGATTAATGATCCACGTTTTGATAAATATATTCTTCTTCTTCACGAGCTTTCTTTGATTCGAGGTTGGCAATCGTCAAGGCTACACTAGTTTTGGATACGGTAGAGCTGAAACGCTGTTTTGTTGAGCACTCGAACCATTATTTTGGGATTCGCAGTCAGGAGTGCCGTCTTCTTCATATGCTTCTTTCTTCCCTGGATTATTAGTTAAAATAATCTACATTTATCTCCACGCATTATGTGTCCCAGGTATAGTTTACAGTTTGTATGTATAGGTCTATTTGAATTTCTTTGCAACAATCACTATTTCTGTTTCCTTCCTCATCCTCTGCATAAATCTTGTTTGTAAAGTCTTCGGTACAACCAAATCTCAAACGCATGTAGTCATTGTATTTCTCTTTTCTTTAAGCATTCTAAATTCCTAAAAATATCTATATCATATTCTTCCACCAACAGTTGTATCCAGAAAAATAAATCAGATCGAAATAAAGACACAACAGAAATGATAGATGTTGTTTGGTCTACTGCACTAATGAGGGAATAAATGGCTGGGATACTTAAAAAAATATTGAGGCATAGACCGAAATTGATTTGTTTATACAAAAGAGATATAGGGTATGTTCAGCATTTTTGCAAAATAAATAAGACATGGATAAGTTAAAATTCTGTAAAAACATAGAAAAACCATGAGAAGTGTATGAACGGCAATACAATGGCATAATACCATGTATACATGTTATAAATAGCGTCAGAACTGAGGTAAGGGTGGGAATGTGCGTGGGGATTGATGAGATATAATTTGTAATTATATAGGATTATTTAATACATACATATTGTACAGTGGGTTTGTACAATAAATAAAATGTTAACTGCAATACGGCGATTCATATCGGCAGAATATTTGGCCATTACTTAGAGAAAATACACGAATTATATAATTAAAAAATCATTATTTGTCAATTTAAATTATTTACAAAATAATTTGTATAAATAAAACCTCAATAATCGTGTCAAAACTGGAGGAGTAAAATAAATTCACGCATATCCCATCAAATTATCTTTACCCTTTGTCGTAAACCAATAAATTCATGACCCCTGTAGAACAGTCCGATATATACAACTCCATCTCGACAAACGTTTAACATGAAATACTCATACCAGAATGATAACGACAACTGCTCGGCATTTCAGACTACTTCAACAAATGCTCTAAGCTCTCTATTAATTACAAAAGACTCATCAACAAGACTATTGTAAGACCTACGCGGAGCAGAGCTTTGGGCTCCACTAAGCCATCGAATTCCTTTCCTACCCTATCCTTATAATCAAAAAATCCTCAATGTTCCTTGCTTTGTAACGACCAAAGTCATCCATAACGATCTCAATAATGGATGTCCCGTGTGTTGCTGATTTGGTCCAAACCAGATATTAATCCTTTCATGACAAACTTTATTCCGATTCAAACACACTAGTTTCAAATCTAGATTCTCCTCAAATTCTCAATATTCCTCCGAGACATCTGAAAAGAAGATGGCCTCGTGACCTTCTATATTAATTCTGTTCGAGTACTACAAGTGGTAGTTTTTTTCTTGCGTTAATGATTGATATATCCCTACTTCAAAAGAACAATGTCATAACTCAAAAAACCTAATTTTTCAATATAGGTGTTGAAAGTTCCATATGAGTTAAATAAACATTCGTTTATTGGTAAAGCAAAGCATTTCTACTGTAATGATGGTATTAGAAAATTTTTAAAAGCTTGAAACTTTTTCGATTTCAAGTTATGTGATTATTCCCATAAAACTTCAAGTTCATACGTGACACAACTAAAAATATGAATTTATAAAAAAAAAAAAGTTGGAAATGGTATGATTCCTCAATTAAAAATCTTCAACCAACAGAATTGCTAATGAAGGCTTAACTCAAAAATTGGCATTTCTGAGTTATGTAGTTGTTATTTTGAAACAGCGATATATCATTGATATTATTTACTCTTTGTATTAATATAATATAGTTGCAAATTTTAGAAAATAAATTTAATACAAAAAAACAACTCATTTCTGTTTATGAGATTGAGGAAATAGCTTATGTGATTCTCCAGGAGTGAATAGTTTTCATACATAGCCGCAGCTGGAGGTTTTGGAGAAACCATCCCGGGGGCCAGGGGTTCAATTTCCAGTGAAATGATTTTTTGTCGACGGGGATAAGCACCTGAGGTCGGACCTGGCGGCTATCATTACTCCTCTGAGGAGCCACCGCTGTTCCTCGGGTTGGGACACGGTCTGTCTGATCTGTCTGCCGGGTGGGGGAGGAATGTGGGCTTCACGATCTGCAGAAGGATCATACATAGAAAAGTAGGAATTAATTAAAGGAATAAAGCCATTATAGTCAGGAGTTTTGTCCCGGTACATTACGGCTGGAGCGGATTATTTATTGATAAAAGTGAGTAAATTTAATCGTTACAACAAAATCACTATAAATTAAAAAAAAGGCTTTTAATGTGTTATTAAACTTTTAATTTACTAACTTAGAATGTACTCTCATCGTTACTAGGGGACTTTGATCTTAACAACAATCTATATTCTCCTAATAAACAAATGTATCGTTTTGTGTAATTGTTTATTTAATATATTTTAATTATAATTAAAATTGTTTTATAAAGACGTCTTGGAAAAAGCAGGATGTAATTGTAATTACTATTACAAGCCTACAAATACCAACAATAATATCATTTTACCTGAGAAGTATCAGGTACGTGGTGAGCAGAATCTGGCCTCCTACATAGTCTAAATAGCGAATCAGAAGTAAATTATTATGTAATACAATGGCCTGAAAAAACATTCAATGTTGTGAGTTTTATTTTTAAAAATGTGTTATTTATAAGGATCATTATATTTTGGAATTATTTTTTAGTTGCAATTAGCAGTTTTTTAAAATTATATAAAGATTATACTCATCAAGAAGATGTTAAAAAATTGCATAAGTTGAAACTGAATTATTTTTTATTAAATTTTAACTGATTGCATGCTCCAATTAGTCATGGAAAAATATAAAATAGTAGCTAACTAAAAAATTGACTAATATCAAAGAAGAGTAGAATCATCAGAAGATAGACATTTAATATAGCGTCCATAAAAAATTAATTGATCTATTAAAAAATAAGCAGATTAAAACTTACTGCTAGTCAAACCTTACCCTTCATAATATTCATTAATTATCCAAAAGTTGGAATATTTTCTACTAAAAATAATAAATTTATAATAAATAACAGTAATACTGTTACAAAACCATTTGTTAGAATTACTAATGATTAAATTAAACCGTGATAAACAATCATCTCTCTCTCTCTATATATATATACATACACACACATACATTTCATTTCATCGATTATTGGGCGTCTTAAGTTTTTGCAACCTAGTGGGGAGATAGTTTACAATGGAAGACAGGCAGATTGCATATCTTGACCACATTCCTTCTAAAAACAGAATAGCACAAAAAATAAACTTGTGAAGGAGATCGCTCTAGAACATCCATACAATTAACAGTTCCTGTTCCTAGGATACAGAGCTTCATTTATCACCTTTTTAAGATCTGTATTCAATAACTATATAATTGATATCTATGTAATTATTTCTATTATATGAAATTTATAATATTTCGAACATTATCCTAATTTCACTTTTAAATAGTTTATAGGACAAACCGGATTCTAAAACTAAAATTTTAGCTAATTAAAACCGGGGGATAACACAGTATTATTATATTAAATATTAAAACTAAAAAGACGAAGCAAAGAAAATATATTCCTATCACTCCAAGTTAACTTTTAAACTTTATAACTGAGCTCTTAAAGACTCTGGTATGCTTTGAATCATGATCCTAAAAAAAATCTTGATAGCTTGCACGAAAAAGGTTAATACAATACATTGCCCCCAATTTCGCTACTAAATACATTATAAATAATATATATTATTTATATTCATAAATATACAATACAATAAATTGAGAAATCAAATGTAAGACTGTTGGAAACATAGTAAATGTAATAGAATAGCAAGATGCGCCGATTGAATTGAAGTCAAGGCAATAAACAAATTGAAGCACATATTTTTTTGCTATACATAAAAGTAAAATTTTGTTGAATTTATTAAGAAATCGACAACTTCTACTTAGCATATTGTTGATTTCGTTGGTATCATGTGATGTACGGAATTAAATTGGGCTAAATCTTTCATTTATACACTATTTTATCAATTTATTTATTCACACTGTATTTATTGAATTTCAAAATGAAATTTATTAAGTACTGGGTGGGTCGTAGATCCCATAGGTCCATCTCCAACTACTAGCAGATAAAATAAAAGTGTTGCCAGTAGCGGGATTTGAGCCAGGAATTTCGACATTGCAACTCAGTGCTCTACCTCTGAGCCACTCCGCCGTTTAAGGCGCAACTAAAATACTACTATTTTCTTTCTTTAATGACCCCCCTCCCAAAAATAGACTAAAAAATTATCCAAGCAATTCTTAATTATTTTGCCAGAACGGATGACGACTACTCGCTTTGAAAGAGGTAGCGATGTCGTTCTATTGTACTTCCTGAGATAATACAATAGCTGTTTACTCGAATAGGTGAATACGTAACAACGGACCCAAGGTGATCTCTTGAACAAAAATAGACCCAAAACCCTTCATAGTGAGGCCGTTTTGACAACCAGAACCTAGGTTGTGGATAAGGTTGGATAACCTTGTGCCTTGACCTGAGGCTAAGTTGCCAACTTGGATAAATAGGTTGGCGGGGAAAGTAACCTTTCCAATCGGGATCTGCCTTTCCTCGAGCCGGATTTCAAGATGCCCTTCCCTTCTTGTCTGGTACAAGGAAAGGAAGTTCAAGAAAGGAAGGCTGTGCTGTTGTAAGTTGGAGAAAATTGTTCTCATGTCTCAGAAAAAGTTCCAGAATTCATCTTAATCAGTAAGAATATTAATTATCTTAATGACTGAATACGGCTGTGGCAGATATACTATTTAATATTTTAATAGTAGCAAGTGTCATGGCCGCAACTAAAGTTCCACTGTAGTTTCGCTCCGTGTTTGTTACGTTCTCAGCCCGTTATTACTTCACATCTTCCAGTGAAACTCTATAAACATTGAGTTTATAACCCATGAAACATTTTTACATTAACCTAAAAGAAAGGTGAGTGGTTATTATTGACAATTAATAAATAAATAATAACATAGTGATCGGTTGATAGAGACTACGCAGCCGGCTGGTAATTCCTCTAGGAGGTCTTATCAGCTATTTACTATTGACTTCACGGTCACGGCCGTCTACTGTTCTCCTCACCGGCCGATCTTGAGTTCGAACCCAGTGACATTCTTTCTTTTTTGTTTTTCCTTTCTTCTTTTATCCTTTTTTTTTAATCTATATGTACTCAGAATGTTTTACTTTGTATATAATATTGTAAATATTCTAGTTTCTAAGGTTTTATTTTAATATTTCTTTATTTTCCTTGGAACGGATAAAATGGATCTGGATGAGAATTCAGTTTCCGAAGATTCGGAGGAAGAGACCCCGTTCTCCGAAATAAGTGAATCTGATTCCTTATGTTTAAAGAGGCGTACACTACAAAAGCGCCACCGAAATCCTGCCCCCGGCTCCGCAGGCAACTCACCTAATAAAAAAAAAAGAATAAATCTAAACAAACGGTCGATGAAAAACAATCAGCACCAAAAACTCGCAGTAAATCTTCTGCAGCCATCAATACAACTCTGAATGCAACATCCACTGTTGTAACCTCCCATAATTCACCAGTCAACAATAGCTCAGCCAATAAGAATTCGGATCCTCAAGGTTTTTCTGACCCTGAGCCACCACCTGTATATGTCACCAAAATTGAAAATTTTCTGTCTTTCGGTGATGAAATCGCCAATTTGATGGGGAACCAAACTTCAGGTGGTACCCACGCGGTTCACGATATCAAAATCAATACTAATAGAAAAGACAGCTATAAAAAATTGATTAGTTATCTTACTGCTAATAAGTACGATTTCCATTGTTATCAGCTAAGAGAAGATAAAGCATACCGTTTGGTATTAAAAGGTCTTCACTCAAGCACCTCCACAGCTGCCATCAAAAAAGGTTTTGAAAAAATAGGCCATAGCGTCAGAAAAATATCCTGTGGTCTACACCATTCGCTCCTTTCTAACTGGCAGAACATTTAAAGTAAGTCATAAAGGTTCCTACTCGTCCCTCAATTCCCAGTCTGCTGGTGTATACAGCTGACATTCCAACCCATCCTAACACCATTATTTCCACGTATGCTGATGACACATGTGTGTTATCAGTTAATAACGACCCATATATTGCATCCCAATCCCTTCAATCACATTTATCAAGCCTCGAAGAATGGTGTTGGAATATGGAGAATTAAAATTAATTCCAACAAGTCCCATCAAATTACCTTTACCCTTCGCCGAAAACCCATGACTTCCTGTCCTACTGTATCCTTTAACAGTACTCCACTTATCCCTGTTGAACAGATTCGCTACCTTGGACTCAACGTAGAATAACGTCTTACTTGGAACACTCACACAAGACCGAAAAGACAAGAAACAGCTAGACGCTTCCGACTACTTCAACACATACTAGACAAACGCTCAAAGCTTCAGATCAATTACAAAAGACTTATTTATGTGACTGTTATAAGACCTATGTGGACTTACGGAATTGAACTATGGGGCTCCACGAAACCATCAAATTCCTCTCGTATTCAATCCATGCAATCCAAAATCCATCGCTAAACGCTCCTTATTTTGTCACAAATAAAACCATCCGTAATGACCTTAACGTTACATATGTTTCCGATTTAGCCCATTCCAGATACCTATCATTCCATAATAAACTCCAGGCCCATCCAAACCCACTAGTTTCCATCCTTGCATCCAACTCCATCCCGGACAATCCTCCTAGGCGTCTGAAGAGAAGATGGCCTCGGGACCTTCTATTATAGAAATGTTATTAGAGTGCTGCCAATGGGTAGTGCTTCTACATGTCCTGACATGTATTTATTTATTCATATAGTCCTTGTACTAGATGTATATATTACAGTTCTACAATTTAATAAAATAATTTAAAAAAAAAATTTTTAATAGCCATGGATGGACCCAGTGTGATCTGAAGACCCTCCTGGGGTTCGCCATGTCTCTATATAATGAGTACTCTTGATTGGGAGGAAAAAAGAACCTGGCGATTGAGCTTGATCTCGAACTGTCACCAAGTAGAGACACTACCATGTACTGAGCCCAAGATCCATAATTGAAGGAAATTTTACCAGCAGCATTTGAATTTTGTTAATAGGATGTATGGATATTACATTTTAAAGGTTACCTTATACACCGGGAGGGTACCCAAAATAAGGGGGGAAACCTGGCGGTTTAGCGTGACTTAGGACAAGTCACCTCCTTGCAGAACCGTTGTCCATGAAACACTACAGTCTCTACCATGTACTGAACCCCCGACTCGTCCGCGGGTCGTAGTGGTAACAGGTTCAGGTTACCTTATACACCGGTCAATAGTTAAATATTACTAATATTAAAATATTAGTAAAACAAATTATTATTAAAACAAATAATAATTTTACAATTGAACTGCGAGTAAATTATCTATTTGTAAAAAACTCAATAGACTAATCATTAATATTAAACAATAATATACAAAACAATAGAATTCAATGTGCTATTTTAACAGAAATGAATCAATAGACCATGAAAAATCAAACAGAAAAGTAAAGATGGAATGAATCGTGGCATTATATTACAAATATAATAGAACAGTATTGTTAGCTACTAACTGCGTGCTAAAAAAAAGTTATTAACATATCACAAAATTCTGATGCTAGCCTTCTCTGATAAAGAACGAATTGCGAAATTTATGTCACTGACAATGTACTAAACACGTTAACGTGAAAAAATGTTAACTCCTAAGTAAATCGACCTGAATGTTGAAATAAAAAAAGTTGTCTTTTACAACCATAACTAACCCAAAGAGTTTTTTTATTTTAAAAAAATGGAGGGGGTGGCAATACAAAAAAAAATGTTTTAAGATGACTAACAAGATACATACATTGACAATGTGAATAGTGACAACGTCCATCCAAGGATATTGGTTTAACAATCCAAAAAAGTTAATTGTAATATTTTAATCTACATTAGCCTAACTACTTCACTTGAATATCGTTATTCCTAAGCCAAAGTTGGTTATCTTGAAATGTGTGGGCTTCGAAAACTTAGGATTTGGATTATAATTACTGAAGTAGACTAGATAATGTTTTTTAAATTAAATGTATCGTATTTAAGAACCTTAAATTAAGCAAGGTATGTTCGACTTAGAGAAACCGTGGTTTGAAAAACTATACGTAATGCGACATAACCCCATTGGGTCGAAGATACCTATTCTAGGAAAATCCCATGCCTATATATTCAACTTATATATGCCTGAGAGTAAATACAAATCTGAATATAGCTCAAGAGGAAAGTTGCTGAGTACGTCAGAGAGTGTGCTAACTGTTTGTATTGGTTCTCCATTAGAAAGAAAGGGTCCGAGCAGAGTCAACAAACCACAACTTACCGCGAAAGGGGCCATGATTGGAAAATCGTTATAGCCTCCGCTCCAAGTAGAAATATCTACAGCGCAGTTCGATAACGTCAATCATTATGTCAGGAAATTATAATTTGTAATGAAAAGTAATATTTACTCTAGCCAATTATTTCCGCATGAATAATAATTTCGGTAATAACAATCAATTATTACTAACCCTTAATAACAAGTGCTATGGCGAAAGCAATAAGTTGGGACTATAACCGCCTATATGCGTCAGTTGAAAATCACCCAACAGGGACTATCGACGCAAATAGTAAAGGTGTGAGCTATGGCATTAAAGAAAGACAGATTATGAAACAATCGTATTTACATTAAAAAAAGAAATCGAAACATTAAAGAGTTGAATTAGCTAAAAATCATGATATTTTAATAGATTTTATGGTAGATATTATCGATATAGTTTTAGTAATCACCCGAGACATAAATAGCTATGAAGAAACTCCAGATTTTTTATGTTGTAACAATATAAATTTTACTCGTTTCAATAGAGGATTGATTCTTGATTGATAACGTTCTGTTATTATACATCTTGTGCAAAAGAAATACTATAATAATTTGTTATTTGCTCCTTGAACTTTTAATCAACCAATAGAGCTAACACGAGCAATTATTCCATCCACAGCGATGGTAAGTGAAGAACGCGCAGTCACACTGGACCGTATTGGCTTTAAGAATAATTAAATCTTTATTATTATTATTATTATAAAGATTTTAACAACATGTCTTCCTAAACTAGAAAATTATTTGAAATAGAGAGAAAAGTCGCTAAGGAGAAACCATGGGCCCAAGAAAACAGAAGATGTAGGGAGATGAAAGACCTTTAAACCAAAATAAGAATCAGAAGACTAAGATTCTATGGGCACATGGTAAGAATGGACCAAGGGAGACTAAACAAGAAAGTATTTGACAAAATCCGTAAATACAAGAGCGTAGCAGGGTATGTAAAAGAAATGAGAGAGGAAGCAGAAAAATTAAAAATAACAGATAAGGACTGCCAAGATAGAGAACAATACAGATAAATTAAATTAACAGAAGTCGGGGTTCTTGTGGCAAATAAAAAAAAAGAAGGAAGGGTATTTCGTGGTCGAAAGAAAGGAAGCAAACATACGCAGGGGTGACGAGAAAGTACTGGGAGAAAAAAAAATACGAAAATGAGAAAAGGAAAGTAGTGATATCGGCGTGGTATCAAGGGCCAATCAAATAACCTTAGTAGATTTAAATAGTTAATCCATCAGTGACCTTTTGGAACAGCTGATTATTTAGATCCAAGCTCAACACTGAGCGCTTTTAACTCACGAGAGATCTCATGACGTGAGATAAGTAATTAGGAACGAGTTTCAGGATTATTTTAACGGTGATGTAAATGGAATCCAATTACAACAAATTATTGTAACTAGTACAAAGAAAAATTATAATAAAGACTTTGTTAAAATAGAACAGAGCCAAAACTAGGATTTTTGCAATTAGGTTAAAGTTTAAGTTTAGTATTTTCTTTCATCCGCATTTTTTATAATATACGCTAACGAACAATACATTTAAATATTGATACTTTCATTTCGATACGAAATAGTTAAATATTATCGATCACTGGTTAAATATTCTTGTCAATACCTTTGTGGGTATCGAATATTTGTTCCTATTCACGTGTAAGTTTTGCCTTCCTTTTTTTGATACTCCAAAGAAAATATGGTCTATATTTTTATAGACACAATTTTAATATTACATATAAAGAATTAAATATTATATTTTTACACATATATTATTAAGACTAAAATTGAGCGAAATAAACGAAATAAGTACATTATCTACCATGTATAGAACTCAATATACTCAGTGGGTTATACAGGAACTCAGCATCTCCAAGATAACTTATTGTTTATCATCATCATCATAATCCATCCTCTCTACCGCTCACGTAGTGTGAGGTTTCCTTCTGTACAGCCCGGAACACACCGTACGATCCTCTACCATTTCTCTCCTTCTGTTCCACTGCAGGTTTCTCTTTGCGAAGCTTTCCTTAACACCGTCTTCCCACGTATGTCGGGGTCTTCCTCTGGACCTTCTTTCTTCAACCTTATAGCCTCGTATGTCATATTGGCCAGCCTGTTGTTTTCCATTCTTAAAACATGTCAAAACCATCTTAGACTGTTTTCTTCAATGACTTTTTCTCCAGGCTCCACTCCGAGGCTTGTTCTAATGATCGAGTTGCGGATTCGGTCTCGTCTTGTTTTCCCCTCTATCTTCCTAAGGAATCTCTTTTCTGAAGCCTGGATCCTACTTTTATGTTTGGTGGTTAATGCCCAAGATTCTGAAGAGTATGTTAATATGGGGAGAAAAGTAGATTTGTATACCCTCAACTTTGTGTCCTTGGATACTTCTCTTTTATCCAGGAACCTTTTATTTAGTGCATGGAACAATGTACCAGCTGAGTTAACGCTCTCTAGGATTTCATTGTCCATGACTCCATTCTCACCGAGGTGTTAATAATTTAATAACTAAATAAATGAAGGCTTAGCGAACCCGAAGGCTCGATGCCGATGCCTCCAATCCCATTAACAAACCTCCGTCCACGGAGCACCACCCAAACCCAAACCCGCCAGATCTTAATGCAATCCTCCCACCTACTCCTCGGTCTACCCTCCAGACGCTTCCCAGTCGGTACAGCGCCTATTAAGATCTTAGGAATTCGGCACTAAGCTCAGCAACTTTACAGGCCCATCTTAATCTTCGCGACACTATTGTTATGTTAATATTATTGTGTAATTTTAAGTAACTTTTCTACTTATTTCGTTAAGGAAAAATTGACCTAATGTGATAATGAGGTACACTATTAAAGGTGATTAATTAATTCAAATGTAGATAACATGCTGTAATGTGATGTGTAATGTATTAATCATACAGGAAATGATGGGATGTAAAGAAAGGTAAAATGATAAGAGAATAAGTCATTAGCAGTACCTGGGAAATTGCGGAGGTAGCAAAAGCTGAAATTGGTATTATTAAAAGTAATAATATTGCAAACGCAAACAAATTAACTATTAGTAAACAAATTATATAAGTCAGCAGAATGGAACGAAGTGATTTATTGCGTTGAATTACAGAAACTGGCTAGAACATTATATTATATAGTGTATTATATAGATTATAAGTCAAACTCAAGTAAACACATTAATCATGCTGAAATGAATTTAAAAATGTTAAAATAACTAAAATTTTCAAGATTTAGTTTTGCCCCGGGAGTAGAGGCATATAGACAATTCCGCATAACAAACAAACTGATAATTTAGCCACATCCCATTTAGGCAACGGGGACCAAATATATCCCTGAATACAAATAAATAATTATGTGACAAAATGTTGTATAAATCTGAATTCGTTAATTTGTTCGTTATCTAGAAGCAAAACGTTTAGCCTTCTTTGTCTGACTGATCTATAAGCTCCATCCCAAGAAAAAGTCAAGATAAAAGAAGATTAAGAGCATTAAATTCCTTTAAAATACACACCACACATCCATATATAATATAATATATTTACAAATAAATCATTAAGCCTACGATGGACTAAAAAAAGATAAAAACAAACTTCATTTCAACAGAAAAATCCACTTCGTTTAACTTGCATAACAAATATATAAAACCTCCGCTGAGTAAATAAATTACTATAATATTTGTAAAAACATTCATTTAAAAAATTAGATTATGGACTTTCGGTCTATGCAGATACCATGAAATTCAGTAAAAAAACAAAAAATAATTTAAAATCAAATAATCGATTAAGAAAACGGGGCTTTATATAGGTAGCAGCACTATCGACCGGACCAATAACAACATAGTTATATATCTGATGAAGTTGACAGGCAGAAAATTATCCAGAAAGCCCTGGTTAGGTGGGACCTTTCAACTCCTTCGTCATTAATATCTAAGTGTTCTATTCAATCAGGCCTTTTCTCATTACTTATTTATTATTTAAAAGCATATTGAACTCCAATGTACAGTAAAATTATATCGCTATTGAATAATAATTCGAATAATGCGCAGATAAGACAAGAAAAGGGTAAGAAATTTACTATAAAAATCTGATAAGAAATGTTATAATAATAACTAGAAAAAACGATACAAATGTTTTATCAATAGCTAATGAAATTTGATTAAATAACTCATTAAATACAAGTAAACAAAATGTTGGTCCTGAAATCGATCCTTTAATTATTAGATAACTGATGTTTGTCGACCAAACAGAGATGAGAGATAAATCAGAAAAATGTAAACCATCCAGGACGCGACCGAAGTACGTTTTCGATAAAGAACACCTAATTACATAATTATAATAATAATTATTATATAATTATGAAGAACTTGCAGGATTACGAATCAAAATGGATATATAGACTACAGAAAAAATTTATATTTGCTTTTATTTATATTATGTATATATAAATAAAAATTTGATGGAGCAGAATCATAAATTATTTAAAAAGTTAATATACCATAAAAATGTATTCAATAAGTCAATACAAACCAAAACTGATGTTTGTTTAAGAAATTTCAATAAACTTAACACTGTAGATTTTAGACCCTTCATTCTTTATAAGACATATGATATGATAACAATATGCTATGATGTCAATATGGATGATATAACTAATGATATATGAAAATTTATATCATTTCATAATTTGATTTAAAATGAATATAAGAAAATACATAAATTTTACATGAAGGGATTTTTTTTTATTATCAAAATAATTTTTAGATTATTTTTTTTAGAACTGGAGAACATGGTGGGGGGCCGTGGGAATTCGTCACTAACACATAACTAACTGATTCAGTTAAAGAGGTTTGAGTATTGGGTTAGAGCCTTAAAGGGTCTTGGGCTCAGTAGGTTTTAGAGACTGTACTGAGGACAACGGTTGTACAGGGAGGATATTTGGCCTAGATCACGCTCAACCACCAGGTTTTCCCCAATTAAGGGTACCCACTTAATAGAACGGGACACCAGATCCCACAGGGCCTATTTATAGAAAAATAAATTATCTGCCATATTCTACTACTGAGCTAACCTTCTCCCACATGCATACACGAATTAAAACTTAATATAAATAAAATTAAGTAACCTAAAACAGCAAGGATTTAAAAGTTTTCCATTAACTCATTAAACTCTTTCTTTCTAGGTCAGATTCTCTGAAATGAAAGGACTCAGCTTCCTGAGTCACACTTAAGATGACTTAGCCTCTCGTCATTGGACTTTCCCGACGGTACTTTCTGAGGATGGAATTAAGTTATTTGAAATCAGGAGAAATTCGTTAAAATAGAAAATTTGAAACTTGAGATATAATGTATATTATATATAATATAAATCACGGTAGTAAATATATACATTTACCACAACAAATATAACCGTATTAACAAAAAGTGTGGTGAATTAGGTAAACTCAAAGGATTACCATGTTCAAAGCGGGTACAATCATCAAATTTAGAAATCTTCTTTCATAGTTTTGAAAATTAGTTGACTTAGTTTTGAAACTATTGTATGAGGCTATATATAATATAAATTAATATAAGGAAAAGTTGTGTCAGACAAGGAAAATATCAAGCAGGACATAGTAACCAGAACAGGAAAACATTTCTAAGAAACAATAATAAGCTTAGGATATTGATCTATTACAAAAAAAGAAAAAATGAGCGATTTTCCTGCATTCTGCTTCAGGTAGTTTGTCATCAGTTGGTTTTATTGGAGTATATAGAACTATATGGAGTATATATAGTCATAGAGCTTAACTTTCACCTTCAGCAGTTTTTACTCAGAACCAAGGCAAATTAAGGGAGTGAAGCTCATGGACACTTGAAGAAAATCATGAGTGAGAATGAATCAATTTGAAAATAAGCTCTCATCGGAAACCAGTTTATTTGCCTCCCCAATGCTAGCCTTTTCATTACCCCAACGCTCAGATAAGATAGCCCCTAATTTTTATTTACATTTGAACATCTGCCCAAACGGCATCCGGCATACTAGGCTATGTGTATCAAAAGTACCTTCATTCTAGTCTAGGGAACATTTAATCACGAAATATATCAAGAAAAGAAATGTGGGGTTGTAATGGAAATGGCAACATTGCAAACTATTGCTGTACAGATCAGGTTGCATGTGGCGGTTGGATAATATATATTATGATAACATACTTATCTACAGAAGTTCGATCCAAATTTTAGGTCAAATAAATACTGAATGAGATATGAAAATAAATAGTAACTACAAAACATCATACAGATCCATTAATTTTATAGATAAAAGCATTTATATAATTAAAAGCTCACAATTAGAATATTTGATATTCATATAATACTAGATTAAAAATTTCACTATGAATCAATTATAGAATCTTAAACTTATCTCTTAGTTTATAATCAACTTTATATCTGCAGCCCTCGTGAATAAGTGGTTAAGTCGAATTTTGTCCAGAAAGAGTAAATTGTATTGAGGCAAGCGGACTCGCGTCTTTTCCCTAGTTTTTGGCTTGAAATGGACTTGTAATATAAAAAAATAACTCCTTTTCAAGCCGATTTCTGACTTCGAAAATAACACAATTCCGCTTCTCTAATTAAAATGAACTTTGTAAAAAGTTCGACTGAACAACTTATTCATCGGGGCTGTAGATATACCAGTATAGTTCTCGTGCTATGGCAATGAGCTCAGCATCAATTAACATAAAGAAATAAATTTTTCGTTTGCTATTATTTTTCATAAAACAAACATTCGTTTATGTTAGCGAGGAGATAGTTGACTGGAAGATCTGAGTAAGGAAGGAAATAGTTGGGGGTGCAGTTGACTTTATTTATTTTGTGCCAACTTTTCGACCCACTTTGTGGGTCATCTTCAGGGCTAAGAAAGAAAACAGACAAAACTATAAAAATACATTACAGTACCAAGAATATGATAATATAAAAATAATGTAGAGTAATCGAAAATTGGAACAAAAAAGTGAGGGATATATATGAATAAAAATATTACAGAGTAAATGTACAGAAAGATAGCCCCTAATTTTTATTTACATTTGAACGCCTGCCCAAACGGCATCCGGCATACTAGGGTATGTGTATCGAAAGCACCTTCATTCTAGTCTAGGGAAGAAAAGAAAATCAAGAAAAGAATTGTGGGGTTGAAATGGAAATGGCAACATTGCAAACTATTGCTGTACAGATCAAGTTGCATGTGGCGGTTGGATAATATACCTATTTTATGATAACATACTTATCTACAGAAGTTCGATCCAAATTTTAGGTCAAATAAATGCTCAAATATATATGTTTATTTATATATAAACATTCGATTATATATAAATACAAATGTTAGGTAAATAATGAGTAAATAAACGAAGGCCAGGCTATCTACTTTGAGATAAGCAGTAAGTACGTAAAATACGTACTTTAAAAATTATATTTACGTCGCTAATGTAAAGTAATAAATATTCATTTTTGTAGCATTCATATTTTATTTTATTATTTTCAATAGACCGATGTCCATAAATAACGTTTTTTTTTTTACTTATGTCTGTAATGTGTATTACAAAAGAAAGTTAATTTTGACATAGGTTTTATCAAAAATTAGTACCAGTATTAGTTTATTGCTAATACTAGAGATGCTTCCTTTTTTGTATGCAAGACAGTAAGCTGGTAGAACAATAAAAAAAAAAAATTTAGAAACTGAGTTTTAATTGAAGGACACTAAAGTACAAGGTTGCTCAATGTTCTTCAAATGTTAAAACATTGAACGAATTCTCGTCACAGCTGATTTACTCCTTAACTGAATAACTTCGTTTTAAAAAATCAGCAAAATACATTAACCACCATTGTATATATAATGGGTTATAAACTGTATTCAAGTAAAAATACCAAAAATAATTACTTTGGCACAGAAGAAGGGGTGAAGAAAGTGCTAAAGAAGGAAAAAAAAGCATTTCCAGAGAGACAAGTTCTCAACAATAAATTATTATGAAAAAACAACCGTTATTTCTCTACCGTTAGATTAATCCTTTCTAAATGAGGGAAAACCAAAAACAAAGGCGAAATATAATTCCATGACCGGAACAGGAAGAGGGATTTCTCTCATGGCGTAGGGATATAGAAGGCTCTTACTTTAAAAGGAAATTTTATCGGTTTTCTTCAATAAATTTAACCAAAATTTGATTTCAGGTCATGCAAAAAAAAAGTCGTATGATTGTTTTTATTCTAAAGTAAATAAAATGTCATAAGGCTATGATATTAAAGCCGAAATCCATCATATTAATATATATACCACCCAGCCTGTAGGTAAATATACAAAATTCTATCATAAACATTATTGTAGAAAAACTTTTAACTTATATTGGTGGGAGTGATATAAAGACGAAGAGAATTCTTGCAGCAAAAGAATTTGAACAAAAAATTACTGCAACTGTATCACATAACACATGCTTTTGTTTGTTCGATTCAAGAATTCAAGCATTACCAACCAAAAATTACACAAATTCAAGTTTTTTTTAAACTTAAACATCAATAATTCATTGAATGACACATAATTTTAATTAGAACATATTTATTCGCGTGCTTTAATATCAAAGGAAATGGGGAGGGAATCCATTACATTTATGAAAAACTATAGCGTAATTTGAATAATATTAATGTCTTTTGTTTTAGTTAAATCCGTCAAATTGTTTACGTCTTTTGATCAAAAATAAATTAATTATTCATTTTTTAGAATAAAAATATTAATGATAATTTATGACGGTTTGCTTTGTTTTTAAAATCTCTCTGCATAAGATTATCTCATGCATTGTTAAAGGAGAGTGTTGAGAATTCATTGTAAAATAAACATGTTTACATAATCATGAATTTTCAACATTCATCGCAGCACTCAATCAAATACGTATAACTTGAATATTTAATATTCAATATTAAATAAATTTAATATTTAGTTCAGTTTTATCACAGGGAAATAAATATTTTTAGAGAAAAACGCTTTCTTGAATCATACCTAGATTTAGTAGTATGTTGTTTTTAACCGCTCCCTCATTGTTATTTGTTTGTCCTTATTATTACTATTCTTTAATTTATATAAAATAATACATTTACACAAATTTATAAGTATGTCTACACGCCTGGTGAATAAGTGGTTATATCGGATTTTTTCTAAAATGAGTTTTATATACTTAGGGAAGCAAAATCTCGTTATTTTCGAGGTCGGGAAGAGACTAAGTCAGGTATTGGATTGAAATGGAGTTATTGCCTATATCACATTTCCAT
Source organism: Troilus luridus (assembly GCA_964056705.1). Taxonomy (NCBI): domain Eukaryota; kingdom Metazoa; phylum Arthropoda; class Insecta; order Hemiptera; family Pentatomidae; genus Troilus; species Troilus luridus. The sequence continues at coordinate 37,333,588 of OZ057412.1, forward strand.
TTCAAGCCAAAACCTACGGAAATGACACCATTCCGATTCCCTCGATACTCAATCAACTCTCTCTGGGCAAAATCTGACTTAACCGGTTATTCACTGGGGTTGTTAGTATAGTTCATATAATAAAAATTGATATAACTGTAAATGTAGTCCTATAAAGAACTACAATTCCTGTAAACGTTAAAATTCGAAAAACTTAATTATTCATGGTCTTTCATAAATAAGTGATGTTTTAATTACTTAAAAAAGAATATTGATAGAAAACAGCTACCTTGAAGTTCACCAGCCCCTTGGAAACAACAGCTCTAAGTTCTTTTATACTTTATTTTAATATTTAAAATTTTATTATTTACTATTTCCCATTTTCTTGGAATAATGATACAGTTATAGATCTTTGTTTTCGGAAGATGCAAGATTTGCTTCATCTTCCATTTTATTAAAAAAAATAAGACACAAATAGACAACATATACTAACACTAGCAAAAGTGTCCACATAAGAGGAAAGTGCCATTATTTATTAATAATATTAAACTTTTAAAATGTGTGAAATATAATACACACTTAAATATTTAACAATCGATTAAAATTGTTTGAGTGAGTTAAACGAACTTATTATTTTCCTGAAAAAGCTATATCATGAAAGTTGCCAGGATTATGCAGTTCCCAGAGAGAGAAAGAGATACTTCAAGGACCTGGCACCTAGTTTCCCAACTACTGACCTCTCCTGATCTCTTAGCAGCCTCATGTTACCAAGGCAGTCATCCCCGATGAATAATTTAACAGCGAGGTATTTGCATTTGTTAAATAACTTGGCAATTACTTTTAAAGAAGTACTGTATAATTAAGACTATTTATGTATGTAGAGGAGAAACATAAGGGGAAAAAATGACGTCAATATAGATCATTAATCTTTTACTCATCCCAAAGGTAAGCATTAGGATAGGAGAAGTGACAGAAAAGCAATTCATTACATCTTCAAGAAATGATTATTTGTTTTATTTTTCTAATAGAATTTTGAAACCTTTTATTGTTCCTAAGTTTAAGTATAGTTCCTACAGTTTGCACGTGGGTGTTTGTTGTAAACGGAAAATTGACCAATTGATTTTAATTTGCACTATCAACTAAAATGTCATCTAATTACAACGTCATTACTACTTAGTAATCAGTATGTTATTATATTTTTACTTTCCGTTCTTGAGATTCAGCCTATTCATCTACATTTTTAACGTTTTAATCAACGTTAGGCAACGTTTTAATCATGTCTTAATAGTGAAGAAATAGGCTTTTAGTGGATTATATTGAATAACACACTGGTATAAATATAAAAGTAGCACGTGTAAAGATTAAAAACTAATGACGAAATGAGACTACCACATCAATCAACCAAAATACCTGTTCAATACTTTCTTGTAGGTATTCACCATAACCCTATTTTTTCACTGTTAGGGCATGATTATGAGAAAAATCCAGTTACGAAACGGTGCCAAAAGAGATAAAAGAATAGACTGAATTTCAAAAAGGAAAAATAAAAATGTTTAGAAATAGCCAAGAAAAGTATATATAAGTGTATAATAATTCGATAGGGATACATGGACAGAGAAAAATAACCACAAGTATAAACAAAAAATACAATTTACAAACGAATGTAAAACAATTATTTTTTCCACGCATAATATGGTACAGATTGGTGCTTGGGAAAAAATAAAATCGAATGTCATGAAATATTTTAAGGTGAATTTGATCTGTTGACATAGATGTAGAAAAATAGGTCGATAGGTTTAGCCAGGGAAGCTACGATAAGATTACAATAAATAGGAAATATTTTGTGAAGGAAACTACTAAAATGTGATAAGAAGTTAATAAAACAAAAAATATGACAGCAAACATTTATTAATCATTGATAAATAATTATGTAACAGAAGTAATGTTATAATGTCGAGGTAATTAACCGAAACTTAAAACAAAAGATTAATGTATTCGCTTTTGTCGCTAATGCGCAAACAAATAAAGTAACAAATGTGAATAATGAATATTGCTAAAGGAGACAAAATTAGCACTGACATTTCAATTTTAATTAGCTAAATTAAAATAATACTATTTTTCATGCCCGACATTGAATTTGGGAACTCATGTTTATTTATAAATCATCTTTTCCTCCATTTTTATTCCTGCCGTTTTTTTTTTTGTTTTTTTTTGTTTTTTACAAAATATTGAGTTTTGAAGAATAAAACTAGCATAAATCTAGTTAGGATACAATCAAAGATAGTATTTTTAACGGTAGAGATAAACAAATAATCAGCATATGTCCACATTGAGCACTGTTCAGGAATGGTCGTTCCTGCTGTACGACTATGCTCAACAAATGTCTGTGAAAACTTTGATAGATTTTTCTTTTTTTCAACTTTTTGTTATCATTAATTCGAGAAAAACAAGGCAATTTATTAATATTACTTTTGATGATAAATTCAGATTAATAATCTAACGATTTGTTACAAATAATATAATTAAGTAAGGGATATTACCATTAAAACTAGTTTGAAAACAAAAATTATGCGAAATAAGAAGTTTAAGTTTGATTGAATCCAAGTACAAATCCGTAATCTCTAATCGGGAGTATCTCAAGTTGCGGGTTCGCCTCAATCTAGAACTAAACTGAACTTAAAACTTGCTGCTGAATAAGTAAATTTGTAGTGAACCAAGATAAGTCTTTGAGCAGTATAATTCTGAAGGATGACAAATTTATTTAGTCAGATGTAATAACAGTGTAACCGGATGACATTAATAAATACCGTAATTTGTTTATTTAACAGAATGGGGTAATCACCTGCAGATATAGCATCACGTCAGCAAATTTTCCACGATGGAGAATTGCACCACTTTCATTAATCAAGGTAAGAGTAAGAGCTCGTCTGTGTTTATAGAGAGAGCTCGAACTGGATAATAATGAGCTATTATTGAAAGCAATTAAAAACAAATCAGCGGCACTTTTCCCATTTTAATGGAACGCATTGAAGCGCTCGGCCATAAATAAAATCGAAATGGAACCATGGCAACAAGCGCTCCTTCCAAACGTGTCGAACAAACAATTTTTATGCAACACTTGGCATTCCCACTGATAAGGTTGCCAGTAGCTACTCTGTTCATCCACCGTGTCTCCGGGATGATATCATTTCAATCCCATCGCAACAATCCTTGAAATTCGCATAAATTAAAAAAAAACTCACAATGTTTATAGTGCCAGTCGGAAATAATTGGTATTCCTATCCTATTCTATAAAATAAAAAAAAAGTCCGTACCACTAAAGCTCATAAAGGTTCTTAGGTTCACTGCATGGTAGATACTATACTGGTTAAGCCAACGGGGTTTTGCACGGAGGTAATTGGAACGAAATCACACTCAAACGTCAGGTTTTCCCCTATTATGTCTGCTCAAAAAGAGATTTCACCATAAACGGGGATTTCTATAGATCCCCCAGAGCCTATCCACAACGGAATAAATTTCTAATTTAACTTTTTTTTAAATGAGGTCTTGATTCAGACATCGTAGAGTATTTTACTTTATAAATCACACGATATATCTTCATTTAAAAAATAAATAAATAAAAAACTTATAAGTCCCTATCATAAGCCTCAGGGAGAGGAGTGGCTTAGTGGTAGAGTACTGAGTTACCATGCCGGAAATCCTGGTTCAATTCCCGCTGCAGGCCATGATTTTTATTTAGTCTGTTTGCAGCGGGAGATGAATCATATAGGATCTAGGACCCTCCTGTGGCCCACCCAGCCTCTATAAAATATTATAAAAATAGGGTACCCAAAATAAGGGGGAGAAATCTGGCGGTCGAGCGTGACCTAGGACAAGTCACCCCCTTGCAGAACCGTTGTCCATGAAACAGTACAGTCTCTACCATGAACTGAACCCCAGACCCTTCATGGGTTGTAGTGGTACAGGTTTTTTTTTTTTTTTTTTATCATAAGCCTCTCTCATAAAAGTTACAGTAAATGCAATAATTGGTTAATGACTAGTCGTAAGACTGGTGATAAGTAGAGGATAAAATTACTAATAGGTATTACTCACTTTCCGCTGTTTAATTTATTTTTATATAACAAGTATATTATCTATCATATAACTTGATTATTACTTATATAATATTATTATGTTTTAGCGGTGTGTCATAAAACGCTTTGAAGCATGAATGTTTTCCAACATAAATTCTTAATTCTTATCAATATTATTATTTTTAAAATTTCATATAAGAATTAAAATTTCAATAATATTCGTACCATTCTAGTATATGTGAGATTTAAAACTTGAAATTTCATCATTATTTATTAATATTATATATCTTAATGTAAACAATTTTCACAGAAATATGTTATGCAAACAAGTTATAATGAGATTTGTGCCTTTTAAAAATTTTCATTTCTTGGTCAGACTGTAAAATTTCTAATGTGATATGTATTTTTTTTTAAATTAAAAAAAATCTGAAGTAATCGGAAATAGAAGGGATAATGTAAAGTAGTTATGGAGATTCGGAGGGCGTAGAAATAAAAGTATTTAAGACATTTTTAGGACAATGTCAAAGAGTTAGAGTAACCAAAGTTTTCTTGAGTAGGTTAACCCTTATAAGCTGATGCCTAAATAGATTTGGGGAAAATGAAAATTAATCCTAATTTCATTTTTAAAAAAATATATTCGATTTTGGAGTTCTTATCACTAATAGGAAAAGTCTGTGCATTTGGGTTAAATATCTCATTTTCAGAAAATTATTGGGCTTGGGTATTTCTACCTCCGAATCCGATATATTAATTTATATATATTTTTTTTTGTTTAAGCAACGATTTATACTTGAATATTATCAGTACTTTATGTTTCTTTTTTTCATATATTTATTCGTGTTATTTTTACTAGCACCCTGAACATCGTGGTTTTAATTTTATCAAGCATTAAGTGAATGACACGGAAATCCTTATTTGTTTTTAATTTTAACTGAACGGAGATTAATACCATTAGAATTTTAATGTAGTGCTTCCCGATGCTAGGACCAACGAAGGTTATGGCTTGTTCTGAATCTTTATTTCCTATTGTTCAGGATTTCTTCAATATCGAGGTCCTTCTTAGGGTTATCTCAAATACATGCCATGAATTTAACACAGGATTTTAGTTCGCGAATCATCTAGTTTGAAATTCTGCCTAACTTCATGAATGATAACAATTTTTTAACGTTAGTTGACGTTTCGGGCCATTGATACCAGTTTTCATTATTCATTACGAATTTATAGTTCAAATTCGTTGAAAGTTTTATAATCAATAAATTTTTTTTTTATTATATAAGTGCAATAAAAATCTCTTTTTATTTCTTATAATTAGCAAAGATTGATAGTTATTTAAAGACTGGTATTAAAAGTAACTATCATTGAATTTTCGCCCTTGGGAAGTTTTAAGTGAATATTAATTTTAAATAGGATGTAAATAGTTGGATGTAAGTATGTAATAGGATGTAAATACATAGTACATATTAAATAATATGTAAATAGTTATAGTATCTACCAGTCAACGAATTTCTTTCCTACATTAATTTTAAATAAATAAATTATTAAGTCTTTGTCCTTTTTAAGGGATGTATTTTTTGTGATTAATGATCAATTTAAATTGTTGCATATAAAGTGGTTTGGAAATGATAAGATTTACTGGCTAAAGCACAAACGGGTAAAGATACAAAAAAATTTCGAACAACGATTCACCTTCAGGCAGACGAAGCTATATTATATAATATAATATATAAAGAAACTTATGAGTTTTAGGATTAACGGATAGTAGGAAAACTGTCAAACTTAAGGTAAGTTATTTACTACGCAATAGCATTTGAGGTTTACAGTCTGGTGTTTTTTTATTTTTTTTACAATTATTGTTACACAATAATATGCTCATCAATATCTATGAATGATTATGGTTTATCTATTCATATTAACTTCCAAGGGCAAAAATATATTCAATAGATAACTGACGTAAAACTATATTCATTGTGTTGCATGGGTTCTTGAAATATACAGAGAAAAATAATGATAAAATTAATTTTAAGTATTAATGTAAATTCTATTAAATATAATAAAACTATATAATTTTTTGTCAAATGTAATCAACAATTATTTAATTTTTTTTCTTTAATGGTGCCAAAAGTTTAACTCTATTTATCGATAATGATAATTTTATGTGAGAAAGAAATAGTTGACTGTGGGTACTATAATAGGATGTTGATAGTTGGGGGTGCAGTCAAGAAAACACGCAAAAATAGGTGAAACTATTTTATTTTAAGTGCCGACGTTTCGACCTACTATGTAGGTCATCTTCAGGGCCGATGGCAGCTGGGACAGCGAGTAACTGACTCGCGTCAGTTACTCGCTGTCCCAGCTGCCATCGGCCCTGAAGATGACCTACATAGTAGGTCGAAACGTCGGCACTTAAAATAAAATAGTTTCACCTATTTTTGCGTGTTTTCTTGACTGCACCCCCAACTATCAACATCCTATTAATGATAATTTTATGTTAGAATTGAGCGAAATTTTTTGACAACGGAACCAATATTTGAGCACATGAGCCTGACCAAAAAAGAAACCTCTGAGAAGAAAGAAGCTCCTATGAGACCATTTGCAATTCAAATTCGGTCTGGTTCCAACCCTAAATTTATGGTTGTCTTGGAGATATCGCCTACTTATAAACAACAAAAACGTTTCTGATATAAAACGGGTTTTTATTTTTTTAAATAAAGGTTTGTTGATGGAAAAAATTACTAATGTTTCATTTTGTTTTTATTTATCTTATTACTTTTATATATGTACTAAGTGGATTCATTTACAATAATTCAACGACTGTAAAATCGATTCCGATTTAACTGAATTTTTCTATATAGTTATATCGATAGATGTGTATTGTATATTATGTTTCACATGAAAGTATATTATTTCACTTCCCAAGCACTACAGTCCCAAGTCACAAGCGTTAAATTCTGTTATCAAACCTAGAGGCTTAGATGAACCCTAACAAACGCTATCAGTTAACCTTTACCTCCCTCGTGAACTTACGAGGCTCCGTCCACAAATACCCTTTAATAATATTCCCCTACATCTATGAAGGACATATACGCTACCTCAGAATCCATTAAGATAGTAATTTTCTCGTTTTTTTTAAGTAATTGAACATTAACTAGACTAAGTTTTCAAACTTGCAATTAACAAGACTATAATAAGGCATAATTACATATAACTAGACAGATTTAGAGCCCAATAAACCATATGGTCCTTCTTAAGGAGTCAGAACTAGATGCGGTTTCCTTAAATAAGAATGATAATCATTAATAATTATTTGATAGGTGTTCAGAAACTAAATAGACTACCTATAAAAGAAAGTGAATACTTAAGAAATTAAAAAACTGTGCACCTACAGCCCATAAAGGGTCTTGTGTTCATTAAATGGCAGAACCTGTACTGTTTCTTGGACAACGGTTGTACAGGGAGGAGATTTTTCAAGGATCACTCTCAACCGCTTGGTATTCCCCCAATGAAGGGTACCAAGTTTATAGTGGCTGAGTGAGCCTCATTAGGGTCTCCAAATCAAACAGAATCCATGTGTAGATGTGAACAGATTCAATATAATTTCTGCCACAGCATGATTTGAACCCAAGACCTTCGACACAGTAGCTCAGCACTGTATGACGCTACCTTGCTCCCCAAATAAATTAAACACATGTGAAGTACATAAGGAATAGTTCAATGTAAAAGAATAAAAAGGAAGTAATACTCTATAACTAGGATATATTTGCTCATCATAAGCGCTGCTTCAATTGAGGTTGAAGACTATTATATGGCTTATAATTTTCCATTCAGGGCATGATGTATGATAATACATCATCAGCTAGTGTCTAGTCTCTGACGGTTCGTATCCATGATTTATTTGTCCGGTCTATAACACCTTGGCCCTCCAGTATTAACTGCAGTTGTTTATTTTCATAAAATATGATAAGATTTTACACATTTGGGTAATAGATGTGTTTTGGTATTTATTTTGAAAAGAATCGTCTTGTTTGTAGTTTGATACGTTATAACTAAATAATCACTAACGGTACAACCATATCACCAAGGAATTGTTTTAATGCTTTCGTGTTTATAGGTAAAGGTTCAAATTAACCTGTGAAAACCATATATATATATCATTTTGTTATTCTCAATATGGTAGACGTATCTTTCGCATACTTAGAGTTAAAAATGATTCCATGACCTCAGATATTATGTTAATGATGTATGTTTATAGAGAGGATGTTGTGCTTCCTTGTGGGACAGTATTGTAAGCATCCTCAATATTCCACGTTCTTTAATATGTTTACATATTTTGAGTAATACATAAACTGCATACTGAATCCAATATCCATCATGGGTTTTTGTGGTATAGTATATTTTTTTTTTTGCAATTTTTCAATGATAAAATTGATTATACAACTAAATTGCAAAATCTATCACCTGATAACACAGGCACAATTTGAAATCTATTCTTGGATCTCGATTATACGATTAAGTTTTCATATTGCTAAAGTGTTGTGATTGCATCTTTCGTTGGCAGTTTTCTTTTCACAAGATGTAAATACACAATGAGATAATCATCTTCACGGAGGAACTATCGTATCAACGTTTCGTATCGTATATTAGATGAGATAGACAAAAACAGAATGAAAATATAATGTTGTTAAAATCAAAATTAACTGAGAACTTATAACGAGACACCTAGATTTCAATAAGAAAAAGTATACAAGTTCTGTGAATGTGTGATTTGCGAAATACCTAACAACTTACTTTTTTCATTACCAATACGAGGTTTTTGAACTCATTATATGTTTATGGATAAAATATTATGTTAAAATATAAAACTCATTAACCAAAAAAATAAATAAATAATGGACAAGCGATGTTTCGGCAATTCGCAGTAAGTTATAGTTATTGTGACCGAAAGATAAATCCATGAAGCTAATACCCACATTTTTTTCTGTCGAATAACCCTTTATTTATGCTCGATGCTAATAACATTGCTAAGGTTTATTTAGTTACCTTATTTATACTAAGGTTGGGTTGAGGTGATGGTTTGGCGAGAAGGCTACGGTAGGGGTTAGTGGCCAAAGTTGTTTTGTCTTGGCAGTTCAACGCACCCACCCACTGCTCTCCAAGAGGAAAATGTATCAAGCGGTCTTACGTCCCGGCCTAATCTTTACAAATTGGTATTGCATCATAATCTGACTACTTAACAGGATAACCTGCCACTGTACTTTTCCACTGATTTAAGAGGGATTTAATAGATCAATAAGTATTTGTTATAATTTAAACTAATAAACGGTGTATTAATTATACCTGTCTCATATGATGATCCCACGACTTGTAAAAATATATATTTAATCGATCGATAATGTTGTATTAAGGAGATTCTTCTAGATCAGAAAATAAAACATGACAAAACTCCTAGGATTTTAATAGATGAATTCAGAAATCATATTGTAATTTATCTGGAATGGTATTGAAAAACATGAAATTGTTATTTTTTTATTACTATGGGTATCGAGGGATCAGTAATCCAGCACTCAACGTACTCTTTCATACACTCTCTCAGAACGTAATAAAACCATAAAAAAAAAAAAATTAGACTCACCATATCTCAATACAAACGAACGTGTAGTTGTAGTAAAAGGGAATAAATAAACAAAGATCTGATACGCTGAATTCTCGCATATTTATTTTAAAATATTTATATAAAGTCCTTCCTTGCCACAACACAGTCGAAATTTGAGAAGTAGTAGTCTCATTACTGAATATGTTAAATTTTTTTTATGAACTGTAAAGGAATCCGGTTCTCCTTTTTTTATTTATTTTAATTATTTAACTCAAAAAGGTTACATCTGAAACATTTCTGATGCCATTTGAAACATAATTTAATTTTTCGGACTCTATAAATCAAAGCGATAAGAAAAAGTGAGTGAATAAACAAAGTAGATGTTTATGAATAACAATTAGTTGTAAACAATAAACTATTGTGTAATAACTTGGAGCGTCCAATTTCTGATAGGTCATAGTTGCATTATTGGTTTTTGTATTTAAAAATAACTATTATTATTACCTAATCTTCTATCTAACTTTAGTAAGGAACTGTTATCAAAAAAATGAAAAGAAAATGGTACTCTTTGAATACCGTATGAGGCTACAAACACAAAATAATCTTTCAGTTAGTGTAATATTCGGAAGCTCTTGACTTATTATCACTAATTTTTACACCTGGGTATTCATCAAAGTGTATCTATTGAAATTAAGTGGGAGATCAATTACAAATTGAGACCTTCTGTAATCAACCTCGTTTTCTGATAAATGTACAAGATTTTATTTTCGTTCATAAGCACTTAAAGAAAATTTTTCGTATGATGGAAAACTTTCTCCGCGTGAAAATATGGTTTAAAAAAACTAATCAATTACCGGGAAAAATATAATAAAATGATTTCCTTACCGGGAAATAAGAATAACGAGGAATAAAGTTGTAAAAAGGTGGAAAACTCTAGGGTAAGTTTTGCTGAGGGTCCTGTGTTCAAAGCCGGTTGCGGCAGATACATTATTTACTCCATTAACAGTCACTGATGGACCCCGTGGGACCTGCAGAATGTCCTGGGACTTACCCAGCCTTTATAAAGTGGGTACCCTGATTAGGGGAAGCACCTGGAGGTTGAGAGCGTGATCTCGAACCAATCACCTCCCTCCATAACCAATGTTCTAGAAACTATACAGTCTTAACCATGTGCTCAGTCAAGACCTTTCATGAGTTATAGTGGCACAGGTTTATTGTTTTGTTTTTTAATTTTTAGTATATAACTCGTGATGAATTTAATTCTAGGCAAGTGAACGATGCGCGTATATTAGGTATACACTCTTAATAAGAGAAAGTAAAATAAATATATTTATTTTGAAAAGAAAACATATGTCCAGGGCCGGGACTTATTTATTTTATTTTATTTGTTATTGATTGTATTAATTTTTAAATATTCTTATTTGAAAAGAAAAGATATGTCCAGGACCGGGACTCGAAGGACTCCAGGACCGGGTTCGAGTCCCGCTCCTGGACATATCTTTTCTTTTCAAATAAAAATATTTATAAAATAAATATAGTGTATCAGATTTTTAGCCTCAAGAGATAGCATTAATAGATTAATAGACTTATGAAATACAACATTTCATTTATCAAATATTATTAAAAAGAGATTTCATTGTAACAGATTAGGAAATTTATTTCCTTATATAATCAAAAAACAAACAGCCAAGGTTAATATCAACGCCATCGATCAAACTGAAGTGCTCTAGACAATATTTTAGACAGCCCTGGTGGCAAAGGGATTAGGGTTTAGGCGAGAAATCTAATTTATAAAACAAAAACAATCAAACGATGAAAAAATTAATTATTAAAAACATTGGACGTTATCGTATTTTATTAAAAGTATAGTATACTATTAAGAAATACAACAGAACATAATATTCTACAACACTTCTGCAAATAAAAAAAATACAACAAATAAAATAAATGTAATTAGTTGGAAGGAAGCTTAGTCATAGAGAAAAATTAAAATTAATTATTTAATTAATCAAAGAAGCATCAAGTTTCACCACAACGTTTGATGACCTTTGTTTTGGCCGTGGTAAGTTTCATGCAGTTCAGGTTTTAACAAGAGATGTGATTAAAATGCTCGTGACTCAATATTCGCATTACAACGTAGATTAGACAAGATAATTAGGCTAATAGGAAAGATAAATGACAGATAATATTTCATGGAATGCATTGCGTATTTATGAAACAATGAGAATTACGTCGTTACTAAGAGATATAATATTTCAATATACTATTCCAAGATGATATTTTATTTCAAGATTCTCCTAAATCCCTTTCATTTTCAATATTCGTCCAATTTAAAACATTAGGATATTTTCAAAAACCAATGGTGCATTGCAATCAATAGAGCCAATTATATTTTTTTTAATTGTCTAGGTCACTATAGAGAAAAAAATATATAGATTTAAAATTTATAACAAAAATAAAAATAGTTACAGCAAATTTACATTAATTAAATCAATTCTAACTCTCAAGCTTATCATTTTTGTTGTGACTAAGGGGCTAAGCCAGGGATTGCCTTGAAATTGAGTTATTACTTATATCACAACTCCATTTCATGTCTTAAACTACGAGAATGGCACCATTCCGTTTAACTCATAAGAATTAACTCACACAGGACGAAATTCGACTTAACCACTTATTCACTGTGGCTTCTAAATGGTAAATTATTTTTTATATTGAGTGTCGATCTCTGTTCTGTTGAGTTAAAAAAAGATAGCCGTATCGTTTAAAGTTGATAACAGTCTTAGTGTTTTACAGATCAAGTATAATTGTAGAGAAAGATAATTTTAAAGTCTAAAATTACATATTTAGTATTTTAATTGATTTTAAAGAGAGTTAAGATTATGTCTTAGTTTAGTTTTTACATTAAACATTCATTCTATTTAATTTCCAAGTGCCCGATATGTTACACAATCAACTCGAAATGTAAAACCAGGTTGTTCATCAATTATACAAAGTACAATCCCAATTTGTCATTAGTGTGCTCTCAATTAACACTCATGAATAGTAAACATCTCAATTGACATCCTCTTCAGGCGAAGCATTAGATTGTTAAAATCAAGGTATTTTATTTAAACCTGAAATACTAGTGTACTTTACAAATCTAAGTATGACTTAAGCACGTCATTTATGACTACAAAGTGCATCAAAGGCAAAGTCAAAATTAATTATTTCAATAATATTAAGACGGAAAGATGATTAAGAACTATATAATACGTTTCGGCCAGAATTGAATAAATTCATTAATAGAAGTGATTTTCAAAAGTTATCAAATAAAGAATGTAAAGACATGAAATTAAGAATCTATACACTATGTAAAATATATATAATTCTTTTTAATTGTGAGGACTTTTTAGGAAATAAGTAATAAAGTTTTTTTTTTTGTTTTTTTTAATTTTATATATGTTATGAATTCATTCTGAATATAACTAATTAAAAGACACATAGTATAATGTAATACAGAATGTGCCAATAAATAAACGGTCCTTTCAAATGGTTTCTTTAAAAGGGGAAAAAACCTAGACATTATCAACTAAATAATAAAATCCTAACCGCTCCTTATTTTGTCACAAATAAAACCATCCATAAAGACCTTAACGTTCCATATGTTACCGATTTAGCCCATTCCAGATACCTACCATTCCATAATAAACTCCAGGGCCATCCAAACCCACTAGTTTCCATCCTTGCATCCAATTCCATCCCGGACAATCCTCCTAGCCGTCTGAAGAGAAGATGGCCTCGGGACCTTATATTATAGAAATGTTATTAGAGTGCTGCCTAATCATCATGTACACAGGTAGTGCCTCTACATGTCCTTTCGTGTATCTAGTTAGTCATATAGCCCCTGTACTAGATGCACATATTACAGTTGTACAAATAAAATAATTAAAAACAATAAAAATAAAAAAAATGTCTTGTGATTTTTCACCCAAAATAAATTTTGAAACATACAGCCTAACAGCCAAACATACGGCATAATCAAAGTAAAAAATAAAATTTGATTGCAGAATCATCCCACAAGTTCGATTTTAGCTTTGATAGAAGACTAGATATTTTTTTTAAATAATATTGTTTCATAATATTTTTATTTTTTTTTAGTTTAGGCTTAAAGCTTAGTATTCGACTAGAACGTAATGTAATAATTCAACATAACTGCAATACGCTTTGAACCATAAAAAAAATAATTGCGGAACTTTGTAAAAATGAATTTTGTACTGTGTAATGTTTTATTTATGTTAAGGTGGATTTTTTAATATAGTTAATCACCAATAATATACCATACATTATTAATGGTGGACAAAAAAAGGCTACGAATCGAAATAAGAGAGTTCATTAACAAACATCCTAAGAAAAACTGGAACACGTTTTTGCCCTATACGTTTACAAAACCATTGTAACGTTAAATGTAACCGGTTACCTCTGGGAACTGACAAATGTGACAGGTTAGTTCAATGGGCCACTTCTGCAAGCGGATCACGTAGAAAAGTGGGGATGTCCCTCTGTCGAAAACAACCGCAATCGGGGTCACCTTTTCTCTGATTGTTACCAAGTCCAAGATTAGAAACTTTACTGAAGCTACAGTGTAATATTAAGTACAATAAATAATAATAACTACTAATAGGATGTAATTAGTTGGGGGTGCAGTCAAGAAAACACAGCAAAATAAGTGAAACTTATTGTATTTTATATGTGCCGACGTTTCGACCTACTGTGTAGGTCATATTCAGGTCCAATAGGAGTGGCTGCTCGGTGCAGAAGGTAACTGACGAATTTCTTTCCTAAATGAATAATAACTACTGTTGCGCTCATACCGAAATAAAATCTATCAAAAAACTGCAAAAAAATTGTTTAAAAAATCCTGTACCACTACAAACCATGAAGGGTCTTGGGTTCAGCACGTATTAGAGAATTTAGTGTTTTTTGGACAACAGTTGTGCGGATTTGCTCTATATCACACTCAACCGCCAGGTTTTTACCCGAATTTAGGGTACCCACATTATAGAGGCTGGGTGAGCCCCAAGAGGGCCTCCAGATCCACATGGTTCACTCCCGGCGGTTAACATATTAAATAAATTGCCGGCCACAGGTAAATTTGAACACTGGATCTCTTCGCCACGGCAACTCATTTCTCTACCATTGACCTAATCACCTTCCCCAAGACTCTAACAAGAATTTTATTAGAAAAAACAAACATATTTACCGAATTAATATGGTTATACCTTTAAATGAAATAAGTAATCCCTATACATTTTCGAAAATGATTGATCATAATTGTATCTAGTCTTTTGAAGTTTTTAACGTTATTTTTCTGATGCTTTCAAGTTGTAATGCTCAATCATATTTTTTTAAACGTCATTTTAGCTCTTGAATGATGAGGAATTCAATGCTATGGAATACAATAGAAGTGAACCTTTGTAAGCTGTGACAGAACCATCGATGACACAACTATCAGAACTTCGAGTTTTGACTCGATATCTGTTAAGATGGTAACAGATTGATTGTGAATTTGCTAATATTTAATATTATTAGCATTGAAAGTGTAGGTAGAACCTAAACGAATTAACATGTGAGTGTATATATATATAAAAATATTTTTTAGCAGGATGAGGATTTTGTTAGTAAGATAATAACACTACTATTTGAAAAACAAGTAGGTTTTATTATATTTATTTTTTTAAACTCTTAACCTCATGGCATTTTAAAGGTTCGTTTTTATTTTCAGTAGTTAATTAAAAAATTAATTAATTAATAATCGTTGATCATTAAACTCATAATAATAAATGATGTTTGTTTTTAATTTTTGCACAACTTTAATTCATACAAATATTTGTTAACAATCATTTGTTAATCCTTGAATTTTTTTGATTAGTCATGAAATAGTATCGTAATAGATTAAGTAACCGTACTCAGAAGGTATTAGTTAGCTTCAACACTTTTGTTATTGTCTGTTTTATTTCGGTGTATTGAGCAAGAAAGTTTGTATTTTTTAAGTGAAAGAAATTTAAGAGGTCAAAACAATTTCTCTTAAGTAGGGAGAAATGTTTATTATTAATAATAATAATAATAAAAATAAATATTCCTCCCTACTTAAGAGAAATTTGTTGACCTCCACCGAAACCATTTTCTTCCACACACACATATATATATATATATATAAGGTCAACTATTATTATTCAAGATTTTGTATTTTATTTGATGCAAAACGTACGCTAGTTTATTTCTGACATTCGGAATAATATTTTTTTTTTTTATTTAATTCAATGATATTTACAACTATAATGGTATGGAATAATATTTAAATTTTAAATTATTCTCAGTAGCCCCAATTTTTGTAATAGTTTAAAATATAGGTGCTTTGAAATAAATCATAACTCCAAAAACTCTAAAATTTCGATAGCGGTATTTAAAATTTCCAGGTGGGTTGAAAAAAATAAAAATTTCGGTATTGGTAAAGCTAAGCATTCCTATAGTAATTATTAAATTATTTGATTAACCATTAAATTTTTTTTAAAACTTTGAAACTTTTTTATTTAAACTCATGTCATTATTCCCATAAAACATCAAGTTCAAACATGATACCACTAAAGATATTTTATTTTACTTTAAAAAAAAAACAGGTTGGAAATAGAATATCATATATGTCGTTCCTGAATTAAAAAGCTTCAGCCAATACAACTGCTACTCAAGGCTTAAGTCAAGTAATGTCGTTGTTCTTTTGAAGGAGCGGTATATGGTTTGATTTTATTTTTCCACCTCTCTAAATATGTAAATAAGTGTTTTGATAAAGACGGACATGACAAATATACAAAATATTGATGTTACGAATTGTTATTTCGTTTTTTCCGTGTTAATATTGCCGGATCTATTTTCTTTTGTTGCTGCGTATAGAGTTCCGGACTAAATATAACCTACCACCATCCTTCCCGTACATAAAGACTTGATTGAAAATCAGTTAAAAATTGAATATTTTGAGCATAAAGCAGGAGAAATTGTTTGAAGTTTCTCGTTAGTGTTTAATTTCAAACATTCCAGGGACCGACCAAACAACCATAATCCATTGAGAGCAGTTTGAAGTTGACACTGGTGACAATAGAATGCCAAAGCACAAAAGGTGACATTTTGGTTTGGGCGGTGAAGACCGCTCTCCTCCACCTCCACCGTAGGCTATTGATGTTCACTAAACCTCTAACCGGTTTTTGGTCTCAACCTTCTCCTTCCGAAACTTCGCTTTCTTGTCATGAGAAAGATTTCATTTTTTCGCCAGTTAGCGTGTTGAAATAACCATGCAAAACTACTCCTAGGTCGGTTCAATGGTTCGATGGTTTCTGGAATTTCGTTTTTTCTTAACTACATATCTATACATTTTGTAACTAATTATTCTTTATTGCTACTTCTTCCAACTCTTTTCTATCATTTAAACTACGCAAGCATTGAAAGTTAATTTTCTATATTTTTTTAAAATTTGATATAATGATACATTTTATCTATAATGTCCAGGGCTCTACCCCATTGTCGCGACCGTGTGCAATCGTGACCTAGGCGCCCTCTAGTAAGCACGCCATAAAAATTGAACACTTCCAGTTATACAAGGTGTAACAAAAAACGGTAAATCCCCTAAGGAGGTGAATGTCCCCATGAAACTAAACAAATTTTGCTATGGGATCAACATGAAATGAAATCTCATCGGAGCCACACGGCCCCTTTGAGACCCGGCGCGTTGTGCCCCGCACACCCTGCACATAAGGTAAAGCCGGCCCTGATAATGTATAAGGTTTGATTTGAATAAGATTTTTTCATAAGCTAATGAGCGGAAATATTTTTTAATTCAATGATATCATTATCCAAATTACTGCGGTAATTATTCAATTCACATATTTTTCAGGTTTGAAGATTTCTGCGAGTCTTTTTCTCTACCTTATCGACTGCTTGTCTATTTTTCAGCGATTTCTTTCTCTTTACTACATATTTATCTCATTTTTCACCAATTTTTTTTTCTTGACACTTCCTCTAACATATATATATATATTATGTTTTGGTTCTTGAGTTTCAGTCAGTGATTTCAACTTCTTTAGGCGACGTTTCGAGACTAGGTTAGTCTCATATTCATGCCCTGTCAGTGAAAAAATGAGTTCTTTGTAAAAACATTAAATAGTACACTAAATAAATATAAAATGACACGTGTAAGTTGTAATGGATAGGGTGTACTTACAAGTTCCAAAGAATTGATCAATTGATCATCAATCAGTTACTTCCCAATATATCATAGAATGTTTATATTGCAATTGCTATGATCAACGAATAAGTAATCTATTTTTAGGAACAGCGGTTTTATTTAATTATTGAATCATATTAAACTATTTATTATTATATCTCCAAGAATTAATTAAATTAGCATAACACGAGCTTAGACCTTGAACATCGGATTTTTTGTTTACAGCGCGATTTTTATATTTCTCTATAGATATCATTTCTTTTATATTCCGTTTGAAGCTATTTTTCTCTTGGTGTATCACCTTAGGTTCATCAAATTTAAATGTATGTCGAGTATTTCTAAAATGTGTAGTGAGCGATGTTTGATCTGGTTTATTGGGTTTTTTTATTATTGAATCACAGCTATATTTGTGTTGGTACACTCTTCCTTTTAAGTATTGTTCCGATGTTCCGATATATATATATA
This sequence comes from Troilus luridus, assembly GCA_964056705.1. Classification (NCBI taxonomy): domain Eukaryota; kingdom Metazoa; phylum Arthropoda; class Insecta; order Hemiptera; family Pentatomidae; genus Troilus; species Troilus luridus. The sequence goes on from OZ057412.1 coordinate 37,351,946, forward strand.
TATATATTTTTTTTTTTTTTTTCTAAAGTGAAAACTTCTTAAGACTCGTTTAGCGACTTTTGGTAGATGAAGCTGTTATGATTTTGCGGCACCAACATGCTCAACATGCTCGAGACAGGCGACGATTAACATTGAGTTATACGTTTTGTTGTAATGTACTATTGTTTAAAGGTTAGAACTCTTCATTAACTTAACGAAAACTTAAAGAATATATATTTAGACTAGTATAATATTTAATTTCTTCACTAAAAACTCATTTTTCACTGTTAGGGCATGAAAATGAGACCAGCACAGTCTCGAAACGTCGCCAAAACGAAGTTTAAAGAACTGACTGAAGCTCGAGAACCACAAGTATAAATTATACCCCCTCTCCCCCCTTAGGCCCCGCGCTCATGTATATATAAATAGTTCCAGATAAACGAAACTCCACCAAGATATTTCTTTCCTGTTAGTTAAATAATACATAAACATATATATAGCATATTATTTTCATTATTTAATCTGAAATATGAACAAGATACAGTGAAGTCAATCATAAAATGAAATGTTTGAAGCCAATTTAAACTGACATTCATTAATTTAGTTCTAAGAGGAATAGAAATCTATAAATCGTGCATGCTTTGATTGGTCACAGTAATTATATATCTATTCTTAAGATAAAGTTAACGTAAGACATGATAAATGTTTCTTTTATCTCTATGACTATAACACGCGGCGGTAAATAAGAGTAATTCCACATGATTCAAGAGTTACTCTCAATCACGAATAAGAAGAAAATAAAAATATTAAAAAAAAAAAAAAAAGAGACTGAGCATTTGAAAGCAAGTTCGAAAGAACGAGAAAAAATCATAACAACGTTCAAATGGCTAAATAACATTGAGATCAATCATTGTTGAAACTGTGTGGAAAGGTTTAAAAAGAATAACCCTTAAAAAGAATATAGATGACTCACTTTTCCGTTGTCTGGTAATAATTTCTAATTATCTCTTCAAGTATGTTCGCCATTAATTTTTAGTTCTTGCCAAACCATAGCTCCAATTTAAGCGCTAATTTAAAGTTAGCCATTGGAACATTTCTGTAGGTTTATTGTACGGAAATATTTCTTACCAAAATAAGAAAGCCCAGAACACCCCACTGTTTTAATGTTGAACAAAGCTCCATTGTTTGTTTAGTTTGTCATTGCTTGAATTTTCAGAACCGATCTTGATTGTAGTTCATTTTATTTAGACCTGCCAATCTGACTATTATTTGTTCTCATGATTATTATAAGATTCAAAAGAAGTTATAATTCATAGAAAACAGACATGGTTGGTAACCTATCCTATTTTATATTAATACTTTCTAAATTATATATGAATGAGTGTTAAATTCAATTAACATGTAAGAAATTTTTTATAAAACTTTACCAAGTTGAGATGGGTGGATATTATATCTTTTCAATCATTAATAGAATGAGCAATAAAAAAAACCTCACTGTATTTTCATATATAGCAAAGGAAAAACGATAAATTCCGGATTTTAGCTGATTTGTATACTAGTATGAGAGCTTCCAAGTGTACTTCAAAATTTTAAATTGTAGGCGCAGTATTTCAGATAATCATAATCGAGCACTAATAACTAGTCGTTATGAAACGTATGCAAAATTCGCTTTCCGCTAACCTTCTACCAACTGCAATGGCCTATTTATGCAGGGGAAATGCCAGTAATAATATGAAAAGTTCGTTAAGCCGTAAAAGTGATTTTGTTTGGTTTGTTTTTTTGTTTTATAGGTGATGATCTTTTAAAGCTTACGGTTACAAGCCTTATTTAATAAGACATGATTACATAAGAGCACATTAATTAAAAAATATGAAAAAAAAATGAAGAAGTTTAGAGGAAAAAATGTTGATACGAGAAAGGAAAATATCTAGGACCAACTAAATCTACATACAAATTGTTTAATACATTAAAAAACGCAATCTTTTGGTTAACATATAGAAATTTTGACTGAAATTGAAGTTTCCTTCTAACTAGGAATAGGATAGGATACAAAATTACGAATTTCAGCTAGTTTAACCTAAATTTGGCCGCTCAGGATACCTAAATGTAGCAGGTAATATATATATATATATAAAATAATTGCAAAATCAACTCATTTCGATGACCTTAGACTGTATGCCTAAAATTTTATTGGTTGGATTTAACAAGGCATTAAGTGGTAAGATGACAGGACAGCAAACCAATAAGTAATAAATATGGTTCTAACCAGCATTTTTTATTCAACACGGCACGTGTCAGTCACACCGTTAATAATCAACAGATGAGCTGGCACAATAATTGTAATATTTGAACGAATCTACATACATATAGTCTAATAAAACGTAGTGAGTAAGAAAAATGTCAACATGTTTACATAATGACTAAGTAGTCATAAATGACTTCACCCAGTTGTTTCATTTCAGTATCATCTTAACAAATAATTAACAACTCGAACTCGTGTAAGTGATATAAAAGGGGGTATATAACATAAGTAGTGCATAATCAGCAGTAACATAACTCATCGAATGGCTTAAAATGCAATAAATTGCAATAAAAGATAACACAGTTAGGAGAAGAAACTGCAAATTACATACCATTTATATGCAGGAGTTTTGGAAATTTAAAAACATAAAAAAATTATTAATGCTATATTAAAATTGCATTCATACACGAGTGCAATAGCGAATTACACACACATTACTGTAAAACGTTTTTAGGGGAACAAAAATATACCAATCCAAATTAGTAATTTTATCAAAAAACTCAATTCTTGGTTCAGAGATTTAAACGGATTCTGAACATTTCTCTAAATTGTAGTGTATTTAGGTAACACGATGTTTTTCATGCGATACGGTCGGAAAAAGTATAAAAATATTATAAAAAGAAAATGCCAAAATCTAAAAATTCACCGATTTAAATGCACCGACAGATCTCGAATACTGTCTTTTGGTATTCAAGTACCAACTTATCTAGGATATATTCTATTGTACTCGAACAAAGTTCAAAATGGCGCGGAGCTCAGTCAATAATTTTATAAGCGTATACAACTTATTATACTTTTTTCTAACATTTCGACCAAATTTTTAAGCCATCATTAGACTGAGTACAAAAAGAATAATTTTACATTTTGTTCTAATCTGACATTATTACGTATTAACCTATGTATTTTTCGTACTTAAAAGAACTTATTTACTGAAAAGAAAAAATGAGGAAAAGCATACTAAATTTCCTTTACATTTAATTACTATAGTTTTAGTATAAAAACAATAATGTATTATTCCAAATATTTTAATTTTTTGGCAGCCAGAATCATTTTTATTTACTAAAATCATAAAAATTATTAATGTTTTAATTAGCACCCTCAACAAGTCCTAATAAAATGAAAGCGGGGCCTTATGTAATTTAAATTAAGTTATTTCAGTTAGCACATTTACTTGTTATAATAGCATTATAGTTGTAAATATCATTAAATTAAATTAAATTAAAGTTATTTCATTAATTAAGTTTAAGTAAATGTTAATTCATACAGACTTTCATTGATGGCTTTGTCACGAAAAATATGTTACTACATTTTCTTCCGTGGAACTTATTTACCCTTTTTTATATTAAAAAAACAACTAAAAATAAATAATCGAAAACAATAAAAGATATATAAAACTGTTAAATACTTATTAGGACTTAAATCTCTTACGTCCCGATGCTTAAATTATATTTTCAATATATTTAGACGTTGTTCGCAATTGACATGAATATTTCGCAGAGCAGCTTTCACTTAGCTTTCCCATCCGGGCCGGTTCAATTGAGCACAGTTGATTCTGCTTCGAGTCATTTACTGACAAAATACATTTTACGAATGTAAAAAATCATGTAAAACTCCATACATAATAAAATTTAAATATCTTTATTAATGACATATTTTAAATGATGTTGGCCCTGTAGAAAATAACATAAAGAATTTCAGATCCTAAAATTTTATTTCTTAAACTGAAACAAAATAGAATAAAAGGAAATGAAAAAGAAAGAAATCCGCGAATAAACTTATTATTAATTTACAGATGAATAAGCTACTTTATTGATTAATATTTGATACTACATAAATATTTATTTAAATAAAGAAAGAAGATAATAGTAATGACCCTTAATTCATAGAATAAGCATTGAATTAAAATAAGATTCTTTAGTCTCACAATTCGCTATTGATTTCTACCCGGACAACGTTTGAAATCCTCACCAGAACTTCAACAAAGCTGAATATGGTAAACCCAATTATTGGGAAATAATTTGTCAGTGTTGCCTTCTGATTAACAACATGAATATCTAATGTAGAAGAAAGATATAAAGACAGAGATATCACCAATAATGGTATTATGGTAATAGTTCTATGACTAACACATCTTATAGGGCAATTTAACATTCTATTAATAGCAGTTTATATTATCAGCTAACAAGTTGGCAGAAGGCAAAAGGTTATTGTATGGTATTCTCTCTGATAATATTGGTTTTATTAACAGCCATACTCTATCAATATGCTAATAAATTTTAACATACTTGATTAATATGATAACATCATAGACTGTTTAACTTTAAAAATTCAATAAGTTATGTGATAGATAAGTAGAAAAAGGAATACAAAATATTAATGATTTTGGAAAGATGAAAGAAAATAAAGTCTATAACTAACTATTTTGCTACTCGAAATCTGGCTCATTTCCTAAATTTTCACCCTCCTGATCAATAATTTATTGTCTACTAAGTTTTTGAGTATGAGACTGGTCTGTTTGGTACAGCATATTACTTTTGTGAACTGTAACAAATTATATTAGAAATAAATAAATAAAAAAAATATCAATTATCTAGTAAATGTATTTTTTTAAATTAATCTACCGTAGTCTTGAGTCAATATTAGAATCTCGATATTGAGGCCATTGTGGTCAGAGTGTTGACACCTTAGCAGCATCGAATTTACTAGCGTGCCTGTTCAAATTCAAGTTAAATTTATTTTGAGAAGAATCCATGGAATGAATCTAAACCTTTCCACTCCGATCTCAAGGAATAACCTGTACTCTTTACCTTGACAGGATAAAAAAAAAACTTAGTGTACATAACCCGACACATATGAGTCAGGAGCGTGTCGGATTACTAAGGCTTATGCGAAAGTATTAAGTATCTTCCCTTTAAGTCCTACGGAGACTTTGTGGTCTTATTAAGATAGTCACAATATCTTAAGATCGTATCTCCCATCTTACAGTAATGTAGCTTTAAATACTACGAAGTACTATCTATTTAAAGTTTAATTATTATAAAATATACGAGTTTAATACAGGTTATGAATCCTGTTGTTAAATGTCTTAAATGATGTTAATTAGGGAAACAACAATATCAACGATAGATATTATTAATGGAGATGTTGAAAATTACTAGCCTTCGATCCTCTACAAATCCTCTACTGTAGATACAGACTTAATTTTCTTCCAATTTTCCAAAATTGTTGTTCCCCTAGTATATCTCTCTATCACATAACTTCTTGAATTGTTGAGGTTGAACAGTCCGTGAAGTTATCTTATTAAGAACTAAATAAGTTATCTTATTAATAAATTTATTAGCATAATGATATAATACGTCTTTTAATAAAACCAATATTACCAGAGAGAATACCATACTATAACCTTTTGCCTTCTGCCAATTTGCTAGCTGATAACAAATAGAACAGTTAAATTTATCTAAAAGATATGTTAGTCATAGAACTATTATGGGTACCGTTATTGAAGATATCATTTTCCTAATTATTTTTTAGACATGAAATATTCGTGTAACTAATCAAATGGCAACACTGACATATTATTTCTTTAAGTGGATTCGGTTCAGATAATAAGTGTTACAGTTCTGGGGAGGACTTTTAAGCGTAAAAAAATTAATCGTTTTTTCACATTTAATATTTGATATGGACGCAGTTTTTGACATTTTTTTCAGATGCCTTTGCTGTGATCCCAATTTCTAAAACTATTGAATTATATTTGAAGAAAATTTTTGGTCTAAATCATGTGTACCAAAAAATTAATTAATTAATTTCTACTTTACTCCTTCCCCAACAAATACACATACTCAAAATTGAAAAAATCTGTCTAAAAAATGTATAAAGTTTCTTTAATTATTAAGCCCTGTGACATATTAAAACAACCAAATAAATTATAAATAATAAAACACTATTGAAGCAGAGGACAAAGCCCACGAGGTGGGTGGACCTGGCTGGGTGACCGGATGGGCGTAGCCACGGAGCTCTAGTGCTTGGACGAGACTTGGCCGCCAAATGAGTTCGATTGGACTTTCACACCTTGCAGAAGAATATAGGAATAACATCTCTGAATAATAGTTAACATTAAATACATTTATTTATTCAATAATTACAAAGGATATTCGAAGATTATAGGAGATCTCTCGTTATTGTTGGGCACACAGGAATGCCTTGATGCTCAATTTGAAATTATAAGATACAAATGAAAAACGCAGGAGAAGAACGCCATTTATTTAACTAAAAATTATTTTTTGTTTTTAATTTTTAAAAGTAGAGTGTTAGGTACTTATTAAAGATCCATATCCTAATTATACTTAAGTAGGCAAAATTTTGGGCTCTCACCGTTGCATCGTTCGATTAGCCATAGCAGCATAAAGTGACATTAAATGAATAAACTTAAATATACAAGAAATAGTATACACCTCTTTTTCTCTTTATATTTCAATAAATTGCCTTTTTAAAGATAAATCTTATTTTCCTTAATCATCTATAGATACAGGAATACTACAATCATAGTGCAGAAAAACAGCTACATTCGTCATTCTTCATCTTCTCAGCTGGATTAGACAGTTTTGGACAGTTTACAGCTAATTTATGGCTTTATTTTACATTATTTTTCTAATTTGAAAATTACATTATGCTCTACGTTGCAAAGAGAATTTAAAGCTATATTTTAATTTCTTCTACGTGGATCGTTGGAAGAGTTGATTTGAGGTTAGTTTTGGTCACCTGAACAGTTAAGAAAAAGTGAGTTACCTCGTTTTTCCATGTGATATCATATCTTGCAAAATAAAGTGGCGCTGTTTTTGAGTTAAAATGTCAGCTTTATTTTTTTTACAAACCTGTTTCTATGATTAGTAAAAACCCTTACCTCAGAATGTCAGTTGACTTATAATTCATTTTTGTATGGGGTTTTTTTCCATTTATTTATTTAACTCATCATTCCTAAAATCAATAAGAAATAAAGAACATGGGAAAATTGGCGTATAAATGTTTCTTAGAACTTTAAGATTGTGAAAGTAAAAATGAGGATGAGCTTATAGAGGACTGTTACGAAATGTTGTTCACCTTTTAATACCCTCGTTTGTTGTTCTATTCACCTCATTCTCCTAATATGCCACTCTTTACTTTACAGAATAAACAAATACTTGACATTTTTTTATAACTAATAGTTGAAAAAACAACATGGCGACCATTTACGCAATCGATATTGCTAAAGATACAGAAGAAAGTTTGCTTTTGTACATGTTTTCAAATGCTCGATCTTGCTGAAACCAGACGACTATCTGGAGTGAGTTCGAATCTACTTAAATAAGGAGGAATGTAAATGATTTAAAACTTGCTGTGTAATGATTTTACTTTTTTTTAAATGAAATGGTTTACAAAAGCTTTCTTTATATATATTTTTTATTTGATTAACTATATAATTTATCTAATCTCATTAGGAAAATACTTTTAAACTGATAATACAATTGAGATAAATTCGGTAAAATAATTGCTTCGTAATCGTCTCGCAAGCATTGTTTTAAAAAACAGGTGTGGCAAGAAGTTTATTTCCTATTTAAGTTCGCAATTTGGTAATAAGAGTTAAAAATAATTGAATAAATTGATATCAGTTAATAAGGTCCCACATTGGAATTCAAGTTTCGCAGAACTACAAAAACAATGCTCTCTTTATTATGTCCCATCTTATTGCTAAAAAGTTATTTCATATTTATTTACGAATATAGACCTATAGCCCACCCTGTATTTATTTAAAAAAATAAAGGAAATTCAAAATAAAAGAAGTATGAGAGACAAAAGAGGACCTTATTGTTCCTGGCCCGGACCATACAACAAATGCTGTCGCGGAACGACACGCAAAGCGGGGTTGCGAAAACCAGACACATGCTGGGAGATTCGAGGCTCACGTGTTAGGTATTCTTTGCTTCTTCTTCAAAGCTATACCATATAAACTAAAGTTTATGATTTATCTGTTATCAATCTGAACTAAAAATTATATTTTTGTAAGGAAAACAAAATAAAAATTATTATCCCGTTTAGAAAAGCATTAATAATATTTAATTGTTTTGAAAAATATAAAACACAAACATTTTTCAGGTAATCGAAATCTTTATTTAATAAACAGGAGGCAAATGACCATGAATCATAATATAATCTCCAATTTGGCGTAAGCGAAAGAATAATTTTGAAAATTAGATTAACAATTATCAAATATGAAAATCATCTTTTTCTACATATATATATATATATATATATATATATATATATATATATATATATATATATATTATTTTTCTTACACACCTATTTGAATAATGATAAAATTAACACTAGCCAATACTAGAGAAAATACTCAATGACTATTGAAAAAATCGACTAGGATCGGTACAAACGTAATATACATAACTGACATAATCAATAGAACATAGAAAATGTCCCTTATTAGGTGCTAGCTGAAAAATTTAATAAACGCAATAAAAAATATATATTATATATTAAAATGATATAACAATTCAGCTCACCACTATTTTCTTAACTTCTCAAAAATATCAGCTAACAATTTATTCCGTTTGTATTGCTCAGAACAACGTTATTTCTATCAATGAATTGAAAAATCTGTTTTTAATTATGGGTAAACCATTCGTAGCTGGTGGTGACTTTAATGCTAAAAATACTAGATGGCGTTCTCGAATTTCAAATACTCGTGGGAAAAGGCTAAATAAATGCATAGAAGAACTAAAACTTTCTACTATTTCCCCTTCTGAACCTACTTATTGGCCTACAGCAATATCAAAGTCACCCGATGTCTTTGATCGATGTCTTGATCGATTATTGGTGGTTCAAAATCGATTTCTTTGTTACGAACTCCTTGCCACTTAAACATTCAACGATTCCAGTCTTTCTGATGTCTCTTCAGATCATTTTTCCTCGAGAATCCAAAAAATTCCCAGTTTTCCTCGAGCTATCAAATCACCCATTTACAAAACCTGCACCCCTGGCATTAATAAATGCCTATATAAACTGGAGTAAGTTCGAAAATTATTTAAAAAACAAAATCACCCTTAATACTAACATACGTACAGCCTGGACCTGGAAAATGCTGTTAACCCCTTGACTGAATGTATTCAAAACGCCGTTTGGTATTCCACAACACCAAAGACGACTTCATCAAAACCTGATTCCTACCGACCTGAACCAATACGATATCTTATTAAAGAAAACCGTAGGATTAGTGCTTTATGGCAAAGAACAAGACATCCTTCATACAAAATAGAACGCAAAAAACTAACCCGAAAACTTCAACAAGATTTAAAAACAACAGTTACAAGGACTATTTGAATTCTATAAACAACAGAGACAGACCAATATGGACAGCTACAAGGAGTATATTAAAGCAAAATGTCGTTCAATATCCTCTTAGACGTGCAGACAACACTTGGGCGATGACGAGCGAAGAAAAAACTAACGAATTTGCAAAACATCTTTCTCACAAAATTCAGGATAATACTCTCACTGACAAAATATATGGCGACTTGACAACAGCAATACCCTTATACCTCCATCCACCGGCATTTCATCCAAAAGAAATCTATTAAGTACTGAACAAAATGCCAAACAAAAAAGCTCCTGGCTATGATCTCATCACTCCCTTCATCCTTCGCCCCTTACCTCGTAAAGCTGTTCTCTTTCTTACACTCATCTATAATTCAATCATGCGCACAACTTATTTTCCGCTCCTTTGGAAACGTTCCACGATTAAAATGATACCTAAACCTTCTAAGCCTGTCACTAATCCTTCATCTTATCGTCCAATTGAACTTGTCCCTATAATGTCTAAATTATTTGAAAAACTCTTCCTTAATCACATAAAGCCTATCCTCGAAAATAGCGGAGTGATGCCGAACCACCAATATGGCTTTCGTCCTTATCGCTCAACTGTATAACAGTGTCATCGTATCGTGGATGCAATATCTATCGCTTTTGAGAAAAAAGAATATTGCTCTGTGATTTTTCTTGACATTGAAATAGCATTTGATAGTGTCTGGCACACGGGTCTTCTATGGAAAATAAAACCTCACTTACATCCTACATACTTTTTAATTCTTCAGTACTTCCGTTGACTCTTCGATTTCCTCCTTCTTTCCTCAATACAGCGGTGTACCGCAAGGCAGTGTTTTAAGCCCCATTCTCTATTCTGTTTACACCTCTGATATTCTGGAGCACCCTTGCACCAACATCTATACCTTCGCTGACGATACAGCCATTATTTTTTCTCACAGAGACCCAAAACTAGCATCTATAGCTCTCCAAAATCATTTATTTGATTTAGAAAAGTGGTTCTATAAATGGCAAATCAGAATAAACGCCACAAAATCGAGCCATGTAAGCTTATCTCTACGCAAAGCTTCGTTTCCAGCAGTCAAAATTGACAACGACGAAGTACCTTCCAAAAATTATGTACGTTATCTCGGACTATACTTGGACAAAAGACTTACATGGAACGTACATACAAAATTAAAAAGACAATAGCTGACTAGACGGTACAAACAACTATCACATCTTCTGGACTACAGATCTTCACTTGACTTACGGAACAAATGCAAAAAAAGTCCACATACACAAGATACAAACAACACAGTCCTAAATTCTCAGAAAAATTGTTAATGCACTATGGTATATTTCGAATCACACCATACGCAACGACATGAACATTCCCACTATAAAATCATTTATTCATAACAAATACATAACATTCCACTGATCGACACAATATCACCCAAACCCACTCGTTCTTCCGCTTTCCTACTTCCTGTTACCTGGACTTGATAAGAAAAGATTAAAAAGAGACCTAATCACTTATTGATATTTTTATTCAAAAACTCGATGATCATGTAGAAAAGCAAAGAGAAAAAGCACTTGGATCAAATTTGCTGGATGCGCAATTGCGCAGGTGCAAATGAAAATTAAATAATAAATAATAATAATAATAAATGATATTAGTCAATAGCAACACAAATACAATGGAGAAATAAAATGGAGTGAGATATTTAATCAAGCATAATGTGTACCTACCACATGTCTAAAAATAATATTTTGAAATGTAAAAAGAAATTGGTTTTTATACTATTAAAAAAAACGACAATAACAATTAAAAAAATATTATTTTTATACTTTAAATGATAAATACAAGATAAGATTACTTGACTTATCATGAACCTAAGGACCAAAGTATAAGAAAATAATTTAATTTCTAAAACAAGCGTATGTAATTTCATCTTGCAATTATTGTTTTACTTTCTCTTTACTTTATGTAATTTAAATTAGAACCGGCCGTCGAAGAACTTTCCTATGCAAGGTGCAATTCTTATTTCACTATCTATACTCATTAAAAGTTTTGGCACGCATCTTCCTACTAATCATCGTATTATTCATAATGAAAGTGCTCTGTTAATTTATCAGCATTCAAATGTTTAAATACTACATTAGAAACATTGATGCATGGGGTTACGTTATTTTAACAGCTATTGAGTAATTAAATAACCCTAACTTCATTTTTAACGTTAGCCCAAACAATGAAGACAACTGTAATCTTAAGGAATCATACTCAACGCATCATCATAATGAACCATTCAGTCATAGAAAACTAAATCTCTACTCCAAATGATAATTAAGAAGTTAAATTACATAAAAATAAACAAGTGGTGATAAATTCAGAGTCATTATAAAATTTATCAAATTAAAAAATATATATAAACTTCATGATTATATGATGGTCAAGAAACAAACGAGGGTTGGGGTAATTTTCAATACCTCTTTCAACACGTTGTGAGGTTTTAAGCTGATAATAATATAATAATAAATGAATATAATAACGGAAGTATAAATATTTTCACCGATACTTGGTCAAATCTATTTGTATTTATTTTATTTTTTTTTTTTTTTAATTTTCTTAAATATGAATGCCGTTTCGAGTTTTCTGATATCGTAAAACTCAAACACACTTGATTAACAATCACCAATTTTAATTAAATCGTTTTTTTACTCTTATAAAAAATCTCGAAAATATTTTTATTTATAAAAACTGTTATTTGTAAAGCATCATTAGCATAGCCCTACATTTTCTTCTTTCCTTCCTCAACCTAAACCATACACATCCTTCAACCATGATGGCTCATTATCCAAGCTAGGACGACACAGAATTCGTTCCAGGGACATAACTTATAACTAGCTGATAAATACATATTATCCTTATTAAATCTTATATTTATAGTCGGTTATTATAATTTATTTTTATTATCAGGATGCCCTTTGTTAACAGGTGCTTGTACTTAGAGTGGGTTTAAACTGATAACTAATACCTTAAGGTATTTTTTTTTCTTCTTATTGACAAAGTAATTCTTGGAATGTAATTGTTGCGATCAGTCATCATTCTATCTGAGTAGGAAAACAAATTTAAACAAATATTTATTTTGTCGACCGACAATTCGAGTTGAAACGAAATATTTTAAAGTCTAATACAACCCTTTTCCTTATCGTTTATCAAATATTTGCTAAGTAGCTTCCATAGTAACAAATATTTAGAAAATTATTATTATTAATATAAACTTTTTTATACATTACATTAGAAGGCAGCCATGGCAGTAATAATAATTGAGGTCGGAGCCAAAGTAATCAAGTAATAATTGAATGAAAATGGGAACAGAGAGGTCAAGAGAATTTAAGTTTGTTTGCTATAGTTTAACATAATTATCTGTTATCAATCTGAACTAAAAACTATATTTTTGTAAGGAAAAACAAAATAAAAATTACTATCCCGTTTAGAAAAGCATTAATAATATTTAATTGTTTTGAATAATAATTTAAAATAAAAACATTTTTCAGACAATCGAAACCTTTAATTAATAAACAGAAGGCAAATGACCATGAATCATAATATAATCTCTAATTTGGCGTAAGCGAATGAATAATTTTTAAAATTAGATAAACAATTATCAAATATGAAAATCATCTTTTTCTACATATTATGGGGATATTGGATACATAGTATAATAGAAAATAGAGAGAATAAATCAATTCTGATTAATCCTCTTTCGTAGGCTACTGGGAATATCTATTCGATATAAAAAACCCTTGAAATAATAATAAAATTTTTAAATCAAATAATAATAACAATAACAATAATAAACATGAAATAATAATAATGCATATTATATAAAGATAAACATAAACTATAATCGAGAAAAGATTCAAGGCCCAAACATTAATTAAAAAACGGAGCAACATACTAATTATTAAAAAATAAAATTACGAGTTACATGTATACTATGCCTATAAATACTACTCCCATAAAAAAAAGAAGTGATTTTCAGACATGTTAAGAAGTTTTGGACAAAAGAATTTAAATGAGGATTAATAATTACGATAATTAATACATCAAAAAGTGGAGGTATTGAACCGTTGTTTTCAACTTGACAAGTGACCCTGAACACAAAGCTGAACTTGAGGCTAAAAAAAAAAGTTCCCAGCAATGATTAGCAAGATCTCAACGAATAATAATTTAAGTATTAAATTATAAAACATTTTGTATTTAAATATTAAATTTCCCTCGCTACTTAGACTCGGTCTACTGGCGATTACGTAAAGATCTATTAATAACTAACTCCGTGGAAAACAGGTTTCATTTTTGAAAATGGCCTTTTAAAAAATCATACAATGTTATTATTGAATTTTCCTTTGAAATTGTATTTACTTTATTTCTTTTTTTTTTGTGATAAATCTTTCATTTCATATGTATATATAAAACTCTCGAATTTGGTTAGGCATCCAAGAATTATCTAACAGCCGACCACTCGATCAGAGAATGTGTGGCTCTCGAAAGAAAAAGCAAATATTTAAGCCCAAGACAGGCTCTTGTTGAGACAGACATCGAATGTGCCTGATAAGAAACCAATGTTAAAATATTATTATTTTTTTTTTTTCTAAATCTTAAAGGTTATGTAATGTTAGCTTCGAATTAGATAATGTTCTTATTATAATTCCAAGTGATAGTTGGAAAAAGTATTATGCTTCATCTGTTAATCGTTAAGTTAAGTTTGTTTATTTATTTAACGTCACTTTATTCTGCTATGGCTAATCGGATGATGATTCAGTGGAAGTCCTACATTTTCATATCCTGGTAAAACTAGGATAGTTATCTTTGACGACTACCTGACACCGCACGGTCCACCATTTATGTCCCCTCCGAAAGACAACAGATATAAAGATTTTTTACTCCCATTAAAAATCCTAAGGCCACCTACCGAGTTCCGAACCCGCGATTACAGTGAGTGGTCTGGTACCAAAGGGTTAGCGAGTCTAGTTCACAAAGCTCAATCTCCAAGATCCAGAGTAACGGTAAATATATTTGAGTTAAACTAATTGAGCGAAACATGAACTGTGAGTCATATAGCTCATCCTAGTTGACACATAAAAAGTGTGATCATTATGGTTACACATTAGGAAATTTATTCCTTTTGCTGAAAACCTTTGGAGAATACTTTGCAAATATCGTGTTTTAATTTTAATAATTTATTGGAGCATATAATTTTTATTTGTAATTAACAATCGATGGAAAAAATATTTCACCACATAGATTAACAATGAACTGATAATTACTGATAATGATTTCTTTAGTTGTCACTGGTTTACAAAGGAAAATGAGCATAATATTATTTTTAATTTAAATGACTTATTCCAATATAATTATTTTTTCAAAGAAAAGTTTTCGTTGTTTTAATTATTTCCCTTTCAAAGTAACCCTTTAAAAGAACCGCTTATTATTTGGCACATTCCGAACATGTTCAAACCCTCCTCCAGTTATGATAAAAAATAAGTTTCTTTTCTTTTTTCTTTCTTTCTTTTATTTATTCTTTTTTTTTTTTTTTTTTTTGTAAGAAAACCGAAAACAGAATACGAATAACTTAAGACTTTTAAAGTTAAAACTTTAGGTAGGCAAGTCTCACCAAAACCTTACAGAACATCGAAGTTGAAAAACTCTCTATAGTCAGAAAAGAAACACATCATTTATTATTTGATTTTTTTTTGTACACCGAAAATCTTACCCAAATGCCTTTCATATATTATTGTGGTAGGACAATAAAGCATTTATCAAAATTATTACATCCCTGAACTAATTTTATATTATACTTATATCCTACTGTGCATCATGTCCCTCAATATTGTATAGATTCCAAACTTCTCAATGTATCAAGATATTCTTCTATTCAGAACATTTAAAAAATATATTCTAATATATTGGATTTAATTAAAAATATTAGAGTTTCCAGTTTTTCGTATAATTTAAAATAAAGGATGAGTATTTTTAGAAAAAAATTCAAAGATGTACGTTAACCTCCGTGATCAGACTACCTAAGAGAGGGGTGATTACAAATATCACTATCACTAAATACAAATAATCCACCATGCTCAGTGGTGCGTCTTTTCAACAAGAAGAATATCAAACAAATACTTCAGTTACCTTTCCACTTCGCAACTATTACCTTCGTTATGCAACAATGAAATTATGGGTGTAAAATAACCGAGAAAGCTAATTTGATCTCGAATAGAAAAACAACCTTTTCCTTGCATTAAGGATAAAGTAATGTCGAGTTTTCTCAAGGATGAAACTCTGTAAGGATAATAAATAAATATAGAAATTTTCTATACAGTATTAACTGTACGATCAGATAACATTGTTTTCAATAGTTCACATCAAACTGTACGTAGTTTTACTAATAATATTTTGCCAATTTTGGAGAAAAAAAAATTAATTACCTCAGAAATAACTTATTTTGGTTCTTGGATGTGATAAAAACCCATTTAGAGTGATAAAATTAACACCAGTTTATTAGTGCTGCAAATTTTAAATTAATTTTGCTGTAATAATTTCTAAGGGCTAAATAGTTAAGCCCTATTTAAGAAATTCTTTCATTGACCTCCACCCGGGCCATTTTCTTCCACACATAAGTATAAGGTCAAATAATATTGTTCATGAAAAATAATGATACTACAGTAAAAAAAAAAGATAAAAAAAAAAGTGACTATTCCGCAGGTTGTCGCTTCGAGTTGAGTTACAAGTTTTATATTTTGATTCGTTTAACATTTACCAAATATAAAAGTTATCATGAGCATTATTATGAAAAATAGAATGTAATTACGAGAAACGTTTAAACTTCGGTAATCATTTCATCTAGAAACGAACGTTTTAACAAATATATTTATTATACTTCAAAATATTAGTTGTAACTTTTATTTCTTGATAAAATGATTACCGAAATCTACTCATTACCCATAATTACATACACTTTTCCATACTAAAACTCACGATAATTGTACTTTTGGAAAATATTAAAAATTAAACTAATCAACAGTTAAAAATTGTTGTAACTCAACTGGAAGCGACGACCTGCGGAGCAGATACCAAAACATCTGTGGTCTGGTAAGTTAAAAATTTTACATGAAGAAATTTGCATGATAGAAAATAAAACAAAGTACATACTAATTAATATATTTCAAATTATTTCGCAATGATATGGATGCATGGCTATGGATATAACAAAACAGCTTCACTCGGGGCAAAGCTTAACTTCGTTATACTTAGGTATCGAAAAACAAATTTCCGTTTGGAAATAGGACATACACAGAAAGATATATGTACATATATGTTTATGTTTCACTTACCGTGGCATTATCGGCGAAAGCACCGGCTACCAAGAAGGAGAAAAGGAAGATGAGGGCGTTCATGTTGGGCTGAGTGAGACCGGTCGCTTGGGAAGGCTCTGGAGCGAATGACTGCAGCCTCGCCCACGACGAAGCGCCCCGTGGTGGGGGTGTTGGTGACTTCAATAGGGGTGGGAGTGGGGATGCTAAATTGGAGTAACAGATAACGAATTGGAACAATTGGTCCTTTAAATTGGAATTCCATCATCCCAATAGCTTTATTAATAACAAAGGCGTTATAATAGAATATATTAAAAAAAAAAAAGATTGATTCAATAGAAAGCTGGAAAACAAAACAAAATTGAATAGGCAATCATGAGGACTGCCAATAAAAGTGGAAAATAATGACTCTTTAATAACTGTGTTATTTTTTGAATTTATAAATCAATTTTAGTCTGAATAATTTAAATTTAAATTATTAAGTTTTCACATATATTAACACTCCGAACAATGATTACATACATTTTCAAGTTGTTTATTTATTAATCAAACCATACAATGGACTACTCAAGCTCAATAGAAAATATCAATAACTTAATTGAAATAATAATTAGTATAATAGTCATATATTATTAATACCTTGTACTTGTATTTACATAGATTTTATTTTCATTTTTAACATTACTACCATCGTCAAGTTCAACAATACTTATATCATTTGCACTTTCAATCATTTCATAAAACAAGACATTTAACTTTTACAAATAAAATCTTTTTAAACGAAAATTTCAACCAGTTATTGATGTTTTATGTTATTATTAGTATCAATTTCACAACTATTAAACGACTTTTTAGATAAATATAATTATTCTTATATCAATTGAATTCTAACCTTTAAACTAAAGTTTATTAAAAGAAATTATATAAATCATGCACAGGCCGCTTGGTGTCGCCAGTCTCGAGCATGTTGCTGACGCGAATCACAAGTTTATCCCCTACCAAAAGTCGCTATACGCGGTTAAAGAAGTTTTCAGTTCAAAAATTATAATTCCACCCAAACCGTTTTATTTTTTAATTTACAGACAAGCTATTGAGATAGTAGCATTAAAGAAAGCAATCCACAAACATGTATATGTCCTTTCGATCAAAGTAGAGAAATCTTCATAAATAAGTGGACATGATTAAACAATAATAATAACACTGGCTCTACAACCCAGCACGGGTCCTGGCCGTATCAAGGCGTCGCCTCCACTCTTCTCTGTCCTGCGCCAAGCTCTGGATCCAATGATGCTGTGTGCATCACTCTCGACTTCATCTGCCCATCTAAGTCATGGACGCCCACGTTTTCTTTTAACTTCAACGAACCCAAACAGCAGTCTTTTCAGGGTAGCGTCGTCCTCCATTCTGACCACATGTCCAGCCCATCTCAGTCTAGCTATTCTTATGTGTTTCACCACGTCAGGCTCCTGATACATCAGATACTGCTGTGAATTTTGTCTGAGTCTAAATTGATCGCCAACTCTTACAGCTCCCAACATCCTTCTTAATATTTTTCTTTCGAAGAGCAGTAAACTGTTGGCATCTGCCCTGGACGGAGGCCAGGTTTCCGAACCATAAGTTTAAACAGGCCTGATGATTGCTTTGTACAGTATGACCTTGGTTCTTCTTGATATCAGACGACTTCTTAAAATTTTCGCCATCCCAAAATAACATCTATTAGCGGGCAAAATAGCGACTAAAACGTATGAAGAATTGAACGAGGGAAACCTAGTTGAAGTAACTTTTCAAGAGGAAACATAATTTTAATAAGAATATTTTTTCCACTCGGCTACCTACGCTTTTTATTTAAATTTTCAAAAACAACGAATCAGGATAAATGTTTTTAAAAAACAATCAGATTAAATTCAAATATTGTAATATTCTTTAAATAGTCGTGTTTCTTCCAACATCAACTAAAAATTTGAAATAGCATAATGCCCATAACATATCAGTACTTTTTCATGTATAGTTGCTATGCTCGACCATGAATTTACGTTAGTTCCTTTATTAAAATATTTTGTTTTAGTCCTGATTATTAAAAAAAAAAATTACATTTTTACTTTTCCTTACCACAAATGAAGTGTTTAGGCGTAGTATTGGCACTTGAACAATTTCGAATTCGAGTTTTAAAGGAAATACAGATTTCACGAGAACCTGATACTGAATAACCAAATCTTGCAATTTGTTCTTCTGTATTTTAACAGCTTGGCTGAACAAAATTTTGTAAGAATCAAATTCGGGGTAGGTATTTGCCTTGAATCTTAGCATTTTTGTCTAAATTTACTTTTTGGTTGGTACAGATTGTATCTAAGATGGTTTTAACGCTTTTGAAGAATCTTGCCTAAATTCTTTTCTTTATCATTTTTTTATCTCTTTCGACGTCTTTATTAAGATACATTGGTAATTTCTATTAGATGTCCGTAAGGTTCCTTCTTCCCATGGCGAGCATGCCACTTCCTAGACCTGGCACAGTGGGGAGTTGGAGCTCATCTTGGAACATCTTGTTCTTGGCTCTCTGGTACGTTGTGCCCTTGACGACCGCGGAAAAACCGACTTTGGAATATCTGCCGTCTTTTCAGCCGCTTAGGTTAGCGTTAGGCTACTTCCACTTCACCTAGATATTTATAAAGGTGCTTATTCCTTTAAAATAATCCATTAACTGTAATCAGGTAGGCGCCTACATAATTTTAGCTATGAAAATGGCCAATGAGCCAAACGATAATTTAATGGAAACTTGAAAATGATATTACATAAGTTAGTCAGAGGAAATACATGACTCCTCATATCAGTGAGTTAACAATAGAGAACCGAAGGGAAGAGATAGAAGAATATTACTAGGGGAAAGAAGCTTTAATCTGAGAATGAAATGTGGAGTTCTTAAGAGATTATTTCAGTAAGTCATAATACTGCAATCTAAACGTGGCTTATCGAATAAAATCTATGTGATGAAGAATCATGAATTATCGAGTTTAAAGTTGTGAAAATTGTTCGGTTAATCTCATGGTTTACAAAGCTAAACAAAATAAAAAAAGGAGGGGGCGGTGCACACTATAAAATAAATCATATATTTTATCAATTAGATAAAGTTCACAGGAAAACTATAGAAAATATTCGAAATATCGAAAACATTCTTCTATTTTTAGAAAAAATAAATTAAACATTTATAATTGGCATTTATGTATGTATTAGCCATTATGTATTATTAGTTTGTCAAGCAACAATAAAAAGAACAACTTCTTTAGCTCCTTTTTATCAATAGAAAATCTTTTTTGTATACAGTCGTAACCTAATTAATTAAATAATTGTTCTGGCATTTTGCTGACTACAAAGAAAGTCCTTGTTCGTTTCTAAAAGATATTTTTTTTTCTCACAATGACAATATTTCTTGTAAATTGATTTGTTAAAAACATGCTAATACATGTTTCCTTTGTGCTATTGACAGTTACAAGACAGTCAAAACTAGTGTTTGAACAGACTATCTATCTTTTTTTCTCTTATAGAATTATTTGATGGTGTGCATGTATATATATATGTATATAAGTCTCGAAACGTTGCCTTAAGAAATTTAAATAAACTGACTGCAACTCAAGAACCATAAATATAATATATATATATATATATATATATATATATATATATATATATATATATATATATATATATATATATATATATATAAGAAGAATCAGACCTGGGTGTTGTTAGATCTTAATCCTACTTCAGCATGTAAACAATGCCACTATTGTTATAAGGCGGGCTACTGCTTCAACACTGGCGGATCTAGGAGAATTTTTAGGGGGACCATGGGTCAATGTGATTCTTGATATTTACAACTATTCACTTGTTTTATGATTTTTCCATTTACCCAGATGATCCCTAAGATGTGATCCTGAAGATTTCCTATTCTCAATGCCTTAGTTTTTTCATCATTAAGCTACAGGTTTGTTTAGCTCCTCTTTTAGGAGGATGTTAGGAGTGGCTTTCTTTAGAGCTGTGTTTAGAAGAAAAGTGAAAAACAGAAGGCACTAACATCCTTGGTGGACACAGGTAATTGTTTTCAACTTTGACAGAGTACAGTCAGATATCCTCACTACGTTTTTATTTCTTTCATATAGGCTTATGAAAGCAATCCTGAGACAAACTACACCAGCTATTTCAGTGTTTATATCAATATTTTGGATATTTCCCTCATTCAAAATATTGATTTAAAACTCAGCGAGAATAAGGTCCTGAGTACTTCATTGGTCACGGAAACCAATCTGTTCCTCATTTAAGAAATTGTTGACCTTTGTTCTAAGTGTTTAGGATCCTTGTGGATATATTTTGTGAGGACATTAAGAAATTGCTCCATGGTTTTTACCCTTTCTACTGTTTCCTTTATTTGAAAATTAGGATAATGGTAGAAACTTCCCATTTTTCTGGTATCCTTTTTTCCTTCCAGATTAGATTTGTAATATAGATTAAAAACTTTTACTTTATGCACTCCCACGTATTAGAGCGCTGTAGATGTGTTACCATCTCAGCCTGCTACTTTGCCAATTTCATATTTTGCAGAGTTTCATCCAACTCTTCTTTCTCTATAAAATCAATTTACTCATAAATTCTCAAGCATTCATGGTTGTGCTTGGTAAGTGACAATTCTTCCAAAGAGTTCTTGAAAATATATATTATTTCGACCATTACATCTTTTTTTTTTTAATGAAATTTTCGACCTCCAAATGTTTTAGAATTTTCACTATGAGAGTTTACAATTTCACTTCTCAGCTAGCTATATATCTTTGTTTGGGCCAAAACCTATAATTAAATTTAACTGTTGTTCACTTTTCTTCAGCACCAATATTATATTGTTATTGATGGGGTTCAAAGATTTGATTTTGTTTTTTCGTCTTTAGTCTAAAATATCATAAAACTTCTGAGAATTTTATGATATGGACTTCAATTCATACACCTATGCCCTTGCCCTTTCTATTTTGTTTTCGTGATAGTAAGTACTGTAATATTGCTATTAAAAAAAACACAAAAAACATCCCTGTGTCATCCATTTTTCATGATTTTTTCAATAATATGAAGCAGATGAAACACCATTATTTTTAATATTGTGCAGGGTAGCGTCATTGTACTACTAAAATATTTAACTGCATTTCTTTGACATAAATAAACATTCTTTTTTAAATACTAGTTTTTTTTTTCATAATTTAACACAAATATTTTTTTTCCATTTTAAGCAGGTAATTTAAAACAAATAAAAGGCGGTCAAATGGCTGTCAATAGCTCTCAGCGGGATGTGGTATGTTGATACCCATAGCCCAGGAAACCCTGAGAAACGGCCGTAGTCCACAGGTGGACGTGACAGCAAGTCCTACTCCCACTTCCTCGTAGTGACCGCTGGACAATGCACACCAAGGTGGACATTGGCTGACGGAAGAGGGCAAAGGCGAGTTTCCAGCGCCTTAAAACTGGATCCATCGACTAGGGGAGGAAACTCCGACAGAAAACTCTGGCCCTCCAGGTTGGGGGTTGGAGGCGGGGCCAACAACCCTGTTCCGTAAAAACTGTAAGTGTTTTCAGGAAACCACAAAAAGCCTCGGAAAGAAATGGATCAAATGGGAAATGACTTAGGCATGGACATGGACTAATAAATATGGCAACCTGGAACGTGAGGAGTTTGTTCCAACCTGGAGCTGGGAGAGATCTTGAAAGGGAATTGGAAAAATACAAAATAGATATATTAGCCCTACAAGAAATTCGCTGGAGAGACACAGTACTAACCAAGATGAAGCACTACATAATCATTAACAGTGCCAATGGACAGAATATATTAGGAACAGGTTTTGCGATAAGGAATTCCCTCTTGCACTCTATAGAATAGATAGAAGGCAAGAACAATGAAGAGGAAAAGGAAACCTTTTATGGAAGGCTATAAAATCTATAGGATTCCCTACCCAAGCATGATGTGAAAATAATTTTGGGAGATTTCAATGGTAGGATAGGAAAAGAAACGATGTTCTTCCCCATAATAGGCAAGCACAGCAAGCATGAGGAAACAAGCGATATTGGACTCAGAATGGTCGATTTTGCGATGACAAGGAACCTTAGAATAAGAAGCACTTTTTTCCCACATAAGGAAATACATAAGGAAACATGGACCTCCCCAGATGGCATTACTAAAAATCAAATTGACCAGGTACTCATTGGTGCCAGACACGCCAGTGATATATTTGATGTTCGCAGTTACAGGGGAGCTAACTGTGACTCAGACCATTATCTGGTTAAGATTTTATATAAACAGAAGCTGGCTATACAAGGAAAAGGAAATGCAAGAAATGCCACCATCTATAATGTGGAAAAGCTAAAGGAGGATGACGTAGCCCGGCAATTCAGAGATAAGATAGCAGATAGATTAAACAACGACTCATCTATTGGCAGGAATATAGAAGAAAGATGGGCACTCCTTAAAGATGCTCTCAAAGGTGTAGCAGAGGACATTCTTGGCGCAGCACCGAAAAGACAAAGCAATGACTGGTTTGATGAGGACTGCATAAAAGCCATAGAGGAAAGAAACAGTGACAGGCAGAAAATGATCCAACGAAGGACCTGAACTACGGCGGAACATTATAGAACCAAAAGAAGGGAAGCAAAAGCAGTATGCAAACAAAAGAAAAGGCAGCAGGAAACAAAGAAGCTACATAAGCTTCAAGAAGACTTTGCAGTCAAACAGACCAGGAAGTTCTATAAAAGCACCAGAAAATTCCGAAATGGGTATATACCAAGGCTGGAATTCATTATAGATAGAGAGGGGAACCTGATTGGAGATAGATCTGTCCTGGAAAGATGGAAGCAGTTCTTCATAGAATTGTTCATAGTCTTGACAGGAATGAAGTGCTCAAAGTAATGAAAACTCATGGGGTCCCAGAAAAGCTAGTCGGGTTGAGTGCGATGACCTTGGAAAACATCAGATGTAGGGTTAAGATCCAAAATATGCTACCAGAAGATTTTGAGGTGAGGAATGGTCTGCGCCAAGGAGATCCCCTATCACCTGTATTATTTAACATAGCACTCAAAATAAAGAAAAGTGGGTCCTGACCCAGGAATGCAAAAAGATGCTGCAGATCTGGAAAAGGAAGGTGCTTCGGCAGATATTTGGGCCCGTATGTAATGAAGACCAATGGAGGTCAAGAAATAATAGAGAGCTTCAGGACCTATACAATGAACCAGACCTAGTCACCTATGTCAAATCAACCCGTATAAGATGGTTTAGGCACGTAGAAATAATGGGAGAAGATAGGTACCCAAAGAAACTATTATATGGCAAACCAGGAGGCAAAAGAAGAAGAGGAAGGCCCAGGCTGCGATGGCTGGGTGATGTGGAGAACGATCTGCAGAGGATGGGGATCGGACAGTGGAGAGGTTGAGCTGCTGACAGGGAGGACTGGAGAGGCGTTGTTACGGAGGCCAGGGCCCTGCAAGGGCTGTAGAGCCATGGGAAAAAAAAAAAAAGGAAATAAGAAAAATTAATATCCTACATAGGCATTATATAACAAATGGAAGAAGGTACAATTACATTATATGATAGCAGATCGTATCATGATAATTAAGAGACCAAATAATAACAGATTTGTTTGATTAACGAAGTGCCTTTGGTTCATAATTTCTATTCTTCTTTATTACTGTATGTCACTTAAAAATTTTCATATGTTAAATTGATTAATTAAATTACATTTTGGGCCAATTTTCGGCATGCCATGAATTGATTTTAGATTTTTTCTAATTAAAGAATATTTTTTAAAACGTAACATGATAGTTTAATACTATTTGGTTGCTAAATAAAAGTTATGCAATTTTTTTATTGAACAGACTACTTTCATCTAGGTTTTTAACATGGCACTTTTGTCGAAACTATGAGTGGTCCTAAATGAGAAACTAGTTGAAATAGAAAATGAAATTTGGTATTTGATGTAATCTATATGAAAGGATAATGCACATAAATTTTATCAAAATCATGGATGCCATGCTAAAGATTTTCTGGATAAGCTGACTACACTCTTTTAACTAATATTTGTTAAAGTTATTTTATTGTAACTGAAATGCATTAAAGGTTTAAATGGTTGAATTTACTGACATAAACAAAAAATAAATGCTTTATATTAGTGATGAGATTGTCAAGAATCTACTTGATTTGTACATTTTAAAACATTGAAAAAATTTGGATTCTAGTTTTGAGAAAGGATACGTTGAGAAAGGATGAGGTGTGGAAAATGGTTTAAGTCAACACTAAGTTAAGGATGTATGACTAATATCTTATAAAAATTCAGATTTTTGTATTAAAAAATGAAGAGAACTCTCAAATTATATTTTATAAGTTATAAAATATGAGCTAATGAAAGTTTAAATTTTAGTAGTTTTATGGAGGAAAAGACCCAAATAAAACAAAACTAATTAATATTCTTATGACATTCATAAGTTGAATCATCCTAATTGAAAATTAAAATGCTTTAAGGTTCACATTTATGTAACAATGAATACCACAATCAAATTCAACAACAAAAAATATCAAAGAAATAATTTATATAAATTGTATTTTGTTTGTTGGTGTTTAAAGGTGTAAAACCCTTAGTAGATTTATTATTATGTTATTTACAATAAAAATAAAATTATTAACTTAAACAGAATGAATACAATTTGTTGAGAATATGTTTTATTCGTTCATAATTAACAATTGTTGTGACAAAAGTTTAGTTACTGAAACATTTTGTATACACATATCAATAAATGTCATTATTTATAACCATGATGTAGCCCCTGCACTATCAGTCGCGGGACATCGATTGTAAAACCCTCAGCTAGTTATTAGTTTATATTTTATGGGGGATTTTCCAAATTTACCACAATTTCGAATATTAAATGAAATATTGAATGTCACAGTACGATAAGTTCACAAACGATATTAATAGTTGAAAAAATTGCAATTCAATATTGAAGTATCTAGTATTAAATATCGATGTGTAGTTGAAGCTCGATTCATATACCTGTTATTTTCGGGCTAATTTAAATTCCTGATCCAATCTTATTTTATTCATTTATCAGTTTGTGATTGCTTAGAAGTAATAAATATGCAATATCTTCTCAATATTAATAGCTATTGTCGTCTTTGTCTTAGAGAAAAAGCTTCATTAAAATTATTTGAGTCTGATCATTCCAAATCAGTAGCTATTAAACTCTTCAAGTGTTTTAATTTTGATGTTAGTTATCATTACTTGGAAGTGATATTCACTGCCAATATATTATGAAAACTGCACTTTTTAATATTTATATTTTGTTTTCATTTCAGGTCCAAAAAAATGAATCTTTATCACAGAAGATATGTTCACAGTGTAAGGTACAATTAGATAGTGCTTATGAATTTAAGGAAAAGTTGATCGCAACAGAAAACCTTTTGAAAAATGCAATTAAACAAACTGTAAACTCTGTTAAAGACCTGTTTATTACCAGAAATGATGCAGTGCAGAAAGATCTCAAAACAGCAGATTGTGATAGAAACACTTGTGATTCAGTTAATAAGAGTAGAGAAAGTATAGTACTTAATGATTCAACCACAGAGGGAAGTGATAATACATGTTCAGTGTGTTTCAAAAGGTTTAAAACTTTATATCAGCTGAAAAGGCATAAAGTTATACATTCTAGAAGTAACAATTATGCTTGTAAAGAATGTGGGAAATTGTTTTACCAAAAGTGTACCTTAGAAGTTCATCAGAGAGTACACAGTGGTGAGAAACCGTATTTATGTAATACCTGTGGTAAATCTTTTAGACAATCTTCAGCACTTAAAAGGCATATTTCATGTCATTTAGATGAACGACCCTATAAATGTAAAGTATGTAATAAATCGTTCAAACTGCAAGAAGTGCTTGCTTCCCATTTGAGAACACATGAAGAAAATAATTTTATTTGTTCTGCTTGTGGTAAATATTATACAAACCCCTCTTCACTATATAAACACTTGAAGATACACACTAGAGATAAAAGGCATACTTGTACTCATTGTCATAAGCAATTTACTAGATCTGATTTACTTAATGAGCACATTAAAACACATACTGGTGAAAGGCCTTTTATATGTGATGTTTGCGGTTCTTGTTTTAGTAGTAAGTCAACACTGAGGGTACATGTGATGATACATACAAATGAGAAACCATTTCAGTGTCAATATTGTAGTAAATTATTTAGACAAATTGGTTCACTAAATCGACATATAAAGAGTCATACTGGATAGATAAAATCAAACTTCCTTGAAACAATCATAATTCTCCCTTGAACTATGATTTAAAAGAACATTTATCATAACATATTAACTTAAGTTCAAGTTATTATTGTTTTACTAATGTTTTGTTCATGTTCTTAAGCTTTACACTGATAAACATTAATATTTTGATAGGTGAACATTTTTAATAACAATTATGTGGTGTTTGGGTAAAGCTATTTAAGTAAATTTTGACAATGGATTTCAGTTATGTGTTATTTGATTTAATGAACTTTTATCTTTAAGGTATAAGTTCTAAATATGAACTGTGCAGCTCACAGTACTGTAAACAGTATACGTGAACTTTTTCTGAATGTTAATTTTTTTCTGTTAGATAAAGTATAATAAACTGAAGAAATTACAACTTAAATCCGTTGTTTCAAAAAATAAATTTATACACCTTTACCCAAAGATAACAGAATAGTTATATATTTAACTAGAGAATTGTAGATAAATTTTATTGAAATATGTTTCTATGTTTTCATATTTAAAAATATGGAGTGTCTATCACCATAATTGTGTGCCTTATCCCACTGCTGTATGCAAAGCTGTTTTAGGTGAATGACTTTTTGTAAATATGAATGAGAATATAAATAAAGAAGTTATTAAAACAAATTATAAAATATAACAGAAATAATAAAATGACTTCATAAATTTTTTATTTATGTTTAACCTTTTCGATGTAATAATATGATAATAGTATAATAAGTTAAGCCATTCTAATATTTCTGTAATGTGAGAACTATAGTCTGTTAAGTAATAATTCTATTTGTTATATTATTCTAGTTTCTGATTGTATACCTTCTGATAATATAAAGAATTTCTACTACAGACTGGATTTGAGTCCACATCTTTATGTTATGCCGGGGTATTGAAATTTAGGTAAAAAATCCAGATTGTTATTTCGAAGTGTCAATTCTTAGAGTTTTTTCACCCTATTTTTAAAGAAATGTTTATGAATGAAACTATTTTTTTTTATATTAAGTTATAATATTTTTGTAAAATATTGTAATGCTATGTAAACACTAATATTGTTTTTTTTTTAAATGGTAGTTGGATAATATTCTACAAGATACTATGTAACCTTAGAAAAGTCACTGATATTACCAATGTATTCATTTAAAATAAACTTTTAAACCAAAAACCTTTGGTTGGTGATACTTGTAATACATTAAAAGATATTGTTAACTCATCATCATTATCTTTCTTCTTCGTCTACCGCCAAAGCAGTGTATGGAGACCATTCACAGTGTCCTGTCACCCAGCTGTCCCTGTCCTGTACCAGGCCATTTTATCTATTCCAATCCATCCTCTTTTCACAAATGCTTCCTTTATCCTGTCTTCCCACTCCAGTCTTGGTCTTCCTCTCCCTATCTTGCCCTCTAGTTTGCATTGGATGTACCTGGAGCGGCTTGGCTCAATACATAATAGGATATTGTTAATTGGTGATACAATATTTGAATGTTGAGTATGCAGTAGATACTCCCAACTAGGTGAACAAGACAGAAGGGATACAATTTTCCTGAGTTTTAATGAGTTCTGGTAACTGAAGATGTGGAATATCAATTTTTTGGGATTCATCTTATATTTTAATCAATAAATGCTGGCATTTTGCCAATTATCATTATTTTGATGATAATAACTGACCCCAAGTTTCCCATAATGGATTTTGTTGGAGCTATAAAGGGAATAATTTAGAACTAATTTGTTTTTGTGAATGTCTTAAAAAATTTTAGCTGTGTACATTATTGAATTAAATTTCTTTATCATTTACTTCAAAAATACATTACAGTAATTTTGAAGTAATATATGTGAGAGGGTTAACAGTTTGTAGAGTGACGATGGTCGTGAGTTCAAAACCGGCCGTGGCAGATATCTTAATAAATTTGTTAACAGCCACAGATGGGATCTACAGACCTCCTGGGGCCCACCCAGCCTTTATATAGTATGTACCCTTAATGGAGAGAAAACCTGGCATGGTCTCAGGGAATTCACCTCTCTGCTCAACTATAGTCCTAGATACAGTCTCTAGCATATACTGAAACTAACACCCTTCATGGGTTGAAGTAATAGTAGTAAATTTAAATTATTTATAAAAATGATTCAATACACTTACAAAACCACCAATGAAATACATACTGCTATGGACAACAAAAAACTAACAGTGATTATGCTTCTTTATTTTTCTAAAGCTTTTGATTCCTTGGACCATTCTATCCTTTTCAGCAAACTCAAATCACTGTCCTTTTCTAACAGTTCTATCCGATGGTTCCAATCCTTACTCTCTGATAGATCTCAAGCAGTTTCCATACCTAATCATCCCCTTTCCTCAGGCGTGGCACAGGGCTCAAGTATCTCTCCTCTTCTCTTCAACTGCTATATCAATGATCTTCCTAAATCTGTTCACCACTGTTCCCAACATCTATATGCTGACGACTTCCAAATATATCTGTCCTTTCCTCCTTCCGAGCTATTTATTGCGTTCGCTAGTATTCAGGAAGACCTAGATAGGATCTGTGCCTGGGCAAAGCTGAACAAACTGGAATTGAACGCAATGAAAACTCAGGCCATTGTTTTAGGTTCCAATTCCCTCCTTACATCCATCCACACCCTCCCAACATTAATCCTAAACGATCATCTCCTCTGTGAAAAACCTAGGCATCACCATCGACCAAAACCTTTCTTGGAAATCCCACATGGCCCAGATATCCCGACGGTCAATTAGTTCCCTGAAGTTGTTCCATCGTTCTCGTCATCTCCTTACACAATCTTCCCGTAAGCTTCTCGGATCTTCTCCCACTTTGACTGTTGTAGCTAGGGATATGGAGGCCTCTCTAAAATGCTTGAAGACAGACTTAAGAGAATAATGAAGTGCTCTCTAAGATTTGTGCTAGGTACTCGCGCGTCTCCCACCTCTATGATGAGTTAAAGTGGCTCTTCCCTCCCTTCCGAAGACAATATTTCCTCTGTTCATTCTTATACCAATCCATTTACTCTCAACACCCTTCATATATCTACAGTCTCCTCCAATTCAAATCCTCAGTTCAACACCATAAAACAAGATCCCACCTTTCTGATCTCTATCTACGTTCACACAGAACTAAAGCATTCAAACGTTCCTTTCTCGCCCGCTCCACCACAGTGTGGAACTCAATACCTCCCAATATCCGTCATAGTTCTTCACTATCATCATTTAAATCCTTGCTTTTTCAACAAATCCTAGGTTCCCAAAAGGATGCTCTCTAAGCAGGTTAGTCATTTGCTTAGAATGTAATGTATAGAATAACTCATTGTGTTATTTAGTTCTTTTAATTTTGCTTTTTGAGAAGCTTTACATCATGTAAAGAAATTATCGCATGCTAGCTCATGCATTTAACAAAAGCTATGGACTTATCTATTCTCTTTAATTGCTCAATATCTTGTCAAGATCTGTACTATTTATTTACTTACTATTATTTTTGTTTAAATATTTATTTTTAAATTGTTTTCTGTCACTTTTTACATGCTTTATGATTTGTAACATTTAGCCTTCTGGCCAGATAAATATTATGTTTTTTTTCCTGTTCATATCTGTTATTCTAAAGGGGCTTAGTCCCAGAATAAAGTTACTTTTCTGTTCTATTCTATTCTATTCTTATAAAATTAATAGTTACAAAAATATTGAAGGAATTATATTGAATAATTAATGGTTGACTAAGCAATAATGGGGATAAGACGTTTTATGATGCAACAAATTGAGCACAAATTAAACCAAATAAATAATATTTTTTCATTAAAATTTGCTTGTAACATTAGGTT
Source organism: Troilus luridus (assembly GCA_964056705.1). NCBI lineage: Eukaryota > Metazoa > Arthropoda > Insecta > Hemiptera > Pentatomidae > Troilus > Troilus luridus. Next base: position 37,383,091 of record OZ057412.1, read on the forward strand.
TATTGTGATACCCTGTCATTAGTGTAATAATTTTGGAGACCATCCCCAAGAAATAGAAGATATAATAAGAGATCAAAATTCTAAAGGAATCATTTTCAGTCGAGGTCTGGCCATGACTTTAATTACGTTTAATAATGATTAAATTTTAACTTCAGACTAGTGAAAGTCAAACAACAATAATACCAAATTAAAGCATTATTAGTAATTTCACTAATTAACACAAATAAAAATTTTAGAGTTGAATAAAAAGAAGTTCAGAATTCTGCTAGATATTGCTACTGTCGCAGGTAATGCACCCTATTTTGGAGTAGTTCTAAAAAATAATAATAGTAACAATGAAATAAATAAAGCTTGTACTCATTTGCCACTACAAAGTACAAAAATATCAGATGCAGTAGAAAATCAATACCATTTTGTCAATTTCTTTACCATACCATTTTATTAATTAATAATTTACCTTGCTTTAAAAGGACTGGAATGAAAGGGGGGGGGGGAGGAAAGTTTCATTTTTACCAAAAAAAACATATAGTATTGTTTTTAAAATAATTGGGGGATGCTGGACATTTTTTTTCTTTTTCCCTTTGTTATGTACAATTTTGTTCTGTGAAAATATATTTACTTTTGTATCAAATGTTTAAGTGTTTTCCAATAATATTATGGAGTTGGGGGTGCCAGATTCAAGGTCACTTACATCCTGCATCATCCTTTTTACTGTAAACTGTTTACTCTATAAATAGTCTGTTTATTTATCATCAAATTATTCAGTCTGTTACTTTTTTAAACTACTAATTTTTTCTTTATGTTTCATATCCTGTGATCATAGTGATTTCTTCAAAATGGTGAAGTTGTAAGATTTTTTGTAAATAACAGTTTATTAAGAAAGAATACAATTTATGATTAGAAAATCTGTACAAATCAGAATTCATCATAGCAAGCGGGGTACTTATTATAATTAAGTACATATTAATAATTGTTTTTATTGTAAACAATAAATGTTAGTTTCGTCTACCGTGGCCTAGGATGACGACTATATTCATGAACAAGTTGCATATAATTAAAATTAAATGTAAGCTACTGCTTATCTAGAAACAAAATAATTTATTAATTAAGGTACCTATGAGTTGCCTCAGTCTTATTAAGAGTGTATAAGTTACATTTTATGATGTTATCATTGGCCACACATTTAGTGTCAGGGAAACATTTCATAGCTTGTAAGTCCTGCAAATTTGGTCTAGTAGTGAACCAGTCTCCTTGTTGATTTAGCGGAATATCCTTTGGGTGATTTTGTCGGAGTATTGGTGAATGATAGTGTAGTGGTAGTATATCTAGTGATCTGGGAGATATGATTCACTAAACGTTCAAGTCATAAAGCTGGACCAATTGTGGTAGGTTGCAGAGTGTGGAGCATATGGGTGAAGACGAGTTGCCAGGGATTCTTACCAGAGCCCCTTTTAGGATTGAGAAGACCCATCCTAAGATCAGTTGAGGGATTGTGTCAGACACTTGGAACATGAACATGATTAGATTGAGCAACATGATTATAGAAGTTGCTGGTAATAAACATATAAATAAACTATAATTTGACAACTACAAAGTAATGACAAAGGAATTTTATTTATTCTCACAATGCCACTAATTTCTGCGTTGAGATAGCTTCCACAGATGTCCAATACGAATCAAATGGAAGTTTAATCCTCCAACTGCTGCCTGATGAGATAGTTTCAATACATTATAAACTCCTTTTCTTTCTTATTTTGTTCAGAGAATTCAGATGAACTACTTTCCCTTACACCAGCCTCATTTTTAAGGGAAATTGATCATGGAGGAGTTGAAGAAATTAATACATTGTGCCATTACATCTCCAGTGTCGAATCAGATACAGACAGGAGTTCATTCGACAGTTAAAACATTGTTTCTATTGAGAGTATTTGGGACAACTTGTTAAACAGAGTTAAGACTGAGTGATTCTCCACTTGAGACTAGAGATGTTATGCTTGTTAGTGATGTGGAGCAGAAGATAAATGGCCCATTGGATTTGTAATTAAAACCCACCCTGGAAAAGATGAGCATGTTAGATACGGTTCAGTAAAAACAAAGGTCTGCTGTTAAGAAAGGTACAAAGATTGTATCGCCTTGAAATGACTGCTGAAGAACTACCAGCAGATAATGCATGTGAAGCTAGGTCTAATGAACAGAACTAAAATGTATAAGAAGGAGTAGAACCAAAACCGCAAGTGAAGAGGACCAGAGGCAAAAGACTCGTTGTACCCCCAAAATTGTTAGACCTATAAAAGTGAGTGTCATCTTATAGTGTACCACTCAAAAGGTGGGAAAATGTTGGAAAAGTGAGATTTGGTTGGCATTTTTAAACAAAGGAAGCTAACAAGCCAGGGAGTTTTGTGGGAATCACAGAAGTGTGTGTTGGGAATCACAGAAGTGAATGTGTTGTGCCAGGGATAAAACAAGCTAAGTAAATTGTGTGTGATAGTGCTTATTAGTATCTGGGATCATTCTACTGTAAAAATACACCTGCATTTATTTTATTGTGGTTAGTTTTTGTTATAAAGATATTTTCCATGTAATTATACCTTATAAAAGATATTTTGTGCATGCTTTTTCTTTTATAAAGTTGTGGAGGTTTCCTTCTGTATCATTAGAGATAAATCTCTTTGTTTGGATGTGAACTTTAACACAAATGATATATGACTTGATGTACCTACATACATATATATATATATATATTAATAGACCTGATTATTATTTGGTAGCTAATGTTATACATTCATAAATTAATAAATACATCTATGACAAAATTATACTTTTTTATTTGATACAAATATTAATTGATACCATGAAAATATTTTGTAGGTTCAAAGGAGTTGCTGATCACTAAAGGGACCCACTTAACCTTGATAATTTGAAGCCCCTAGTTCAATAATTATCATAATCATTAGTAAGTATGTATCTGAATAAATGTTTTGTAATCATCATTACCTTTCATAAGACTCTCCTTCTACTTATTTTACCAACAATCATAATAAACCATTTTCAGGTCTATGAAATAAATTAGTTTATCAAAATTTTTCAGTACATCTATTATGACTAAATTCTCTATTTCTTACTTCCTTTCAAACATATTGCTTTAGACTCCACATTATAGTTCGGTTATAACAATAGACTTTACTTGTTTGATATTTCATAATAGTTAATATTATTTAAACTTTTGTTTATCTTCACATTTAATGAGGAATGTATTTAAATAAATGGCACCAATGATTCTGCTTCTGTCAGATATGTTTTATATAGTTTACTTGATCATTTTTGAATACAAATATTAAATTCAAAGCCTATTTCATAACAGCTGTTGATCAGAAGATCTAACTCCATCTTAATTGTTTTATTTAGTGCTACTTTACTTTCTCTAACCTCATTCATCATTTTTTATTTTAATTTTCAACACACTCAATGGTTTTAGATAGGTTCTTTCACCAGCTTAGTGTAAAAATTTTAAAATAAGCATGATATAATGCAGATTACATGACTACGTTAGTTAGTCTAAAGTTGTAATTTTAGAGTGCAGTACTTTTTCTAATAAATTTAATTGGGTTGCCAATCACTTCATTTTTTCTTAATACAAAATATATATTACCAGCTCAATAGGAGATATTGATTTATTTTTTAAATTGCCCCAAAACGAGTTTTATTGAAACTTTAGCAGCAAATTTTTCATGATATTATCGGCAGCACTGCTATGAAGCATCTATAAAGATATTTGAGTAAGCACTTCCTACCCTTTCTCATCCCCTGGATGCTACCCTGGGGATTTGGCTATCTCTCTTACCCTGTGACAACGGGCCTAAGCAAACTTTTCTCACTTGTTAGCAGGTACAAATAAAGTACAGAAGGACTTTATTTAAATTCAAAGATGAAAACACATAATTTTAATCATCACATGATATGATTAAAATATAAATAATATTTTCGTAATATTACCTACAAGTAACAGAGAAATGCTTATGACAAAATATCATAGTAGAGATGCAGTTGTGCCGCCTCAGTATTGTGTAGTGTGAAGACAGCCTTTTTTATATGAACATTAACTTTCATTATTGTAATAAGTTAATGTTTATAGATTTTTTAATCTGCATACCTAGAGAAAATATGTTTTTTTTAAATGGATAATAAGCAGGGAAACTTTTTCTAGTGATTGTATATAAAGTGGTATTGTATGAGACTTGGTCCCTGACCCACAAATCAGAACGCTCACTCAACTCCTGGGAGTGGAAGATATTAAGAAGAATGGGAGGAGAAGAAAATGGAATTTGAAGAAGAAAGTATGAGGAGCTAATGGGACTGTTTGGAGTACCTGACATTGTAGCATTTATAAATAGAGCTCGAATAAGACGGAAGGGACAGGTGGAGAGAATGGCTAAGAAGATGATCTTTGGTAAACCGTAAAGTAGAGGGGGGAAGCGGATCAGATGTCAGGATGATGTGGACGAGAACCTAAAGTGGCCGGGTGTTCAAAGATGGAGAAAAATAGCACACTATTGATGGGTTGGTTGGGTGTGGTTCTTGCATCAGCTAGTGCTATTTTAATAATAATATAAAATGGTTATATAAATACAGTTTAAAATATAAAGTTATTAATGATATTCATGTTTAAAAAACAGTATTCTGTACTGCATATACTTAAAACAGACATAAATGTTTTAATCATGTTAAAGCGATGAACTTTGTCAACTAAAAAACAAGTTTTTATTTGAATGCCTTTTTTAAAAGTCTGTCTTTAAGAAATATCATTCAATTATTTCATTTTCATTTTTATAAAATGTAATTTGAATTAAGTAAAGTGTACTTGTAATTCAATGATAATGAATATTATGACTCTTATAAACTGTAAATAAATTGTTTGTGAAATATAATGATTTACAAAAAACTTTTTTTTGTGTCTCATATTTCCCTACTCTAATATTTAAGAGCCTTAAAAAAGAGTTAAGAAGAAATTTCTTAAATAAAAGAATATGAATATAACCAATTTCAAAATAAGATATTCAAAATAAAAATAAAATTTTAATAAATATTATTACAACATTGAAATTGGATATTTATATATTTGAAATAAATTAAAATTTATTCATGTCAATAAATTTAAATTGGACAGTGTCGGTGGTCTAACCGTGCTATTGGAGTGGTGATGATGATATTGTTTATTTAAGTCCTGAGCTTTTGCAGCAATATGTGGTACGACATTTCGTATTGTATTATTTATATAATGTACACAGTTAATAATTTGATCATATCATTTATTTTTACTAAACTTCTTTACCTTGACCATTGCCTTCAATTTATTTGTATTGCAATATATATATAAATACTAGTGGACCCGACCAACGTCCTGTTCAAATGTTTTAAATTCGAAAATTATAAAATATTTTAAGTAGATCATAATTATTTAGGTCGTTTTGATGAAAATCACTGTAAAAAAAATCATAATCTATCGCCATCACATGTACAGTTATCACAACTTGGCCTATCAATTACTTGTGATTATCTATATACTATAAACTTAAATGTGTTAAATATATACTTAAAACTGTTTTAATTAATTGCAAAAAAGAAAATCTTAAATCATTTTTATGACAGGTATATTTTTTTTAATAAAGAAAAATAAATAAATTAATTAAAAAGACATCATCGATTGGATTGAATTGTGAGTCCAAACCATTCTCGAACCGACTTGAAGACTCAAAAATTTCATCAAAATTAGTCCAACCGGTTAGTAGTTCAGTAATATACACATGAACAGAAGAATTGTTGATATACATATATCAATATACATATAATGTGTGTGTGTATGCTTATTATTTGTTTGTAGTTATTTTCATAACTTATTTCTTTCTTTACTATGTAGTATAGTACGAATTTTTTCTTATAGCGGTAAAAATGCAAATTAAGTGTGGCAGCTTGTAAAAAAAGTGGTGGCTATTTGGAATTAAACCCTTCTTATTGTTGAAAGGAATTGTTTGTATAGTTTTATTTAAAACAGAAAAAACCCGTTTTTATCCAGAAGTGATAGTATTAAAAAAAATATGAAGTTGGAATATGAAAATGTTTTTAGTGAATGCATAACCATTCAGTATAGTGTGCTTTCACAGACTGAACTGTTAAATGTATCCTAAAAAGTTTGAAGAAAACATTCTTTCAATGGCAATATAAGCTGTATTGTTTATATTAAAATTATTACATCCTGTTGGTTTATATTTTTAGTTTTTATCACTTAGTTTAATTTTTATTCCCTTTCATGCAGGAAATTAATTATGGTATCACAAAAAGTTTAAGAGACCGAATTTCAACAGTCAATATTAATTTAACACTGTTTTGTTATTTTACAGGATTTTTGGAAGGTATTTCCTAGAGGAATCGTTCATAAAGTATATGGATTAAGTTTTTTGAAAAGGGCTCTACAACATAATAGTTGAAGGACACACAATTTTACAGTCATGGTGTTATCTGGAGAAGTCATCGACAGCATAATCCGTTACAATGTTAATTCCAAAGATTTTGATTTTGTGTCATGTGAAGACTGCAATTTAGGTGATGTTCCTATTGGGTTTTTTAGTTCTCAAGAAAAAAAATGCATCAAGTACAAAACTCTCCAAAGTGAAGGTGAAATGCACATATTTATTAAACAGTTGCCCCATAAAGAATTACAAAAAGCGATGACCGTTCAATTAGGATGTTTTCAAAGAGAGTCATTAGTTTATAGTAACATCTTGGCCGAATTCCATGAATATGAGCTTCCGACCCCAAAATGTTTCCTGACAGACCCTAAAGGCCTCGTTGTGTTGGAAGACCTCAGTTATAAAGGTTACCGTAACAAACACTTATATGAACCTTTGAATATTAAAGAGTGTCATAAAGTATTAGATTCACTGTCGAAGTTCCATGCGGCCTCCTTCATCATAGAAAATAAGAAAGGTCATAAACTGAATGCACTATATCCTCAACTTGAGGAAGAAATATTATTGAATCCGCATGAAAATCATTATGGCAAGAGAAGTTGTTTAGTATCTGTTAAGGCATTAAAAGCCATTTCTGAAAGGTATTTTTCCCATTATCCCAAAGAAGTTATAAGTGCAGCTTTTTCCTATACGGAACACGTCTTCGAGAACTTACATAGTTCTAAGAGTAATGCTAATGCTCTATCACATATGGATTTATGGTTAAACAATATTATGTTTAAATATGACGCCAGTGGAGAGCTACAAGATACAAGGTTAGTTGATTTGCAATGTGTCACTTATAAACCACCGGCTTTTGATGTTCAATTTTTTTTACATACATGTACAACAAAAGAATTCAGAACCAATTTTTACCATCACCTGCTGATATACTACTTTGATTCTCTGTCAAAACAACTGTTACAATCAGGTATAAATCCTGACGGAATTATGACAAGGAATGATTTTGATAATTCAGTTGAAGAAACACTTCCATTCGTTTTGGCTGTAACACCAATGTGCCTCAAATTCATTTTGATGCCCTCTGAAACTGTCAAAGATGCTCTCGAAAGCGATGAAAAATATAACAAATATGCTTTTGAAGACAGAACATCATATGTCCTTCGAGCGATTTCAGAAAATGACCATTACAGATTAAGAATTTTTGACTGTTTAACAGAGCTGTTTGATTATTTTAAACTATGGTATCGGATAAAATGATTTTTCTTCTTATTTTATTTATTTCTCTATTGAAATTTCAGATTTCTATACTTATAAATTTATAAACTTTGCAGTGATATAAATTATATTACAGTATTATAAAATGTGCTTAAATATATGTATACAATTTTGAAACAGAAATGTTTAAAAAAAAAAGGCTTGTTTTATTTCATTTTTATTAAATAAATAATAATATAAAAGATATTATACTAGATAAATAAATGATAATATGAAATCAAAATGAAATGTGCTAAGCTAGTCAAAATGTACAATGCTTATTAATATATTATTGTCAAAACATTTTTTTTTATATTGATTTCTTTTTACACAGTAAAACAAAAAAAAAAGGTTTTATTTTTCATTTTAGTATTCCCAGTGAGCCAATTGTCTGGTTGAAATTAATGGTATTACTTAATGAATAATATGATTAGGTTTAAAGTTGGCTGTACCCATGCTGATTTATCATGCTTAGCCATATTTACCACTAATTATGTTTAATTAATTAAATTAAATAAGTGATTATTTTCAATTGTAATAATTATTACTTCAGATCAGATAAATCAATTTCAGTTCTTTTACATTTTTTAGAACTAGTTAAAACTTAATGATTTGTTTTGGTAAGATCTAGAAATAGTCTCTAGGCACAAACAAAATTCTACAAGGTTAAAATATTTTAAATTTATTTTTTATGTCGAGCACTTCAACAATAATGATTTACATAGTTATAGACAGTTAAAAAAAACATTATGAAACAATAATTAGCATAGATGGTCCGATTTGATTAGCAAAAAAAGTTGAGAATGAGATAAAAACGTTTTAATTTTTTTTTCCAAGTTTCTGAAAATAGATATTTATATCGAAATATATTAAATAAATCTTAATCTTTATACAATAGAAATATACAATCACTACAATGACATAATGATTGTAGGAATTTAACCTGGCATTTTGTGTACCAAAAAATCCAATAGTTAGTGAACTTACAATATTGTATAGTGATACCTTCCCAATTTTGAGTATAGATATTCATTCCATGAGTATTTATATTTGTATCCATTAATATATATTTGATCTACGTTATTCACTCCAGTAAATAAGATAGTCTAAGCATTTACAGGGTTGAATATGAATATAATATATATTGAATATGAATATTGACCCGATCTGAATTGGTAGAAGCCTTTGGGAAACTCATGGACGCTGCTTGAGCCATGGGGTTGGCCATAAACGAGATGGAAACAAAATATATGCACACCGGGGCTGGTGGCGATGATCCACTGATATTAGGCCCTTACACATTCCAAAGGGTGGACTAGTTTACGTATTTGGGATCCTTAGTGACACCAATAAACGATGTCTCTGCTGAGATAAGAAAAAGGCTAGTGGCGGCAAATAGGGCAAATTTTGCCTTACTGAAAACTCTTTGCAGCAGATCCCTTACCGGAGGCACTAAACTGGTCAAATATGTTGAAGTAATTCCTCTTTTGTATATAATGTATATTGTTTATTAAGTAATATATTATAGACAGACAACACTGTAAAGTGACAGTTGAGATCATGTTAGTATGTGTACTGAAAGATCCAGGTTTTGGGGACACAACAGCCATGCTGTTGAGTCAGTTAGCGTAGATTCCTGGTTAGGACTGGACCATGGTTGGCGTGTGAAGTGTTTGTCTGTCTACATATGTTTATATAGTGTTTATATCCAATAAACCTGTGCTCGTATCGTACTAACTTGTACTGTTGTTTCCATGCACTTTATCACCTTTTTATTCTCAATGTTAAAAATATACAAGTCTCTTATACGCCCTGTTCTTACCTTTGCTTCCCAAACCTGGACTATCTCAAGAAATAATAAATATAGTATTTTAATTTTCGAAAGAAAAACATTACGGTGTATAGTTGGCCCAGTGAGAGATGGAGATGAATGGAATATTAGGAAGAACAGGGAGCTTTTATGACCTTTACGGAGATGTGGACATTGTAAAGTTTATAAAACTGGGGAGGCTCAGTTGGGTTGGCCATGTCGCAAGGATGGAAGTGGAAGAAATTCCTAGAAAAGTAGTAGACACCGTCCTTCATAGTACACGACGGACTGGTAGGTCAAGGCTTCGATAGGCTGATGGAGTGGCAGCGGACGCACGGAGCCTGCTACGGGTCAGAAGCTGGAGAGCGGCGGCTCATTGAGGAGGCCAGGACCCAGCCAGGGTTGTAGCGCCACGGGGTTGTAGATAGATAGAATATGAATATTCGCTCTTGACCTTCAAATCCTTAGTGACTCATTTCTTTTTCTGTTGACATCAAATTACACTTTAGGATAGTATGGTATTTCACAAAAAAAATAAATACACTTTCATAGATTTGAAAAATCGGATTATTTTTATTTTATTTTTACAATTGGACGTTTATTGAAGAAATTATGGAATGGAAGTTATGTAACAAATATTCAATATTGATTTTTTTTTATATGGATTAAGTTATTATGTGCTTATCTCCGTTTTGTAACATCAATGAACCAAGACTCTTGAATAACTGATGATTTCTCAAGGGACATGATAAATAATACATCAGGTTATTAAAAATACCTAAAATCTTAGATCGTGTCCATACCGTAGAGAAAATGCATAATTTATTGAGGTATTTATTTATCACACTTAGTAATTTTTAAATACCGAATTAAAGTATACATTTGACCGAAGAAAGACCAGTAGGTAAAAAAGTTAATATAAAGCTCGTTTTTTAAAATAAAATTAAAAGTTTCAATGTGGTTTAAATTTCTTGAACTTGTTTGAAAGTCAAATTGAAGCGATGATTTCCGGAACAATGTATGCGACATTTACACGATTTTATGAAAACAATCTGCTCCATTCTTCTTATTTGTTTTGATTGCTTACCTCTCGACCCTCTGACAGCTCTACAAAATACGTAAAATTTTATTACGTTAAAATGTAAAACTTTTGATGTCATGAATAACACTTTCTGCATCTAATGGGAACTCTTGGAAAAGATTGTGAGAAAGTAAAAAATCCAGGCCTACAACAAAATTTACAACAGGCTAGATCAATTATTAGGCTATGCAGATTATCTAGATATTGTCGCTCGCTCATTCGAAGCACTGAAGACAGCAATCTTATCACTGATGGAGGCGGTAGGAGAGATGGGTCTAAGTACCGATGAAGAAAAAACTAAATATATGATAACAGGTCAACATGTAATACAGGAGTTTGTAGAAGTAGGCCCTTACAAGTTTCAGAAGGTTGATAGATCTTAGAAGTGTTGTTACCTCTTCTAACAATGTGCCTCAGGAAATAAAAAAGAGAACCATCAACGCTAATAGATGTTATTTTATTATGCTGAGGAAGCATCTAAGGAGCTCACTACTAACACGGAAAACATAAGTCATGCTGTATCAGTCCCTGATTTGGCCAGTCCTGACATACGTCTCTGAAACATGAACTTTATCTAAGGCCGAAGAAAAAGAGTTAGCTGTTATCGGAAGAATCCTGCTTCGCAGAATTTTATGATCTATGAATGTGAGTGTTCAATGGAGAAGGCGAACCAACCGAGAAGTCTACGAGATATTGGGGGAGCCCAAACATCATCACTTGGGTGAAAATTAATAGATTAAGGTGGGCGATTAATGATTAGGAGGGATAGGCAAGAATAATGATATATTAGGATAAATGGATAGATTAATGAGTGAGGAGGATCCCGAGAAGCTACTGGAGGGAAAGTTGGACCGTGCCAGAGGAAGAGGAAGTTAATAAATATACATTTCGTATATTTGATAACGTATTATATTAAAAATACAATGTAAATTTAATTTTCATAATTGTAGATAAATTCATTCATTCTCGAAATTTGTTTATTACATTTTACAGGGAAAAAATCATTCATGCTTGGTTATATTCTAACCATCTTAGAACACAACACAAACTAAATAGCTAAAAATGAGTGATCATATCCCAAATTTTCTATTTGGGTGAGGTGCCTGAAACGTAGTACAAAAATCTAAAATGGGCTTAACCCTTTAATTTTGTAGGGTCTTTCAATACTTTCTAATTGTTTATTTTAGGGTTTAATGAAGGGTTAAAAAAATTATACTCCTCGACGTTTGCAATGGCATAAGAGAAAGTCAATGAAGAAAAAAATTTTAAAGATATTTGTATTGACCCGTGATATTCTTGGTCCCCTGATTCTTTTTTAAAAATATTTCTGACTCGTGATAATGTTTCATGAAGTAGTTACAGAATATAGAAGTACAATAGTCAGTTGAAGTAACTTGATAGGATTTCAAACAAATTTGGTATCAAATCAACGATTTTATCTTACTAATATTCTTTAAAATTAAACTTTCATATGTGTTATGATAAGTTGATTTTTTTTTTTATGATTGGGAAGGGGAAAGGTTTTTCTCGACGTTCGGCTAAGGTTGTTTGAGACCATAAACTCAATTTTATGAAGTTGGGATTGTTACAGGATTCTTTCACCATAATGGTTAAAAAGTTTGCTATTCCATACATCATCTTGACTAAATCAAGTAATAAATATTAGATTTCTGAAAAAGTGTTGATGGTTCCTGTTGCTGACTTCTTAACAGAGTTTAAAAATACTTCAATGGCTTTAGCGTTTAATTCTTTACCTTGTCGTTGTAATCTGTTTGATTTAATAAGAAGTCAAAGAAGAAAAAATTATAAAAATATTTGGATTGACCCATGATATTCTTGGCCCCTTGATTTAAAAAAAAAAAAAAATTTCTGACTCGTGATAATGTTCCATGAAGTTGTTACAAAATATAGAAGTACAATAATCAATTGAAGTAAAATCGAGTGACTTTTTAATTAAACGGCAAGTTGAAAACAAGGTATCAGATTCTAATTCGCAACACCTGTTCATCTCAATTCGTTGTTGCTGGTATTATAGAAATGTTTTTGCTAGCATGACTATAAAACCTGCGCTTTGTAATACGTTGTTTTTATAACTCTTCATTAAACATTAAAATGAAGTAATGATATATGGTACATAGATAACCTGACGAACCCTCGAGAGTACCATCAACGATTTTTTATGTTTTCTTATTATAGAGAAACTCCGGTTGGTCAAATTTTGTTTTGTGATTAATCGAAAAAAATATTCGTTTATTTAGACTTTCTGACTATTTCTAAATGGCTGGATTGAATGTTTTTTAGGCGCTCCAAAAGTTTTATTTGGATAACTGATTTTGAAATTTACTGCTCTTCAAATTCTATTCGGATATAGCTTCCTTAGCCCTTCCCACCTAGACCCGGTGACCATTATTATGATCATTATGATTATAAGATAATCATTTAGGTATATATTCTTCTGTCGACAAGCCAACCATTTATTAAATTGATTGCATACATCCAAGGTAATGAAGGAAAGATCTGTTGAATTGTGTATTAGTGTTGTCTTATCAGGAGGAAATGAACGTACCTCAGTAATAAATAGAGCGAAAAGTTTGCACTTTTTCAGTTTATGGCCATTTTAACTATGAAGAACCAATTTTATAAGGGTCGTTATCTGATGATGTGCAGATTTCAATTCCTAAATTCTTAATAATAAAACTTCATAATTTCGAGCTGCAAAAATTCACAACTACTTCGTTGCGTTGTACCTTCACTTATTACGTAGTAGCTACGCAGGAAAACCTTTAATTGTGGTTTAAAAAAAGATGAATTAGGGAAGGAAAAAGATGTTGACGAGGAAGTGAAATGTTCAAGATTTTTATTATTTTAAATTACTTTAATTCTTTTAAGCATGAAACAGTGCATGAAAGCAGAAGCCTTTAGCATTTTCTATCGAAAAATAAGAATCTAGCGAAACAGTTATTTACTTTTACTCAACTGTTTTTCATCTTTACTTCGAAATATTATTTGAAACCTTTTTTTCTTGAAGAAATATTTACCGAAATCTACTCATTACCCATAACTACATGGCAATGCTCACGATAACTTGTATTTTCGTAAAATATAAAAAATTAAACAAATAATCTGTTAAAACTTGTTGTAACTCATAGAGAAGCGAAAACCTGCGGAGCATATACCCAGACCGAATCGGTCAGTGAATTGAAACAAACAATAAATTGTAGATCGAATACGAATTTTTAGAGTATCGGTTATGATGAGGGAGTGAATCGCCAAATCTGTTTCTAAGTGCAAAACTTGAGAACGGCTCGAATAATTAGGGATTTTTTTCCCCACTATTTTTGTTAAGGCCCTATGTAGGTTCTTATGTAGAGAAAAATCATTTAAAAATGACGAGGGAAATAATAAAAACAACACTTTTCTTTTCCCATACAAACAACTCTGTTCCCAGCTGTATATCTATATAATTAAAAATGAATCGCCAAATGTGTGTGTTGCTAAGCGCAAAACTCGAAAACGGCTCGGGCAATTCGGCTAATTTTTCCTCTTATTTTTGTTAAGGCCTTAAGTAGGTTCTTATGTAGAGAAAAATCATTTAAAAATGACGAGGGAAATAATAAAAACAACACATTTCTTTTCCCATACAAACCACTCTGTTCCCAGCTGTATATCTATATAATTAAAAATGAATCGCCAAATGTGTGTGTTGCTAAGCGCAAAACTCGAAAACGGCTCGGGCAATTCGGCTAATTTTTCCTCTTATTTTTGTTAAGGCCTTAAGTAGGTTCTTATGTAGAGAAAAATCATTTAAAAATGACGAGGGAAATAATAAAAACAACACTTTTCTTTTCCCATACAAACCACTCTGTTCCCAGCTGTATATCTATATAATTAAAAATGAATCGCCAAATGTGTGTGTTGCTAAGCGCAAAACTCGAAAACGGCTAGGGCAATTCGGCTAATTTTTCCTCTTATTTTTGTTAAGGTCTTAAGTAGGTTCTTATGTAGAGAAAAATCAATTAAAAATGAGGAGAGGAATAATAATATAAATAGTATGTATTGTAACCGTAATTGGAACTTTCTTTAAAGAGAATTTATCAACTTAGCGAACAACATGATACTCTGGGAACCGAGAATCAAACGGATAGAGTCCCGCTTCGGGACTGTTGTTGCATCTTACTTCACCTTCTTGAGGTGGTTGTTTTCCGTAAATGTTATTATAGCAGTAGTCTTGGCAGTTTTTTAGCAGGTCCAGGGGTGAGTCTGTATAATATGTTACTTATGCTATATTTTTACAACGATGCCAACTCATGTACATGTTGTATTTTTATCCTAGATATTCTTCGGTCACAAAGAATCTAGCGGAGAAAGGAAAATAATACCTGTAGCAGAGCGACCGAAAGCGATGAATTTTTTGACACCCAATTGGAGTTTTTCGGATTGGATATATTCCGCTCGCGGTCAGAATTTATGATATAAGCAGTAGGATCTAGTACCTACTGGGCTCACCCAGCTATTATAAAGTGAGTACCCAAATTAAGGGGGGAAATCTGGTGGTTGAGCGTGATCTAGGACAAATGGTGATTTGTTCGACGATTGAACGGTTGTGCAAGGGAGGTGTCCCTTGCACAAACGTTTCCCAAGAAACAGTACAGCCTCTACCATGTAATGAGGCGCAGACCCTTCATGGGGTGTAGTAGTACAGGTTTTTTTATAAGATAAACAACTAGTGGAAAAATCAGAAACTCCCAGATCTTGCTCACCATAGGAAGAAAGCAAATAGTTTTAAAATTAATATAGTTTCTTAATATTAAGGTACCATCCCATTAAAATTTATCGAAACATTTCAATTAACAGTTTCCGATCCATAAAAACACCAAAATATAATCAAATGATTATTCCCGTCTCAATTGTGGGTAAGCTTCATCCCGCTTGCATAATTTTAAACTTATCTTAATTGTAATATTTAATAAGAACATTTTAATTGGCGATTTTCAGTTGGAAATTACTATCTACACATTTCAACGTAATATGGCTCCTAACATCTTTCGTGTACGCAGTGATTAAAGTTGTTGGACGGTCTGAGGAAAGCAGTCAAAAAGAGGCGAAGAGCTGGTGGCAACAAAACGAAGTGAATGTAGTGATAACACTCATTGGAACTCTTCACCCAATCATTTTCGATGGAATTGTTATCTTGAAAAGTACCATCCCAGAAAAACACTCAGACTCCAGCTTGCGAGGTAAGTAAAGTAAGAAGGCTCAAGGGTTCAAAATACCAAGAGTAAACATGTGGTGTAATCGCAACTTCTTGAATTTGGAATATGTTTATAATTTTTCCATATACGTTTGTTGCCATACTAAAATTTTGAGTCATAAGGAGAAAATGTTTTATCAATTTTTTACAGAATTGTAGTATTAAACCTGCTAAATCTATACTCATTCATTTTCGCTACTTTTTCAGTGATTCACGGAAAAGTAAGTACCTGTTTTCCTTTCGTATATAATGTACCATAATTTATTATGACTCAGACAGATTAAAATGTTTTTGTTTTAGTCAACGAAACATAGCGAGCTCAAAAAGAATTTGGCTAAAATAATTACCAACATTACGGAAACAAAAGCTAGTAACATAGCAGCCAAGTCCAGTTCAACCACGGAGTCACTTGTTGTTGCTGCATTGATTTTAGCAAATGCAACTACACCTTCTATTTTTATTTAGATTTGAATATTAATTATACTATGTTTTCAGAAGACGCTCTTACATCAACAACTGGTGGAACATTATTATATACCGATTATTCGTGAAATAAAACTAGTCCGGAATATTTAGGGTTAAATGAAACTAGTTCCACGACATATAATTTAGATTTCAACACAGAATACGAAGAGGCAAAGTTTACAGGTAAGTACGAACAAATACTGTATGAAGATGCTAATACATCGTCTAACACATTAAAACATAACGAATATTCAGCATCGCCAATAGTTGATGTAGCTCAAGAAAAAAGTTCTAAACCAACCACCTTATCTACACTTGTTCCGACAACGTTAACTAAAAAAAATGTATCTCCCCGAACAACAAAATCGATCCCATGGGAGGACAACATTATAAGTACAACAAGGCAGGAAGCGATGCATACATTTCCTCAAAAAACCACTTCCAGTAAGTACATAATGTTTATCCACAAGCTTTTTGAAATGTGGATACATTTCTGTACACGCAGGATATAAATTAGAAACTCGAAAAACACTGGTCTTATTGTCTTCTTCTCTATTTCAAAATGATCACAATTAGTATTTAAGACGTTCAGGATTATAAGCGGATAAATCCAAATTTCATAAATTAACTTTTTCACAAACCTTTACCTAGCAATGGATTGTGCTCCCGAAACTTCAGGCTCAGAACCGGACTAAAATCATGAGAGATAAGATGGAAAAGTGTCGTGTTAGAATAAATTTCTTGAATGAACCTGCGATCCTTCAGATCCTGATTACCTCACATGGATTAAGTTATGTCTGACCAACTTATCTTCTGCGATCACAGAATTATTCCTGTTACAAAACATACTGTCTCAATTATACTGTTACGGTCAGAGCGGGAAATAGGACCGGCTGAGAGGATTAGGCAAACAATGGGATTAAGCGAAAGGGATTATAGAATGGCGTAGAACCTTCGGGATCGGTCTACGTGGTCCTCGTCCTTCCGAGAATTGTCCCACCCCGACCTACCTTGTCTATATAAAAAAGGCCAGCTGTTCGGCCGGCCCTAGTCAGTAATAAGTCAGTCAGTAATAAGCCAGTGAGTAGCAGTCGTTAACTAGTGGCAGTGTGTGTGAGTTAGTTAGTATTAGTATCAGTCTGTAATAAGTGCTTAGTGAGCAACAGTGACAATTAGTGGCCGTGTAATAAGTGTAATAAACTGTGTGGCAGTTTGTCATATTTGGAGAGTCTTACGGTCGGTGGACTTTAGTTAGCGAACTGTAAGTGTTAATTTGTAATTGTAAACTATAGTGTAATATTATTGTATTTGTACAAATTTATATATAAATAGTTTAGTTATTTAGTATTACCAATATCTTATATTGTTTGTATATTATTTTAGAAATAGATAACATTTAGTAGAATATTGTTATTGTAAATTGATATTAGTTTAATAATTTAACTGTTTTAAATAATCTCATTGTATTCTTTCTAATTTGTTAATAAATATTAGATTCTTGAATTAAGTAATAGTTTAGTCCATTTTACACCCAGTAGCCCGTAACAATACTTTTATTTTATTTCAAATTCCATACATGGGACAATGCAAATAGATTCACCCAAAAAAGATTTATCGTTGTAAATAAAATATTTAGACAAAAAAAGTAAAAAAGAATTCCACAATCTTTGTCGGGAAACGATGTTTGGGCAAGAATTAGTGAAGCTAACAGTCATGGATTTAGTATTACTTTCAGATAGTGCTAACATTTATTTATTAATATAATTAAATATTAGAAATATGACTGAATTAATTTTAACCCCTTTTTAGCTTATGACGGTCCTCGGTATACTAACGGAATACTTCTTTAGAGCACCATTCGTGCGTTGCATGAACAGCTGTTGGTGTTGGGATTTAGAAAAGAATGTTCCACAATATGCAGATTTCAAGATGGCGGAAAACATCCTCCATTTAGTGAATAAACAAGGCATGGTATGGATGGGTATGCTCTTCTCTACAGGGTTGCCACACATAAATCTTCTAAAGCTAATAGTTATGATGTACATGAGATCGTGGGCTGTGCTAACCTGCAACATACCACATGAACTTGTGTTTAGGTATGAAATAAGACTTGTGTTGTTCTTAATTGTATCTAAAAAAACATAATGTATCACTAGCATCTAGTTATACGGTATTTCGTCTAATATCTCGCACCAGTTTGACAAAGGACTATTGTAATGATAAGAAAATTTTCTAAGGCGCAATAGTCCTTGCAGGACCTAGGGTTGGTATGATCACTGTCTTGTATAGAGTAATTTTTGCTTACTTGGATCCAGGGCTCTATACAGGGACAATTATATCCTTATTCCCTGTAACATCTATTTTGTATGCACATCTACCCTAATTTTCTTATCATTTGTGGTGATAACTCCAATAACAGAACACACAAATTCGTAACTTTGGTGAATATGCTTCGACAAAGACGGCAATATGCTTCGAACAAAACTGGATTTTATACAACCAAATTTTGTTCTTATGTTCTCATTTAATTAATGCATTATATGAATTCAAAGGAGACCATTTTATTTATTAAATTAACTACACTAAAGTAGTAACAACCACATATTTTATTAGCTTGATTTACTTGGTTATTTATGACTAGTGGTGTTACCCTTGTCTGCCTTACGGCGGACCAAAATAAATATTCATGAATTTTTAATATTTATTTTCATTTTTTTATTACTTTATTTTTTAGGTATGGTGCCTGGGACTGACTTCGGACCAGTACTTAGGCCAGAATCTAAGAAAAGAATATCCTCTTTGGTTGAATCTGGTGTTAAATAAGGTGCTGGAGTTTTCCTTGACGGTCCTGGGCTTGTGGTTCCTGGTTTTGAAAAAGGAAACTTTACTGTCAACAAAAAGTTTAAGATGACTTGTGTAATACAGAAATACACCCAAAAGGTAGTGAAGGGAATCATAAAGAAAAGAACATGGGCTACAAAATTTATACTTCTCTACTGAAATTGTAAATGAATAGAAGATGAAGGAAAGAAATAATAATATTTTTGCATATGTAGTTTTTTCGTTTAAATTTTTCTTTTTTGTATTGTTATATAAAATTCATTCAATCATCATAGAAGGTACTACAGCTAATATTCGTAGCAAGGTTTCTTATCTTAAGTTAATTGTATTTATTTTAATTATATTAAAATATTATTTACTACTAATGTTATTTTTATCTAGACTCTCCATACACACAGTATATATTCATCAGTATAATTTTGGTTTTAATTTATTTTTTATAATTATTTATAGTTATAAATATAGCTAGACAACTTCACAAATTGTATTTAATACACAACATCTCAATTACCAAGTTAGTCGATACAAACGATAACATGTAAGAAATGGAACCAGAATTCTTAAGAATTTAACAAGAATCCTTCAGGTTAAATTAATAATAAATAATTCTCAGAGTTATCCAAACATTATTTTGAATTCTATGCGAAATTTATGGACAAGGATGACGAAATATATCCCACAAAGTCATCAGAAAATTGCACCAATGGTGAGCGTTCTTTTAGAAAGCACCTTGACAGTTAAACGTTATCGATTCTCTAGTTTTAATAATTTAATTCATAATCACTCTAGTATCAAAGCTTAGAGACGGAGCTAAGGTTACAGTTTCTCCTACGCGTTGCAACTTCTGATCCAGTGAGAAGGACAACAAAAGTCAAATTCAAATTATATCACTGAAAGAATGAGGATTGCATGGAACAGAATAAGAAGTTGCTATTTTTTTCTGTATTAATGACATTTAAAACTCCCCAAGGAGGAAAACAACAATTATGATTTTATGAAGGTAAAACTATAATTCAATTTATTAGGACAATAAATCTTTAATTAAAATAACAACGGTTTTTTTAGTCGATAAATGGATAATGGCAACAATTTATACTTTTCTGAACGAAAGGTTTTATATTGCGATTTAAGTATTATTTAAATTATTATAGTATTTTAATAATGATTATAATAAAATACATATAATCTGGACGAGACGGTAAGACGTACAAGTGACAATCCGATATTTTAAATAAAAATTAACACACAAATAAAAAAGAACTAGTGAACACAAAAATGTTTATATCCAAACCAATATTATTTCTCATATGTATGTCCCTCGAGTATTAAGAATTTTGAAAACAAAAAAAAATGATTCATTGCTACAATCAGCTCTGTCATTGGGAAAACAAAACCACTTATAACCCTTGCCTTCTCTTTCCCTCAAATAAAATCTACAATCTAAGTAGGTTGTATTACTAGTTCTTATCCTTCTGACTTACTAGCACTAAAGTAGTGAAAAACAACGATGTTTAATGAATACATCAGTCAGGTTTTGCAAACAAAACTAATATATAATGGCATAGTTGTAATTAAAAAAACATTATCTAGACCTTCCGACCTAAATTTCTTTTCGAAATTTGAAAAAAAATTCTAGATAGGAGATCCTATTAAAAGCTAATTATGTGAATCAAATTTTGTCAGTCACATTAGGTCGTATCTCCAAATTTCGTTGCTTGAAATTATTTCTCAAAATTCTTCGTTTTTACTTCTTCATTTTGCTTGCATTGCAGGAGTAATATTGTTCAACAAATTAGTTACTGTTATTTAGGAAGTTCAGTTATAAGAGAGAAATTAAGCATTTGTGTCAAGGATGAAAAACCATTTAAAACACATATTTCGATAACGGATTGATGTAAGAATGTGAAGTGACAGAGAATTACTTTTTTGATAGGTTATAAAGGATAACTCCTTTAATTACTGATAGAGTGTTCATACTAAACAGTAGTTTTTCGAGTTTTTGCGAAGTTTTTTAAATAAATTTACTGGAAAATTCATGTTGTTATTTGAAGAATAATTAAATTTTTGAAATGGAAATTGGGTCAGAGAGAATAAAGGTATGAAGTTATTTTAACCATTTTGGCTCTACAATTTAATTTAGTGTTTTCGATTGTTGCACATCTTTTGTAAAGCTCTGTGTAACCATTTTGGTACACAGGAAAGAGGAGATAATGCAAAGCTTTTAGAACCAAATAATTAAATTTAAAGGTGTTCTTAACGGTCCTGTGTACAGAATGAGGAGTGAACTATGTTGAGAGAATTATTTTATTTATATTCATTCATAATAATAATAATAATATCTGGCGCAACAACTCGTCACCGAGTCTGGGCCGCCTCCAGCATTCTCCGCCAGTCAGCTCTATCCTGCGCAGCATCCCTCCAGTTTCTAGCATTAAGAAGGGTACGTGCATTCTCCGCTACAGCCTCATTCATAAATGTCCAAAAATCAGAACTTTTGGGAATCTAAATTCAGTCATAAGATTTTATAACTTTATTGAAAAAGGGAAAGGTCAACAGAGACATTAAACAAACGTTAACAAATTAGTGGAAAAATTCCAACTAAAAACCTTAAGTCTCTAAACTAAAGCAGGAAATTGAAAATACCTGTCCTTTAATACTTTGGACAGGTTTTTTCCACTATTTTGTTTATAACTTTACGTTCACTCAGCGCATTCTTCTTTTTCACTGCACACAGGGGTGTTATACAGTGATATAATGATACCCTCCTTTCTTAGACTATTCATACCCCCTAATGTGCTCTTAAAATACGTAAGGAATTCTCCGTTCTTTAATGCACGTCATTCGGTCTTGTCCTAGGGAACATCATGCACTCCCTGTTACGCTTATGTATCTCCCTCTTAAAAACTAATATCCGCAAACTCCTTTTGTACAGTTTCCCTCCAGTCCTCGACTCTGTTTATTACAACCATTCAAGCCCTCTTGTCCAATACTTTGTCTCTTTAATCCTAATACTCCACGTCCCACAGCTGTTTTTCACTCGTGCGCCCATCTGCTCTTACAGATCACACTCTGCTATAGCTTGTAATAGTGGTTTATGCTACCCACTATGTGCACCTTTACGTTACCTCTTTTCTCTGTCAACCGATTTATTCCGACTACTACTTCTCCCTGCACTACTACTTCTACACTACACGGGCCATCCAGAGTGAGACATAGATCTGGAGTGCTCTCTCTTTATCGTACAACTTTTCTGATCCTCATCGGGTTAATTTAGTTTAATTATTGACAACCAGCAGGACTTAGAGGGGAATGGAGAATTTCTCGGTATAGTCCCTTTTCAACTGAGACTACTATTCCTCTATTCTCGCATCGCCAGTTCCCGCCTTTTCCCAATGGCGTCGTCCTATATCGCCTACCGATCCCTCTGTTCCACTAGGGTCCCTCCAAGTCCATACTATTTTCTTTTTCTCGTGGACTGGTTTCCTGGTAGCACACTCCACGAACGAACAGTCTCCAGGTATTCGCTCCCATCTTCCAGTTTATTTGGGAAATCCTATGGTGGAAAAAACTCCATCTTTACTTATATCTCAATCTTCGTTTCGCGTAGCTTGTGATACGATTGTATCAGGTCAACAGAGCTCCTGCGCATTGCCGTTTGCGTCTGTCTTTCTACATATTTGAAGCATACCCTCCTTCTTCAACCTCTCATTGATCACTTTTGAAGGTAAAGGTATAGCCCACTTCTGTCCTTATCACTCCTTCTGATATAACTAAACTCCAAATCGGCCAGATTATTCATCTTGGAGTTTCCCCTCTAGGAGTTTTGAGGTTGGTAGGTAAAGACAAATCAATAGAATAGTGAGGATAGAAGGGATGGACATGTAACCTCCAGGCCCCGTGATTGGGAGGGGGTGCCCAGTCTTACTGACCAGGTTGTTTTTTGGAGTTTACTCCTTAAGAAACGATTTTCATATTTATCCCGCGGTATGAACATTTTATGAGGAGTAAAATTGATTTTTAACTGAAAGTGGTGCGTTGCGTTCCTTTCTCGATAAGATTGTATTCTTTGTTTTACATAAAAGATAGAAATTAAAAGTAAAATACCGGGACTAATCGGGAAGACATACGTGTGGTATCTATGGTAACAGTGTATTCTATTGCTTTATTTTCGAAGAGTTGAAATGCGAACCTATTAAGGCTTCGGATGCAAAAGACAGCACCGGACGGGAAAAAAATAGAATTACATATAGTGAATCACCTCTTGTGATAACTGTTCCACAAGGTATCACTATAAAAGATATACAAGACAAAGTACTCCAGGTCAATAGATGTATATTCACGGTTGTGAAATACATCCCACGAAAGGATAACCTACCGCACCAGTGCTATGTGTGTCAGCAATTTAGGCACACAAAAAACTACTGCAACCATACCGTAAAATGTGAAGAATTTAGCGGCTCACAAAGCATTTCTGAATGTCCGCGACCAGGCGAACCAAAATGCTAGAATGGCGAGGGAGCGCACATCGTTTCTTATAGGAAATGCCTCCAAAGGAAAAAAAATAGAAGGAATAGTGACTAAAAGACTGGAAAAAAAGAGATCTAAGCAGATAGGTACTAACCATATACCCAAACTAATGACTAACAGCATGGCACTTCGCCCGGGTGTAGAATACGCATATTTTCTACAAGGTACCAAAATGACAACCGAACCACAACCATCAACCAGTCAAACCATGCTCCACCACCATCGGAGCCTCTACAAACTTTCGCCTATATACCTCAACCACCGCAGACGGACCAATCGAATCTCATAATAGCTCTTGTCAATCAGATGGCTCAGCTCATGGCACAATTGACATCCATGATGTGAGAACTTAGAACCACAATTCAAGGATTAACAGGACAAAATTTAACCAAATAAATAAATTCACAATATTAAATCTCAACTGTTAAATTACAGGTAATGATATAAAAATGTTTGATTATTTACGTATTGGAAAGTTAAATAAATATGAATTTGTTTTGATATAAATTGTGATTTTAATATATATATGAGTGTGGGTGACAGTTTTAGTGTTGTAACAAGTAACCGCACACACTATTTGCCCTGAAGATGGGCGACAACGTAGGCCGAAACGTTGGCACGATTAATAAACAATAAGTTTTGCTTGTTTTTGTGTTATCATTATTTGTACCCCCTGACCAATTCAATACATCATTGAATTATCCAGTCAACTATTTTCCACTCAAACATCTATTTTTTTTATATACAAATTTATATTTATAATTTTAATTAAAATAGTTCACATTAATTTAAAATAGTTATTTTAAAATAATTAAAAAAAAGAATACGCAATGATAAGTATCAGCTGAGAACGATTGATTGGCAAGAACACATTTAAAATCCATTAGAAACGGAAAGGGGTAAACTCCAGTCGCGTGTTGTCGGAGCTGACAGACACACTTTTAATCTTCTAAATTTTATTTAACGAAAAAAGGGTTATTAATCAATAATTAATTATGAAAGACGTTCTTGTTTCAACCCTAATCAAAGAATATAAATAGAAATGAAAAATAAAGTAGGAATATGAAGAAATTGACTTTAAGCATTACGAACTGAAATGATTTATTTATGATTAATGATTTAAATTATTTTCATGACAAATTTATATTTGATATTTGTCTTTAATTTGTTATTTTTTACAGATATGAAAAAAGAAAATTGATCACTGGCTGGCTGGGTCAACGAAATATAGGTATGAGATGGCTTTGAGCACAGAAGACTTGCACAACATAATTAAAAGGCACTTAAAATCAGAAGATTTTGAAATTATTTCCTATGGATATTCCAATCTAATTGATAAAGCAATTGGGTTTCTTAGCAACCAGGATAAGAAATGCGTTACATACAAAGCGCAAGGAGAAATTGGAGAACTTTATATTTTTGTTAAAGCACTTCCTCATTCCAATGAACATCGAGACATTACAACACAAATGGGGACTTTCGAAAGAGAATCGTTGGTACTGGATGAAATTTTAGCTAATTTTCAAGATTATCCACTGCCAATTCCCAAATGCTTATTGACAAAATCGGATGGAACAATTGTCTTTAATGATATCTCAATTGAAGGATACCAGAACAGAAATTTGTACCAGACACTTAACCTTATCCACTGTAAGAAAGTACTAAATTCATTGTCCAAAATTCATGGAGCATCATTCATTATGGAGAACAGAGAAGAAATTAAGCTAAATGAAAAGTATCCGATGCTTGAAACTGAAGTTTTATTTAATGCAGACCCCGAGCATCCTGGTTCCAGATGTTTTATGGCAGGAATAAATGCATTAAAAGAGATAACTCTACAATATCTTCCCAATTACCCAACTGAAATAACTGACATGGCTTTTGACTACATGGAACAGGTCCTCGATAAACTTGGTACATCCCAAGTACATACAAATGCCTTATCACATTCTGATCTATGGGGAAATAATATAATGTACCAATATAATAATGGTAATTTGGAAGATGTAATTATTATCGATTTCCAGTTGACAACCTTTAAACCCCCATCATTTGATATTTTATTATTTCTTCATAACTGTACTACACGAGATTTTAGGATATCGTATGGTAAATATTTATCAAAATATTATTTTGATGCTTTATCAAAGCTATTGGAGCAATCAAATATAAATATAGATAATGTAATGCCTTGGGCAGAATTTGAAGAACAGAAAAAAGAATATCTTCCAATTATTTTGGCAATATTACCAATTTATGTCGGATTCACTTTGATGCCATTCCACATAATAAATGAAATAATGAAAAATGATGTAGAGTTTAATAGATATTTCTTGGAGGAAAGAACAGATTATTCTTTGCAAGCAATGAAAGAGTGTGGAGACTATAGGAAAAGAATTATAGAAAGTTTGAAGGAATTGTTTGATTACTTTAAAAAACACAAAATTTAAAATTTTAAGAACAACTAAGACAAGTACTTATTGAAATTAATTTAATATTTTCTTTTTACTATTCTTATCAGTAGTCTTGATTAAGCTACTTTGGAAAGAGAATGTGAAGAAATTATCTATTTAGCTAGTAAACTTGATAATAATTTGTTTATCATAGTAAATATTCAAACTTAATTACCCTAACTAATTAATAATGTCATTTTTTAATAATACTCCCATTTTACATTTTTATCATCTAAAAAATAAATTTTAATGGAACCTTTCAAAGAAAAAAAAATTCATTCTATAATTGCTCTTCTTTTATATTACAGAATGGAAAAAAAAAAGTTTTAATTTTAATGTTGTATGTATTTCCAATTAGTTTCACAAGAATGTGAGACGAACAGTAATTAGACTTGTTATATACCGGAAATATTTTTATATAAAAGAATATATACTCCCTCAACTACAATTAATATTATTTCTTTTTAATAAATGGATTTTATTACATTTAAAGGAGAACCAACAAAAATTATTTAATCAATTTATATTATTTTAAATATATACAGATCAAATGATTGTATAATCAAACTAATAATATACATATTAAGAAACACCAATAAACTGTGCATTTATTTTCACAACTTAATGAATTTCAAAAGACAGTAGAAACCTGATATTTCATGATCCAGTAATTTGTATGAGTTTGCAGGTGAAAAGATAATCTTATATTGATTTGAATGGACCCAACACATTATGACATCCATGGTAATAAATATTTACTTTCCTCTTTCAAGCATATTTGGACAATAGTTAATTAAATTAGTAATTAATTACCATTTTAATTATATCAGCGAAAGTTGACCATAATTTTAATAATTTAACAATTAAATTGTTCAAAATTTATAAATTAGTGATCTATTTGATTAAACAAATATTTTTGAGAATAATTTTAAAACATTAGAAATGAGTATTGCATTCAATTACTTCTAATTTAGGGAAATTGCAATTACTTCTTTCTTTTTTTGGTGTGATTTTATTTTGGACAATGGAAATAAAAGCAAACAAAAGATCCCATCTAAGATCGTGGGCTCTCCCTAGGATTTTTTAAAAGAGAGTAAAAAATCCTTGGTCCATCAGAAGGGACGTAAGATAGGGGTCCCGAGTTAGTGCAGTGTTAGGCACATATTAAAGATCCATCTCCTAACTACACCTGGATAGGCAAAATTTAGGACTCCCACTGTGGCATTGTCAGATTAGCCATAGCAGCATAAAGTGACACTAAATGAACAAACAAACAACAGCATCATATAAACAATGTTAACAGGCAACCATCAATGCTAACAAAATTGTACATGAATTTTGTAGTGCAAACTCATTACTTCATATTAATGCCTAAAGAGCTAAAAGAAATAATTATCCGGATTCTACTGTAATCTAAATTGATCTTGGTACCAATGAATTCATATAGTCCCATCAATCAATCAATACTCGATTAAATCATTAATCAAAAATACTCAAAATAATTTCAATAAAAAAATTACATCGTAGATTAAGAATAAAATACATAAATAATAAAATAATTTCAGATTTGCTTTTCAGAAATTTTTAATTTATAATACTAATTATTTAAGAAGCTGACTTTTACATAAAACAAATTGATTGTTAGACTTTGATTACAATAAAATTAATGGTACATTACAAAGCAATATAGACAGGATTTAGCCTTTAATTTGTTTAATACAGGTCATGTCCACCCCAGTTTATATTATATACGTTGCATTAAAAATGTTAAAATATTTGTAAAAAAACAAAAATACTCGTAAGTTATTAAATATTTTACACCAAATCATTGTTATCTTATCTGCTTATTGCCATAGAAACAAACACTTACAAGGTACTGCATGTTAGCTCCAAGGCTACTCAATTAGCTTGTTTACTTTTTCAACAACTCTAAAGAAATGGAATATTTTCTAGTGAAATTTTAAAGAAAGTAAAAAAAACAAATAATGTCTCTGCTTAATAAAATAATATTAGGTTACAAAAAAAACAACAACAATTATGTTATACTTTGGATATAGAATCAGATTTATATTTTAGTTTGAAATTATGAAAATAAAATTAGATATTTCAAAATGAATATCTATAAAATATGCAATATTCTATAAAAAACAGTTTCACCAAGGATAAAATCATATTAAATTGATAACATGCAATATTCCACATGAAGTGATTACCATTCTGAAAAATGTTGATTTTTTTATAATGATAATGATGATAGATCAGTTTTACTATCTACAAATTGGATAACAATGTACCATATTGAAGTAAGTGGAGTTTGCCATTTCACAATAAAGCAGGACAAAGTAAAACAAGCTAATACTTAATTATTTAAATACTTTCTAATTACTAATACTTAATTAATTAAACAATAATCTGTTATTAACACAAATCCTTGTGTTAGACCTAACTTTGACTTTAAACATTATTGAAAAAGAATCTTATGCCCAATTTATACCCTTATAGATACAATAGTTAGTCAAATCAACATGTATATATGAATAAAATTTAATTTTAAAACTTTTTTTTTACAATAATAAACTTAATTGGTTCAGTTTTGGGGAAAATACAACTCATAGATGAATACACAACTTTTATAAAACCACAAGTTGTATTGTTATTTTTTTTTAACACTATACATATGTGTAATAATCAATAGCATAATACTTTAAAAGTATTATATCTTTTAACATTTAATTAAACCTTCAACAAAAATTTAAGTAAATTTAAAATTTGGTGTGTATGGGTTTAATTTGAATGTATTATTGTATGTTTATTTCCAGTTATAAATAAAAATTATTAAGGGCATCACAGAAGCATATAATATAAATTTCCAAAAAAATGGTAAATAAGAAATTAAAATTGCAACAACTGAATTTAATTGAAATATAATGAAAAAAAAATTGAAAAAAGTAAAACATGCAATGCATACCACTTAATAATTAATATATTTTAATGAAATGTGCCAATGTAAATCTTAAAAATATTCAAAAATATTGTACTTGGGAAAGATTGAAAACATGGAGATATTCTAGTTTGATAATAAAAATCATATTCTTAGAATATATAAAAAACAATTATCAGTCTCTATTTGTACAAAATCTATACAAAAGGCAATGACGTAATGATAATTTTGTAAAATTTAATCTTACAACTACATCTATCAGAGATAAAGTTATGTATTTATTTACATAGTTACATAAAAAACAATATTATAAATTAAACACCTTCAGGAGGAGGTTTTTTCTGAGGAATTCCATAGGTTTTTCTATATTCCTCATATCGTTTAAGATCCTAAAAATAAAATAAAATATTGATAAGAATTATTTTTATTAATATTATTACGATTAGAAAAATAAATAAATCAGAGTGGACCAAAATAATAATGAAAAAGATAAGATAAAAGTAAATAAATTTAAAAAAACAAAACAAGTATATGACTTTATATATTTATTTAAATTAAAATTTAAACTTTGCAAATATATATATATATATATATCACATATAATAAAAAATTAGGTTAAAAAAAAAATCAATTATAGTCTAAACTTAAAAAATTGTCACTAAACAAATCACCACCATCTCATTAATTCAAGGCCTGCAGTAAAAAGAGGAGAGAAGGCATTTGTTTTCAACTTTAAAACAACAAGGATAGATTTATTTGACCACATTATCTTGTCGTCTAAAGATAAGGTACTAATCTTAACAATTTTCTTCAGTTTCATGAAACATGGAAAGTATAATATCTCAAACGGATTTAAAAGAAGTAATCAAGAATAAATTTAAGTGCAGTGATTATGAAGTGGTAGAGTGGACATTTAAAAAAGACTACCAATCTTCAGGATTTTATGGATTACCAAGTAAGGAATATGTAGCTATTAAACTGGAGGGAGAGAAAGTAGTAGGATTACACATGTTCATCAGGCAAAGCCCAACTACAAAAGGCTATCATGGTGAGTTAATGGATAAGTTAGGCGTGTTTTCAAAAGAAGCCACAATACATGATAGATTACTTAAACACATCAATACATATATTGATGGAAAGGCATATCCGGAATGCTACTTGGCAAGAAAAGACAAGTTAATTATTTTAGAAGACCTAACTGTACAGGGTTTTAAAAGCATTGGTATAACAAATACATTTGACCTAGATCAAATTGAATCGACACTCAAAACTTTAAGTAAATTACATGCAGGATCAATAATTTTTGAAGAAAAAACAGGCAGCAAATTAGATGAAAAATATCATGATGCACTAACTGAAACTTATTTCGTGCCTGATATCAATCATCCATGGTTTAATAATGGTTGCACCAGCATGAATGCTATTGAGGCAATAGTGGAAGCATATTTTCCCCACACTCCACCTGAAATTTATGAAAAAGCATACGATATTCTACGTACACTACCTTACCGTGTAATTCCATCACGAAAATATCGAAATGTTCTAATCAATGGCTGTTTAACAGCTGGTAGTGTTGTTTTCAAACAAAATGAAGAAAAAGGAATCACTGAAAGTGTGATGACAAATTTTCAACAAGCTAGGTACAACATGCCCGCATTAGATGTAATGCTAACAATATTCCTTACAACCAACAGTATGCTACGATCAAATAATGTTGAATCACTTTTAGTACTTTATTATAATAACTTTTCGCGAGAGTTGACTGAAAATGGCCTAGAGGCAAAGGCTATCCTGACTTGGGATCAGTTCAATGAAAGTGTTCATGACGCGATACCAACAGCTCAAGCGATGGCTATTATGTATCTCCATCTGCTTCTGATGCCGATAGAGAAAATTTCACATATTATCAAATCGGATAAAGAGTGCCAAGAATTTATTGAAAATGATAGAAGTGAAATAGTTTTGGAAGAAATGAGAAATAATAATACATACAGAAAGAGGATGATACAAGCTATTACTGACTTATTTGAGTCAGTGAAGAGTAACAAAAAGATGATCTATAACTAACCTTGACAGAAACGGATGGCCTCATATTTCCTGCAGCCAGTTTTAGCATATCCGTAGTAACGTGAGGATCACCTTGGTCATTGCTGTTAATAAATTCAGTGAGAGCTATAACAGATGCCTCTTTCACCAAGGCAGCCAAATCTGCTCCAGTGTAACCATCTAAAACCGGGTCCTTTCCGAATTCTTCGAGATCAACACCCTTCATTAGTGGTTTAGTGCCATTCTAAGTGGAAATAATATTAATCAATATGTAGTAATTGGAAACAATTAATCAAGTCACTTATATTTTCAGAAAGTAGCCAGTATAAATTAAAGTATTATTATGTAAAATGCCATTTATAATATTCTTGCCTTCAAATATACATCTTTGTTTTCTTAAACATACAAATTATTTCTTATAACTTAATTACGATTAAAATTTATAAAAATGTTCAGTGATTAAAAGTAACAGTTCAAATTGACATTTTTCATTTGGTATTCATATTAAATTGAACAGTGTAAAAGTGTAAAAAAATAAAGAAGCCAAGAAAAAAATAAAAGCGCCTTAAGAAATACAGAAGTGACTGAAAAGTAGTTTTGAAACATTCAATATTTTAGATATCAATGAGATTTAATTTTTTTTTTTTCATATAATTCAATAATGAAGAAAAAAAAACCTTTTTTCCAGCCAGACAATTTTTGTTGTCTGAAAAAAGAAAAATGTTTTTGGAGTACATTTGTTAATATATTTATATTTATAAAAGAATTTAATTGATCTAGTATTACAGAGATCAAAGTTTGGTTTTAGTGTAATGCATATTTGTACATTTGACCATGGAAGAAGGTTGACTTCCAGGGTTCTATATAAAATTAATTTTAGATTTGTTTGACCTCAAGCTATCTATACTTATTGTTATTGGTTATTTTTTGACAAATTGTTTAATTGTTGTATTTTAGTGAACTTTTATAAATTTTGCAGTGATGAATTGACTTGTGAATTTTTAAAGGGTGTTGTGAAGAACAAAAATTGAAAATGACAAATAAATTGTCGAAACGTCTTTTTAACCCTTTGTTAATTTTTTAACAAAAATTGTCTGACTGGAAAAAAGGTTTTTTTTTCTTCATTATTGAATTATATGAATCGAAAAGTTAGTCCAGTATATAAGAAAGATCTTATAAAGATAATGATTTTTTTTTTTTTTTTTAAAAGACCAATAATCACCATTAAATAGATTTTTCAAAATAAATATGTACAATTATTATATAAATCCAAATTTTAATGTTTTTAAGCACACAAATTTCATTGTTCCATCAGGACAAGTTGACAGTTAATGAGAAAACAAAATTGAATGCACATGTTCACAAAACTCATTAATCATTTATTCAAAATGTGGAAGAAAATGGTCCGGGTAGAGGTCAAAAATTTCTGTTAGAGGAGGAGAAATGTTTATTAATTAGCCAACGTTTCGATCTACTTTGCAGGTCTTCTTCAGAGATGTCACTGGGGGGGAGGGAGGGGGCGGGGTGCCCGATAAGGTCCGTCACACTGTCTGTGAGTAATCAGCTCTGAAAAAGACCTGCAAAGTAGGTCGAAACGTTGGCTAATTAATAAACATTTCTCCACCTCTAACAGAAATTTATTGACCTCTACCCGGACCATTTTCTTCCACATATATAATCAAGGTCAACTATTATCATTCAAGATTTATTCAAAATATTTTAAAGAATTAATAACCAACTGACTACCATATGGTTTGGCCTAACAATCCAGAAAAAATCTAGTTCAGGGGCTCAAACTCAGGCTTGCAAGTCAATT
Organism: Troilus luridus; assembly: GCA_964056705.1. NCBI lineage: Eukaryota > Metazoa > Arthropoda > Insecta > Hemiptera > Pentatomidae > Troilus > Troilus luridus. The sequence goes on from OZ057412.1 coordinate 37,416,043, forward strand.
CATAGATTATGGTTTTGTTCTTTCAACTACTGTGATAACTATGTTGACTATGACCTACATAATTGAATGAATAAGAAAGGGTAATATTATCTTGCCGTCTCTCAGATGCCTGATTATGTTAGACAGCAAATTGTTGTCTGACTATTCATTCCATTACATTATAAAAATATCTCTTTCGTGTTAAGGTAAAGGGATATAAGTAATTACGATTATCTCTCTAATGGTTTATGTTCTATTTTGTGTAATGAACTTAAAGTTTGAGAAGAATACTTTAAGTCACTGAAACAGAGCTCACACAGTTATAAATAGTGATCCATTGACCATACTTCTTTCTATTTCTCAAATGTTAAAAGTTGAAGTTGCTATTGCAAAAGAATGAAATGTACCCTCTTCACCCAAACAAAACAAATTTGTGTGAATAATGAAAATAATAAAAATCATTTTAACATTCAGCCAAGATTGATCTGGTTTTCTTCAAACCCAATTTTAGTATAAATATTAATTTGATCGATCAAGCAACCCAACAATAGAATTGAAGAAACTGGAATTATTGCATTACTTATTAGAAACTACAAAATGAGAAAAATCATAGAAATATCTTTACTCAATATTAATAGGACATTATAAACAAATACTGCTTATAGAAAAAGTTACCTTAGTAAGAGCCCTTAAAATATCAATTCGATCTTCAGCAGAAGGTAAGCCTACATACAAAATTTTATCAAGCCTTCCTGGTCTCAAAACTGCTTGATCAACCATATCAGGCCGATTGGTAGCAGCCATGAGGAAAACTCCCTTTCTACCTTCAATGCCATCCATTTCTGTAAGTACTTGATTAACAACTCTTGTATTATGACCCTATAAAAATTGATAATTTTAAACAATGATAAATTAAATATACTTAATAAAAATAAAATATTATAAAAAATAACCTCTGAAGAAGCTGAGCGTCTTGGACACAGTGCATCTATTTCATCGAAGAAAATGACACAAGGTTGAGAGTTCCTGGCTCTTTGGAAGCACTGTCTAACAGCTCTTTCACTTTCACCAACATACTACCAATACACATAAAAATAAAATAAAAATATACAAATTTAAAAACAACAACATTTACTCATTAAGTACAACTAATACTGAATCTTAAATTACCATGTTCAACAATTCAGGTCCTTTGACTGAAATAAAATTTATGTTTGCTTCATTAGCGACTGCTTTGGCAAGCAAAGTTTTACCACAACCAGGTGGACCACAAAGCAGTATTCCAGAAGGAGCTGTAATGCCTAATTTCTCAAATTCGGTAACATATTTTACAGGCATCTAAAAAATATTATAGATTCAGGAATAAATAAATAAAAAAATTGTAAAAAATAAAACAAATTCAGCATTCCAATTAATCTTTCCTTATGCGTCTTTTACTCAGTGACTGGATGCTAATTCCCTTGAGTCTTTTGACTACCATTTATTTTATTGTTACAGTGTTCTCCAGCCATTCTGTAAAGACTTCCAGTATTCTTGAAAGGATTTTAAAGCCAGAGGCAGATGATGATGGCTTCTTATACATTTTATGGACTTGTATGCTACTTCCTTTAAAAACATGAACCCTAATATAAAAAATATTTTAATTGCAGCAGAGAACTAATCCTTAAAGTATCTCTATTGGTCTTTTTAGAAACCTTTGATGGCTAACAAGAGGTTGGCAATTTAACAGGACTATTTGTAATCAACAGTTTTTCAAGGGTAATCTCATAGCACTTAGGTCAGAATGGTTTGAGTTTGATTCCCATTTCTTATCTAAATAATATGTGTTTTATATAATAACACTACCACCATTGCGCCATTGCGACATCGAGAATGGCTTGGAAAATTACATGAAGGATGCAGTATTTGGCTGAGCTAACTGTTTTGCAGGTTGACCCAACATCCTGCCAGAAGGAAAAAACACAAACCAAAAAGAATAGAATACCATTAGGCTTAAATAAAATGTTGTTAACTTACAATAAACTCACCATTATTGACTTCTGAAGCTCATTGCGAACATCTTTTAGAGAGCCAATATCGTCCCAAGTGACATCTGGAACAGTAGCAAACCCTTCCCTCTTGGCAGATGGTTGCACTGATTTAAATGCTTTAGTAAAGTCATCCATCTCAATATATAGATTATTGAGCTGTTTCTGAGTCAGAAGTGATCCGCTATATTTCAATAAACAGCTAAAATCTTCCTCTTTTTCAGTTTTCTTGTTTACCGGGATTATAGCAACATTGTCATCATTGACAATCATTGGGGTAACAATTTCACAGTTCCCATCCAAAGTAGAAGTTGACTCTGTGGATACAGTATTCTCGCCATTTTTCGGGTGCTGAGTAGAAAGAATAATTTCTTTTTCCTGGATCAAGACCCTACAAATAATAAAAAATTCTGACTAAAATTGTTATTGAAAAGGGTATATAAAGAAGTTAGTAAATCTAATAGGAGTATGCATGACCGAAACATTGCATAAAGTGAGAATCAATAATTATTTGAATATTGAATATTTAAAAAAGTGAATTAAAATGTCACCAACCTGTTTACAGCAGCGATTGCAGCTTCTGACATCAGTGCTTTTAGGTCTGCACCGACAAAGCCTGGAGAAGCTGCAGCAAGTACATCTAAATTGATATCTGGACTTAATTTTATTCCAGAGGTAAGAACTTGAAGGATTTGCTTCCGTGCAGCTCTATCAGGTATACCCAAACACACTTCTCTATCAAATCTTCCAGCTCTCCTGAGAGCTGGGTCCAGAGCATCTGGTCGATTTGTGGCACCAATAATTACTACTTTTTTTCCGGCTTCAACTTCACTAAGTCCTACAAGTATAATATTAAAGAAATCAACAAATTCTTACTCAACAAAATTAAATTTATCCATCAAATCCAAATAAGAATGACAAATATTTTTTTTTTTTAATAGGGATCACATTTATCCTTGAAAAACTTGATGTTGATATATAATGAGATAAAATGAGTTATGATATATAAATAGAATTTTAAAATTTGAAAATACAAAGAAATTCTTTTATAGAAGAAATCAAAGAATTTGAAATCGTTTATATGACAATGAGTATATAAACAGTTGACAACATCCCTAGTGAATTAATTAAAGCAGGAGTTTCTATTGCTCACTTTTTAGTAAAAAAGAAAAAATGCCCTATGAATGGAAAGGATCTATAATTATTTAGATCCAAAAAAAGGGGCTGATTGGTATGATTGTGGGATCTCACTTAAACTGGAAAGCTATAAAATATTCTTGCAACTCATAATGGAATATACTTTTTTTACTTGATAGGCGTTCTGACAAGGGTTGTCCCAACTGGTCAGACCAGAGCTCCATGCCTCCCGATCAATCCAATCCTCTTCCTGAAGTCCTCGACCAGCCATCTCCTCCTGGACTCCCTACATCAACCTTCTTCTGGGCCATCACTGCCTTATCCTCCCTGCTGGAAACCAATCCAAGACTAGGATTGGCAACCATTTGAACGTCATTCTCTTCACATGACCGAACTGAGGTCTATCTTCACTTAGGAGGGTCCTATAGTGATTCTCCCACTCTTTTCCTTAATGGGAGATAGTAAATTTCCCTTTCTCGCAGTTCTCATCTTTTTCAGCACTCCCGGATTCGATTAAATCCTAAAGTGGGAGCATCTCTCCCATTAGTCATTTTTCGCTTTGTCACCTGTTCTTTTACCTTCCAGTTCAGGGTTCTATATGCTACCCACTCATCGTTTCTGGGGGAAGAAAAATACTTTCCATAGGCCAGCTTCTTTTCCCTTAGAAGTTGGGCTATATTCTTTGCCCACCAATCTCTCCTCCTCTTCACCAAGAGCCTCTTTAGCTGCCAAATGTACATATTCCTTCAGATGCCCATATTTTTCTTTCGCTATTTGCCCACACGAAAGGTTAATCCCCTCATCCAATCTCCATTTATATAGATTATTAACACTCACCTCACCCAGAAGTTGCAACATGTACTTTAGCATGTCCAAAATATGTGTTTTCCGTTTATCTGGGCTATCTCTAGACATCCTCCAGGGGAAGAGAATCTTGGCTCTAAGCCTGTAGTGGTCACTACCACACTCCCATCTTCTGAAAACCCTCACGTCTTCGACCTCAAATGAGCATCATTGCCTTGTAATGCAGAAATCTAACATCAAGGAATGGAATCCCGTCTTGCTCCATGTTCTTTGATGGACTTGTTTATGTAATGGAATATGCCAAAAATTATCAAAGATTACGAAAGTGGTTTTAGAACAAACAGTTCAACAATCAATCAAATATTTTCTTTAATCCAATAAAAAACAACCAGTACCTCTACAACCCATGAAGGGTTTTGGATTAAGTATGTGGTAGAGACTGTAATGTTTCAGGGACAACTATTGTCAGGCAGGTAATCTATTCTAGATCACACTCAACTGTGAGATTTTTACCCCTAGTTTGGGTACCCACTTTTTTGAGGCTGGGTGAGCTCAGGAGGGTCCAGGATCCCAAAGGATCCTTCTCCGGCTGCAGACAGATTGAATAAAATCTGCTAGCAGCTGGCTTTGAACCAAGGACCTTCGGCACGGCAACTCAGCACTCTACCACTGAGCCACTCCCGCTTGATTCCAATACAAGAGAAAAAAATATAATACAATAGGAGAACACAACTAAATATTGATGAACACAACAAAAAAGTAGGGCTTAATGTACATTCAGATAGGAATTTTTTTTAGGTTAGTAGAAGAAAAATTCTAAACAGTGATTTGTAATATTGAGCCTATAGGCTCGCTATGTATTTTAGTTCTATTATAAACACTATTGTTAGATTCGCTATGATTCTTAAATTTGTAATGGAAATCAAATTTGCTGATTTAGGTCTTTAATGAACACCTTTTATCAGTCACTTCAAACAGTTGGCAATAATATAATAATAATAATTCAACTAAAAACCAATAAAGATTACTTACCATCGATGCATGTAAGAAGTTGAGCAACGATTCGCCTTTCCATCTCTCTCCGAGCTACATCTCTTGGAGGAGAAATAGCATCTATTTCATCAATAAAAAGTATGCATGGAGCTCTTGCCACAGCAGAATCAAAAAGATCCCTTATTCTCGATTCTGATTCGCCCGACACTCCTGCAACCAACTCTGGGCCAGAAACTCTGACCAAAGGTACTTTAAGTTCCTGAAAAAGACAAGACAGAGTAATAAAATTAAAATAGTTTTTTTATGAATTAAAAATAAAATAAATAATTCAAAGAATTGAGAAACAGCCATTCAGATTATGATTTTGTAAATTCATAATATTTTAGACAAATTTTAATTAACATTAACTTTAAAATAAAGATATCCTTACACCAGCAACGGCCTGTGCCAACAGTGTTTTTCCGCAACCAGGAGGCCCATGTAAAAGAAACCCCCTGGGAGGAGTTACACCTAGCTCTTCATAAATATCAGCCTCCTTAATGTGAATAACTAATTCACTGATATCCTAAAGTTTACAAATATAAAATTTATTAGTTGATGCAAATACAAGAATTTTAAATAAATAAAATAACAACATCGAAATGAATCATTAATTGAAGTTGGTATACATATTATTTAACTTACTATTTAATTTAAGTACTTCAACTTCATAATAAATGGCTTTATCTTATTTATTGTTATAAAACAAAGAGAATTAAAGTCATACTTACTTGAAGTACTTTAGGAAAGCCTCCAAAACATTCAAAGGTTACAGTGGGTACATGTGCAATGGTTACACCCTTAATCTTAGGTTTTTTGGGATCTGGCGTGAAAGCATCAGCTGGGTGAGGCCTTTTGTTGACTTCAACAGGTGTGACTTTCACATAGGGTAGTTTTGAAAACTGAGCCATAATATGATTTCTTTTCTGAAAATATAAACTATCAATAGCTATATTTAATTTGACATTATAAAAGATAGCAGATAATTTTAACATAATATAATAAATTTCATGTGGTTTAATAATAGTCTCTTTTCTTCCTTGAGTATTATTTTTTTACTCCTTAACACTACTCCCGTGCTCCTCTGTGTCATGGCTCGGTATGCTATGTTTTTCTGGCTAGTTGCATCCTTGCAGTCGTCATCAAACCACGGGGAGCATGACTCCTTTAGAGGTGGCGCCAGGGTCACAGCTGCAGTCTTGTCCAATGCTCTGGAACAGGCCTTCCATTGATCATCCACTGAACCACACCCCATGTTTCTCGATTGTAATGCCTGGTTAAGCTTAACAGAGTACTGGTTCATTAGGGCCGGGTCTTTGAACATCTCCAGGTTGAATCTTTTACCCATATGCCGCCCGCTGTTCAGTATAGGCTTCGAGATCTTGGCTGTAAGGTGTGCGATAGAAAGGTAGTGGACTGAGTCCACATTGGCTCCTCGATACACCCTCGCCTTGAGGAGATTTGACTTGTGTCGCTTCCCGACCAATATGTGGTCGATTTGATTAACCACTGATTGATCCGGAGGGATCCACGTACCTTTATGAATTTCTTTGTTGAGAAAGAGAGTACTGCCTATGACAAGGTCCCTAGACGCTGCTAAACTTACAAGCCGAACCCCGTTATCGTTGCTAGCTCTATGGAGGCTGTGTTTTCCGATAGTAAGGGCGTATATGTCCTCCCTCCTGACTTTGGGATTGAAGTCTCCTGCGATTATCTTCATGTCATATCCTGGACAGGCGTCGAGGGCTCTTTCTAGGAGATAACAAAAGATTTCTTTCTCCTCCTCATCTGCTACTTCCGTTGGGGCATGAATGCTCAAAATGCTGTAGTTATAAAATCGACCGCGCATACGGATCATACATATTCTTGGGCTGATGGGCTTGAATCCAATTACAAGCTGCCTGTATACACCTCTCACCACAAACCCAGTACCAAGCTTGTGTAGCTTATCGTCACAGCTGTAGTAGACAGAGTGTTTACGCTTCTGCAAGATACCACTTCCTGTCCAGCGCACTTCCTGTATGGCAGCAAGGTCAAGCTTATAGTGGTCTATTTGATCTAGGATCAGTTGAAGTGCTCCAGGTCTGTACAAAGATAGTACGTTCCAAAACCCAAAATTAAAAATCCTTTTTAAATATTTTTATTTTGAAGAGAAAAGAGAAAAATATTCAAAAATTAAAGCAATGATTAAAAAATTATAATAAAAATCCTTTTAGGGATGCCGGGTCTATTGCCTTTAAATCTGATCACATCCGAGGCTTTCCTGTGTGGCTTCGAGATAATTTATTTTCGGGAAGCGGGGCTATCAACCCTCTCTGTGTACCCTAGTCTGCTGTAGTGTATGTGTACCGTGTGTATGTGAGTGTACAGTACTGTTCCCCCAACCTGGAGGGCCAGAGGCTGACTGCGGCACAGAGGCCGGGCAATGGGGCTGCCACCTCCCTATGGCGAAAAAGTGGAATAACTAAAATTTCTTAATTTGTCACCTACAACAATTTAATTTCCTCTTTTAAAAAGACACATTTTCATAGCATATAACATTTATAGCCAATGATTATAGATCCAAAAACAAGATTATAAAAATGGATAAATGAAAAAATAATCTTGATAAATAATAAATGATACGAAGATTTCCCGTAATATGAATATTTGCACATGAATATATCAATGCATTTGTCTCCTACATTATAATAGCGTATACTGAATAATCGTTAAGCATTTATTTAAAAAAATTTTTACAGCCTTATCAAGACAATTTACTTATCAGGATTTAAATTTATAGGTAATTATGCAATAGCCAATACAATACTATTCATATCAAATAAGACTTATTTTATTTAAATTCTTCATAGCTCCGTGTTACATTAGTAGTCACATACTCACTCTATTCTGTTTGTTTTTTATCATTACATTGAAGTTATTGTGATGCAATAACTAACTATCCATTTTTATAAAGAAAAGTTCAACATTAAAGAATCGAACACCTTATGTTTTTTATATTTTGAATAACTAATGTTGGCCAAATAAGAAAATGATTCTATCATAATACAAACCATAAACAGTTTATTAAATAAATGTACCCGTTGTTTAAGGTTGGCAGGAGTCTGACTTTTCCCATTACTGTTGGAATTTTTTTCTTCTTCGTCACTGCTAATATTAATCAATTCCTGCGTTTCAGAAGTTCCCCTGCAAAAATTATTCAGATGGAAAATCACATAAAAAAAAAAAACGTTTATATATAAAGTATATCCAAATTATAATAAATTAGTATTAACTTACCCGTTCTGCTTAGTAAATATTTTTTGGAGAGAATTTAAATAAGGAGTGGAAGTATCCTGTATAAAAAAAAAAGAATATAAGCAATATGCAGTGAAAGTATATTTTTTTAAAATATAGAAATACTGACTTAATAAAAAATATATATTTGTTTTGAAGAGAAAAGATTTTACCTGGCGGGGATTCGAACCCGCAATTTTTACGATGTATACAAGAGGAAGAATGTTCATTGAACATTACTTTAATTAGGATCTTGTTGACTTACATCATTATATTATTTATAATTTATTTTAATTTTATTTTTTTATTAATTGAATTTTGAATATAAAAATATTTTTTTCTGGGAACGGGTCCTTTAAGAATAACAGAAGTGAACAAAATTTAATAAAAATATACCTGGCCAAAGGACTACATTATTAGAATAATACAATATTTACATAACATGAAAATATTGGGTCGTAACGGATGAAATGTCAATATTGTTTATTTACAGTTTTCTTTTTATTAGGGATTAGATTATTTGTACACAAACAATTATTTACCATTTGAAAGATCATTTAATCCTTTTTTATAATCTGTCTTACTTTTCCTTTTGAAAGTGAAGCAATGTTTTAAAAATAAATAAGAATAAAATTATGTCTTCCGCGCAAATTCGTATAATTTTTCTCTACGAATTTAAACTGGCCCATAGCGTCACGGGGCATTCCAAAACATTGATTGTTTATGGTGAAGATACAGTGACAAAAAGAACAATTTTCCGTTAGTTTGAAAAATTTCGGTCTGGGGATTATGACCTTACCAACACAGAATGTGGTAGACCGAAGACTAAGTTGGACAACGATAAGTTGAAAGAGCTGGTCGAAGCCTTTCCCAAACCACTCGTGAAGTAGGTTCATTACTTAGAGCAAGTGCCAAGACTGTTTCCAGGCACCTTAACACGTTGAGGGCGCACGTCGTTCTGGAATGACACTAATACATCATTGTGGCGGGCGCGTGTCATCACAGAACGACGGGCGCTCGCTCCCTCCCACCTCTGTTTCTGGAATTTCTGACGTCATTTCTACCTGAATCCCTTTCTTCAACGGCAATGTTTACTCAGTATGCTTTCCCCTTTCTGGGCGTGTAATGCACTCTTGTTTAGGAATTTTAAAACTCGTTCAAATCCCCTTTTAAACATTTCTTTTTAAAGGTAAGTTTTCTGTCTTATTTTTCTAAATATCTTCGAATATCTTAATAGTATATAACTTGTAAATAGTGTAAATAATGGTATATAGTATATAGTATATAAGTAAATTAATATAGTTTAATGTAAATATTTTTTATTTTAATAGTAAGTAATATTAATAAAATTAATATGGTTAAATGTAAATAGTGTTATTAGTACGTAAGTAAATTAATATAGTTAAATATAAATAGTTTGCATTTTGATAGTATGTAAGTAATTTAAAATTTTAGTTGATAAATAAATATTAATGTTTATTGAAATAAAATGTTAAAAAACAAGATTGTTTTTTTTTGTCTCCTAAAACAACCCAAATAAAGTTGAAAATAGTATTTTATTGATCATATCTTAATTTTATAATAAATTTTAATAAAATGTTTACTTGATTGAAACTTATAATCAATATAAATGAATTATATTTCAATTTGATTGATTAATTACTTAATTATTAATTGGTTGATAAAGTATTTATTAATTAATCATTAATTAACTAATTAATTAATTTACGAGATGGAGGGTAATAACAATTTAAACGTGCAGATTACTGCGTCCGCTGTTAACTTATTTCTTGCCGCGGGCGCAAGTCATTCTGGAATGACATTAGTTTTTTAGCGGTAAATATTTTAAAAAATTTTTTTTTATTATTTTTCCCTTATTCTACATTAAAAATAAAGTAAAAATCATAAGTTAGAAAAAAAAATTATTTTGCGCCCGCTGGTAAGTACTAACTATCATGGATCAGCACTGAACGTGTTAAGGAGCTTGGTAAGACAAAAAGGTGGAAATATGGGTACCACATGAATTAACCTAGGCCCAGCAGCTCACCCAATTTTTTTTTCAGGAGCTGAATATAGAGGCCCTTTCTCACCCACCATATTTTCCGGACTTTTCTCCAACTGATTTTTACTTTCTACGTTGTTTGGATAGAAATAAAAAATTTGAAAATGAAAATGCCCTGAAATCGGACTTTGCTTCTTCCTTGACACCTAATTTCTACAGAGCGGGGATAGAAATGCTTGTTTCACGTTGGGAGAATCCTCCACTTTCAATACAAGTGTATTGAAAGTGAAGGATCCTATTTTGATTAATAATTTTATTGCTAATAATTTAAATTTACACCTTCACTTACATTTCATATGTTACAACCCAATAAATATAGACTAAAAGGTATCTTCTGATATAGAATTAAAGAAAGTAATACAAAAAAAAATAGCATATAAATTTACAATAAAAGGAAATACCCTAATAGAAAAATAAATAGGAGCATCTAAAAATATAGAAAATAATATCATTATGTGTGAGAAATATTTACAGTAATTCATCAATTGATTATGTTGAATATAGCTATTAGTTTTATGTATGTATATATATATATATATATATATATATATATATATATATATATAGAGAGAGAGAGAGAGAGAGAGACAACAAATGTTGTTTTTTATTTATATTTATATTCATATTTTTCATACATATATCATATCTATATGTGGGTTGAGGGTGGTGGAGCACTTTATTGTTTTTACTATTTACAAACTCAAAGGGTGTTCCCAGTTTTGGGATTCCTCAAGCATCTACCAGCCCTCGATTAAGTGAAGTTCACCAACTTGGAATGACCAATGCATTGACCAGTCATTGGAATGATGACGCTACTCTGTGTGATACTATCGGGAACTGTGTTATGATTTTTCAGGATCTTAACAACTACTAGGGGATTACGTTCAGAGACGATCTACTAACCCTAAACAGCTATAATTTATGGATCTAGATGAGTTAAGTCTCTATCCTTGAACCCTCTATCCTTGGTGGGAAGGACACTTATGAAATGGCCTAAAAGTGTCAGATTATTGAATCTGCAACTGCGCCATGAAAATCATGGTTTGCAATTATGTGAGGTTGGGTGGCCTACTCCAGGCTGTTTATACTCCTACAATCAAAATATATCTGTAAGATCAAAATGGGCAGCCAAAAATCTTCATGATCCATAGGACCAATCGAATATGTATGTATATATGATTTTCAAATTACATCATTGCATATTGACATTATATAGCAACATACAGGGCTGACTGACAGTAATGGCAAAGAAAGGAGCAGGATCTGCACCAATAGTACCAGAACCATAGTGTAGTGTCCCCCTTTCCCTGGCTAAGGATATAATCAACAAAAGAGCCAAGAGGAAGGTCAAAATGCATTGGAAAGAGCCAAGATAAGGCACTCCAAACTGTTTATAAAGGATCCCAATGATAAACTTTCTGAGAAAATTAAGAAGGAAGCTGCTTGTATGTTGAGAACCGACCTCAAAAGTATGGTAGAAGTCATTACTGGGCACTGCAAACTCAGGAAGCATATGCACTGTCTTGGTTTCGAAGACTCACCCTGGTGCAGATAGTGCAAGGAGGAGGATGAAACCCCTTGGCACGTCCTCTATGAGTGTAATGCACTCTGTCGGAAGAGGGAATTTGACCTTAGCCCTGGAGTACAAGAGGAACTTGAAGAACTGAGATTTAAAGATTACCTGAAATATTTCAGAAGCCTAGACCTATGATAGGAATTTCAGGGCTTGAGCACAATTGGCCTCTTTAGGCATGAGGTGCACGGCTGTAAAAGAGTCAGAAACTAATTATTATTGAGTTTAATTAATAGTAAAAGTTGGGTATCTCATTATTCAATATCTGGCAATGAATAAATTGATTCAACCACCAATAATGGGTCTGTCCAGGCATGAGGTAAATCCATGTAATGTAATGTAAATCCTTGAGGGTAACAAATAAGCCTTAGGCTATAAGTGCAAAGTGGTACATAAGCAAAACGAGACTTCAATAAGGCAGAGACAACATAATAGGTTGAGAACCTTCAATCTGCAAATATTGCATGATGGGAGAGAACGCTCCTCAAGAAAAGCATTTAGGACATTCATTACCTTTTCAACAATTACATCACATAAGTAATAATGTATCATTAGTTGCAATTTATTTGTAACAAATTTCTGATGGCTTGAACACATAAAAGTGTTAAAAGTTATGAAATTCAGAGGTTTCAACTTGGCATTCAGCCTGAAAAAATTCAGGAACCTATACTCGATTAGATGAGGGATTATTAAGAGGTTTGGCTGGTAATGGCAAAAGAATGATATCTGCGTGTTTCCACGACACAGGTAAATGCAAATATTGTATGGCATGTAATGACCTATAAGAAATATGGTAGCTAAATGACTATTGTTTTGGGGCAATTCATTAGCACAATAGTTTATAACTTTTCTTACAGTGACATTGTGAGATTCCAATCCAACTTCGACAGGACCATCTTCTTCATCATTATCATCAATATTGTCAATTTCCACGTCTGACTCGGAATTTTCATCGGAGTCTGAATTATTTTCATCTCTGCTGTCAATTATATTCCTGAAAGCTAATAAGACAAAATAATAAAATGAATATATATTTTAATAAAATATATAACATTGCCTTTTCATTTTGCCATTGTGAACATGATCAGTACATTGAAATATAGTAAAGATATATTAAGCCTATATTAGTATTTTGTAATCAGGAGCACTAGAAAATCTTTCAAGAGCCTGAATGTATTTATAATATTATAGTTAACAATTGAGAAGATAGGTGCCACAAAAAGACACACAAGTTGGTTTGCAGAAAACTTGTAGTTTCTTTAAAAAGAATAAAAGCTAAAAACGAGTTTTCACAAAATAGAGAAACGAGCTTGAATGCCCTTTATGAATCTACCGCTTCGATTACAAATGAACAAATTTGTAGTTCCAATATAATTAGTATCTGTATCTTTTACTGAAATGTATTGTTTTTTAATTTAAATTTTAAATATTAAATATCATTAAAGTAATATTTTTCCAAAACAAAATACATTATGGGGGAAGTATAGTTGACTGTAAACAAATTTAAGATGAAGCAAACTCAGACTAAACTAGGCATTCAGAATGCATTTTGATTTTTTGTCCCAAACAAAATTCATCAATTATATTATTAATAAATTCAATCTGTTAAATTTCAATTAGGACTCTAATGTATTCAGAAATTCAACTGACCCAGCAAGGAAAAATAATTTGAGATTAACTCTCATTAATGCAACTTGGAGTAATTAGAAAACCTGTTACAAGCTACTGTGTTAGTTTTTTTAATACATAGTATAGTTTTACTCAATTTAAGGGAACAAAACATTAGTACATGCAGCGTAATTATTCATAAAACGGAATTTACCATGGTGTCAGTTCAACCACAGGTTGTCGCTTAGCCTTGAATTACAACAAGTTTTAACTGTTCATTCATTTCCTTTTTATTATTCTCCAAAAATACAAATTACCGTGAGCTTTAGTATGAAAAAAGAATTTAATTATTGGAAATGTGTATATTTTGGAAATCGTTACATCAAGAAATGAATGTTTCAACAAATAAACATCATCTATACCTCTAAATGTTTACCGAAGTAAACAGATTTCTCATCATTGCACTCTTCTATCTATACCTAGCTCACGATCATTAGTATTTTTGGAGAATATTCAAAAGGTAATGAATGAACAGTTAAAATTTGTTGTAACTAAACTAAAAGCAACTACCTGCGAAACTGATACCTTCACAACTAAATAACATTTATGAATTCAAAGAAGATAGATAGACATTTAAAACTGCAATAATTTTTTATACCGCATTGTAAAATGTTCAACGGTATTTCTTTATTATAAATATAGGTAAGCCATTCATCATGTATTTCTTCTGACTTCCACCGTGTCATAAAATTCTAAAAGCCTTCAAAAAGCCCAAAAAACAAAACAACATAAAACAGAAGAAGACAGGGAAGAAACAAAAAGAGTGGTGATTCCATATGTCAAGAGAACTACGGAGAAAATAGCGAAAACCTTTATGAAGTACAAAATTAGAATATGTTACACCGCTGATAGAAAAATAAGTCAGAAGACTTATGACTTGGGTCTCAAGATGCCAGGAATGTACAGCAATTCATGTTCCTATGGTGAGGTGTATATTGTACAAACAGGAAGATTAGTATGTACAAGACTGGCAGAAAATATCAGAAGCGTAAAGAAGATGGATAGCAAATCATCAGCATTGGCAGAACATTTTGCTAACACAAACCATGCTATTGAATTTGACAAAATTAGAATAGTTAAAAAGGAAAGTGGCGTGACAGAAAGAAGAATATTGGAGATGATTGAAGTAGTAAAGCACCCTGAAAATTTCAACAGAGAAGATGGTAATAAACTAAGTAAATTATGGCTCCCAAACATACCAGTGGACAAGAAGAACCCAAAAAACTTGAAAGAAAAGACAAACCAAGCAGAAGTCAGCAAGTCGAGGCCCATCCAATCAGAGACCACTCGGTCGGAACCCAGCAATCAGACCATTGGAGGAATAGGTTCCACACATGGAACCAGAAGTTATAAATACCAAATCATCAAAAAAACATTTTCAGTCACAGATTAAGACCTGAGGAAGTTTGCAGTATGGTCAGGGAAACATCAGCTAAGAATTTGATGACACGGTCAAAACCAGCAGAAATAAGAGATGAATGAATTAAAAATATTGTCCGTGCCAATTTAAGAGAGTATTTAATATAGTTAAGCTTCATAAAAACCATTTAAGAGACCACCTCGCTATTTTGTTTTAAAACATATTGGTATTAAATCACATTTCATCCAAGATAATACCAAAATGGCAATATAATCATTGTAGAAATAGAAGTTGGGTTTTTTATTAAGTTCTGTACCGACTTTGTTATTAAGTCCTACCAACACATGACTCTAAAACTGTTGTGAAAAGTTCGAAACATCCCAAATTAAGAAAGTTCAGATTTCGGTTCATTATTTCATCACATCTCCCTTCTTATAACTAATGTTTTAATTTTCATATGTGATCAACATCAGCATATATGTACTGGGCAGTGTTAAAATACCAGGTAAATGTTAAATGTAACTTTGTGATCGGATTCTTGTACTTTTTATTTTTCCCTTGGATCTTAAAGAATTCCTGATAAAACATGAATAATAATCATGAACTACTCAATGGACAGCTAAACCACTATTTTGTTTCTAAGATGGCCATATATCAAAGCATAGTGACCTGATATATATCAGTTTCAGCTAAAATTTAAAAAAAAATGAAGTTATTAACATTATAACTTCTGGCCACACATCATAAATAGAACTTACCCCTTTTAACCATTCCTCTAAAAGCAGTCTTTTGTCTTCTACCATATTCTTTAAATTTTAGCCTAAGGTCTTCAACCATAGAATCAATATCTATTCCTTCCGGATCCTCAAATGTTTCCATATACTACAAAATAATGTTAATCACACAAAAAAGATAGTGAAAATTCTAACAGAATAAGTAATTACTTAATTAATAGAAATAATGTACCTGCTGGACTCTACGAAGCAATAACATATCGCTAACAAAAGTGTGTTTATCCTTATTAATAGGATCTACATTAGAATATATATTCATTTTATTGGAAGTATACGTTATCTAAAAATGTAAAAATTATGCACGGTGTAACGTTTTTAGATCGTTTTTAATCGATTAAAAACAGGAGGGTTAATTGGAAGAATTATTATTTATTCATTATCATCGCTTCACGTTTCATACAAAACAAAAATACAAGGGCGTAACCTGTTAGAATTTAACCTTCTCATAAACAAGAACACAACGCTGGTTCTGTGGAATGGTTTTTTAAAATAATACTTGGCGTAAGAAAAAAAAAAAGTTTAAAATATTAAAAAAAAATACAATCTAAAGGTTAAAATTGTGATATCCAAAAGTACAAGAACTATATTAAATTATAGCAGGACAAAATTAATTTTAATTAGATTGGGACCAGTACATAGTTGCATGGTATTCATTTAAGACCACCTTGCAGAGTAAATATATTCGAGGCAAAATTGTTGGAGGGAGAATTTCGAATAATATTGAGTCGATTTCCCATTTCCAATATTGAATATAAATTTCATTAGGTACAAATATGGGGGGGGGGGCAGAGAGAGGCCATTGTCTCAGCTAGCCTAGATTAGTTTTTTTTAAAAATATTTCTGAATCTGAATCACTCTATAATGTAAAAAAAAAAGTTTTAGTGACGGTGTAATAATTTATTTGCAGTTAAAGTGTGGTAAAATAAAAATGGGTGGTAAAAAATGAATTAGTCAGGAAGAAAGATTTATTTTATTTGTTTACTTTCAATAGACAGAAAATACACAATTTAACAAAATTAGGAGCTCAAGTTATTTGAAAGATTAACAATTGGAGCAGTTTGTTGGCCTCCTGCTAGATGTTCATGCGTTACAAAGTATAAAAACAAATTTCCTGATAAATGATCCATAAAATAGGTTTGAAAAATAAATGTACAATAATTAATCAAAATAAATAATATAAAAATGATTGGCCCTTCAATTTAAACAGCTTCAGGCGAAAAATAAGATTTACAATCACACAGGAGTTGTTTAGAATGTCGGCTCCCCAATGCAATATATTTCAAGTAGCCCTCTTTTTTTCCTGTAAAACCATTAATTCTTCCTCCCAATGTTCTGCTTTATTTCTGAACATTTTTCAATATCCTTCCAAAGACAATACTAATGAATTACTTATTATGTTGTAATTATGTTGATTAAGACAGTTTTTAATTATTCATTCTTTTTTTTTTAAACAATACTGGGGAGAAATAACTCAAAAAGAGACATATGTTATAAATAGATCGCACTAGGAAAAATCCCCAAACCAAAGCCTTAAGCCTACAAAACAAAGGAACAAAATCAAGTGTTCCGGCATATCAGGACAACAGTTCACAAAGAAATCACATCAAACAAAACAAAGTGCAGCACATTTCACTCCTGCAGTCCAAACAGACTCATCAACAAGAGACAGCAAACAAGAATTGTTTGTGGAGCGTCCTGGAGTAATGTTGCTGTCCCTAATTGATGAGTCTGTTTGGTCTGCACTTTGTGTTCTTTGTGAAATGTGGTCATGAGGATGGCAGAATAGGTGAAACGTTGAATGTTTTTTTTTTTGTTTCAGTGTTTTGGAGACTTAAGGCTTTGGTTTTGGGATTTTGGCTAATACAACCCATTCTTTTCTTTTTTTGTTGGAATTTAAAAAAGAATTTTTATATTCTCTTTATGACATACATGATAAGCCGGTCTCTTTATTTGAATCCACATCATTCTAAAGGTCTTAATAAAAGTATGACAATCTCTAAGCAAGCTTTTGTGACTCTAAACTAAAATTAATATAACATCCTTTGAATGGTTTAAGAAAATAAAAAACATTAAAAATGAATATATGAATTTATATATATTTATTACTTCTTGTTTTAGATAGCCAATAAGTCCTAACATTTACAGCAAATTATGAAGCGAACCTGTCATTTTTAGTTCAAAATTATGCCAGATCTATTGAATATTTTACCACCTTACCACTGTAATGCTTTTGTCATAGAGCTATAGCAACACACCCTAAATCAATTGTCACTTCAAATGTCTTGCAGCTATCTGTTGGGGTTCAGGAAACCATATTGTACTCTTATGTAGACTTTATTATAATCTTCATTTTAACAAATATACAATTTTGGAGTTATTATTTTTACATCTGGATTTGTTAATGATATTATAATGGATTAAAATAATGATGAAACATATTCCATTTTGTAAATAGTGGAATTCTCTGTAGTGGCGTAGGGATGTGGCGACCCCACCGCCCGGTCATCAAACCGCAATCAGCCCTTGGTCCTCCAGGTTGGCGGAGCATTTACTCTGACACACATGCAGCAGATGAGACACAGCAGACTACACGCACCCCCCACTTGCAGACTAAGGACACCTACATTACACACCCTAGGATAGACCGGTATGCCTCCTCCTGGTCCTCAGCAAGGTCCTGGAGAGCTTGATCGTCAATAGCCTGAAGCCGGTCCTCATCGAAGCAAGCCATCCACGGGAATTCGGCTCGACCCATGGCAAGGGAACTACAGATGCGCTGCTGAGGGTGCGCAGGGACGTGGAGGGGAAGGCGGAGAAGTATGTTATGCTTATACTGTTTGACATATCCTCCGCCTTCGACAGTGTATGGTGGCCCTGTGTACTCCAGCGGCTGCAGGAGTTCAACACCCCCAGTAACTTGTACTCCCTCATAAGTAGCTACCTCAGTGACAGGAGCGTTAGGATTAGAGGTAGCTACTACGAGGTCGAGAGAAGGATTGAGAGAGGATGCCCGCAGGGGTCGGTCCTGGGACCGGCCCTGTGGAAGCTCGTTTTTGACCCGTTGCTGGGGGAATTAGAACAGGAAGGGTTCCTTGCCACGGCCTACGTCGACGACCTGGCGGTCATCGTGGCGGAAAACAGCAGAGCCAGAGTGAAGACAGAAGCGGAGAGGTGCGCCGGTCTCGTAGCGGAATGGTGCGTGGGGAAAAAGCTGAGTATGGCCGCAGCCAAGACCCAGGCCATACTAATCAGAGGCTCCACAGACAGGGCTCACCCTGTTATACTTGATATCCATCGAGAAAGGGTGAGGCTGGGTGAGGAGGTAAAGTACCTGGGCGTGAAGTTCAGGAGAGGCTTCGACGCCACCCCTCACCTAGCATACCTGAAAGATAGGGTGACCCTGTCACTCAATGGCCTTTCAAGAATAGGGGGTGCATTTTGGGGCCTCAGGTACCCAGCAACGATGACCATTTATAAAGGCGTGGTGGGATGGGGAATCCGTTTCAAAATCATGCTACTGGGCGCAATTTATTCCGGAAGCCCGGAGTCTATTCAATTGATACTCCTCAATCTGTTGAGAAGTACCGTTGCAAAATAGAAATTGGTGGTAAGGTAGGGCATTGTGATGCACTATTACTTGAAAAAACCTTTGACATAAGTCCGAGGGCGGAACAAATCGAAAACGTCTGAAATTAAGGGACGCGTCCCTAATATCCAATTGAAACTTATACCCAATCAGGGAATGGTCATTTAGAAATCCAAGCTCCATAGGCGACGATGCGTCGAATACCAATCGAAGTTTTGAGTTGGAGTTGTCTACAATTATACAAATATGTGATAAAATATATCGATCCTTACCAGCGGTTTACAAAACTTGGTAGTCGTCCATCAATGTGGAACAGTTTCCTGTCAATAAAGGAATTTTGTCAATCCGGTACTCTAATTTTGGGAACCATTGTAATGCAGTGTAATGAGAGCAACTCAGATCTGGTGGAGAAAACTCTTTTAATGGTGATTGGACCTTGTAAGGCCCGCTGTACTCCTGAGCGTGAGTTGAACTAAAAGGTCTCTCTGCCTTAACATTTGGAGGATTTGGTTCGACAACTGGAGCAATCGTTTCGATTTCCTGAAATGATTTAATTGGTTTGTCCAATGCTCTCTCTTGCGATTGGTCGAAAGATGAAAAGAGCGAAATGGATGTATTTTGTACGGTGGAATGAAAGTGTATAGGTCCCATGATGGCCCATCCGAAAATAGTTTTGAAAGCGCTAGGATATCCGTCCCGTCTCACGCATTTACCCAATAAGATATGTCCGAACAAATCAGCTCCTAACAGAAAATCGACTGGGCCTGGTTTCCCAAAAGAGTTATCCGCCAATGAGTATTGTCTAAAATGGTCATTTATAGAGGCTGGTACTAGACAAACGAGCACTTTTTCAGTAATCTTCGAAATTATTACAGCGTTACTTTTAAATCGAGGCTGTTTACGATCTCTAGGCACTATAAAACACGAGGTTTCGTACTTCCCTCCTTGTATCGGACTATTCGCGAAACCTCTCATAGAGTGAGAAGTCCTTTAGTCTTTTCCCAAGTCCTAATCTTTGTACGCAAGCCGAATAAATAAATGATATTTGCGACCCACTATCGATCAAAATACCAATTGGGACCAACTGCCCATTACTGTCTTCTATTCTAGCCATTGCTGTCCCCAAAAGGATGGAGACATCGGTCTCGGATGACGTGGATAAAACCGAGCCGTTCAGAGATTCTTTATTGTCAGTTCTGATATCTAATTTTTCTTCGGTTAACACACTCGTTTTTAGCTTACTGTTGTTCTCTGAATAGGGAATGCGGTCTGAAGATTGACTATCGGACCCACCTGTCGATCCACTTGTCGATGTAGGGAAATGGAAGAGTGAGTGATGCCGTCTTTTACAGTGGTAGCATGATCTAGGAGAGGTGCATTTACCAACGTAATGGTCTGGTGACAGGCAATTAAAACAAACCTTAAGCTGCTTTATTTTTTTTAAACGTTCATTGGGCTCTAGGGAGCGAAAACGGTGACATCTACATAAACGGTGTTTTTCCTGACACAGAGGACACATAATTTCTGGGCTAGAACTATCCGTCGACATAAAAACATGTTTGGCAATATTTTGGGGCCTACTATCTGATGAACTTTGAGAATTATGACCGAAATTCGAGGTTAATGAATCTGCTTGAAGCTGAAAGTATTGTCGGTGAATAAATGAAGAAAAATCGTCGAAAGTGGGGACTTCAGATTTGGATCCAAAGCTAGTTTCAAATCGCTCGCGAGTTTTCGCATCGAGGAGCCTCAAGCAATAGGTAAACAATATGAATCCGGAAGGGTCCGGAAGATTCAATTTTCAGAAAGCAACAGCACTTTCCAAAACAATTTCGGAGAAATTTTCTAAGGAACGTAAATCGAACTTGGTACCAGGTTTGTAATTGAACATATTAACTAGGTAATGTGTGGCTTGGATCCGCTTATTATCGTATTTTATTTGTAAAGCATCCCATGCCTGTTCGTAACCTTCGGAGGTCAATTCTATTGTCGAGATGGTTTGAAGTCCCTGACCCTTTAAGGCTGACTTCAGATAATGGAACTTTTGAATATTGCTCAAATTCGCATTATTGTGAATTAATGATAAATACGTGTCCTTGAGAGACACCCAATTTGAAATTAGACCACTAAAAGAGGGCAGGTTAATGGTTGGCAATTTAATGTGAGATTCGACACTGTGCTGACTGTAGTCACCATTTCCGGACTGGTTGGCAGCAACTTCACCCTCAACAGCGATCCCAAAAGACAACGCTTCGTAATAATTATTTGTAGTTTCTACGCGAAGTGTCGAAACGATCTATCGATTCATCTTCAAGAATTTTTGCGAGTGAGAATGCTCCTTTAAGTTTTTCTAAAAATTTATCAAAGGTGCTATCCAACCGTGATAACCGCGCTGTTAATAAATTTCTATTTTGAGGTCGGGTTGAGATATTGGACCCAATAGTTCGCGTTTCTAATATGTCTCGAGATAAATAATTAAGCTCGTATTCGATATCGATCAATTTACTTTCGTTTTTAGTTAGGTCTGATTTAGGGGCCATTATTTAATAAAATTAAAAAAATGGACTAAACCTATAAAGAGTACACACAAAAATTAGAACGAATAAAATAAAACGAAAAAGAAGATAGAGAAATGATATTATCAATTTAGAAACAGTTATGACATGCGATCCGGCCGCCGGAGGACCAATTTTATGTTTGAGCAACCTCGAAATAGTTATTGGACCTTTCGATGAGAGCTCCGAAATGGATAAGGAAAATAAATTTCTGATTCAATTATACCAGATCGCATGTCATTTTGATTGTAACCTTTTATTAAACTAATAACATAAATCGCTTTTATAAATTAAATAACTAATACTTTTGATAATATAAAATAATTGATTAAATTAAAAGAACAATTTAAACGTTTTTATAATGAGAAAATGAAGTTACTAATATTAACTAAATTATAAACAACTAATTAATTACAAAAAGAAAACAAATATTATTTAATCTTACGATGATAAATTTATCTCTATTAAATTACAAATAAATTAATGTTTAAATAAAATCTATTACAAAATAATAAATGTTTGTGGTTTTCTAGTTGAAATGATATAATAAAACTCTTATCTGCGTGTGGAAGTGTAGATAGTAGATTCTCGGCAGGGCGAGCTGGATGTTGAGACGACAGAGGATTTTCGTCAGCAGGGCGAGCGAAGATGTTGAGACAATAGAGGTTGAGATGATCGACTGGGTCAATTCGAATTGGTCGAATTGATGACGAAGTTTAAACTAATTACACCTGCAGGTGGGCAGCAAATTAGCATCTTCTTCAAATTCACAAAAAACATCTCTGAGCTATAGCTTGCGATGTGCACGTCAAGAGGCTCGTGCCAACACTGTCTGTCTGGCTTGGTCTAGCCGGAGCGAACAAAAGCCGATCGACTCCGCTTTTGTTTCTCTCTCTTCTTTTGTAAAATATGTTTTCAAACTTATTACAATTATTACACTTATTACTAAACATATGAAATTACCTTTAAAGTTAAATTATTCTAAACAACTATGAAATAAACGTTTAAATTATTATATTAAATAAAAAATGTGAAAAATAAGAAAAGATAATGTTCTTTCTTTTAAGAAAAAATGATTTAATTTTTTTATGATTAAAACTGATAATACTTTATAAGGTTACTATTTCATCTGGCCTTAACAGGACCTAAGACTTGGGCAGTGGAATGTCCTTTCATTATACTGACTGGGGTTGCTTTGGCAGCTCCTAAATATCATAGATACTTATAGATTGGAGCTTGTTGCCCTTCAGGAGGTGAGATGGACTGGGAACGGACTAATTGAAAAGCGGCGTCATACAATCTATTACAGTGGCCACAAGGAGCAGGATGCTTTTGGCACGGAATTCGTTGTGAATGGTAAAGCAAGAGGGATGGTAATCGATTTCAAACCGATTAACCATAGAATATGTATACTACGCCTTAAAGGAAGGTTTCTGAACTGTTTTTTTTTTGTTATGAACTGTGTGTTTGTTATGACAGAAGTCTCTACAGATGATGAAAAAGAAGAACTTTATGAAATTCTAGACAAAGCCCACGACGATGCTCCGAAAAGTGACCTGAAAATCATGTGTGGTGACTTCAATGCAAACATTGGAAAGGAGGAGGTATATATGCCAACAATAGGTAAATACAGTCTAGTGATTGTGCCCAAGCAACGGAAGCAAAGAATGTTACACACAAGATTATGATCCAAAGAAAGCATACAAGGGGATCAACAGAAGAATATATAAAAGCTCCACAGGCAGAAGAAAAGACAATGGCACCACAAGCAGCTTGAGGAGATAGAAGAGGTGAGAAACATAAGGGAAATTTCTAGGTTTTATCAGAAAATAAATCAAACTGCAGCTGGCTTTAAACCTAGAACAAAGATTTGTAAAGCTGAAGATGGAAGTCTGCTGACCGAAAAAGAGGCTATAATGGCAAGATGGAGCCGGCAATTTGAAACAATCCTGGACATAGATGCGCAGGATGAAGGTAGAGCAACATTTTCTGAGGAAAATAATGAACTAGATCCACCAGATTTTGAGGATATGATGGAGGCAATCGGAAGACTGAAGAATAATAAGTCACCTGGTGATGATGTAATTCCTGCTGAATTATACAAGAACAGAACAGAAGCCCTGGATAAAGAATTATATAATATTATACTTTCGATATGGGTTGAAGAGAAAATGCCGAGGCAATGGAAGAAAGGCATCATATGCCCTATTCTTAAAAAGGGAGTCATACTTGAGTGTGCCAACTACCGTGGTATTAGGCTACTTCAGTGCGCATATAAAGTATTGTCTAATATCCTTTATCAAAAACTCGTTCCATTTGCGGAAAGAGAAATAGGAGACTACCAGGGAAGTTTTCGAAGAGGCAGGCCGGGAATATAAAATGCCCACACATCACCTCTTTATAGATTTCAGACGAGCCTATGATAGCATCAAATGAGCCAAATTCTATGAGTAAATTCGCCTTGTAGCAATGACAATGGATGAAACATATTGTGCTGTCAAAATGCAGGGGGATCTCTCACCTGAATTGAAGACTATAAGAGGCTTAAGGCAGGGAGATGCCGTGGCATCTCTATTATTTAATATTGCCTTGTAAAAGATTATTAGGAAGCCAAAAATCCAGACCATGAACACCATTTATAAGAGGCTGGTTCAATTATTAGGCTATGCTGATGATCTAGATATTGTTGCTCGTGCATTCGAATCACTGAAGACAACATTCTCATCACTGATGGAGGCGGCATAAGAGATGGGTCTAAGCATCAACAAAGAAAAAACTAAATATATGAGGACAGGTGAATCTACAAGCAATGTAGTACAGGAGTATGTAAAAATAGGTCTTTACAAGTTCCAGAAGGTTGATAGCTTTACTTATCTCGGAAGTGTTATTACCTCGTCAAACGATATTTCTCAGAGAATAAAAAAGATACCCATCAACGCTAATAGATGTTATGTTGGGCTGAGGAAGCATCTAAGGAGCTCCCTACTAACACGGAAAACAAAAGTCATGCTGTATAAGACCCTGATTAGGCCAGTCCTGACCTACGCCTCTGATACATGGACTTTATGTAAGGCCAAGGAAAAAAAGCTGGGTTCGAAAGAATGCTGCTCCGCAGAGTTTTCGGAGCTATTTGTGTAAATGGTCAATGGAGAAGGCGAACCAACCGAAAAGTTTACGAGATGTTTGGGGAGCCAGACATCATAACTTGGATAAAAATTAATGGCCATAGATTAAGAATGAGTGAGGAGGACTCCCCGAAGAGGCTGCTGGAGGGAAATTTGGACCGTGGCAGAGGAAGAGGAAGACCAAGACTCCGATGGGAAGTGGAGTGGCACAGGATACCAAACACATCTTGAACGTCCGTAACTGGAGGGCAGCTGCATTAGATAGAGCCGCATGACGAGGGCTCCTTGAGGAGCCTAAGACCTACATAGGGTTGTAGAGCCATATTGTTGCTGTTATTGTTGGAATTCTCTGTCTGGCTTATTTTAATGAATAAATTAAATGAATAAACAGTTTTGAAGTTTAAATCCTTATTTTATATAAAAAATCGTTACATGTTTCGAAGTATACTCTTTTTCATCAGGTTCTAACAGTATTTTTGTTATAATACGTAATTTTCTTCTCTAAAAAAAAAATTCTTTAAATACATGAGTACGCAGGAAGGAGAAACAAAGTCAGAATAAAAAAAAATTTGGAAAACACAAATCTAAAT
Organism: Troilus luridus; assembly: GCA_964056705.1. Lineage (NCBI taxonomy): Eukaryota > Metazoa > Arthropoda > Insecta > Hemiptera > Pentatomidae > Troilus > Troilus luridus. The sequence continues at coordinate 37,441,611 of OZ057412.1, forward strand.
TGTCTAAATGAAAAAATAATAAATTAATGTATATATTGATTTTACGACACTGGTGACTTAATGGTGTCAATTAAGGAAATTAATACTATTTTGTTTTTTTATTTATTAGGCTGGCATTATCCAGTTTCACTTTTAAATACTCCTCTAAAAAACTGCTGTTGAGTGCAAATTTTTGGATGTTATTTCGATCGTTTCCATTTGTATGTCATTATTTAAATCTTAATAATATGTAAGCTCAGTGCAAGTTGCTAATTAGCTATCTAATTTATTTGTTGATTCTATTTGTGAAGTAATAGATGCCTTACCTTACACCTTCCATAGTAGCAATAAACTTTCTTTTGATTCAGTGAATTTAATTAGGTCAATGAAATCAAATAAAGAAGCAAGCTAATTAATAACCATCTGTCAGTATGAATTTATCTAACAGTCTTCTTTTACAATTACCCTCTTTTTACAGTTTACTTTAAAAAAAAAATTCAAGACAGTTTATAATTAAATCAAAGGGAATTTTTAATTTAACTAATCAATTTTTTGTATTTTAAAACTTTTCACTCATAATCACATAAAATGAGTCCTCCCTAATGACTTTGATGTTAGCATTGTAATTCGATGATCTAAACAATTGATGAAATAAATCACTTAATTTTATGAATATAGATCTACTCAACAATGAAACTCTGGGTCCAACTGAGCCCATGATCGTGAGTTAGTAGCTGGGAGGTGGTCATTGGATTTTTTAAAGGGAGTAAAAATACTTGGTTATGCTGTCCTTTTGGAAAGGACGTAAAATAACTCGTTACAGATCCCTATCATAGTCAAACTTGGATCGGTAAAATTTAGAACTCCAACTGAGCCATGGTCCGATTAGCCAAAGCAGAGATGCTAAACAAAATTATGACTTTAAATGGTTTCATATTTGTAGGTCTTTTAGGATTTTAAGTTGGTTCTAAATCATCTGAAGGGATTTACTGACAATGGTTTTAGGTTTAATACTCCTCATAAACTGTAATTTTCTATGGTGTATTAACTAATTTTGATGTGCTAACTATCAATTTTCAAACTTAATGGGCATCCTGGATCAAATTGTTCCTGTCTCAGATTTAATTGAAACAAACAGCTCAAGATATGTATGTAGATTGTTTATCTTTTCCTAACTCTAGAAAACATGGAGCAGGCTGCTATATCTACTCTTTTCCGTGGAATTTCGCTGTTAAGGAATCGCTTAGTAATTATGAGTATTGTATTGTTAATGATTTTGTTAATATGAGATTAGAGCTAAGGCCGTAGTAGACCCCCAGCCACTTGGGATTGTTGGGAATGAAAAAGTAGAGATGAGTGGTCCAATATAGGAGGTTCTCAACTACGGCAGCCTCTTTAATCTTCTATTTCATGCAAGGAATAAATAAGGCATGACTGGTAAAAATCAAGAAAATATTGTTGCAGGGTGTACAACATAGTCTCCCAAGATTGGTGTGGGTCTCTTCTGCATCCCTGTTGTACCTGACTATCTGAATGCCCACCTGCTGATGATTGGGGTCCTAAGCTCCCCATGTTTGAGAATATGTTAGGCCATTGTAAGCTCTTCATGGTCCCAAATGGCAAATATACCAAGTATTAGTATTGGATAAATAAAAACAAGGTAAAAAAATCATGGACATGAATAAAAAATATTTTATTTATATAATGTAGATAAATACATTTGTGGCTCTTATTACTGTGTGATTTACCTAGTTCATAAACTTTGTAGGTATGGTTTCTGGTCAAACTTATAAAAAATTAAATGATTATTTAGGTGGGATTTCTTTTCTCTTCCTGAGTAATACAAGCACAATGCCACTGAAAACACAAATTATGAACACAACGTCCACTGATTCCTTTTCATTTCTCGGTGATGATAATGGCTCCAATTAAGGCTAAACAGCTTTTTAAATCACCTCCACTCTTCAGCAACAAAGAATCCAAGAAGTTTCACTGCCTCCCAGATTTCCCTTGAGACGTAAGGAATACTTTCTGCAGGTAAGTCAAAGCCCTTTTCTCCGCCACCTGGAAGCTCAACAGTATAAGAGTACTTAGCACCTGCCCGTGCTTTCATCCAGTCATCACTGCCTCCTGCTGCAGCACCTGTAAAATAAGTTGAAGTAAATATCGGAAGTGATAAGTTTCAAGGATTCGTTTCTCAGTCTTTTTGGATATTTAACATACCAGTTTTAAAACTTAGAATGAGACTAAATTTATTGAGTTGATTGATAGTTAAGAAATATATTCCTAAAGAATATTTAATTTAATTTTTGATTTTATGTCCATACTATTTAAAAGTAAATAAAATATATCAGTGCTCTAAATGCCCAAGCTACTTAAAAAATTCTGTATGTTTAACTTAACTTCTGTCAAATAAAATATATGTGGGTACTGATCTTGGCAATAAACATCAGTACTGGATTGATTGCAGATTATTTAATAGGTTAATAAAAGTCATGATTGTACAAATAGTTATTACCTTCTCATTCTTTAATATTCTCTTAATTAAAACACCTCAGAGGAAAAGTAATTCAATTAACATATGAATTACTTTATGATATTTACATATAATGATAATGTCATTTAATTATATATCTTTTTAAATTTGTCTTTCTAGTTGGACATTTATTATTCACTCACAATCTTTTCTTCCATTAATTAGAAAATATATTTTCTACATGAGAAGACATATTGTGTATTCTTAGTTTACTATAATAACAAATAATTAGGTTTTTAGAATAATGTAGAATATTAAGGATTTTATACATAGCTTGACTCTTTGATAGAGAATATAATAATATAACATTACAGTGATATCCATGTCAATGTTGTAAAACAGTTTAAATTAATTACCTAACAGTCTTGTTGAGGATCCAACTTGATAGTGAGTACCATAAACAGACGATAAAGCTTTTTCTGCAACTCTCGCAAGCCTATCCTGTAAATAAAGTAAACATATTTTTTAAATATTTCCAAACAGTAAACTACATTAATATTTGTAGGTGCATCATTATTAAAATACAAATATTAAAAATGTCATACCAGCTCTTTCCAATCCCTTGGTAAAGAATCTCCAAATCCCCAGGGATACAGGAAATACTGCAAAAGAATTCAACAGAATGAGAATTGGATAAATTTAATTAATTATTACTTATATTTAATTATTACTAAAACTAATTTTATATTTGCAAATTGAATATTTAAATTTTATTTTTTATTTTTATTTTTGGTATTGGTCAAGTGTGCGGTCAATGAATTACAACACATTTAAACAGTACCATGTATTATTTATTGTGTGTCGTTATTCCTACTACCTTTTATTATTTAATATTTAAATAATAACTTTAACAATGCATTACTAAAGGCATTAATAAAATAGTTAAAAAACAGAAATGACTGGAACTATAAAATTATGAAATATAAAGAACAAAAATTAAATACATAAAATAATTGATAACCAATTAAAAAAAATATATATTCTAATAATAATAAATTCTTAATTGAATTTTTTAAGTAAAATTATTATTTTCATGTACCATTCTTGATTGGCATTGTGAAGAGAGATAAGATGTATAGACAAATAATAAAATAGTTAAGGTAAAGTTATTTTGCAAATAATTCCAATTTAATTCATATGTTGCAAAAACTTTAAAAACAAACTTATGTCTCCAATTTGTATAAAATAATATTTTTATTATCCATTATTTATATCTAAAAAACAACATAAATTAAAAACAAAATGTCAATATTATTATGTTACTTAAAAGGAGAGACTTTTTAATATTTGTTTTCTAAGACGATACTGTAATGATTTAGTACTATCTTCAGTAAATATGAAGCTTAGGAAGAAAATAATGAATGAGAAAACATTTAGTCTTACAATTGAATAGATCCTCGTATCAGCTTAGATTTTTTCCATTAATTGCCATATGTAAGATATTTTAAACATAATATTTCATTTATCGTTCAAACAGTATGGGCACGAATCTTTGGTTTCAGTTATTATATATTAATAAAGATATAATTATTATTAAATTTACACTTATGTAGCTCCTCTATTAAAGTTATTACTTAGTACCAGAGTAAAATTTTAACAATATGCCATTATATTATAATATTATTATAATATCAGTATTGATATTCAAAGGGAATAATGTTTAGTGACAAAAATAAACAAGCAAACCTTTCCGTAGCTGTGTAATGTGAGGTAGAGTTGAGTGTTGCCCTTGGACAAGGCGTAATCCCTGAGTGCTCGGGTTTCAGGCTCTGAGAACGGCCCAGAGCCAGTGAAGGTCTCATCGCAAGGATCTAAGCTGGTCCCCGCTCCTGCAGAAATCAATATTTACAGAACATTATTATTTTATTATATTTATCATTTTATTATTATGCTGAAGTAGGGGAAATCCTTAGTCAATTGGAATCCTAGTGAGATACCCACAATATTAGGACTGGTTATTCAAAAAGTTACCAATCTATTTAATGTATATATTTAATTTTACATGAAGTTCTGAAGCTTTGGTGTTTTAATAGCTATGAAGTTGGTAATTAATATTTTTTGTGAATTTAAAACTTTGTATATTTAAATCGAAGAATATATCATTTTTCATTCCTATTCATTTATCCCTACATTTAGGATTATCTTACTCCTGCATTATCCAGGGTAGTTTATTATTATATATACTTATTTATCTACTATCCAGGTATAAGAGATCAGTAGTTTGGTGATTCAGAATTTTATTAAAGTCGAGACTTTTTTTTAGACCTTTATGTTGAACATCAAGTTTTAAACATTCTCTTATGACCACACATCTCTTAGCCCATTTTGAAGCAATGGTGTGAAAATGAATTATTTGGGGTAATTAAGATAAACAAAACATTTCTGAGAAGTAGATATTTAGTGAAAAATAAAAGTAAATAAACCAATTTTTAATGTTTAATTGCTTACCGCCAAAGAAGAGATCAAAGTTCCTATTAAGATCAACTCCTGGACACAAAGGATCAGTAGTATTGGCTCGATTTTTTCTCCACATTCTGTCCTGTATAACAATTAGGCAAACAATTTTTTGATTTAAAATTCAAAATAAAATATTCATGAAAGAACATTATCAAATACTCTTTAAAAATAATAAATAAATGTAACAAATACTCTTCAAAAATCAACATTGGTATGAGAAACAGAAACAGGTGGGGATGGCTATCAAAACTATGATCATTCTATAGACTATTAAATAATCATTAAATAACTCATTGAAAAACCTTATAGGTGGGTAATGTGCTTGTAATTGCATCAATTTTGATTACATGATTATGATAATTTGATTGCATCTGTTATCAAATTTTGATTACCATTATATCAGGTTATTAATTTTAATTATTTTTTTAAGGTGATGTAGTTTTAGAAAGAAATACTTTGTTGGAAAAAATCATTTCTTGAACATTTTCTAAACTCAAAATATAAAATAAATCAATTTCAGCTTTTCATATTATTATTTGTTGAAGGCTCCTAGGATCTGTTGGAATGAACACTGGAGAATGTATCCAGTAGTGTTTATTGAGTACTCTCCAGTTTTTAAGTTTTCTTGACTACTCTTCTGTTCTTAGGATTGTATGGATTATGCTAAATCACTTCTTATTCTGTGTCATCCATCTAATCTTCCCAATCCACAGATAAAGTGTGACACCCTACTCCCATGGTATAAATATCGCACTTATCTTTTAATTACTTACTTAAAATATGGTTTCTTAGTAAGACTTTTTAAAAATACAAATTTAATCAGGAAAAGCTATAAAATGCTATGATACCATTATCTGTACTTACCACAGTCATTGAATAGACATATCCATCAGGGTTTAGGAGAGGTATGATAGTCCAGTCAATGGTATCTGCTAACACTCTGTTTTCTTCATAATTCTCCACTAACTCGCGAAGTAAATGTAAAGCCACTGCAGGAGCTATCCATTCTCGTGCGTGTATACCTGAAACCAGTAAATCATAATGATAGAGGAGAGAATAGAATAGAATAGAGAGTTGGATCTTCAATTCCTATTATATCAATCTATGCATAAATACCTCTCTGTGTGTGTGTGTGTGTGTGCGCGCGTGTGCGTGTGCGTGTGCGTGAGCGTTTGCGTGTGTGTGTGTGTATGTTGGTTATGCTTTTTTTCCCTCAAGATCCTGAAATTTTTTTTATATTTGTGTATACAGAAATTCATAAACTATTAAGACTATTTGGGAATAATAAACAATAGTCAAATAATTTGCCTTGGATTTTCATTAGAATTGGCCATCATAATAAAGAACTGTTAAGTTTATTTTTCCAAAAATGGAAGGTCCTAAGAAAGTTATTAATTTTTTTTTTTCTCAAGAAAAGATTGAAACCAAGTAAAGTGAGTTCTCTTATACATTTTGTTTTATGAATTTTTTTATTTTTGTTTCTTAGCAGCTTGTTTTATTGTTTCACAATTTTTTTTTTAATGTTTGTTATTTTCTTTTCTTATATTAAAATGTATGTTTCTAGTTTAAAACGTTGTATATTTAATTTTTTTTTTTTTTTTAATTCACTCTTCTATGCTGCATTGATTGAATTGATTGAATTGATTGATTGAAATTGGGAACATGTACTTATACAGATAATAACCCTAATTTAAATCACAAACTTGTATTTCTCTATTTTCTTTCTCAGTATCCTTCTTTTATTGAGATAAATATCAATGCTGAAGCCATTGACTTGGATTGTGGATGGCGATCTTCTATTTCTCTTCCTACTATTGGAGAAAGTGGAGACGCTTTGGCACGCTCACCCATTAAATGTACGCACTTCGAATTACTCTACTTGTTTGCTTCTTCCTTCTAAGTGCATGGCAATCTAAGAAAGAAAGTGGATCATAACGTTTCTATCGTGTTTGCGTAACGAGCAAATCGAAGTTGAGCTGAGAAATCGATTCTCTTAAATAAGAAAATAGTAAATAAGGCAACTAATATTTATTGCAATTTATTTTTCTGAAGAAGTATGTCCTGAACTCCTGAAATGTTGGAGAAGCCTTGCCCTAACGGTGAAGAAACCACTCCAATATTAGAGCCTTCTAGCATGGTACATCCGGAAGAACCCTCTGCCACCCCATCTGTGTGGCTCTCTCTCTAATGAAATTGGAATCCCACTGTGCCACCTCAAGACCTCAACGGGTGACCAAGGCTCCTTCTTACCTCAAAGACTATGTCACTAATTGAAAATCAATCCTGGTGTTACAAATCTTTAAATCGTTTTAAATCTTTCTTTTGTATGTCTAATATTGTACTTGAATTTTCCCAAATGTTTTCTTAAATCTTTCTTTTGTATCTCAAATATTGTACTTAAATTTTTCCAAATGTTTTCTTAAATCTTTCTTTTGTAAGTCAAATATTGTACTTAAATTTTGCCAAATGTTTTCTTAAATCTTTCTTTTGTATCTCAAATATTGTATTTAACATTAGTCGGTGGCTAGAAATATATAGATATACATGCACTTAATTATGTAATATAGATATACATGTACTTTCGATCAGGACGAATTTGGCTGCAAATTATAAAATTTATCTTCATACACGAGTATTTTTTTTTAAATTTCTAAATCGGTATCTTTTAAAAAAAAAAATAATGACCATATATTTTACTTTCTAGCGTTTTTTATCAGTATTATTTTATATCTGTGTATGTATTTACATACGTTAGCTGGGAGAAATATCGATATCGTCGATAAAAATGAAAAGTATCAAAAGTGAAAAACACCATTTTTCAGGAGAGTGAAAAAACTGTTTCAAGGTCCATTAAAATCAGTACGTATCTTCAAACGTATTTTTCAATATCACCATACATGCTTTTGTTCCTTGTATTTGACTATATATAAATTTTATATAAATTATCAATCCTAAAAAAATGTGTATTTTTCATATTCGACACTTATTATTTGTATCGACGATATGTTAACAAATAAAGAACCGAGGTAAGACCAATTTTTTAAATTATAGATCCAACGAGATAAGTCTGATTTTTTAGAATTAAAATTTTTTTATATGTTTTTTGTAACGATCGTATTTAATTAATTTTTTTTAATATGATGTTATGATTGATACTTTCAAGTAATTTATAGCTGTACCTTGAATAGTACCTTATAAAATGCGACCTTAGAATAGCCAAGGGCCATTTCATTTGAATTAATTATTAAAAGAGTTAGAAGTCCTCCAGGTGATATCGCTATACGTTTGATATTTCACTTCTACCCTCGACTGATTATCTGCTTATATCATTTTTAGGGAATGATTTTCATCTTAAACTTAGCCGCCTAATGTAACAGAAGATAAAGACAGGTCTTGATTTGACAAGGCCATTTGCTTATTCATCCTATTACTAATTTTTTTTTTTTTTTAAATTTATTTATTGATATTTACAACTGATTAAAAAAACAAAACAACAACAAGTAAATGGGCTAAGCGATACACAATGACATGTGAAAATGACAAGTAGAGAAACTACCCACTGGTAGTACTCAAATCACAAGTTCAACTAAGAAGTCACGGGGCCATCTTCTTTTCAGACGCCTCGGAGGATTATCGGGAATTGAAGAGGAAGCTAGGTTTGAAACTAGAGAGTTTGAGTGGAAATGAAGTTTGTTATGAAAGGATAGATAGCGGGTTCGGGCCAAATCAGCAACAAATGGGACATTAAGGTCGTTATGGATGATTTTATTCTTAACAAAATAAGGAGCATTAAGGATTTTACGAAGGATTTTGGATTGTAGGGATTGGATACGAGAGGAATTCGATGGCTTAGTGGAGCCCCAAAGCTCTACTCCGTAGGTCCAAATAGGTCGTATGATGGTCATGTAGATGAGTCTTTTGTAATTAATTGGGGGCTTAGAGCGTTTGTCTAGTAAGTGTTGAAGTAGCCTGAAACGTCGAGCGGTTTCTTATCTTTTCAGTCTCGTATGAGGATTCCAAGTTAATCGTTTGTCAAGATGCAACCCTAAGTATCGGATCTGTTCTACAGGCACCAGTGGGATATTATTAAAGGATACTGAAGGTCAGGAAGTCATTGGTTTACGACGTAAGGTAAAAGTATATTATTATTCGTTAATTATTGACGATCTGTGTTATCTTCACGGTAAAACACAAAATTTTTAACCGATAATTTATGATTATTTGTTATATGACAGGCACATTCCCTAATTAAATATTTTCTATAATTGAAAATTAGCAAATGGTCAAAATTGAGTTTCTCTAATTTACTTAAATATGACTTGAGAAATAAGGAATGACTTGAGAGTATTTTAGAAATCACTTCCAAGCCAAGTTGAGGAACCAACGACGCACCTTCTATTTTATAGTATTATGTTTGTATTACATATTATATTTTGGCTGAGTGAAAGTGGAGAAGCTTTTATAAATTGAAAAGGTGGTCTTTTTTCTTTTATTTAACTGGAAAAAAATCAACTATTGCATACAATAAAACAACAATTAAAAAAATTGTATATAAAATTCTAACACATAAAATAATAAAATTTGTTTTTAGATCATTATTTTTATTTATAATTTCTGTTTTATTTTTTATTTTATTTGCATTTTTGTCTTTTCAATATAAGCACATATTGATTGTTCCTGAAATGTTCTGGCTATTTACTACGATACATATCTATGAGTATTACCCGATTTCCCTACTTAAATACCTAAACAAACTATTATAAGTAGCTTCGTCTTCTCCTATTTAAGGATATTTTTATACAGCTAGTAATTAACGAGATACGTACCTGCGTCAATTAAGATGCCAGGTTTAGCCGTGAAGTTCTTGTTTATGTTGACCGCTCTGATAGGCCGGCCTTCCACGCTGTGACCTATAGTGATCACCCTAACACGATCTGGGTAGGTCTTCCCCAAGTGTTCCACGTATTCTCCGATCTGAAAACATTATTTAATTGTGTAATCATTATAAATATATATATGTTTCAAAAAATAATAGAGTATTATAAAATATTTTTTTTACAAACTACCCTTACTGTAACTATTTTGGATCCAACTAGTCCGTTTTCCAAATCTCTTGAGGCTACTTCAAAATACAAATAAAATAATGAACAATAAATAAAAATATTTGTTCAATAAATTATACAAATGCCATTTGGCACATATTGTATTATCGATCTTCTTTTGAAAATCTTTCCTAAGGGATTTAAAATACGAATAAGGAAAAACAACTCAAAAAAGTAAATTATAATATTCAAACCACTTAACAGATTACATTTTTAAAAACATTAATTAAATTAAAGGATTAGATTTAACCGATAAATTTGAAAAAATTCAAAACATCTTATAAATGTTTTTTCTACAGTTTAATGTCGAATCAGGGGAGCAGTGTGGCTCAGTGATAGAGCATAAAGTTGCCATGCCGAAAGTCCTGGGTTCTAATCCCGCTGATTCGAAGGCTTTTATTTAATCTTTAGACTTTTATTTTAAGTTAGCAACCGGAGATCGATCCTATGGGATCAGAGAACGCTCATCCATAACATGATGAGAAGATCAGAGACTGGATAAGCTCTATAAATTAGGTACATAATATAGGGGGGAAAATCTGACGGTCAAGCGTAATCTAGGATAAATCACCTCCCTGCCCAATCGTTGTCCATGAAACAGTACAGTCACTACCACGTACTGAACCCAAGACCCTTCATGGGTTTCAGTGGTACAGTTTTTTTTTTTTTTTTAATTCGAATCAACAGACTCCTGAGTGATTGAAAAACAAGTAAATCAAACCGGCAGTATGACGGTTTTTACATAGTCTAAATGTTAATTTGTTCATAAAAATTTAAATAATATATATTTTTATGACTAATATTAAAAAACATTAGTTAAAAGTCCAAAGAGTTGTTTCAGTGGAACCTGTGATGCAGCCGCATGCCTTAATTAGTGATAGATCTGTTATCGTCATAGAACATTTCATCATTCGAAGAATAGGCTACTTTGCAGATGTTGAAGGTTCATTGTGCGCTGGATGGTTGGATTGAACTCATTGGAGCGAAGATGATAACTGGCAGTTGACCTTTGACATCGCCACAATGATATTTTTGTTTTAACAAGTGTTAATGGCGTGTTGGATAACGTCGTATCACTCCGAGTTTAATGTAGAGCCTCGAATAGACACTAATATTAGGATTTCTCCCCTACTTTTCTATTAAAAAACATTTATTTTTTTTTGAGAACGGGGTAAGTCAGTGGTAAAGCGCTGCCGAAGGCCCAGAGTTAAAATCCGGCTGTGGTACATAATTTATTTAATCTGATAACTGCAGGGGATGGATCAAGTGGGATCAGGAGATCCTCCTGGGGCACATCTAGCGTGTATAAATTGCGTATCCCTAATAGGAAAAAACTGGCGGTTGAGCCTAATCTCAAAGAAATTACTGCACTCCAAAACCGTTGTCCTAAACACAGTACAGTCTCTACCACGTACGGAACCATGACTCTCCAAGGGTCGAAAAGTTATAGTTTTTCTTCTTTCGCTTTAGACCATTTTTAACTGAAGTTATTGTATTTTTTGTACGGCTTCATGCCATAAGGCTGCACCTACTTCATTATAACGAGCTTTCAAATTTGTCTCCGTTCGAGTATAATTCTGCATGAATCAACTCTTTCTCTATATATATATATCTGCAGCCCAGGTGAATAAATGGTTAAGTCGGATTTTCTCCAGGGAGAGTTAACTGCATTCAGATAAACGGAATCGTATCATTATCGTAGTTTTTGGATTGAAATGGAGTTTTAATATAAACAATAACTCCTTTTCAGGCCATTTCCCTTATTCACTACGAAAATAACTTGATTCCACTTACTTAAGTACAAGAAACTCATTTTGGAGAAAATTATACTTAACCACCCACTGATTCATCGGGGCTGTAGATATATTGTGAAGTTTCTCGGTTAACCCTTAATCAATGGGCATACGTTGGGAATACTTGTGGTCAGCTGCAAAGTGTTACCATTGTCAATTACGGAATTATGGTAAGAATTCAATAAATCTTGATAAAAATGAGATGTCACAAAACATTTTACGATTTAAAAAGTTTTAAATATTTCAACATGACTCTATATCAGATATAACGCTAAATGATAACTCAAATAAACATTAATAATATGATAAACAACTAAGAGTAGACTTATTAATTTTTGTCACAAAAATCTAATCTAGGAAATTGAATGTCCATCAGACCCGACTCAAGGTTCGATAAAAAAGAAAGAATAACATTTTTTTCGTGAATTTGAACTGAGAGCTCAGAGAGAGGAGTTATAGTTAATATTTATAAAAAGGAAAAAAACAACAACAAAACATTATATCCTTATTAATATTATATTTAATAATCTTTCTCATACCATAGGCTTTTCTGTATTCTTCATACGAATTATGCCATCTTTATTCATCATCTACAGACAAATCTAATAATCTAAAGAAAATAGGGAATGTTTCGAGATATTTTTACAGAGGAAAATCTTAGATATTGCTAAGGATAAATGTATTTCTTAAACTATAACTGCATTAGAATAATGCTGTATGTTATTTCGGTTTAAAGTTGTTTTTTTTGTTATATGTGATTAAAAGGGGTTATGATAAGAAATTCGTTTATTAGATGTAGATAATCGAACAGTCCTTCCAATAAATACACAAACACGAGTAGTAGTAACTGCAGCAGACGTTTTACACTCATGAGCTGTACCAGCTCTAGGTATTAAAATTGATGCAGTACCCGGGCGACTTAACCAAGGAACTATTAATATAAACCGACCAGGTATTATGTATGGTCAGTGTTCTTTCTTTTAAAATTGTAAAAGCAACTAGTTGAGCATACAATTTTGGAAAATAAATTATGCATTATATTATAAATATCTCAGTAAGGAGTAACATAAGAAGCTATAGTCGTTGTCGTCTCAATAACTGTAACTAATCAAAATGGTTGCGACTGACTAGCGCTTTTACACTCCTCAAAGCAAATGTCATACCTAATTATGTAGTCGTTACAGTAACACGGAAGTTACTGGAGATGCTAAATATCATCACTATATTTCTTCGTATAGCTGACAGCACTGATAGAGTAAATGGCAAAATTACTCTACTCAGGAGATAACTGAAATTTGCCACTTGCGAATTGGAACAAAGGGTTATTAACTGGGAAGTGGAAAGAGGTGATGGAACTTATCGGAATAATTATAGGTCTCCAATCACCTAGTCAGCTTGCTCATCGCACTTATCTAATACTAAAGTCATAATCTATCTTCCTGTTAATGGATTCTACTATTAACATATCAGGCTCTTGGCTTATTTATTATGAGTTATTATAAATAAGTTGATAATGATTTATAATATTTTAGATAAGGAGAGAAAAACAGAATAGTGCCATTGGTATCAGTTCCGTAGGTTGTCATTTCGAGTTGAGTTACAACAAGTTTTAACTGTTTATTCGTTTCCTTTTTAATATTCTTCAAAAATACAAATTACACTGTTCTACATCAAAATCCTCCCGTCGACAAAAATGTTGTGTTATTGTGTTTTTAAGTGTGCTGAACACGAATCCGAAGTCAGAAAATCTCTATCAGGCACCATTTTTTGGCAAATCTCTGGTTTAGGTTGAAAAAAGAGGTGTTTTTAGACATTTAAAAAAATTGTTGACCACTGAAAACTTTAACAAAAAATAAAAAAATCTATTTAATTTTGAAGCTTTTATAATATATTACAAAATGAAAAAAATGGGAGACCATAAGTATTAGGCTTCAGGAATTTTGGGCTAACATTCACAAAAGAAGGGACTGTTGCCTACTGACGGGCTTCCCCAGGTACCTGCCCCAGGCCCTCCTCCTAAACTTAACTGTCCCCCCACCCTCTATCTATTGTTCAGCCAACTGGCAGACAGGTTACTCGCCACCAAGTCTACAGTCTTATTTGAACCTCGATACGGACCAGAACTTTTTTAGTTTCAAATCTAATATGACGCGACAGTGTAAAAACGATCCTGACTGTTTCTGTTATATTTGTGGCGAAGTGACACTCAAGTGTAATCGGAAATCACTGACTCCATTGATAAAGAAGGCGTATGAGCTATACTTTGGATGCCGAGTAAGTGATCAGGATAAACCGTGGGCACCTAAAATTTGTTGTACTTCATGTAGCCTTGCTCTCAGCGGTTGGCTGAAAGGAACACATAAATCAATGCCTTTTGCTGTTCCAATGATTTGGCGAGAGCCAACAAATCATGCAAATTATCGTTATTTCTGTATGACTACCATTAAAGGTTATACTTCAGCCAAAAGTAATAAGAACAGTATATCCTAACCATCCATCTGCTATGAGACATGTTCCGCACGATGAGTCTAAGCCCATCCCACCTAAGCCCCAGAATTATTCCTTGAGTGATAAGGAAGAGGCTAATTCTGAGAATATTTCACTTGAACCAGCAATGAAATACAAGCACCAGGAAGCCAGGAATAAGTACAATCACCAGAAAGCAATGAAGAAATGCAGTCTTCAAGTGATTCTTGTGAAAATGATACCAAGCCAAAACTCATTAACCAGGCCAGGTTGAATGACCTCTTCCGCGATTTAGAGGTCCCAAAACGTAAAGCCCAATTACTTGGTTCCAGGCTAAAACAATGGAATCTTTTGGAGCCAGGAGTGAACGTTTCTTCCTTTCCAAAGCGGGAATCAGAGGTGCTCACACTTTTTTCAACGGAAGGGAACCTTGCATTTTGTCGAAGCCCTTTCGATTTACTTACAGAACTGGGTCTTCCGACCAATCCAGATTAATGCAGACTGTTCATAGACAGCTCTAAATTCATCCTCAAAGCAGTGCTCCTTCACAACAACAACCTACATCCATCCATTCCTGTTGCCTATTCTACCCATATGAAGGAAACTTATGAAGATTTGAAAAATTGTGCTTGAGAAAATTAAATATAGCCAGTACAAATGGAGCATTTGTTCAGACCTTAAAGTTGTACCAGTCCTTACAGGTCTCCAAAGTGGTTACACTAAGTTTTGGTGCTTTATATGTGTGTGGGACAGCAGGAAAAAAAAACATCATTATATAGTGAGAAAATTCTAATCCCACCACTCCATATCAAATTATGCCTCATGAAGAATTTTGTGAAAGCAATGGACAAGGAAGGAGAAGGTTTTTTTCTACTTGAAAAAGAAGTTCCACAGATTAAGTGAATCAAAGATTAAAGAGGGGATTTTTGTGGGGCCTCAAATTCTTGATCTTCTTAAGAACGTTAAATTTAAAAGACGATTAAATGCAACAGAAAAATGAGCCTGGAGTGCATTCGAAACCGTGTGTCAACAATTTTTGGGGAACAAAAGAGCAACAAATTACAATGAAATTGTGGAAGAATCGCTTTCATCGTATAAGGCCGTGGGTTGCAACATGTCCTTACAAATTCATTTTTTGCATTCCCATTTGGATTTCTTCGCACCCAACTTGGGAGCAGTTTCAGATGAACACGGAGAACGGTTTCATCAAGACATAGCCCAGATGGAAAAAAGGTATAGCGGTAAAAGCAATGAGAAGATGCTTGCGGACTTATGTTGGACACTACAACGGGAGACAGGTGATGAAGAGTACAAAAGGAAAAAATATTTATTATTTTACATATTATTGATTTTCACAAAAAAAATAGTTACTTAAATTTATGAAAAAAGTGTTGGTTTTTATTTTTCAAAATCAACCTTCATTTTCTAAAAAATGGTGCTTGGTAAAATTTGTTTGACTTCAGATTCGAATTCAGTACACATGAAAATATAAAAATCAGGAACAACTTCTCAAGGGAGCAAAACATTTTTTTTTGCAGAACAGTGTTATTGTGCGCTTTGTTAACTTAATTTCTTGATACACATACCGAAATATATATATATTTCCTATATTTAAATTATTTTTTCCATACTAAAGCTCATAATAATTTTTTATTTTTTGAAAATATTAAAACGGAAACAAATGAACAGTTAATGCTTGCTGTAACTCAACTATAATTTAGAATTGTAGTTCCTTATGTCGTTGGATGAAGTTGAGAATAATTAAAAAAAGTAAGAATAAGAAAAATGAAATGTCTGTAGTTCCCCTATTATTATTGTAATTGTATGTACAATGCACTATTGTAATAACATTCTACAGAAACGGATTTATCCAGCGCTAGACCTTAGAACTGATACCAATTACAAATTTGGTTTGTTTGATAATAAAATGAAAGGCAAATTTCTCCTAAAAGAAGAAGTTATACAGACATTTTGTACCAAGAACATTTCACATGTCTCCATCTTGAAAAATTAAATCCAAGTTTGCAACAGAATAAGTTCTACCAGAAACCTTCAAAATTATAAAAAGTACTATACTTTTTATTAATAGTACATTTTAAGTTTAAACTTTATTATGATTCTTTAGTTCCTCAAGCTTTAGTTTTCGTTCAAAACATCCATAATTAAAAATATATACAGTATAACCAAAATCAGCGGATCCACAGTTTTGGCTATTTATGACGAAGTAAAAATTACTCGGACATAGTCCATTATTTGTAAATTCTTAAATGTACTGTTAACCTAGAACTTGAGTGATTTTTAAAATTAATTTATCTTACTACTGCTTTATATAAAACATATATTACCTGATTTTCTGTGTTGTAATTCGTGAAAGAAATCGGTTTCTGAGTTCTAAATTTAAGGACATCTCTGAAAAAATGAAGATAAATGAATAAGAGTAATAAATCATTTCTAATTACAAAATAAATCTTAATTTCATAAAAATATTTATCTGATTGATTAAAATCTTACAAACTTAGAGATCTGAAATATCGAAATAAAGATATATTTTTTCAATATATCTACCTATCGTCACGATATAAATATTAGTTTCGTTTTTCTTGGTTAATTAATTTTGATTTTAATAGTATATACACATTCTTTATTGATCGTCGCTTCAGAGATATCAACAAAGAACCTAGATAATGGATGACCTTTTGATTAGTGGTGTAACATTTACAACGTAATTAACATCGTGACCAAGATTATTACTTAATTGAGTTTTTATTGTTTGAATAGGAGTCGCTTGATGTAAGTCTTTACCTTTCACGCAACACCTGAAGCTATGTGTATACGAGTATATGTATATGTGTGTATGTCTATAAAAATTAGCAATGCTTTTAGTGAATGGTACGTTTGGAAATCCCAACTTTCAATCAACTAGAAATACATCCGCATTTTTGGGGTTTTCCCTTTCATCATTGGTTGTTGATTTTCATTTGGAGTGGTTTTCTACAAAGTCATTGTTATTACTATGTTATTTATGCAATATAATTTTTAGACTTAATTTTCGTTTGATTGGATATAAGCAAGTTGGTGATGAGGGCCATGCGTGAATAAGTTGTGATGTACTTAGTTCTCTATATCTTTATATGTTATAGGAGATCAATACTGTCTAGGCTAGTTTTGACTTCACATAATTATCTAAAAGTAATTGTTACTTATCACGGTTAATTATAATAATAATATAAATTTTCTTTATTCTTTGCTTTATTGGGCGCTTCCTGCCGGTATTCAATTCCGAAACTTTTTTAGTCTTCTGAGTGTTTTAAGTAACCTTTTTCGTAATTAGAATCCCCATTTCTTCTGTAAATTCTTTTTTATAATTAAAGATGAGAAAAATCACAATAAATAGTTGGAATTTGCATACATTGAAATAAGGTTTGTGCTATTTCTTGTAGTTATAGGGTTTAATGTGTTTCCAATTTTTCATTTTATGTATAAATATGAATCAAATACCAATTATGCTGTTATTTTCAGTAGGTATTATTTTTTATTTTTAGTAGGTAAAAGTCCATTTTTTTATGTTCAATTTATCTAACGGTTTCCATTAGCATTACTTTAATAATATGGGCGAGCGGGCAAATGTTTTTATGACTTATTATTATATGTTTTTATGACTTTTAGCAGAGTTAAAAGAGTGATGTTTAAACACTATACACCTTTTCTGTATTATACACTATACACCTTACCATATTATGGAATAATAATTATTAAAATCATTTAAAAGAATAAACCATTTTTTAGATCCAAATGGACTTATACCACATTCAAATACAACAGCTCAATTGACCATATTTTATCTAAGATATAATGAATAATGTAAATAAAGCTTTTATATAATTTTTTTCTTTTGATTTTAATCGTATCTGTATCACAAGGAAAACAAAAAACTGCAGACCATTAATTGGTTTTATTTATTTATTTATTTATATATTGGTTTTATTTATTTATTTGGTTCTTAAACGGTTTTCCCTAAAGACTGAACTTAATGCCCATTCTTCAATAGGCTTATTCATATTTCAATAGGCGTGTTTTATTTTTCTGTGTATTATAAAGGTTGTTGAAACGAAATATATGTGCAGCACAGAAGAAAAATGTTTACATTAATAATCTACTGTAAATCTCAAATAATAATTTACTTCATTAAAGTTATTCCTATTTCTCGATATAGAAATAAAAAACAAAAGAAAACACTTCTCACATTATTTATACTATTGTTCCTGTAATTATATCTTTGTTAAATGATATTACTTTAAATTCCCTTGTATTGTTAATTCGTAATACTTCGTTTCATAATATTCCATCATTGTCCAATCACTTCTATGTAAATCATCCAGGTACTTTTATGGCATATATATGGTTATGGAAGTAGGAAAGAAAGAAAAATTAAAAGTAAAATGTAGTTTGACGAATATTATTTAAAGCATAAGCTATAGTTTTTCCTTCTAAAAATTACTTATTTTTGCAGTTAGTACTCATTCTTGAAATAATCCTTGTACAGAATGTTTACAATTTACCTCGAAAAATAATTTCGCAATGACGTCACGGGAAAACCACACACCGAAAAGTACACAAAGAGATCGTATTTGTTGATACAATAGATAATTTAAAAAAAAGAGATAAATAAAAATCAGTGGGCCCAATCTTCTCTAGCACATTGAAACTCAGAAACCGTTACAAATGGCCTCTGAGATCACTATCTATGGTTCTTTCAGATTTTCTAGCAAACATCGCAATCTAGAAACTAGTTGAAACTGCTTAGAGATAATAATAAAATAATATTATATTGATATTAAACATTGAAACATCTCAATATACATATTTTTCCTATTTGGGAATTCTGAATCTATTGTATCAATTATCACAATTATTGTATTTAAAAATAAGAAACAACTTTGCTTTTATGAAGTTTGTTCTATCTCAAATATCCAAGGCAGCAATGCCTTGTATGTGGACCAAATTTTATTGGATAATTTACGGAAAATTGTGCTAAAAATATTTTTTAAAAACTGTTTGTCGCCATTATAGCAATTTAATGTATAAATTGTTATAAAAAATTCTATTTTTTCTTTCATAATTATTAATCTGAATTGAAATAAAATAAAATAATAAAATAATGTTTAACAAAAATCTGTAATATAAAATTATTCAGGAGCATGAAGCCAAACCTCCATTATTTTTTTATTACGAACCTCCTTCAGTTAAACACCAATACTTGGGAAAATTATTTATATTTTGAATTTGTTTTATGTAAATATTACCTCTGATATATTTTAGAAATATATCATAACGCGTTATTACAATTTGTATATTGGAAGTGTATATTTTTTCTATAAATAATGAAAATAGTTTATAAAAGTTCATTAAGTTACCTTTCAATCATTATTAATTAAACCGGGATTTTATAGAGATTTTGGTTTAATTCAGTGTAAACCACTTTCCCTAGTATTCCATAGAATTCCTTATCATCCGGGAGGAGCTCCTACCGCTTCGGCTGGGTTTCCATTACAGGGTAGATGATAATCATCTTTGGCGAAGGAGGAATAGAGGGGTGTTGAGGCCATTTTAAGCTAGAAAAGTAGTTAATTAGTAGCAAGGCTCGAAGAGATTGTTGATTGTATGTGTCCATGATTTAAGGTGCGTTTACATGGGCAATAAAAATTGCAGATGTCGAACATAGTGCCAGCAATTCTATCCGGCAGCACAAATTGCAGCCACACTTTGGTCAATATATCTGTATATTATTGCCGAGCTGCTTTGCCGGGAATATATTGCCGGGAAGAAGTGTTGAAACGAGCCAAACTCGGGCAGTTGTGAAAATGGACGAGACGGAACTAGTCGAAGCTAGTGCAGCTTTCCTACTTATTCGATCTGCGATGAAAAAGCAAGAGAAAAAGAGAAATCGATCTTTTTGAATCTGTCCCTTTTTAAGTAAGCGAGCTGCTTCCAAAAATTTATTAAAATTAAAATTATTATATAAAATTAATTGTTTTGTCTTTTGTAAAAACCATGTCCATTATAAAATAGAGATAAAAAAAAATAAAAAATAGACAAACAATAATGAAAAACCAATGAAAAGCAGACACTAAATAAAAAAATAAACAAGACAAGAGATCAGCTTTCGGCAAGGAACTGAATGAAGCGAATGAAAGACAGGTGGGCATGTCAAGGGGAAAAGGAGAGGGTGGGAGGGAAGGATTTGTATACAGAGATAGAAACACGTACGGCCAGGCAATGAATTATTCTCCAACCCCTCTGGACAACATCGGCAACACCCTCTGACGAGAGAATCTCCTGGCAATATTGCCGGGCAATGTCTCAATATGTCGAAAACATTGCCGTATATTGCCGCAACATTACCGGCAATACTATTGCCGTAAAATATGGCCGTGTAAATGCCCCTTAAAGTTATAATGTACTGGGATAGAATTAGTTATGTCAGCAATATTGATTTTTTTAATGTTTTTGCTTTTCATTTTTTATAGCTAGCTTTTAGCAAATAATGCCTTGTTTAATGGCAAATATAAGCGAAATATGCGAAAATAAGACATTAATTATTTTCGTAATAATATTTTTATGAACATTTAATATTGGATTTTAAAACTATTATGAATCATTTGTTCGTTGGGATAATCAATTATTATTATTGATTTCAAGGAAAGTGACAATACCTTCAAACTTCATAAATTGACAGGACATCTCGGACCATGTATATATCATAGTATTCATGCCACGTAGTAATATATATATATATGGTTGAATAAGATGTAAGCACATGTTTTACAAATTTTTAGATTTAATTTTTATCATACTCTGTTTTCAATATTATATTGTCACTTGTTATCGGATTTCGTTTTTGCCGCTTTCGTAAATGGTTTATATTACATTTTAAAACTTTTTTTTTATGTATCACATACCATTTTTACTTGATGTATTATTGTAATACAGCTGTAAATATCAATAAATAAATTAAAAAATTTATATAGATTTAAAACATAATAGTTAATTGTCTTAAAAATCTTCTAAAAAAATCAGTTTAAGGATTTAATTATAAGTGTTTTTTGTAGTTATTAAGTACTCAGATAAATATTTATTTTATTCATCATGATTGTCGTGTTGTTGAATGACATACAATCACTAGCAAGGTTAAACATAGTGCCTTATAGGTCACGACTGATGATAACAAAATAAAACTACTATAATGATTCAGAATGATATTGCATTAAGGAAAAGAATGTCGTCAGGTCGAATGTCTTATTGAATGATAAATATATATTGTTGAAAAAAAGGATCTTTTAATTTCCAAGGACTTAAAACTGACATAAAAAAAATATTATAATGGAGATTGTTTCATGTAACAAAACACCCTTATTTTCAACATCGACAGACATTAACTTTTTTTTCTAAAGCCCGTATAAATAAATAGTTCTTTTTTCTGTTCTTTGGCTTCTTTGTCTTTTTATTGTGTATTTATTGAATTCTAAGGCATTCCGTGAGTTATGTTACATTTGATGTTAAATAATAATATCTACGATGTCGTTGGGGCACACCAATTTTTTGATTTTTTTCTATACAAAACTGACATACATTGACTGATGAAAAACTAGAAATATGTATAATACATAGACATTAAATATATTGAGAATGGCATTTTATATGTATGAATTGTATTTATAAATATGGATTTATAAAGACTGAAAACATCTAGATAGAACAAACCTATGAAACGTTGTTTAAAAACTTTAAATTAAGAAAATAAAGCAGTTTAATTAAGTGTTTGGATTCTTGAAACTAATTTCAATGTAAAAGTTATATAAAATAAATTCTGTTTGAAAAAAAACAAGTTACATTACTTAAAATATTAACTATAAAATTAATAATTAATTAAATTATCTTATTACAAAACTTGACGACTTAAGTTTTATTAAGTAACATGTTCATAAAACATAGGCCTGTTACTTTACTAGCTATTCTTTATTAATATTAATAAATAATAAGTAGTAAAACGTTTAAAAAACTAGGGAATCCGTGAAAAAAAAAATAATTTGAAAGGATATGAGTATATACATTGTTTTAAGAACCCCCAAACAAAATTAAAGAACCTAATATATTAGTTAAATTATTAATTTATTATTAGAGATTAATATCAACAACCTTTGCTTATTATTAACATTAATATAATTCTCTAGTATTTTTTCCCACAATTTAAGGCTCAAAGCCCACTAGATAGGTATAAGTGATATGCCTATTTCTTTAATTAAGGTCACTTGACAAGGGACTCTTCTTACCTGAAGGACCTTGGTAAAGAGGAAGTTCTGTCTTACATAGCTACCATTCATAATTCATTGCCATGTTGTGAATGGTAACTCTTTGTGATATTCTTACGATTAGTACCTGATACAGTTTATTTCGGTATGATTAAATAAATGGTCTAAAGTTAAACTATCTATTCTGAATTCATAAATAAATAAGCAGACAACAGGTAAATATCGAGATATCTGGATAAGAAATATGCGCAGTATAGATCATAAAAGTGAGGACTCTGAAGTCAGATTAATTGAAATTGTTGAGTGAACGGCATAACCAACGCATTGTTTGTACGTAACATTAGTTATTGCCATGTTTTGTTGATTGACCTAACATGAAGAATTTTAAGGATTTTAATTGGCAATGATTAGTTTTAAGTGGGAGTAATAATCATGGAGGATGTTGTGGTTGAATGGTCTAAAATCAATTTTATATTAATAGACGTTTTCTTTCATTTCACATTGAACACTGAGATCTAAAACCAATTTTAAAAATTATTATTATTGTTTCACTCACTTCCAAGGACCACGTCTAAATATTATCAATTTTAGCCTTTTCAACGCTTTTATTTTAAACTAACTATTTTTACTACTAGTACTTAATGATATTTTAAACAATCCCAACAGAAATATCCACATATTCTATTATTTTCTATGAAGATTTCTCTTGCTAAGCTAATTTGAATCCTAAATGAAAATGAGCCTTTTTTGGTTAGGCTAAAAGGTGCTGTCATGTATGATAAACAAAATCTGTATATTAAAATAACTCACAGGAATAACTATAGAGAAAAAAAGCGTACAGAATAATCTTGAATTTGTTTTGAACTATAAATTCCGTTAAGTTAATTAAGTTATGTTTGTAATGAAAATCGACTAAAAAATCATTGAAGGATAAAATAGGAAATGATAATGAAAACGTTCAATACATGAAATAAAATCAACAGAATTAAAAAAAAAAAACGACCAACTAATCCAAATAATAAAATAAAACAAGATGTAATACTTGCCAGGTATAGTATGATTAAGATATATTCCATTACAACAAGACTGAAATAAAAAAATCAATCTGATTACAGATCAATCAGAAAGAATGTACAAATATATTTATTTTACCGAAAGTCTTAATAAGGTTGTAAATTCTGAAACAAATAAAAAGAAAACTAGAAAATATTATATAGATATTAGATGAAAAGATATTTAATTATTTAAAAACTTAAAATGTAAATTAATAATAAAAAAGATTAACAGCTAGAGGTATTACACGTAGTACCAAACGACATTATGTGGGTCAGGGGTGGACATCAGAGTTAAAACTTCATTATAAAAAGAAAATAATGAATAAGTCATTTCTTTTATATTATTATTTTGGGACTAAAAATACAATATTTAATAACCCAATGTTTCATAGTAAATTCAATTTTTTTAATGGCTATTGATGAAAAAAAAATTACTGCCTGTTGAATTTTATTTAGTATGAATTTTTTTGATGCCCTGAAAAAATCATGATTTGTAAAATGAGAAATCTTTTAATATTTCTAAAAAATTCTTATGTACTAAAATATTAAATAAAATTTGTTTGATAATCAGCCTAACTAATTTTCCAACTTAATTACATGTTATTAGTTAGGGAGTCGTAAATGAGCAGTACTGTTCCCGATGAGGCAAGAGCGAATCTTTTTAAATGGAATTATTCCATAAAATGATTATTTTTAGATACTGTTTTTATTCTGATGTGATTCTTAAAATTTTTACAAGCGATTCTCACTAAATGATTTTCTTTCCATTACTTTTTAATCGTTCGTTAGTGTTTAAGACTTCTTTAATAACTTCCTTACGTCTTGGATTTTTTTTACGGCATAATTAACTAAACAACAAGAGAAGCAAGTTATCAAATCATAGTCATTCCTTTGAGGAAAAACTTCATTAAAACGTCTCTCCTTGTTTATTTTCCGCTGTCCGGCTTTACGTAACAGCTGTTCATACACGGCGATCACCTGTGAGAATTTTACAGAATGGAAAGGCAAAACGAAGTGGAAATAAGGAGTGCAACGTTTCGAGGCCACCATTCCGAGCATAAATGGTGTCTATATAAGGCTAAGTTCGATCCCAAGCTTCTTGATGCTTATTTATTTAAGTAATTAATATACCAACATTTAAAAAAAAATAAGGCCAGGTGGGGTAAGTAAGACACAGAGTTTCAAAGGTTCGACTTTTCAGTTTCATTGTTCTGGATTGAAGAAATTTTCAAACAATTTGGTTTACTATCGGTTCTAATGTTGATTATTGACTCTGCACTTGATATTTATTTGATTAGATTGCCTCAACTTATGGAGCAAACAAGCATAAGTGAACAAGTTGGGGCAGGAGAGAATGCTTCTTACAATGACAGCTTTCTAATACAAATTTCAGATTCGATATATATATCATGGATTATTTTTTATGCCATGTTTTCTACAGTTACTGGCAGCACATTAAAGCACCCGAAATGTAATTAATTGTAAATTGAAAACAATGTAGTATTAAACGAATTATAATAAAATAAAGAATTAAGTAGATGAAAAAAAAACTTCTCAAAGTATTTTAAGTATATGGGAGAGTATATGTGTCTTAATTTGAGATAGGAAATGATATATAAAAAAAAAAATACACCCAGAGAGTAATCTTTGAATGTGATAAGTTGTTAGTTTGAACGAATTCTTAGACAAGTTAAAACACATCTTTTCGAGTCATATAAGTTAATACATACAATCTCACAGGTTAATGCACACTCTCTTATGCTAACTTTAAGTGGTTTCTATTAGTAAAAAATCTGAGACCACAAGTAAGTGAGCTTACTCCAAGTAGAGAACATTTTGGGTATGCCCTATTGTTTCCTGACAAAACTATACCTATTCGTAGTCCATAAATTCTGTAATGATTAATGAAAAATACATTTTTTTACACGAATTAGCCCTCAGATTGTGTTGCAATATTTTGTAAATACAATTATTATTACATAAATTACAATTATTTTTCACATCGTAATAAAATATAGTATGCTTAAACCATATATACTGAAATCGGAAAACCAGCAGAAACTGAAATAAACTTTTAAGGAACTCATTTTTAATGATGCTATTTTCGAAAAACATATCATAGGTCATATATGTACATATATACGACCGATGATATGATTTTGTAAAATAGCATCATTAAAAAGCAGATCCTTAAAAGTCGATTTCAGTTTCTACTCGACAGTAGGAGATGTGTTCTATTCCTTGTGACCTGACCATGACAGACTTACGAGTTGCATCAAGTCCTTCGTATCTAACTTCTCAATAGCAGGTTTTTTGAGGTTAGTAAATTTCTACTTTTTCGAAGTGAATACCAATCTGAAATAACAAATAGATGGCCAATATCACGATGGTGCAATTTTATCTTTACTGTATTAAGAGTTGAAAACTGATGGAAAATGTTTAATATTTCACGTGTCTGTAATTGATATTATGATAGCTAAATATCTGTTTTTAATTGGTTCTATAATAATATAAAAGGAGCAATATAAAAAGGAACAAATTAACTAACTATAGGGTTACTTTATGCTTTATAAAAATATATTGTTAATAAGTACAAAAAAAAAAAAATAATAATAATAATCTTTCTCCTTCCCATTTACAATAACTTAAACTATTATTTATATTTAAATTATTTTATTCTATAGCCGTACTACGTGAATACTCAAATCTTCTCCAAAATGAGTTTCTTGTTCTTAAGGAAGCGGAATTAGCTAAGCGACGCAATGTCTTGTGGAGAAGTTATTGCAAATGTCACAACTCTATTACAAGCCAAAAACTACGAGATTAACACGATTCTGCTCACCTCATACTCTTAACTCTCTTGACAAAATTCGACTAAATCACGCATTCACCGGAGTTGTAGTATTATAGGTTAAATTGAATATTTTTATTTCAGCATATGAATATTTCTGCACTTTATCATTATTCGTATCCTAAGCAATAAATAGTCATTTTGAATTGGCTCTTGCTCCTTTTATTTTTTGTAAGCTTACTGAATATTATATCTCTGATTTAACTTTAGCCGTGATGGTGGCTCAGATCCCAGAAAAAATATGTTACAATGACTGCACCCTGAGTGTTGAAGGCTAAAGAGGAAAACGAAGTGACTCGATTCCCCCCCCCCCAAAAAAAAAAATAAAATAAAAATTAGTAACAGCGGTTTCTGCTAGATTTGCCAGCATTTTGGCGTGGTCAATAGTGATCTTAAAATGGCTCAAAACAGCTGAAGGATGATGTCCTTACGTGGAAAAAATAGTTTTGGACATCTCAAACATCCTATTTATTTTCAGATCTACAGAACCACCAAACTACCTGGACATTAACAAAAATAATCATGATTATGATACTGATAGATTTTGAGGTTCGTTTTGCTCCCCTGAACATTTAGGAAAAAATGAGTTGCTTCTTCACCTTTAGTCATCATTTGTTTCACAGTCTTTATTTGTGTACCAATCTCAGGCGTTGTAGACAGTGCTAGAACTGAAAGTTAAGATAAACCATTCCTAGTGAAGAATTTAAGTTAAGTAGTACTGAAAACAAGAGTGAAAATAGTCAATTGCATTAGCTGCCCAAGGAGGCTGAGCCGTGTGCGGGGGTAAATATAAAGGAGCTAATTGGAGAAAGCCAGAGCCATTGAAAGTGGCCCGGGACGTGAGGCTACGGTATTCTCCACGCTCCTAGCTTCGGTCCAAAACGGGCAATTGCCTTTACATCTAGCTTAATTATCTCTTCTAGCTGCATCGTGTCCAGATATAACGAGGATCGTGGACAAAACGTTAGTTCGGGCGATAACAATCGTCTGCTTCAGCCTCACGTTAACGGGACTTTCTTCCAGGAGTGTGTCAAGGTTATTGTCATTAAGGTCGAAGCGATGCCTGCTGGACAAAGTATTTACCAAAACAAATACACTCAACAGCAAAAAAAACCGGACACTTCATATTTTTCGTATTAAAAGCTAATTTTCCGCAATGTGTTTGTTTTTGCGGGTATTCTAGTTATTACAGAGAATGTAGGGTCTAAGTCCATTGAACTAATCCCTTCAGGATTAGTAAACAATTAGATAAAACTCAGATTTGATTTATTTGTCTTGAAGTTGATTTACCTGTCGGACCTATTCTAAACTGTAAGTAGTTTTTCGCACATTTAAACATCTTTAATTTATTAACCAAGCCTTTACTGTGATTAATAGACAGGTTTTTTAAAAATTTTGTTCCAGAATAATGGTTATTTCAAATGTTGACATAGCCCAAGCTGATGCCTTGGCCAGAGAATGCCGGAGCTTGGGGTAGCGAAGTCTACCATTCACGATGCACTCCGGTGTTTCCGGGTGACTGATAACTACGATAGGAGGGCCGGCAGTGGGCGCCCAAGGGCAACAACGGCAGTATACGATCGATTTATTACGCTGTCGGAATTGAGAGACCGACTTTTAACGGCTCCTGAGGTCCGGAAAAGGCTTGAAGTGGCTCGAAATACACATGTAAGTGCAGACACAGTGCGGCGGAGACTGAGGGAGCATGAACTCGTATCAAGGCGACCCGCGACAGGGCCCCAACTCTTGGAAAGGCATCGAAGAGAAAGGCGATTATTTGCTGATCAGTATTCTCATTGGACTCTGGAGCAATTGGGAACTGTTTTATTCACGGATGAGTCTCAATTTTGTCTATACCACTCAGACGGTCGAGACAGAGTGTGGAGACGACCAGGGGAGCGATTTGCTCAATCATGATCTTTTGAAACGAGGTCAGCTATGGTTTGGGGTGGAATTAATTTCCACGCCCGGACTGAACTGATTTTCATAAATAATGGGGCTTTGACTGCTCGGAGATACATCGAGGAAGACATCCTAGAGGCTGTGATCCCATTTGCTCCATTTATTGGTGAGCAATGCAGGATAATGCTCGTCCACATACCGCCAGAATTGTTACCGAATACTTGGAGCAAGTGGGAATCACAGTTCTGGACTGGCCTGCACGATCTCCCGATATGAATCCATGGAGCATTTGTGGGATAATTTAGGGAGGCGTGTTAGACGCCGTCATCCTCCTCCTAGTGACTTAAATCAGCTCCAAATTGCTCTTCGAGAAGAATGGGATGCTATGGCGGTGGAGTACATCCAGAATTTTTTCGATGCCTGACAGGGTTAGAGCCCTTCGCCGTACCAGAGGGAGTAATACCCGCTATTAGAATTACATAAATTGTTAGAAAACCTAATAAAAATGAAGAATAACGTTTTATAAAAAATGTGTTCATTTATCATTTTTTCTTTATTTTGTACATAATCAATAAAAATTATTCACTTTTGGCAGATTTTGTTTAAATAACCTATAAATTAACAAATTCTTACCATAAATTAAAAAGATTAATACATATAAATATATATTTAACAAAATTATAAGACCAAATCTAAGTGTTCGTTTATTTTTGCTGTTGAGTGTATTATTCAAAAGAGAACAGTTTAGAGACACTGACATGCCCTCATGCATGTATAAAATGCTACTAATTCTCTAGTTGTTTGTTCATTTAACGTCACTTTATGCTCCTATGGCTAATCGGACGATGCTACATTGGGAGCTCTAAATTTTGCCTATCTATGTTTAATTAGGAAAGGGATTTTTAACAAGTATCTGCCATCGTTCAGGCTCGGGACCCCCTTTAAACAGGATTTTTTACCCCCTTTAAAAAATCCTAGGGCCACCTGCCGGGCTACGAATCCGCGATCTTGGGCTCAGTAGTTTGTTACGCTAACCTCTAGACCACAGGTCGCCCCCACTAATTCTCTAGTAGATAATCATCTTCTTTCCTGCTGACGAAATTTTATGTTGTGCATGAACCTATAGGTGGGTCTTTCCATGTTCCCTATCAGTTCGGAGGCTCCAGAGATATTTTTACTCCCATTTAAAATTGCTTAACGAATACACTATATAAAAACACAAACAATTTTTCTATTCAAATTAATTCACAAGTTTGATGTTAAAGAGGTTCAAAAGGTACAAGCCGGATCCTTTAGCAGGTTTACGGCTTATACTTGGTGGTAATATATTTCAAGTCACAGTTCATTTTACTACCTTTGGTTGTGTAGTTTACATTTGGATCATTGTTTCTAGTTTTAACTCTGAATTAATTTATTGTCTTCAATTTATTTCCACCTTACAAAATTACTAAACCCAGTTTAAGTGATTTCTATATGACTTTCATTTATGATATTTCCCAACCTCACGGTTTTTCTCATATCTTTCTTATCAGTATATGTCTTCGATTCATATCCGTTATTCACTGATTTGGCAACTCTTCGGTGGTTTCTTTATCTACACCTCTTTACACTAAACGGCGCCAAATCATTATGAATCAAGAGAAGAAATGTTTTATGTTATGTTTAAAAATTACAAATTCATTATTATTACATTAATAAACTATTATACATAATAAGTAATGGTTAATAAATAAGGATAAAAAATTGTAATCAATAATATTTAAATACTTAATTATAATTATATGTTCATTATTTGTTATATTAGAAGAAATACTTCAGAAATAAGATAGAAATAAAGCACATGAACATTGAAATTTTCATGTAGCAGATTGGTTTTTTGTGTCAGTTCCTGTGATCACCAAGACAAACAAATGAACCGATTCAATGAATTTATAAACACGTTCCTTTATCATTATTATAATTATTTATAGATTTTTACCATTAATTTTTTATATACTCGTTTTATTTGGTTATTACACATGAGTATGCTTATTAAAAATAATAGCAGAACAATAACCTTAATTCCAAGAGAATTTCTTTGCCATGTAAACTGGAGCATTGGCACAGTTTAGTGAAAGGAAGTAAGCAACTCGAAGCTAAAAGAAAATTTAGAACCAAAGAAGAACATCGGGTCACTGGGATATCAGAGTGAGGTCAGATTTTGAAGATGTAGTAGTTTAAATATTTTATATCATCGCAAATATTGTTATATAAATATTTTATATATTCGTTGTACAAGCATATGGGAAAAACTTAATATTTAAATCTTAATGCCGTAAAATTGATTATAAATATTTTTTAAGCAATTAAGAAAGCTAAAACAATAAATATCAATGAAAAACACAAAAATATGTTCGTGATGTTTGAGTTGAAGAAAAAAAATAATTTTATTTGTTCTCAATTTTTTACTAGATAAACTCTCTCTCTACCTATGTTGGAGGAAGAATGGTGATTGGTCGAAAATTCTTATTGAACCAATTATTTGTGTTATTTTATTCTTATTATTGTTGTAGTTGCATACTTTCGCAGTCCAACCCATCTTTCTAGCTGTTTGAAACGAGATTGAGAAATTAATAAAAATATTTAATTGGGACACGGTACTACTCGGTAAGTCGTCCTCGGACAATTTGGCAATAAAGAAAGGAACTAAATGAAATAAAATTGGCAATATCTTAGCTGATCCTACGGGCATTTTGAGTAAGTAAATTGGCTTACTAAAACTTTGGCTAACTAAAAATTGGCTTACTAGGCGCTCATAAATATACACTCTCCTACCGAAGATAGTGATGACGAAATTAAATGCGAATTTTATGATAAATTAGAGTGGGTCTACGATAAACTACCGCGAAACAGTATAAAAATAATTTTAGGGGACGCGAGTGCAAAGGTGGAAAGGGAAGAGGTATATTTATCCGAGGATCGGTAAGGAAAGTATACACGAAATTAGCAATGATAACGGTATAAGGCTTATAAACTTTGCTATCTCCAAAAGCCTAATAATCAAAAGTACTACGTTTAAACATAAAGATATTCATAGGTACACGTGAACATCACAGGATTAACAAACTCGAAATCAAATCGATTATGTTTTGATACAAACAAGATGGAAGAATAACGTAAGATCGTATCGTGTGGCAGAATGTGGATGAGATTTGAATAGTAAAATATCCGGGCTTGGGTGTGCGGACGATTTGGTACTGTTGGGTGAGGACGAAGAAACTATAAAGCTAAATACACAAGCGTTAATGAATGCTACTAAGGAAATAGGGCTGTAAATAAATTCGGATAAGACTAAGTAAATGGTCAGTAGAAGGAAAGGGCGAAATTTTGGTGATATTGTTGTAGGAGGAAATAAGTTCGAACATGTGGAGATGTTTAAGTAGTTAGGGTCAATGGTAACTGGAAAAAACGAAATTCAAGAGAAAATAAAGGCGGGAAATACTTGTTACTATTCGGTCTCGAAATTACTAAGCTCGCGTCTTTTGTCCAGAAATCTAAAAATCAGAATATATAAAACAATTATCGTTCCATCTCTTCTCTATGGATGTGAAACTTGGCAACTAACGCTGAAGGATGAACAGCATCTTCAGGTATTCGAAAATAAGGTGTAACGTAGAATATTCTGGCCACTGGGGAATATATCCTTTGGGAAGCGTCTGAGGGGTAGACCGAGGCGTAGGTGGGAGGATTGAGTTAGGAATGATCTAGCGGGTTTGGGTTTGGGTGGTGCTCCGTGGACGGAGGTTTGTAAACATAGATTGGTGGTATCGGCATCGAGCCTTCGGGTTCGTTAAGCCTTTTATTTATTTTCCTAAAACTTGTCAGACCTTCCTCTCTTCACTGACGTCTCGTAGGTGAGCTCACCGTAGCGTACGTCAAAAAATGCCGGTCTTCTCAATTCGGAAAAGAGATTGTCCAGAAAAGGGGTTTAGAACAAGCGAGATAACTGCCTAAATGTAACTCAGGTAAAATTCAGATTTAGAATAATAAACAAACATATGACTATATTTTTTGGAAGTGGTTAAAAGTAGAAATTTAGGAAACAGTGAAAAAAAAACTGATCCGGAATTATATACAAAAAAAATTAGAAATCATAAAAAAAGACTAAATACAGAACTAAACACTGGCATTGGACCTATTTCAAAAAAACTCTTTTTTTTTTTAAGAGTATTTATTGAAAATTACAACTGTATACAAAGGCAAGTAGAGAAACTACCCAGTCGTAGTACTCAAATAAAAAGTTCAGCTTAGAAGGTCACGAGGGCATGGAGATTAGAAGGTATTTTCAGACGCCTCGGAGGATTGTCAGGAATTGAAGAGGTTGCGAGGTTTGAAAGTAGTGAGTTTGAGTGGAAATGAAGTTTGTCATGAAAAGATTGGTATCGGATTCGGGCCAAATCAACAATAAACAGGGCATTAAGGTAATTTGCTGTATGGATTACTCTGTACGTAACAAAGTAAGGAGCATTGAGGATTTTACGAAGGATTATGGATTGTAAAGATTGAATACGAGAGGAATCCGATGGCTTAGTGGAGCCCCAAAGCTCTATTCCGTAAGTCCATATAGGTCTAATGATTGTCACGTATATGAGTTTTTCGTGACTAATTGGGTGCTTAGAGCGTTTGTCTAGTAAATGTTGAAGTAGCCTGAAACGGCGAGCTGTTTATTATCGTTTCAGTCTAGTATGAGGATTCCAATTTAAGCGTTTGTCAAGGTGTAGTTCTAAGTACTGGACCTGTTCTACAGGAATCAGTGGGATGTTATTAAACGATACAGGAGAGCAGGAAGTCGTTGGTTTACGACGGAGGGTAAAAGTGATTTGATGAGATTTGTGGGAATTTATTTTAATCCTCCAGTTTTGACACCAATTAAAAAAACTTAAGTCAGATTTTATATACATTTTATTATTGTTATTAGACCAACCAACGACCAAAAATTGGTTTAGTAAAATTGAAATTCTTCCATAATAAATACAATATCAACTTAATTAAAACATAAATAATCATGTTAGACCCAAACCATTTTCTTCCTCCTAAATAATCAATAGTTTTTAAGTTGAAGCCAGTAACAATAGATAGAATAATGTTTAATAAAACTGGAATATTTAATGATTAATAGATAAAAAATGAACGATGATGAAGGAAATTAATGTATTATTACTGGTCAATTTAAAATAAACTTTAATCAATTCTTAAAACATTATTAGTCATATGTTATAACTTGTCGGAGGACCCATAGCGATAGTTAATTTAAAAGACTTTGGCATATGTTCTAATCCAATAATCGAATGAGTAAACTATTTATTTTGCAAATGTTTAAATCAATGTTTCTTTTTTTATTAAATTTCAAACACGTTTCTATTGTCAAATAAAAACAAAACAGATCTTTATTAGTAGCTATTTCCAGTATCTTTTGATTACACATCCCATTATGATAAGTTTTACGACCCAGAGCCACTATTAAGAATGTTATTTTTTTGTTTTGCCATTGCCTGCATGAAACCAAACCAGAATTTATGAAATTGAAATCAGTGTCTTTTTTCGTGGATATAAAAGGTTTTATTTTCCAGCATGAGAGCACTGAGTGCATGAATACAAAATTCCACCTCTCATGAACTGTCTTGAAATGAATAGGCACAGTGTTATATTATGTTATGTTGCATATTATAATTTTTAATCATTGTTATATTTGGTTACATTATGACACTTATTTACCGAATAAACTAGTTATATAAATCATAAGATAGCACACCATGATCATGGATTTTACGAGCACTTTTAGAAACCGGTGAATTATTATTAAGAGTTATGTATTTTAAATGTAGAACATTATTTTAATTTGGTGATCACACAACAATATCCCTACGAAAACATATTGGATCATGATTAGCATTATAACACGTACACAAATAAGAGAAAGTTTACATGTTTATTTGAATTTAACAATTTATACAACTCTTTTAACTTCGATTTCATACATCCATACATACAATTTATTAAATAATGTAAATAAAGCTATGTTAAAAAGGGTGACCGCCAAAAAATATCATGCTTTAATATTATTTCTCTTTAAATTTTATTGCATTAATATTTCAGTTCAGTAACTAATAATACTTTTCATTTTCTATACAATTTTGTACGGAAGTTTAATAAAAAAAGATTTTAGACCTTAATTAATTTCCAATATTCGTTTAATAAGTTTTATTTTGTATCGATTCATTCTCAAATAAGATTTATTTTATATTTATTTAGTATTTGTTTTGAGAAAACTGAAACGCACTCTATTTTCAACTAATATCTATACTTAATTAGAATTTTATCACTTTAGTCACACCTAACAAGAAAATGCTATACGAACAATAAATTTGATTATTAAGTTAATAAAAAAAATGACAAATTAGAAACAATATCGTAAAAAACCGTAATAATTAATATAGAAGATGAATATAAACAAAATGTATGTTTACATAAATAATTTTAAAACGCTTTAATTTAAAAATAATTAAAAACATTTTAGCCTAAAAAAAATATTGTTAAAATAAAAAAATGTTCAATGTGCTTTGATGATTTTTTTATAGTTCTTAAAATTCTTCTAAATAATTTTAGACAGACTTCAATGTTAGATATGAAAAAAATTAAAATAGGGTATGATTTTGTTTGCTTGAAAACAAATTTCAATATAGTATACACATTTTTTTTTTTTTATGTTTGTGTTATCATTAATAAAACACAACGACCTCTGCTCTTAAGCTTATCAAAGGCTAATCGTAGAACGCTTGAACTATTTTCTCTTCTCGAATGTGGGTTATGATTAATCATACCTAATTCATATTCACATGATACTGTTTATCGCCAATAAGATACCCTTAAGAGGAG
This sequence comes from Troilus luridus, assembly GCA_964056705.1. Lineage (NCBI taxonomy): Eukaryota > Metazoa > Arthropoda > Insecta > Hemiptera > Pentatomidae > Troilus > Troilus luridus. The sequence goes on from OZ057412.1 coordinate 37,476,976, forward strand.
GTTGCCCTAGTCCAAACAACGGTATCGTATGATAGAAAACGTAAACACTACCGTATTTATATGTTATCCGTTATTTACCATATAAATTTCTACTGTTATATAAAACAAAAAAAAAAAAATCTCGGCTTATTTACAAATTTTTGAAAACAATCATCTTTTATCTTTATGAAAATTTCATCAGGAAGTGAAGAAATTAATACAGTTTTAACTTAAACAAAATATTTTCATAAGTGCAATAGTTTTAATGTGTAATGTTTATTTATTAGAAGATCCTAAATATAAATGGATTGAAGGTAAACGTTGATATACTAGTTATAAAGATTAATATATTTTGGACAAATGTATTTCAATTGTGTAACAAAACAATAAATTAACAAGGAAGAGTAAATTTACGTACTAAATCTAGTTTAATATAAATAATTAAATAATCCAAATCTGTGTATATTTATCAATACTTTGCATTCTCGTAAAACCTATCCCATATTTCTATAAACATAGAAATGCAAACGCATAGCCGTGGTTGGGACAAAACCAAGTATTGATTGCTTTTAATTGGTTTTTATTTTATAAAACTATGATTGTAAGACTAAAGTTTTTTTCTTATGAGCATGTTATGGGAAAATAGGAAAGACGGTACAATTTACGTTAAAGAAATGACAAAATTCTGTCAGGCTTATTGTTAAAATAAAATGCTGATTTTAAAATGCATTCCTTTTACACCATTATTTCTTACCCAACAAAGTTTGAATTGATTGGTTTTAATAATCATATTAACAGTCTATGGAACAGGGATAACAAAAATTCGATAATTTTGAACGAATTACAATAAAAAATTGTCTATGAAGGCAGAAAATAACTTTATTTAAAGCTGGAATTTATTAAAATATTTATACGAAATTTCACCGTATCAAATTTAAGTAAATTAATATAATCCTGAATCATGGTTATTGGAAAAAAAATAGAAAACACAATTTATAATTCATATATTTTTAGATTAAAAAATCCTTATCTTCTGATATTGAAATGTATAATGCAATAAACATTCAAGAGGAGGATTAATTTAAAAAAATTACTACAGTTATTTCCTCCTGTTTATTTTATTTTATTTTACTTTACATATTTTTTACTTATTTCATCAGTTTGTTCATATTATCTATTTTCTATTTGTATCTTAAATTCACGTACTAGTTTCTTAGAAGTTTTAACTGATCCCATATTTTAATTCCATTTAATTATTACAATAAATATCTAATACTTACAATAAATCTCCTCTTTTTTATTTTGTCTTATTTGTCTTTATAAATTTTCCAATTTACTTTATTTTATTTATTTAAAAAAAATAATACTATCAATTTGATTATATTTTCATCTTAAATTCACGTACTACTTTCTTATAAGTTTTATTTACTCCACTATTTTAATTTTCTTTTTTAATTATTACAAAAAAATATTATAAATGATTGTTATTTATGAATTTGTTATAAAATTCAAAACAACCAACCAATTATGCTATAAATTAATCATTTAATGCAAAATCAAATTAAATCTTTATAAACATAATTTTGACAACTTACCCTACTGCGACGGACCTAGCCCGGGACGAAGGGAGGAAGAAGGCAGCTGCTAGGAAGTGGAGGAGCAGGACCAGCTTCATCTTCCTGCAACAGACAGGAGTCGGTTTGGTTTCCTTGGTAACGACGGTGACAAGAGGCAGGAGTGGTTTTGGTTCCCTTGGTAACGGCGATCACAACAGCTGTGGACTTCCCGGCGGTCTGCCGCTCGCCAGTTCCCCCCTTCCCTTTTAGGACGACTCCCCCCCACCTCGATCCGGCCAAGCGGAGGGGTATCGTGGATGGATATCTATCGGTCGTCCTGGCGATTTGGGAGGGGTTGATAACCGGATTTTGGAAAAAAGAAGTGAACAAGAACCATAGCAACGGTCCATTATGAAAACGGGATGCCCGACACCTCACAGGGTCTTACAGAATCTCAGAGATATGAATGTTATGGTTCCGAAGTGATTCAGTACAAATCGTAAAAATTAATCTCAATTCATATTAGTAAATTTTCATGAAATTCTAGTAATATAAGAGGTAAATATGTTTTTAGACAAATTTCTAATGATTGTTAAATAATATTAATAATAGTATAAATTATTAAATAGCGATTTGGAAGCAGGAAAGAAAGTAAAAACACGGAGGACGAATGAAGGAGATATGGAGGGTATACAAGTTGAAACAAACGTAGCCACTCTGGACTACAAATAATCGGAAAAAATAACATAAAATAATACATTGAAATATTAAATCAAATAAACATTTAAAATTAAAGAAAGACGATAAATTTTAAGAACCATTGATTCTTAAAAAATATATGGAATTGTTTATACCACCGAGTCTTCATAATAATAATAAATAAATAATGTAGACTAACGTCTAAACTAAAATTAGTAATGCATAATAAATTTTGGTATTAATTCCGTAGATTGTCACTTTGAGTTAAATCACAGCAAGTCTTACCTTTGTATTCGTATATTTTCGCAAATAAAAACAATCGTGAGTTTTAGCATGAAAAAAATGTAATTATGGGAAATGTTCATATTTCGGTAATCATTTAATTAAGAAATGAACATTTCAACAAATTTTTCAAAGTATAGAAGGTGATATGACCTGAACAGGAAGGGCAAGTCGTTTTTTTAAAGTATATAGTTAGTAATAGTTATTATGTACAGTCAGTAATAAAATTATTTTTATTTGTGTGAGAATACAATTGAAAATAAAACGAATAAAAAGGTACGACTTGCTGTGATTTAACTCGAAGCGACAATCTATCGAATTGAAAACCAAATTTTCATAAAATTATACATACAAAAGAGGAAAATATGACGATTTAAGAAACAAAAAAGTGAAACTAATATAAATATCAAATAATATTTTGAAAATTTCACTCTAGAAAGCAATTGAAATGTAAAAACGAATATAAATTTTAAGAAATACTGAATCTTAATAAATATATTGAATTGTACATATCCCTACATTTCTATAATACTCAACAAATAATAATATATTAAAGACCAGACATATATTATTAATGCGTTATAAACTTTTTTTTTCTTTTTATATTTGCATCCACATCTGTCAAATAAAAACAATGACAATCAGCAGATTGACTTCCAATGGAGTAGGACAAAATGACACAAGAGGCGTGAATAAGACCAGTACAAAGCGTTACCTCCCCGGGGTTTGATTTAATTTCTTATGACAGCAGATCCGCGTTTTTAGTCCCTTCCTAGTGTTCTCAGGCATGGAAGTCGTGACCATTGGTTCTATCAATAGGTTTGGATGTCGAGTTTTTCTTGAAAGCGTTTGTAGTATTTCCGTTAACCGTTACTGTTTTTAAGTCAGTATTCAGAGTTTTGTTATTGACATATCTTGGTGCTTTTGCGACAAATCGAAGTATTTTTGATGCATATACTTTTGCCGTCAATTTGTAATGCCTATGTCCGAACCTGTTTTATTAATTAAGTAGTATTTGATTTATGTCTTAAATCTAATTTGGAGTTAGACCCAATAGTGAATGCATTAAATTGAGCATGATAAACTAAGTTTAAATGAAGTGGTTGTAATCAATCCAAACGCAATAAAGCATAAAAAAACGTTAATTGAAGCTAATTAAATATTCTTTTCTATATTTCGATTATTTCAAAGAAAGGACAATTGGTTAACAAGGACCAATCATATGGAATGAAGTTGCAATTTTCGTTAATTTATTCCAAAAACAATGCGGGTAAAAATGATAATGAGTGAATATAAAAATTTTAAAAGATAAGGATGTGTAGATAAATATAGTATTTTTTACAGTAAAAAAGTAAAATTTTTATTTTAAGTTCGTATTAATAGACTAATGGTTTAACATCATCTCTTGAATATTACTATTTGTTTATTTTTGGTTTTTAGAAAAAAACCTTAAAATTTTTTGTATGGGTAAGTTGAAATATTTTAATACTTCTAGTTTAGTTACTATAGTACACATATAAATATTATAGATGTTTTTTTTTTTCAGAAAACCAACCGTAATGATATCGTGAATAATTATATTAAGATAGAATTGTAATTTGGTTCTGTAAGTTTCTTTTTTTTTGAGGGGTTGGTGAGTATTTCCCCGTTGAATTGAGAAGCTCCATCTCGAAACACATCAATTAGTTTGTCGATGGCATCCAAATTGTTGACCAAAGGCGAGCATCATTACAAGTCATTAAGTTGACTACACCGTTATATCTGAGTCATTAAACAATGTAAGTATCGTCTACTGAAATCGGAATAAAATTCTATCGGAATTTTTAATTTAGAACAATGATTGCCTTTGACTCATAAAATATTAAAATATTGAATTATAATGTAGTTTGGAAATAGAAAAAAATAAGCCGTCTTATTCCTAAAATATATTATTGTTACTGTTAATCTTTACATTTTAAAATAAAATTTTATAGTTCATGAACAAGTTATAAACTCAATTTTTCATTGTGCTACATTATTACTTGTTTTTTTAGTTTGACTTTAAATTGTAACTCTTTCGGATTTTTTAATAATTTCAAAGTAAACTAATATTTTCAAAATCATAAAATATTGAATTCATTTTTTAATTAAATACTCTACATTTATAAAAAAAAATTAAATACTTCACCACTTGCTGTATGTAGCACTAGGAGTTTTTTAAAAGGGAGTAAAAAATCCTTGCTTACGCTGCCCTTCGGAAGGGACGTGAAATGGGAGGTTCCGAGCCTGTACATCAGTCCATACTCACACCGTCCTATTAGTCATAGCAGCATAAAGTGAAGTTAATTGAATAAACAAACAAAACTTCTCCACTGGTTTTTGAAATTTTGAGTCCTTTTCGAATAACTATGCGCTATAACTTGGTTATCATTCCATTGTATCATATATCTTGCTTTGAACATCACCAATCCCTCATGTTAGTTCTGATACATTTCTTGCAATGTTAGTTTTCTGGATGTCTCAAAACCAGCAAATGGGGTAGGTTTGAGTAACCTCAAAGAACTTCTTTTCTTTTTTCACACTGCAAAATTTTATGTTGAGGTATTCATTTTGTCAAAACAATTACACGCTCTCAGAATTTCTATGACTCATGACTTCACTGGAAGAGAAAGTCACGTCTTTTGTTGGTTGATATAAGATGTACAGCTGCATAGCAATGGCGTCAATTGATAAAAAAAAACTATTTTGGAGTTTATTTTCAACCAAATAAATTTGAATGGGAATGAAAAATGTTTTCAATTTTTTATAATTTGTTTGTTTTTTTTACTCAAGTTGCAACAAGATTAATAGCAAATAAATATAACAATTAAAAAACACATTACTCTATATTAATTCAGGACTTAGACCTGCCATCTGTAAATATTATTTCAATTTTGCTGGAATTTCATGATTTCCACCTATCTATTTTGTAAATATTTTTTAATAAATGGATCTGAGTTTAATTAATGTGAACAAGAACATAAGATAATCATAATTTAGTAATGCATACAAGTTTGGGCAGAGTTTGGTTTCTCAAGAAGGAGAAAAAATATATGAAAGTATTTGTAAGATTCAAAGCCTTTGAAGTTCAATCCATCAAACCAAAGGTTTCGTAAATGGCAAGTAAGGTGACACTTTGAATGTGGGGTTGTAAAAATAATAGAGACGATCATATATGTAATTAGTTTTCTAAAAGTTGCTAATCATATATTACATTTTTAAAACCATTAAAAAACATAGGAGAAGTTGATTAGTAAGCCTGAAAATTAACATGTGAGTATGGTAAGGTTGGCTGGGATCAGCTGAGAGCCATGTTGTAACAACTATTTAACTTTCCTTTGTTGACAATGAACTGGCAGGCTTTCTTTTTTTGGCAAACAACAAAACTGTGTGTCATTGTTTTGTTGAGAGGGAAAGGTGGTCTCTTCAGGTCTTCTCCATTCTTTTCTTTAGTTGTCGTTACGTCATTGTATCTGGATTCCCAAGTTTATGTTTATTATTATACTTTTGAAATCAAATAGTTAAATAAAGACAATCATACGATTATACATACATTTTACATTTTTTATGTTTTTTAAATATTTTTGTTCTGCCACTTTATTCGTATTCCCTTTTTATATTTTTAACATAAATTGTATTATTATTATTTTTCCTCATTTATAGGAGATACTATTTTGTATTGGTTGTGATATTACATATTTTTATATTTTACTCCTTTATTTAATTTGTTATTTTTACTAAAGTTGTTCATGTATTTTATTAAATGTTACAAACGAATAATATTTTTCTTTTTCTATTTAACATTATTTTTAATTTTTAATTATTATTATTTTTTGATTTTATTGATTTAATTATTTACTTTATTCACCACAATAATATTAATATGCTTTTCACACTCCTGAATCTTCATTCTATTGGTTATCATTCGAGCAGTTAGCAGTTTCGTTGTATTTTATCACATTTTTCACAAAATTCATTATAACACTTATCATTAATATTACTATTCATATTATCTTAATTAAATTAATTTCAATGTTAACGCTTATTTTTCACATGATTTACTAACCTAATTCTTCATTAATCATTATTTCTTAAAAATTAATTTAATATATTTTTTCATAATAACCTTATATTCCTTTATTTTTTATTATATTTTTATTGCAGTGCGTTCACTATTGTTATTTTTCGTTTCTTAAACCTTCGGCCGAAACTTCGGCACAGAAGTAAGTTTTCATTTTTTGTATATTTTCTATATTCTCCTTAAGTGGTTCTAAAATTTGGACCCACTAAGGTATTTATTATTTGAGCGATTTTACAGTTTAGTCAGCTCTTATAGTTAGTTTAAGGAATGTTATGAATATTTGCTCAGTTTGTTCTTCTTGTTCCGATTTTTTGTTCTGTTACTGTTAACTCCCTTTGACGATAACACTGATTTCCGTCTTTTATTTTGTTATCGCATCCCAATAGCATCTTCTTGTCTCTTCACTGAAGTTTATTTGTGAATAATGACGGTGTCTATGGCACTAGATATCAGACTTAGCTGACGATCAGCTAATATTGTATATTCTTGTTTTGAACCGACATTCATTTTTATCGGTTATTGTACTTTCTACACAACTATAGGGTATTATCCAATAAATTAGATTTATTATTGACAAGCATACAGTGTAGCGAACTTTAAAACAAAATCTTTAAAATTGTCTAAGCTTTTAGTTAATAAGGAATTAATCTCCGTGTTTTAAATGTGTATGAAAAAAATATTATAAAAATAATATAATTTAATAGCTGATCGTTGCTACTTAGATCCAACAGGTCTAAATTTAGAACTAGAAGAAAACTGTATAAAATCAAATTTCCAAACAATGAGTTATTTTTGTAGGAATGCTTTTAATTTTACATTATTATTAAAAAAATTGAATTCACAAAACGAAGTTAGCTTTTTTTCTCCCTGAATTTGAATCGGGTTGATTAAAAACAAATGAACAATATAGGGTAAGAAAGAGGTAACTTTTGTAACTGCAGTTTCTGATAAATTTTTCGGTGGCGAACACGGTGGTGTTGTTAAAAAAGATAAAAAATGACTTTAAAAGGCTCAAAACTGGTGAATGGAGATAACTAATTTATCAGAACGGTGCCTGGGGAAGAACAAGGTAAGGTTGCTTCCCCAAGTTGGGCTTCGAGCCTCACAAAAATATCCTTTTGATAGTAAGATTGACAGGACTTTAAGAAAAATAATATGATTCCGAGATTATTTCATTCTCCTGAATATTTAGGATAAGTTCTTTTTCCCCCTGTAGTCTTCATATACGATTAGCAAGAGTCAAATTTTAAGTATTTGAAATTTCATTTTTTTTAAATATGTTTGCAGAAAAAAATAAAATATAAAAAATCGTAGAAGAATGAATGAGTGGTTAAAAAACAATATTTATAAAACATTATAATATAATAAATAACAATATATGTTGGTAATTGTGTGAATTAAAAGCATGAAAAATATGTTTTTTAATCGATTGGTTTGTATACAATAAATGTATTAATAATAAGGTAATATATAATAAAATCATTCATCGAATCTGATTCCGAAGTTCAAAAAAAAATATAAGTAATAAACAGATCTTGTGTCTTGTACTAAAATAAAAAATCCAACAAACTTGAATGAGATATATTTCTTCCTGTATTTCAGATCTGCTTAAAGGTTTATTCACTTTTCTATCCGACTCGGAGAAACGAAATGAACCGATAATTTAGAGGAAGACGGTTTTCGTCTCGATTTATATGTAAATGTGCAAATAAATATGCTAAGCTGATGCCTCTGCTAAATATGTACGTCTGGAGTCGACCAAAAGCAACAAAACAAATTTATACAGCTCATTTACATAACAAAATAAACAGATCTGACGTTTTAGTAATACTCATTACAATACTATGTTTAGGATTTATCTATCAATAAAGGATTGTTCAAAATTTGATTCCATTGTGGTTTTATTAACAGTCGGTTCCTATATTCTAACGAATAATGAATTCAGCTTTTATTTTGCTACTTAAGTGCCATCTTCGGGGCGGAATCACTAGAAAAATATAATTGATGTTTAGCCGCAAAGCGTTTTAAAAAAAAACAACAACAAGAAAACCTTGTGGTATCATGGAAATGAAAACACCATTATCACAGTGCCATTGGTAATTTGATACGGGCAGTTGCCAAACGGTTTTGGTTATCGTTTATCGTTCGTTAAAAGAGCCTAAACAATGTTCTCTTTGTAACCAGAACTTATCCAATGACCGGATATGCCGATAAGATTCGAGCCTAGTGTGTAATTATATAACTCAAAAACCTTTCTTCGTAAATTATTTAGCAATTACGGGGGCTTAATGTATATGATCTATGGTAATTAGAAAACATAACTATAAAAGATAATATGAGACAATTGTGGGTCTGAGCCAGGTGTCGCACGTGGGCAACAATCGATGATTTAGTGGCTCCTGATTAGAAGATGAAAAACAAAAAAAATGTTTTTTATTTTAACAACAGATGGTATTTTGCTAACGTGAAAAAATTCTTCTTTTTAAAAATTATTTCCAAGTAAAGTATGAATTGATATCGCGTAACCAAACTAAAGAAAAACAACTTTGATTTATTCAGTATTTATTTATTTTTTTTTCAACAGGGGAAATATCATGGTCGAAATCATTTTCAAATTATGATTCAATAATCATAGTTTTAATCATGACGTTATGATTTTACAGGCATTTCTACATTTACAAAATATATTATGTGTAATAAAACTAAAAAAGGAGCCTACCATATTTTTATTTTTGTTATAACATTTATATTCAGCAGATTGGAAGTAATATGTTATGCAATTTCCAGTTTTAAGTCAGGTGGCTTTTTATATATTTAAAATATTCTAAAATAGATTTCTCTCATATAAATATAAGGGGATAAAGTGTATAGCACAATGAAATTATTATGTATGATTTTTTCAAAAAGATAATAGACATCTTATATATACAATTGACGTGTCACAGTGTTTGTAACAAAACTCCTCCGAAAAAACATGACCGATTCTTATGAAATTTTTTGTGCATATTCAATAGGTCTGAGAATAGGATGTAAACTATTTTTCATACCCCTAAGTGATGTGTCGGCCATTATTTATCGATTATGCGTGGATCGTAGCAGTGACGCGTGATTGTGCTACATTTTTTGATATGTTGTAAGGGAATGTCTTAATAGTGTAAAGTGTAAATCCAAGTTTGCAACCGAAAAAACGGATGGGAAAACTTTGGGGGGGGGGGTCTAAAAACCTCGACATTTTCGGAGTTATTTCAGTTTTTGGCCTTTATCTCCTAATCGGTGCCTTTTGGGGTAAAAACATTAATAATCATTTTTAATGTAGATTTATTTGCTACAATATGACCCCAACCTCTCATGTAGGGCTTATAGATCCGGAGTTAAGTTCCAATCATATAATAAACAACTGGAATCTTATGTCTATCTAATATATAAAATTGTCGTGTCACAGTGTTTGTAACAAAACTCCTCCGAAACGACTCGACCGATTGTTTTGAAATTTTGTATGTATACTCAGTAGGTCTGAAAATAGAATGAAAACGTTTTTTTATACCCCTAAGTGATATCTGTCGGCCAATATTATTGATAGTGTAATTTGAACCCACCAATTATGGAATCGTACACGTTTGGTCATGAAAAATATCACCGGGAATGTTATTGAAGCAGCAACGTTGACTAGAATCTATAAAGAAGGAGTCTTCCTGTAGCCACGTATCCATTGATACCGACAGAACCCATGAAACCGCTCAAAAGACTTCAATTTGATATACGCTTGGCTTTTGCTATAACCATCAACAAGTCTCAAGGCCAGACAATGTCCATTTGCTGTTTGGATTTAGAACATCCATGTTTCTCCCATGGAGAATTATATATTGCATGCTCACGTGTTAGTAAACCATCTAATCTATTTGTAATAGCAAAGGACAGATTACAAAAATTTATTGTGCATCGATTAGCAGTCAATTAAAATGAAATAAATATTTATAATTTAAAAAAATATTATTAGCCATAATTAAAAATTCACTATGATGTACCTCATTCATTAATCTAATGTTTATATTTTATCAGTTAAGAATTTTGTATATTATTTGTTTATTATATACTATACTTAGATATAAGATGAATAAAATGTAAAATAAAAAATCTATTTAATGCATCTTTACCAGTCATTGTTTCATTGAAATTCAAATTTTAACGTAATATTTAAAAAAAAAAAATTATAACAGCCACAGCAACGCGTGGCTGGGTCAGCTAGTAATCCTATAAAATAATTTAATGCATGAGTGAGTATGTTATCTTTTGTTAATTACGTTTAGAGCGGTTCGATTTTTACATTTCCCTATTGCATTTATATACGAGTATATTATTGTCATTTATTTTGAAATATATATTTTAGATTCTACATTAGTCGTAACGGTAAGTATAGTTAACCTCAGGCTTGAAATCTGATTTATGTGGTGTAAACATGTTTTTCCATTGTTATATTTATAATTTTCAAAAAACCTTTTGACTAGTATGAAAATCGTATATTTGTCAAGTTTATTTACACTGTTTATTTATTTTTAACATTTGTCATTGTCTTCTGCCGTCATAAATCAAATAGAATATGGTTCGATGCAAAGCGAATTTAAATATCCTTTTTATCCCTTCAACATTGTTTGATAATGTATTCAGATAAAGCATGAACTTTCATTCATTGTAGATAATAATAGTATTGTTGGCTTCAGAAATAATAAAAGATCAAAGCTAAAATAAACTCTTTTTATTTTTATTCCACATACTTTGTTTTAAATGTGGAAATGCCAATGGAATTATAGAATAAAATTATAGTGATATTAATTTTATCCTATTATATATATCAGTTATAAGAAAAAAAAATAAAGAATTACTTTTTTCTTGGTGAGTGATGATATACGGTATTAAAATGTTATAACGCAATTTATTCTAACAACACGATCAATAAACAGTTAAGTTCATTTCGAAAAAATATATTTTAAAATGTCTGTTAATTCACGATATGATACTTTTTTTGTCTAAGCCCCTTTTGGGTTGGAAGGTTGCTAATTACAATTTGGAAAGGATGAAAGGGATCTCTTTTACTGTACGTTGAACATTTTAAGAGTGGGATGAGAAACGGAAGAGGTTCTAATTTATTTTTATATTTCTAATTCTAAAAAAGGAGAGACGTTTAGCACTTCGCTTGACGAGGATTGAATATATTATGGTACTTTATTTCGATATTTATCCTGGGTAAAAAATATTATTTTTTTTCAATGGGAAGGGACATGATACATTAAATAATATACACTATGGACAATGAAGCCATGACTGCTGGGAGAAGACTAAAAACAAATACATAAGTGATCTTCTGCAGAAAGTCTCCAAGATCTGGAAGAGGCAGTGGTGGACATTGTCATAACAGCATTCATTTTCTTATAATCACACTTTTGAAAGGTACAAATAAAGATACGCATATTTAAAAATAATAATTATCCTTTGAATTATGAGTAAAATTTTAGTCAATACCAATAAGTTTCAATTATTAGCTCTGTTAGCAGTGATGTATTTTATTTACCGATTCAAGTAATGCGATTTGGTATTATCTATCCGTTTGGGTATTCTGTCGACTCAAACTTGTTTTCGTCTAATATTCAGTAATATGCCTTATTTTTGAAAAATTTGATATTGTCTTAACATTTATGGCCTCGTTTCGTATTCGTTAATATTGGTTGATTTAAGGTAAGGCTTGGTGTATAACTCTAATCAAGAACATGCAGCTAGGTTTAAAGGTTGCTTCAATAATTCATCCATTAAAAAATAATAATAAATTAACTCAACAGTTGAGTCTAATATGAATAACAATAATAATAAAACTGAAGGAACCGTGAACCTAAAAATAACTCGAATGTTAAATGAAGAATGGTAATGGTTTTTATAATGTTTTTGCTTTGAGTAATTTAAGTAAAAGATAATCTCAATAAATATTTACTTCAAATAAATATTTCATAATGTGTTGAGTTTTTATTAAATACTATGTGCGGAAGGTAGGCAACGTAATGTTGTGTATTATGAAAGAAGAGTACCTACAATTACATAAAATGACCCAGTGCATGACCGATAAATACAGGAGCAGAATAGCGTATATTTGATACCCAAGCTACATTACAAAAGGAAATATAATACATCTCGTCACTATGCTCTATTTCTTTCGCAGTATTCTGTATCAGTTTGCATAACTATTTGATGTAATTTATTAGATTTTATATTTAAAAAATTCGTTTTCATGGGAAATGAGCCAAAACCCGTTAATAACGGAAATGATTTGATATTAGTAGGATTTAATCGACGGAAAGTAAAAAAAAATAAAAACCTTTGATACGTTTTAAACAATAGCTACGTTATTGGTCCCAATTTCTTTTCACATCAACTATTGTATTTAACTTATTGTCAGAAATTACGTAGAAATTCAATTGTACATAGACTTCCCTCAAGACCAAGCTCATTATTCACAATCATTAACAACGATTTCTACACAATAAAGCCTTTTTCTGTGAATGGCATTCATCAACATCTGAATGTGAATACAAATGATTAAGGTATATAAAGTTATAGCTATCGGTATAACTAATTAAGTCATAAAAATAGTGAACATTCAAAGCATTTTGAAGCATTTGAAGTTATTTTTAAATTTTTATAAACAACTTTTTTCCCTTGTACAGCCATAAAATGTTATTGATATATGTTAGAAGTTGGAAGTTCAAGGTTTTAGTTACGTTGGATTTAGATAAATTCTAATGTATAATAAATGATTATGTAAATTGTAGACAATAGCAAAAAAAAGGAATTGCAAACCAAAATAAAAAAAAAATCGATTTCATGATTTCTATAAAAAACTTATTAGCAGATACTAAGAAACAAATCTCACTTGATTTTTTTCTAAATTTTTTATTGTTGACTTGTTTTATTGATAGTATCTTTTGGTTTTGTAATTTTATCAACCTTTACTCATTTAATGTAATTTGCATTATGTTTTTGTTTTACACTAAAAAATAAAGCGATTGGTATAAACTAACTTTGAAATGCACAGAGAGCCAAGGCAAAAAATAATAATGCATATATGTATGTATTGTTAATGCTATGTCACATATATTTTTTCTTGGCTCTTGTGGCGCCTTGACAAGAACACTCGTATACATTTCTTGACACTTTTCGTAATAGTTACATAAAAAAAGTTTCGAAATCGAAATCGCAGTGATTAAATCCATTTCTGGGATCTGGGACAGGACCTCCTTTTACAAAACGAAACCTTGAATGAAATATTTGAGTTTAATGGAATATTATAATAACTTCGCGGAAAAGGTTCTGATGGAGTAACTAGTAAGTGTGGTTTTCGGAAGGTAAGAGGAAGGGTTGATGAGATCTTCGTAATGAGACAATTAATAGAAAAATGTTGGGAGTACAAAACTGATCTCCATATATTGTTTATAGACTTTTGCCGTGCTTTGATTGCATAATTAGAAAAAATATGTTAAGTGCATTAAGAGATTTCAATATCCCAAATAAATAAGTACGCCTGATAAAAGTATCGATGGACAGTAGCAATGCTCGAGTATTTATTAATGGGAATCTCAGTCACAGATCCTCAGTAAGGATTGGAGTTAGACAAGGGAAGCTCTGTCTTTGCATTACATAGTGTAATAAAAAAGGTGAATATTAATGGAAATACATAACATTCGTCCTGTCAAATATGTGCTTATGGAGATGATATCTGCTTACTGGCGAGGAGTAAACAATCCGTCACTGACATATTTAAATTACTGAAAGCTAAAGGCGAAGTAGTTAGATTAAAATTAACGAGGGAAAAAAGGAGTATATGCAATGAGTTCAAAGGGTACCGCAAAAGCAAATGATCTAACTGTGATACTCCTTCAAAAACGTAAAGAACTTTACATATCTGGTTGATATCAAAGCTCAACTATGAAAACAGGGGTACTAAAATGGATTATGGCAACCGAACATATTTCGCAAACATAAAGTTATTTCGATCGTCACAGTTATCAGGGGCTACATAGTTAAGGATAGGATCAGGTTATGGGGTGATCAACAGCGGAGGTTATTACGCCAACACATAGTTAAGGTTGTATACGACACCGTAAGAATTACCGTAAGAAAAATTCTTAGGGAGATATATAGACCTCTACTGGTAGAGGGTGAATTGATACGAGCTTATTAAAATAAGAAGAATGGAATGGTTGGGCCATGTACTTAGTAAATAGACCCAACTTGGTAAGATGTATGGCACCAGGGCGAGAAGAAGAGGAAGAGCTAGGATAAATGTCGCGTCATCCTGGAGTTCCCATTTTGGTACAATGTAAATAACATATTTATAAAAGAATAATGTTTTGAACATTACATCTTAAAAAATACAAATAAATTCCAAATTACAAGTCCAAAATTACGATTTTGTTCTTCGGTAGTGATGTATTTGCTTCAGTGCATTTGTTTTGTGGAATAATGGCTGAAGAAGGTATGCATAAGGTTTAATGTTCAAAGGTTATCTTCGATTCGAATAATCCGGTTCTTCCCATTTAAATTATTTCATCATTCCAAAATAGCTGTTATTTTCAGTATCCTATTAATTCACTCTATTTATAAAGACGTTTTAGAAACTTATGATCAATTATTTAAAAACTAATAACACCATGCGTTACTAATTCCACAAATTCTTCCATAAATGTTACCAAATATTATAAGCGACCTAAAATAGGGTTCCGTTCTCAAACTTAACGACGAATGCTTAAATAGAGTTTCAAGTATCATCATGGAGTGATTTGCGATATTTACAACTAATCTTAAAAACAGGTTCTAAATGCCCCTGATGGAGATTTTTTTAATTTAATTCAATTTTTGTGAGGGTTTAAAACTTATTTTTCTTCGACTATTACAAAGGCTTGTAATTGCGAATAGTAGACCATAATCAACAAGATTTACATTCTCTTTCAAGTTTCCAAGGCCACTATTTATACAAAAAACTTCAGTTGTTTCTTCTGGTTTAGACCGTGTCGGTGAATTTTCTGCCAAAGTTTCGCCAGACATGCAGAATGCTAGGAAGTCAGCAGCATGTCTGGCGAAACGCTGGCAGAAAATAAACCGACACGGTCTAAACCAGAAGAAACAACTGAAGTTTTTTGTATAAGATTTACATTCTTAAAATGATAATGATAAACTCAAATTAAGCTCAGCATACTTGTTGAAATAAAATGAGTATTGAAGCACGTATAGGATTTACTTAATTTTTAAACATTCCAATGAGCGTAATCCAGGAGAATGCTTTAAAAAGGATTATATCATATCTGAAAAAATAATAACCAAATTAAAAAAAAAGAGTACCGGTGACGTGATTTGAATGCATGTTACATATGAACTTAATTCTGTGTTGTTTATGCAAAGGAATAAAAGCATATTTTTTATTTATTTTTTTTGTCTCAATGGGTTAAGGTTATATTACATTCTTCGACTGAAATGCACTTATAGGGAAAATTAATTAAGTCACGCCGTGATAATTGTTTGTAGGCATTGTACTAATTGTCATTTTCTCTTATATGAAGTTTCTTAAATAGAAAAAATATACATTTACTTTTACACCCATCGCCTCAGAATTTAGGGAATGCACTGTCAGAAAAAGGTGCCGGTTTGATTACACCACCTACGGGATGGAATTATTGGTGGTTTTTATGAAATATTGGTGGTTTTTCATATGATCGTTGTCGCATATTCCTTTATGAATGTACCATTAATTATGAATGATTATAAATTCTTAAAATAATTAAGTACGGATATAAGCAGGATGCTATAGGATACTTAAGACGCTCCACAGCAACCCTTTCATGTAATATTTTTCTTCTTTCACTATGTTAAATGCTTAACAGTAGCCAATTAAGTTTTGCAATAATAAATAGGTCTCAGTTGTTCAATAATCGTGTCCAATAAATTAATCCTTCTATGACCTTTAAACAACACTGAACATTCCAGCGCCTCAAGTCATCCTACAAAGTACAGTCCAAATAGTCACGTTAAAAAAAAATTCCTTGTCACGTTTATATGTCCAAGAAAAATAAAATCTTTATTTGTACTTTTTGTTTTGAATGGAAAATTATTGTTTTAAAGAATTGTATAAATTATTCATTTTGCTGTAGACAACAATAATGCAAATGCCTAATTCGAAATTATCTTTTGGAATGAAAAATAAAAATGATTCTGAAGGTCAGTCGAGTTGTATCTCTAAATCGCTGAGCTGTATATATTGTTCTAAAAATAATCTTATGTAAGAGAAACCTGTAAAAATAGCCAGGTATTCAGTACATGATAGGACAATATTTTCTCTAACCCAACGGGTGTACAAGGAGGTTGTTTAGTTCGAGATCACACTCAACTCCATTTCCAGGCTTTTCCCACTATTAAGTCTACCCACGTTTTGAAAGGCTGAGTGAGTTCCAGGACAGTCACCAGACCCTAGAGTTGATTATCTAACACAAATATCTCCTTAAATAAATAATCTAAAAAATCATCATTTATCATTATAGCTGAACCTAAGCAGGGCATATAAAGTTGATTAAATATTTTGAAATTTTAAAATTAATTAAGATGATGAAAAAAACTTTATGTAAATACGAGCATTTAGAATAAGTTCACTCAAATTTAAGTTATAGAGAATAAACATAGAAAAGTTGGACTTACGGAGTAGAGCTTTGGGGCTCCACTAAGCCATCGAATTCCTCTCGTATCCAATCCCTACAATCCAAAATCCTTCGTAAAATCCTCAACGCTCCTTATTTTGTTAAAAATACCGTCATCCATAACGACCTTAATGTCCCATTTGTTGCTGATTTGGCCCGAACCCGGTATCTTTCCTTTCATAACAAACTTCATTCCCACTCAAACCCTCTAGTTTCAAACCTAGCTTCCTCTTCGATTCCCGATAATCCTCCGAGGCGTCTGAAAAGAAGATGGCCACGTGTCCTTCTTAGTTGAACTAGTGATTTGAGTACTACCAGTGCGTAGTTTCTCAACTTGCCATTACTCATGTCATTTTGTATCACATAGCCTATTTACTGGATGTATTTTTTTTTTAATACAGTTGTAAATATCAATAAATAAATTTAAAAAAAAAACACATAGAAAAGAAAAAAGACAGGAATAAAATAATAGTAGCAGACCCATTTAATATCCCTTGATCAGATACACAAAATACTGATCATTTTTAGAAAAATCAATGATTAGAAAAGAGATGAAGATATAATGGATTACATCCATGACATACAACAAATTGGAGGAAGAAGGGTAAAGAAATGTGAAAACAGATTAGGGATTATTATCGAAAATAAGATATATTTTCTTCAATAATATTCGTCATTCAAAATGCTCATTAGAACTCATGTTCAATTTAGATTGTAGAATGTATTAATTGATGTCCGAGCATGTCCAACATCATTTCTTAAATTCCATTGGTCTAAAAGACAACTTATTAAAAGACAAGACTTATTAAAATAATCAGTGATACAAAATACAATTATACCTCCAAAAAAAATTTCTTGGAAACAGTATATTTCTAATTAGATCGGGACCACTTAAATCCCCAATCTCAATAATGGTTGTTTTGGAAATATGACCACCTTAGAGACAGTTGGGTCATGGCTAATGAAATGGTCTCAATTTAAAATAATTAACGCTTATTCCTGATTAGTCATTATTTATGTTTTAATATTTCCAAGAAAAATTATTGTTTGATTATATCAATTACATGGAATTATAATTCGAGGTCAAAATAAATTCTTAAATAGTAAGAAATCATTTCTGGAATGTTTCGACCAATATTGTAGTTCTGAGAGCTTAAGAAGGGGCGCATTAGAGCAGTTAAAAAGCTGCGCTACTCATATGACCGCACATTGAAACGCAGTTTCTTTTTATCTTTATATATAATCGGTAGTCGAACGTACAAATGAACGAACTAAACGAACTTGACCTAAGTTCTTTAATTCGAGATCATCAGCAATTTTGTCCCATAAATCATTTTTTAATTTTAATAGGATGTAATTAGTTGGGGGTGCAGTCAAGAAAACACAGCAAATAAGTGAAACTTATTGTATTTTATATGTGCCGACGTTTCGACCTACTGTGTAGGTCATCTTCAGGGCCAATAGGAGTGGCTGCTCGGTGCAGAAGGTAACTGACCTATTTCTTTCCTGATCTATTTCTTTCCTACATGAATAACATGAACCACAAAAAACGGGGCCAAAAACAGAACTTCTCTTCTATATCTTCTCTTCATAATACTTGAATTCAAGACCAAAATTCTCTGCCTACTACTTCTCGACCTCTTCATATCGATCCGTCTGCTTCACGAAATCACCCATGTTCTACCTACTCGCCTCAACATCGCACCTCTAGTTTCTCGTCTTCTATCCATCACCAGCCTTCGTCGCACTCTCCGCAACAACGCTCTTCTTCAAGATTGCATCCTACATCAGCTTCCTCACCACAGCGCCACTCTTCTTCTCTCTCTTCTCACTATATCTCTTCTAATTGTCATAACTTTCCAAACTATGATGGAAATGGCTCCCCTCCTCTCATCTCAACTACTCCCCCCCAAAATTTATCCTTCTCATCTATAAAATCTTCATTTCCAAACCTAAAATCCTACATCAACCACCTATGCTCCTTGCACAAACATTTAGCTCGTCACCTAGAACAACGTATTTTCCTCCTTAAATGCCGATCCAACTCCGTTTTTCCAAATTTCATAACCAATGCCCTTAATCACTTCACCACATCAAAAGGTCAGTTACCTTCTGCACCGAGCAGCCACTCCTATTGGCCCTGAAGATGACCTACGCAGTAGGTCGAAACGTCGGCACATATAAAATACAATAAGTTTCACTTATTTGCTGTGTTTTCTTGACTGCACCCCCAACTAATTACATCCTATTATAGTACCTACCAGTCAACGAATTTCTTTCCTACATTTTTTAATTTTGATTTCATATAATCAGTCAGCATGGCTAATGTCGTATAATATTTTATATGGGCTAACGGCTTCAATTAATTTTTCTTCCATAGTAATATTATGAATAATATGATGACAATACGATGTGATTTGCAAATAATATTGAAACAAAAAGATATGAAATATAATAAATTTTAACAAAATCTGCTTGACATATTCGCAGTAATCTGTGTCACAAAAATTGCGTGAAGCAGGTTCACACATGCTCTGAACTGTTCTGCACTGCCCTGCCTTTCAACTAACGCTCGTTCGTTCAAACCTATGTATCACTAAACGTTTTGCTACGCTGCCCAGCCTAACCTACCGTACCCTGCGTTGGACTGCGCCTCAATGTGCGCCCGGCCTAATTGTCACAAGACGGTCTCTCAATGGACTGCCAATTAGCTATAGCATGGTTCACTTTTAGAAAAGGGAGCCGGGTACCTCAATGTTTAGAATGCTCAGTTACTCAGCTGTAGGTCCTGGATTCGAAACTGGCTGTGGTAGATACTATTTATTCTGTTTTCAGCTGTGGATCAACCATTTCAACTCCTTGAACTACCGTTGGCTTAGAAATAATTCAGCCTCAAGCTCTAAAACCAAACAGCTCTTCGTGAATTATAGTGGTACATTTTTTTATTTATTTTAAAAAGTTAATTTTTTCAGCTGATTAAAAATTTTTTTTTTTATTGATCATGAAGTCTACTGTTACATCTTTAAATATTTATTGTGACTTTTGAGACACCATGAACGTAGAGTTCAGTCCAAAAATACAATTTTTCTTATTTGTTATTTAAAATCACTAATAACTTCTGAAATATTGACTTATGCTGAATTATTTCGAATTAACTTGAACAAAATTATTTTTTCATAGCAATTAACCCTAATTTATTTTGGTATCCTCCATTAATGTTTCTCAATTTCGTATTAAAATATGCATCTAGAATGTATTTTTTCACAAAAATCTACAAAATTCCGAATGATTTTTTAAAATAATGTCTGGAGACATTCCAGTTAAGAACGGTAATACTCTATTTTAGCAATATATTTTTTATTTATTTTATACACTGTAAACATAACATTTAGTCGTAACCTATAAGAAACTATTTCTACAGTTGTACTCTTCAGCCTGAGTAAGGCCTTTCCTAACAAGAAAGAGGTTAGGTTACAATTTTGATTTTGAAATTTATATATATATATATATATATATATATATATATATATATATATATTAAAAATTGTTTTGGACTAACCGCTCTTAAAGTTATTTGCTGTTTTGGGGGGTGTACAATAGATTAAAATTAAAAAAAAAAATGTCTTAATGAATTTCTTAATTTTATTTCAAGGACCATTTCCACTCCACATCCTTATCTTAACATGTACAAAGTCCAGGGGATAAGAACCCTATAAAACACCTTTGTAGAAACACAAAATATCAAAGTTCAAACCCATAGGGCAAAGAAAAAAAAAAGTAAGGTTTAATGAAAAAGAGTTTTGCTTTTTTTGAGTGTACACAGCATAAATGTCCAAACACTCAAAAATTTTAATTTGTTTTCAATGTTATTTTTTGAATAATCATGAAACTCAAATTCCAATTGATGGTCAATTGTTCTTAAATTATATTTTAAATGTTTTGCAAGTGATTTATAAAATTTTTGGACCAAAACAAGTTAACACATTTCAATTTATGTTAAATACCAAAATTTAAAAAAAAGAAATGCTGCTTTATATTTTTCGTTTGAATGGAATTGAAAAAAGAGGATAGAAGGAAAGGAAAGAAAGGAAAAGTAATGCTCGAAACGAGACTAACTGTACGTTGAAGTCAAGGACCGCGCACAAAGGAAGCTCTGGCCCTCCGCCCACTGCCTTCCATCTCTCCATTATCTGTCTTCGTCTGTCTCTTTAATTAGCCAAGAGTCCACATCATAATGGATATTTCCTCCAGAAGAACTATGAATACAAAATAAAAAAATCCTGTATGGGAATACAGTAAATTAAATCCGAAAGATTTAAATCAGGATATCATACTGAGATTCGATACTCAGTTAATTTAATAATCATTGACAAATTCTTAATTCCCTGTAGTAATAGAAAATGTTAATTTTTTAAAAGATTTACAGCAAAACACATACCAATTCTAAAAGACTCTTCGACATAAACTAATTTGCCAAATATTCTTCATTTTGAATGTCACGAAAGTACTTCTGTTAACCTTGGTTTGAATGGGCACAATACAACCGGCATACTAATAGTGAACGTTTACTTAGGATTCCACAAGACGTGATGAATTACGTCGGTTCGGTTTTACGTTCCCTGTTTGTCTGCATAATTATCAGCGGTTGGTTAATATGAAAACATTGGTCAGTACGATCTACTAGGCAACTAAACCGAAAAAAAACAACTTAGTATATAATAAAAAGAAAAAAAAAATTACCACTGCAAACTTGGAAGGGTGTTGGGTTCAATACTTGATGAAGACGATACTGTTTCCCTATCTATAACAACGTTTGTACAGGAAGGTGATTTGTCCGAGATCACGGTCAACCACC
Source organism: Troilus luridus (assembly GCA_964056705.1). NCBI lineage: Eukaryota > Metazoa > Arthropoda > Insecta > Hemiptera > Pentatomidae > Troilus > Troilus luridus. Next base: position 37,499,173 of record OZ057412.1, read on the forward strand.
AGGTTTTTCCCAATTAAGGTTACTCAATTTATAGAGGGGAGGTGAGCCCAAGGGATCCATCCGGGCCTAAAACCTGGTTGGTGATATGCATCAGGAAAGTGATAGTTTTGGGCTTTGTTTGAAGTGTTAATATTCTTCGACCAGTATAACTGTCCCACCGAGAGCTGTCTTATCAAGACGGACAATTCAATGCGAAGTGTATTCTTGTTTAACAAATTAAGTATTTTTTATTGTTGTCTTCTATTTTTTCTTTAATTTTGATGAGATTGATCAAAAAAGAGGTGTTTCGAAATGAGAATTACGTGAGTGACATCACTAACTTCTTGCATTGTTTCCTTTAATTTCTTTTTGATAGCATTGATAACTTCTTTTTTTTTTCTTTTTTTTTTAGGCCAGTTACAAGTTTTCAATAGCTGGCGTATCGGGATAAACTTGTCAAGGTAGTGTTGAATTAATCACTGATTTGAATGACATGATTAACCAGAAGTCCACGAACAATCTGTAACGAGTATGGATTTTGAATAGAGGGACGGATATAGGAGATGTGGAGATTAGACAGGATAATCCAAGGGTCGAAGGGTCACCCATTATTCGCAAGCAGCGGATCCAGGGCATTGTCCCATTGTAACGCAAAATTGATATCGCAAACGGAAAGTATTCGCTTCAGAGCTTCCTAAATATGGTTTTCGGGAAAAGAGTTGACGTGGTAAAAACATCAGACTGAGAAGTATTCGCTCTAAAAGCTTAAACAAGGAATAGTCTGGGCTTAAGAAGTTAACAAGAACAGAAAAATACAAGTTAGGTCTCCTTACATTAACAAGGATACTGAGATTGAGGAAGAGCATGTTCTTAAAAGGGACTGGTGAGAAATTGATAAACTTGGCCCTGGTGTCGGCCTTACACTTTCATCGAATACAAAAGCGATCTTAAAATTCGGCACCAAAGCTATTCTCCGAAATCCTTGTTACCATTTGCTTTTTTGTTTCAAAATGGGGGCCGATTAGAGGTTTAATAAGGTTAGAGGGTAAATTTTAGCTGTTTTAGAACCGGTATACCTAGACTTAGGGATAACAACAAAATATATGAACACTTTTTTTATTATTTTCAATAAACTTTACAGTAGATCAAGAAAAAGCTTTTCTAACCCGTTCCAAAAATTTGAGATTTTACGTTTTAGGATATGTAGAATTTAATTTTTATTACTTTCTGACTGTCACAGAGATATGCATTGGGACATTTATTTCAAATATCATCGATACATGTGCCAATTATCGAAAGTGAAAAGATGCAATTTTTTAGGATAGTTTCAAAAAACTGTCTCAACGTTCATTCATATCGTCAAACGTTATATAGCGATGTAATTATAGCTTGTTTTGTGCATAATTGATGAGTTCATTAGAATTTTATGAAAATGTGTATTATAATTAGTAAAAAAAATCATTAAATTGATTATCAAATCAATAATCAACATCTACCATAAACATCGCAAATTATCGAATGTGTCATAGTTCATAATACGCTTTATGAAGCGTAACACCTCATTGGTATTATACAATAAATTGCAAAAGAAAACATACGAACGTGACATATTCAACTCTTTCAATGTCATGCAAGGAATTTGATTTAATTACTATCAGCAGATACAACACGTGAGTGTTGTTCCTTTGAAACTTTGAAACTCACAGTTCAAAAAAAAAAGCTCACAATAACTAATTTTCGACTCCTGACTATGCTTTTGAACACCATTAAGATAGTAGCATATTCGACCTTCTGCCAGTGTTACCAGTGCCGATCCTTCGCCTTTAAAAAGTGAAATCAGATTCAATAATTTGCTATAACATTCATCAATAATCAAGGCCGGATCCAGGATTTTTTTCTCGGGGGGGGGGGGCACAACGGGCAGACGGGAAAAAACCAATAATAACTTAGAAATAAACTTGTAGTATCTATAGAAAGATTTCAAAGGTTTATTAAAATATCACAACAATAGTTTCACTCATGCTCTTTCTGTTATTTTAACATCTATGATCATGTGATTTGCCTATAATTATTTACTATAATGGATTCTCTCTCCACAGCACACAAAAAAATTGTCTGGGGGGGGGGCACGTGCATAAATAAAGCAATCGCTATAGATGGAAAACGTTAATCAAGATTTCGACGATTAATCGTCTCGCTGATTACCGACTTCCCCTCGCCTGGTTTGATTTGATTGAGAGAAGGCGGTTGGTTGATTTTATGATTATTGGGTGTTATTTCGGGTCATTGTGATTAGGTTCTCCCGTGGGTAGACCAATTTGGTAATTTATTATTCCGCTACTTATCACAGTGTCAAATGAAGTTACCGATTTACGTTATCGATATTAATTACGTTTCTAAAATTAATTATACCCATAAAGACGTCAGAGTTGTTGATTCAATTTTATATGTAAAAACCAATCATTTAAATATTTTTGAAATTCACTCCTGTTCTAAATAAATTTTCCTTTGATAAGTAGGTTTTTTTTTTAAATATGCTACATTAGCATTTGAGATTTTTTAACTAAAAAAATAAGTTTCAAATTCTATTTCTACATGAAAAACCGTTTGTGTTCCTTAACCCTGGCTTTAGGATGCAATGTAATAGAAGGATGTGCACACTAAAAAAAATAAGGAGTTGAAAAATTCGAATTTAATTATCGTCCACTTTCTTGAAATGGCACTTATTTATTAATCCTGATTTAATCTGGGATTTTGAAGACATCTGTACTTCGCTTTTTAGTTGGATAAGGTCCTCCATAGTTTTCCGATATTTGGCCGATTTTATATATATACATATGTATGTGTGTGTATTTATATTCATTTATTAAGGTATATAATGTAAATTATATAACGATTTAATTAACTTATTTATTTTTATTTATTTTTCTCACGAAAAGACCTTAATGACCATGCGAATATCATAACTCTAATCCTTCTTCTTCATCTGTTTCCTCTTTTCCTATATGTCCTTCATGAGCTTTCCGTGGCTAAGTTTTCTCTCCTCAGACCAGAAAAGACCCTTTTTGGGGCGCTGTTTCCCCACAAGAACCTTTATTCCCTTAAACGTCCTTCTGTATTCATGTATGTCAAAACAATCTTGGTCTGTTAGCCCCACTTGGTTCAGAAGCCTCTCTAGGCTGGGAAGACAAGAGGTTTCTGTTCCAAAAACTATCACCGGCTTGATGACTGTGTTATAATGTCGTATTGTAGCTTTAATAGGTTCTTCTTGTAAAAATTACTGGTAGCGACGCTTAATTTCTCCATTTTGGCGACTTTCTCCTTAAACCCTTCTCTACCCGACCCATTTATGTGCAGGATTTCTCCAAGGTATTAAAATTAAATTTAAATTCACATTTTATTTTATTTAAATTATTTTAAGTACTTTACTTTTTATGGAATCAAGTACATAGTTATTAGTGGGACAAGGTACGGGAATATTTGATCCCATGTTCACGAAGTTCAATCTAAGTTGCACCACACTTTATCCATATGTTTATTTGAAATATATCAGCTTTTTTTGTTGGATCAGACAGTCATTACTACAACTTGCCCCTAACATTAAAAAATAAATAAATTCACAATTAAATGTAATACTATTGTTTCAAAAATGAGCCTATAAATATAATTATTAACATTAGTTCCATTTCTATAAATTGGGCATTTTGAATTGCTGGCCGAAAATTTGGAGATAAGCTAAAACTGTTCTTAATCCCTCAGTAAATTTATTTTAATTTTTTCAGGAAGTACATCGACTCAAACAACTTTTTTGATGCCTCTATTTCAGCTATTTTTTTTTCAATAGATAGCTTTTTACTATTATCTTATGCATATAAAGATTTCAAACATTATAATTTCAAAGCTCACACTCTTAGCAGAAAGAGAGAACTTGGAAATTAGCAGACAGGTTTCAGAAGGGGACAGTTTAGGCTGGGTCAGATATCCATCTTCAGGCTAATCCGAGAAAAGTGCTAATAGTAAAAAGCGGTAACCCTCCAAACCGGAAGGCTTTTTCTTGGCATTAAAATGGCTTATGGTAGAGTGGATAGAAATGATCTGTATAAATTTTATTTTGAGCAAAACATATAGTTATACTACATTATTATTTTGAATTCCTTACGTTGTGTTGGAAACCAGTTTGGTGTTAATATCAGGTGTAAATAAAAGTAATTATGGAACCCAATTATCCACAATTCATTAATGGTTTGTTTCAGATATCTGAAAATTATTTAAATAAATATAAGCATAAATTAATAAAATATATAAACACCCCAAAATAGGATAAAAATTGAGGGCCACTATACTAATTTTTAATGAAGACTCAATCCACATTTTTTTGAACAGTTTTGATCTTTTAGATTCCATTTCGGGCTTATGTTGAAATTATTGAAATTGAGGTATATGAAATTTTGTTTCCTTTATAGTAAACATTGTAATATAATATTTTCTAATTTCCAAATTAATTTTAAACCAATAAAAAAAATGATTTGTGGACAATGAGTCTAAGTGTGAATACATAAAAGCATGGCAATTTCTCCTTATGAAGTATTATATGAGAAGTAACTGCTAAGTGCGAATAGAATCTAAATAAGCCCAAAATTCCAATTCCTATCTGTTAACATCCTAACCGAAAAAAAAAATTTCATCCGTATTCGCCTTTGAAAGTATTTATTGAAATGTTAATCGCGTCACTCAATACAGGGATTCGCTTGTTAGTATGCAGAAGATGTAAGGTAGGCATCACGTAACGACTAACAAAACGATTTTACTTTTTGTGCATTCCCTCAGAAGGTTGCCTGTCCGAAAACTTTTATCTTCCATCTCCAACAACAATAAACTCCGATCCTTCCTGATTCATCAATAGTTTTATCAGCGGCATCAGACTCCAAAGTCCTCTAATAGAGGCAGAACTTTTTGTAATATATTTCATTTAACAATGAAAATAAAATAAATAATTAATGCTAGTTCCGGAGGTAATTATCGAATAAATAACTAATCGGATAAAGTGTTTGGATAGTGTAGAAGTAACTAATCTTTTAACAGTAGATCTATCCTGAACCGGAGTGCTACATGTCAAATATTTTGTTAGTAGTTTAAGGACATAAAATTTCCAATATGATTATGGATTGTGGATGCTGTTCATAGATTTCAGGACGGCTTATGATACAATATCCAGGAATGAGCTTTTCAGAGCTATGAGCGAAATGCGGATTCCATCCAAGTTGGTGCGTCTGGTAATGAGCACGATGGAAAACACAGTTTGCAGCGTAAGGGTAAATGACTCAATTACGGAAAAATTTGGGATTAGTACAGGACTTAGGCAGGGAGACTCGCTGGCACCTCTACTATTCAATATTGTAATGCAAAGTGTCATTAAAAGGGCAGGATTACTGATGGAGGGAACCATCTTTAACCGGAGTCTGGGTATTCTTGCATATGCTGATGACCTTGTATTAGTTGGAAGATCGCTGATAATCTTAAAAGAAGCTTTCGAGAGGCTGGAAGTGGAAGCTGGAAAAATGGGGTTACAGGTGAATGAGGAGAAAACCAAGATAATGGTAATAAAGAATAGTAAACAAAACCGACCACCTCATAGCTACACGTTTGGAAGACACACTTTCCAACGAGTGTCAAGTTTCCAGTATTTAGGAAGCCGTATAAATGAGAATTTGGATGAGGAGGAGGAAATCAGAGCCAGGATAGTATTAGGTAATAAAGCATGTTTTGGAATGTCAAAGCTCCTGAGAAGTAAGCTCCTTAGCCTAAAGTCCAAGCTGATGATATATAAAACCGTGATTAGGCCAGTAGTGACATACGCTGGTGAAACCCTCACACTGAATAAATCCAGCGTGGAAAAGCTGAATAGATTGGAAAGAAGAGTTCTTCGGCAAATATTCGGCCCAGTTCGAGAAAACGACCAACTCAGGATCAGAAGGAACAAGGAGCTAAGTGAGTTATATGGAGACCTAATGATATCGAGCTTCATCAGGATGCAACGCATCAAGTGGCTGGGCCACTTATATAGAATGGGCGAAGATAGAACAGCTAAAAAGCTGTATAAAGGAAATCCGGATGGAGTAAGACCTCGAGGAAGGCCCAAAGCTAGATGGGAGGATGCCGTCTGTGAAGATCTGAGGCTGTGTAAGGTCTCCATCACTCGAGCAGGCGATCGGGACGATTGGGGTAGAGCGGTTGAGCAGGCCAAGGACTTTTTTATGAGTCTGTCGCGCCAATAATGTAATGTAATATATATATATATATAAGTTAAGATGAGACTAATACCTGTATATCCACTAATACCAAACCATTGTAAACACACATTGTAAATAGTATATATAGAGGATTAATAGACGAATAAAGTCAGTGTTTAAACAGCCTTCGTGAGAGTTATTTCTAGCCCAACTTCTTCTTTTTTTTAACGTTCTGTGTCCGGAAGCTCTTAAGTGGTGCCGAAACCCGGGAACGGTTTAGCAGTACAGTAAGAATATTTTTTTTTTCTTTTCTTCTTTTCTTTCTCTATCTTTCTCTCTGTTCTTCACGGAAAAACTGTTAGTTTTTTTTCTCTTCTTCCTTTTTAAAGAAAATCCAAATTAGCCACTAACATGAATGAACAAGGACAGAGTATCCTCAGACCGGCAACGTTGACATTGGAGCCAGCGCAAACGGAACAGACGAACCCGGAGTTCCCGCCTTATCCATCGACTACTTTAGCGATGGCGCGAGCGGACATAGCCGCACAAGAGGCAAACAGGATTGCTCAAGAAACAAACGAACTAGAAAAGATGAAGCTAAAGAAGGCAAACGCGCAGGACATCAGAAGAGAGATCTCCGATCTGGACAAATTTAATGGTGATATCGGAGAACTGAATCACTTCATTAAAGGCGGGGACGGAATAATGAACAGTATCCAATCCCAGGTGGCCGTGGATCTGTTAGAAGAAACGGACGCTAGAAGATTGCGAGTGGCCCTGGCACGTCGGGTCAGGAGGAGCGTCCTGAACTTAATCCAGGCTGATGAGGAGACGTCATGGCCGGTGATCAAGGATAGGTTAAAGAAGACCTATGGAGGAGGGCGATGGGCTCCCGAAGAGGATATGCTTCAGATGTTTCGTGAAGTAAAGAGGACGAACCAGTCGAACGGTCAGTACGCCGCAGGACTCCTGGCAAAGTTAAATAAAATTAACGATAAACTGCGGGAAATAATGGAAACCAGCGCAGTTGAGGGCTGGATGGTGTTCATGACCACAGTCCTCAAAGTACAATTAGCCAGGGATACGGGGAAAAAGGATGGTCTTCCCAGGGACAAGACATTCGTGGAATGCGCTCAGGAGATGATGGACGTAAGTGCCCGAGACGAGGAGGAAAGAGAAGTATTTGAACCAGGGTGGAGCAGGGTGTCGTATCGTAGAAACGAGATTGGAAGGAATCGAACCAGACCAGACCCGGAGAGAAGAAGAGACAGAGATTTTGGCAGGAGTGAAAGGGCACCGAGAGAGAAGAGACAGTTCATAGATAGGAGGAATATAAAAAAAGATGATAGAAGATGCCACGAATGTGGTAAGACTGGGCATCTGATAGCCCAGTGCCCACGCACGCGCTGCTACGAGTGTAACACGGAAGGGCATATGGCACGGCAGTGCCCATACATAAGGCGGAGGGAACATGATCGGGGAGAACCGATGGAAGTTAATATGCAAAGGATATGGAGGAGGAACAGAGGGCCATCCGAATCATCTGGATCTTCCGAAGCCTCAGGATCTGAGACGGAAGGCAGCGACCCTGGCGGCAGAGCAAACCCCGGAGGAAAAAGCAGGCAGCGGAGTGCAGCGAGGAGAACCGAGGAGGTAAGGAGAGAATGAGGATGGTGTGAACGGAGGGGCAACCTTTTAAGTGTAAATACTATTGTGAAAAAGTGTGAGCGGTTGCCTATAATAGAATTTTGTAAGGGTTGGAGATGTCTGGTGGATACGGGAAGTTCGTGTAGTTTAATAAGTAGGGGTAGTTTAAGAACGATATGTAAAGGGAAGGGGGAACCAGACTTTAGGAAGTGCCTGTGCAAACTAATCACTTTGAGTGGTCCCTGTACAGTGGAGGGAGAAATAGATTGGGCATTGGATAAATGGGGAAAGAAGGGGGAGGTAGTAACCTTGCATGTGGTAGAGAACATGGCGCGGGAGTATGGGGGGATTCTGGGGTGTGACATACTCAGAAAACTAGGGGCAAAATTGCGTAATTCAGGGAGTGAATGGTTAATTAAAATCGGGAAAAAGAAATATAAAACCGTGGAGGACGTGAGGAGTGATGTGAGGTGTGTAGGAGCGCTTACCCAGGACAGGGAGTGGAGGACGAGGGTTATGGAGGAATATGCGAACATCTTTTTTCGCGAAGGGGAGTCTCTGAGCGTGACAGGAGAAACACTGCATGAAATCAATCTCAAGTCAGAGAAGGTTACGTACGTAAAGGAAAGAAGATACCCGCAGGCATTGAGAACACACATCCGGGAGGAGCTGGAGGAGTTGAAGAGACAGGGTATAATTGTCGATAGTAAATCGCCCTTTAATAGCCCCTTATGGGCTGTGAAGAAGAAGACCATGGAGGGCGAGACTGAGGGACGCTATAGGGTAGTGATCGACTATCGACAACTAAATGACAATACGCTTGACGAAAAGTACCCCATCCCGCGGTTAGAGGATATCCTGGATAGGTTAGGTGGGGCGGCGATTTTTAGCACGTTGGATCTGAAGTCTGGGTACCATCAAATACGTATGCACCCTAGAGACCAGTGCAAGACAGCCTTTACGTTCGAAAGGGGACACTACGAATTTACGCGCATGCCTTTTGGTCTTAAAAACGCGCCCATAACGTTCCAGAAACTAATGGATGAGTTCTTACGCGGTCTAGACGAAAATATGTGCCAAGTGTACATGGACGACCTACTGGTTTTTAGTAGAACTGAAGCACAGCATGTCGAGGACCTGAGACGGGTTTTTAATCGAATTCAACAGTTCGGGTTAAAACTTTCGAGAGAGAAGTCGATTTTGGGGCAAAGAAAGATCAACTTTCTAGGACACACGATATCAGAGGAAGGTGTGCGGCCGGATAGTAAGAAAGTCGAGGCAATCGGCAAAATGGCGGTCCCAAGCGACATTAAAGGGATCAGACGGCTCTTAGGAACTCTCAACTATTACCGACGTTTTGTACCGGAGATGGCGGAGAACTTGGTGCCTTTGAACGAACTGTTGCGAAAGGGGCGCACAGTTAAAATCACGCCAGAAATCGAAGAGAAGGTCAGAAGGTGCTTGCTACAGTTGCAAACCGAGCCAATCCTTGCGTTCCCAGACTTCACTAAGCCGTTCGCGATCACCACAGACGCCAGCGAATATGCACTGGGGGCGGTTTTATCGCAGGATAGCGACAAGGGGGACCGACCCGTGGCATACGCGAGTAGGAGACTCACAGACGCGGAATCTCGCTACAGTGCACTAGAAAGGGAATTATTAGGAATCGTATGGGCAGTGCAACATTTTCGACCATATGTATTTGGGAGGAAGTTCAAGGTCCATACAGACCACCGTCCGTTGCTCTGGGTGGGCAATCTGAAGGAGTCTTCGGCCCGAGTCACAAGATGGAAGGAGATCCTGAGCCAGTACAACCTGGAAGTGGTGTATAAACCGGGAAAAGACAACGTTGTGGCTGACTGGCTCTCTCGTGCCTTACAGGTTAATGTGCTAGAGACGGAGGGTGGCGAAGCGTCGGGTGAGCTGCAACGGTTCGTGAGGGAATGGACACCAGATGGAGAAGGAGGACGTGTAGACGACCCCCAAGGCAATGAGGAAACCTCGGATGACGAGTCAGGAGACGAGAGACCGGCTGAGATGGAGGAAGTTGATGACATAGTCAACAACAAATCCCGGCAGGTCATTTGGAAAACAAGGACGACAGGGCTCGTAAAAATGGAGTTTTCCAAATACGACAAGCACTCCATAATCACTATTTGGTCACAACCTGGAGTTCAGGAAGAGCAAATATGTCGCGCGCTGAAGGATGCCTCTAAAGCGGGAGCGACCCAGTACCTGTACGTTGGCAATGCGACGGTGTGGGAGAAAATTCGCAACTTGTGGCGACTGGAGAAGATAGGTATAGATCGGATGTTTATCCGATGCCGATCGATGGTGGAGACTATTCGTGATCAAGACCACCAAAAGGAGGTAACGACAGCTTATCACCAAGGGAAGACCAACCACAGAGGTATTAATGAGACGTTGGCGGCTCTGAAAAGGAAGTACTACTGGGTGGGGATGCGGAAGACGGTGGAAGGGGTAATGAAGGACTGCCACATTTGCCATACGGCTAAATATGACCGCCACCCTCCCGTAGGTTTACAGACCGAGACGCGAACACCGACGGTACCGCTGACAGACCTCCAGATAGATACCTTTACGTGGAGAGGGTATAAATGGGTCACGATACTGGACACCTTCAGCAAGACGGCCATGGCCCATCCAGTAAAAGAGAAGTCGGCAGCGGCGGTGAACGGCGCCCTACAGACATGGTACCAGTTTTATGGAGTGCCGAACACGATCTCCTCGGACGGGGGCAGGGAGTTCGATAACGCGCTCCTGCGACAGGAGACGAAACGGTTGGGAATAGAGTGGCACTGGAACACGCCCGGCCATCCAAAAAGTAGGGGAGGGGTCGAACGTCTCCATAATACGCTGGGGGAACATCTCCGGGTATTCCACGTAGATAAAGGGTTGGAAGCGGATGACGCGATGCCTCGAGCAATAGTAGCGTACAACCACTCCATCCACATGGCGACTGGGTTTTCCCCTTTTGAAGCTCTTTTTGGGTTACGCCCACGAAGGAGAAACGAGGGGGATACGGTGGTGGACGACGGCATGGCCGAACAACTAAATATAAACAGATTAGAGCTCGAAAGATGTTGGGGTAAAGCCCACGGACGAATGACCGCGGAAAAGAGTAGGAGAATAGCGCGTGAGAATGCGGGGGTGAAGGATATCATGGGGACGATCAGAATAGGAACGATTGTTTATAGGAAGATCGTGTCGAATCGCGCGAAGGAGGTCCTTCGGTACGAGGGTCCATTCAAAGTGATTACGATTAGGGAGCACAATCTGGTCACTATTCAGAGTCTGGTTGAGCCCAGGAAGCGGAGAACTGTTCATATCGAGCAACTGAAGGTTCCGGCGGGGGAGGCCCTATCTTGAAATTGTATATATTTCTTTTTGCTATTAGATACTTCTTTTTTTTTATATATATATCGAGATGTAGAAGTATAATTTTTGGTTTTGTTTTCTGTTTGATTTTGTTTTGTTGTCAGTGTAACTAAAGTTTAGGTATAAGACTTATATTGTGTATATCCATTATATAGTGATGTTATAGATTAAGGTAATATTAAGTTGGTTTTGTAAGTGAACAAATTTTTGTTTTGTTTTGTAGGTTCAGTTTAGCTTATACTATGTGGTTGTAAGAAAAATATTTTGTTTATTTTTTATTTTATTTTTTTGAGTTTACAAAGGTGTTCGTAAACTGGCAGGGGGGAGTTAAGATGAGACTAATACCTGTATATCCACTAATACCAAACCATTGTAAACACACATTGTAAATAGTATATATAGAGGATTAATAGACGAATAAAGTCAGTGTTTAAACAGCCTTCGTGAGAGTTATTTCTAGCCCAACTTCTTCTTTTTTTTAACGTTCTGTGTCCGGAAGCTCTTAAGTTATATATATATATATATATATATATATATATATATATATATATATATATATATATATATATATAAGAGTAGGAGCAGGACAGTATTATTATGGTATTACATCCATGTAAATATTAACATTGTAAAACAGATAAAAGCAGGATTATGAGACTGAATAAAGCAGTGTGTTTCCAGAAGTCAAACAGTGAGTTTTTTCCCAACCTTTTTCATTCTTTTTTTTTATTATTTCTTGTGCGACATCTCTTAAGTTATATATATATATATATATATATATATATATATATATATATATATATATATATATACATATATACATACAGTTTATTTTTTTTGGCGTTATAGACCATGAAGACCTAAAAATTGCCTTCGAATCTCGAGCTTCATGGAGCTTACCAAAACCTCTTGTGTCCTCATCGGAAGTTGAGCGATATTTTGATCAAACCACCTCCCTACTCAAACGTATAATGCATCCCGTACTCTTCGATGGGTGTTATGGTGCTTATTGCGTAGTGTATCACGCTAATCCTTATCAGGAGTGTAAATGAACGGAAATAGAAAGTTTTAAAGAAATTAAAAATCGGCTGTAGAAAGCTATTCTCTCAATCTCTTGTTAATTCTACTATTTAAAAATCATTCAAAATGTAATCAATCACTCTGCAGGATGCGAGCCTATCTTAGTAAACTTGCTCGCCGCATTCGATGCAAAAAATGGGTTATTTAATTTTTAGGAATAACGCGGATTTTAACTTTCGCTAAGTCCAACTTTGAAAAACAATTTTTACCGGTGGTGAAAGCTGTCGGCCAAATCTACCGTATTTCAGCCGCCGTTACAAGATTTATGGTGGTTTTAAAACATAATGTGTGAAATTTTCAAAATATATGCTATTTTCTACAATTCATGCATTTTTTTGTACCATATGCACCGTATATATATATATATATATATATATATATATATATATATATATATATATATATATATATATATATAAGTTAAGAGGGTGAGTGGGACAGTATTACTTCTAATACCATAAATGCAAACATAAACATTGTAAAAGATATAAAAGGAGGATTAAGAGAGAGAATATAATCAGTATCGTTTCAGAAGTCTAATAGTGAGTTTTATTTCATTCCTTTTTGTTCTTTTTTTTTATCATTCTCTGTGACTCGTCACTTAAGTGGTGCCGAAACCCGGGATATTGTGAGAAAGAAAAACCAAGGTAAAGAATTTTTGTTTGTTTGTTCAGTTCATAGTAAGCACTAAAGAAGAATGAATAGGGTGTGATTTGCTAGGGCAGTTCGGGGCGCGCATTGGGGGCGGTGTTGTCACAAGGCGAGGCTAAGGGTGAGCGTCCAGTAGCTTATGCTAGCCGACGACTGACAGACGCGGAAACCAGATACAGAGCGTTGAAGTGTCAACTTCTCGCTATTGTGTGGGCAGTGGAGCATTTACGGCCGTACATCTTCGGACTGAAGTTCCGCGTACACACGGATCATCGGCCGCTTTAATGGATAGGGAGACTCAAGGAGACATCGGCAAGAGTATCCAGGTGGAAGGAGTTCCTGGCACAATATAATATGGAGGTCCTTTACAAACCTGGGAAAGAAAACGTCGTAGCCGACTGGTTGTCCCGAGCCATTACAGTGAACGCGGTGGAAGAAGCGGATGAGTCGTCGCAGGACGCTAGTCAATTCCTAAGAGAATGGGCACCGGAAAGAGAATGGGGCAAAGTAACGGAGGGACACAGAATAACAGCGGATGATAGTTCGACTGAAAACAGGCCCGAGAACATGGAAGAAATGGATGACATTGTTAACGTCAAGAGGCGTCAGGTCATCTGGCACAAATGACACGGTCATCAGGGCTGCTCAAGATCGACTTCACGAAGTATGGGACGTGGAGCGATACGACGGTCTGGTCTCAGCCTGGGGTTGGGGATGACCAAATGTGTAGGGCCCTGAAAAACGCATTGAAGGCGGAGAAAACTCATACAGGTACGGTAGAAAATGCAACCGTTTGGGAGAAGATCCAAAGGGTATGGAGATCAGAAAGGATTGGTGTAGATCGCAAAGCGAATGGTTGAGACAATCCGAGAGGTGGAACGACAAAAAGATGTGACCCCAGCACACCATCAAGGGAAAACGAATCACCGCGGGATCTCAGAGACTTTGGTAGCATTACGACGAAGATACTTCTGGTGGAGTATGAAAAAGACAGTGAGCGAGATCATCGGGACCTGCGAAGTGTGCGTATGCACAAAATACGACCGACACCCACCAAAAGCTATTCAGGAAGTGACTGCTACAGCAGAAACACCCCTCATAGATGTCCAGATCGACACATTCACCTGGAGAGGATACAAATGTGTAACGATGGTGGACCTATTTAGCATACCAAGTGCAGGAAAGATCAGCAGACGCGGTGCTAGGAGCATTGCAGCGATGGTTTGAGTTCTACGGGGTCCCAGAAAAAAATTCTTCGGACGGCGGTCGAGAATTTGACAACGCGGCTATTTGGGGGGGGGGAGAGATGGGCATCTTATACGTAATATGGCACCATAACACCACTGGACGCCCTAAAAGCAGAGGACGCATTGAGCGCCTTCACAGCATCTTAAGCGAGTATCTGCAGGTATACCAACGAGAGAAAGGGCTGGAACCGGACATTGCCATGGCTAATGCCATCGTCGCATATAACCATTCCATCCATGCGGCCGCAGGTTTCTCACCGTTTGAGATACTCTTCGGTTTGAGGGAGCATCGGAGAGATTTTAGAGGGGCGACGGAGGACGAGAGGCGGATGGTGTCAAACCGCATGGAAATGCGAGCCATGTGGAAAAAGGTCCAAAGTAAGTTACGAGCCGAGAAAGTCAAGAGGGTAGCGCGGGCGAATTAGTCGGTGCGGGACGCAATGTGGGGGGATCAAAATCGGAACGATTGTATACCGAAAAATTGGGTCTAACAGAGGGAAAGAACTACTGCGGTATGAAGGACCATTCAGGGTGATCGTGATTCGAGAGCATAACGTGGTTACGATTGAATGTATTGCCAAACCGCACAAGCGGAGGACAGTCCATATTGAACAATTAAAGATCACATCAACGGAATCGCCGGTTGGGTTATGCACTGGAGTATCCTCCCTTAGAAAAATGCAAATTTGATAATAGTAGATTTAATAATTTTTTTTTAAAATAGAGCTATATTTGTTTTGTAATTTATGTATATTGATGAGGGCATTAGACCGGAGGTAGATTTTATTTCTTTACGGTTCATTATTATTCTATACACTGTAGTGATTTATAAGGTTTTTGTTGAACATAATTATTTTATTTTCTCAAGTTGATTTGTATTTCTGCTATTGCGGTAGTTTATAAGATTTTGTTTTTCTTTACTTTATTTAAGAGTTTCCGAGGACTGTTCGGAAACTGGCAGGGGGAGTTAGGAGTGTGAGTGGGACAGTATTGCTTCTAATACCATAAATGCAAACATAAATATTGTAAATGATATAAAAGGAGGATTATAAGAGAGAATAAACCACTATCGTTTCAGAAGTCTAATAGTGAGTTTTATTTCATTCCTTTTTGTTCTTTTATTTTATCATTCTCTGTGACTCGTCACTTAAGTTATATAAATCTGCCATCGCATCTATCTTAGCGAGGAGATGACCGCGACCAACAGGCACCTCTACTGGCTCGCACGACAGAAGAGGGCAACAGGAAAAATAAAATATGTTTGGTTTGCGGGAGGTAGAGTTCGATGCAGAAAAGAAGATGGGCACCAAGTGGTCTTCATTGATCAAGCTCAAGACCTGGATGTATTCGGCTGACTACTGAAGACCGGTATGCCTTCTAGTTGCATTAATAACCTTGGCTCTCACAACGGTGCTCACGCGATCATCTTGTATTACTCTAATAACCTCAAGTGTTTCTTAAATTTTTTATTTTTTCCTAAGAAATATGTCGCGAAATTATTTTTTCTTTTTCATATAAAATTAACTGTTATTTTTTGTTCGCACTTTTATCTTCTTCTTTTTGTTTATTGTTTAATCTTTTTCATTATTTACGTATCATTCTTCCTTTCGTTATTCGTTAATTTTATTATCTATTCTTTGGGATCAAAATTTATAGCGGATTTTAGTAATAGCAATAGCTCGCCACTGATTATCTTTGCTCGGCACTATCAAACTTTTCAATTAGCTCTGCCAATAAGATATACTCCTAGCTCCTCTCCTCTGATACTGAGAGCTCCTCTTCTGCTTCCCCATTATGTCTAGTGTTCTAACCTCCTGTCACATCAACTCTCAATCCTTGCCCGCTCACTTTGATGAATTTCATCAATATTTTACCCAGAATTTTTTCCACACTATTGGAATCTCAGAAACATGGCTAAAACCCCATATCCCGTCCTCCTCTGTTTCCTTACCTGACTATTCCTTCCTCCGCCACGACCGAGTTGACCGGACTGGTGGAGGTGTATGGAGGTCTTTATGTCCACAACTCCCTAAAATCACGCATTCTGTATTCTTCACCAGCGTCCAATATCCCTCACATAGAATTCCTTTTCGTCGAAATTTCTTGCAAATCAAATCCTCTCCTATACGTCGTAGTGTATCGCCCTCCTTTGGTCCCTTTTGATCCTATCTTTGAATCGGTCCTTTACAACCATGTTCCTCTCTACAACCACATCATAATCTCCGGCGACTTTAATACCAATCTCCTAGTCCAATCCAATGATAAACTGTACCTTGAAAATCTTTTTTACTCTCTACACCTCTCCATTGTCCCATTCTCTCCCACCCATCACACTCTTCTATCTGACACCTGGTTAGATTTGTTCATCATTGACTCATCGCAGAGACTTCTTTCTTCCACACAATTACCCGTTCCATTCTTGTCCTCTCATGATTTAATCCAAATTTCATACAATATCCAAACTCCAGTAATCCTATCGAAAACATTAACGTTCCGCAACCTAGATGGACTCACCACTGAATCTATATCTCCTTCCCTCGAAATCCTGAATTGGAACCAAATCTACTCCTGTACCACCGTCGATTCAATGGTCGACATACTCACGGCCAATCTCAAAAGCATCCTGGATACCCATGCCCCAGTCAAAACTTTAACCTTCCATCACCATCCTGCTCCTTGGATGTGTCAAAAAATTAAAGACCTGCAAAGGAAACGTGATGCTGCCCGTAGACGCTTTAGACGCACTAGGCTTACTGATGACTACCAAGCGTTCAGGGCTCTTCGCAATGTGACACAGTCTACAATCAGACAAGCAAAATCCAAATATTTCCACGAAGCCCTTTCCTCGGCTC
Source organism: Troilus luridus (assembly GCA_964056705.1). Taxonomy (NCBI): domain Eukaryota; kingdom Metazoa; phylum Arthropoda; class Insecta; order Hemiptera; family Pentatomidae; genus Troilus; species Troilus luridus. Next base: position 37,516,258 of record OZ057412.1, read on the forward strand.
CCGATCCTAAATCTAAATGGCAACTCCTCCGAAAACTCTCCCTCTGCAATTCAACATATTCCAGAGCCTTTCCTGCTTCGCCAGATGAAATGAATTCGTATTTTTTGTCTGCCTCAACTAACACATCAATATCATCACCCTCCGTCTTCTCACTAACTCCATCTTTCAACCCCGACAATTTTTTTTTCTCTGACATTTCACCTACCGACATTATTTCCTCTGTTCTCAAATCCTCCTCCAGTTCTACTGGCTTTGATGAGATTCCCGTCAAACTACTCAAACTATGCCTCACCGATATCCTACCTGTCCTTCTTTTCATTTATAATTTCTCACTACAAAACGCAATATTCCCAACTTCTTGGAAAAAAGCCCTAGTCCATCCTATAAATAAAACCTCTACCCCTTTTTCTCCCAAAGACTACCGGCCAATCTCCATACTTTCCAACCTTTCCAAACCTTTCGAAAGAATAGTCCAGTCGCAAATATCAAATTTTCTCAAACAGTCCAAACTCCTGGATCCGCTGCAATCTGGTTTTCGTCCTGGTTTTTCCACTCAATCTGCCCTTACCAAAATCACTACGGACATACATAAAGCCATGGACAACAAACAACTAACCGTGCTAATCCTATTAGATTTTTCCAAAGCTTTTGATTCCTTGGACCATTCTATCCTTTTTTCCAAACTAAAGTCATTGTCCTTTTCCAACAGCTCTATACTATGGTTCCAGTCCTTCCTCTCTGGCAGGTCCCAAGCGGTTTCTATGCCCAACCAACCCCTTTCCTCTTTCCTAGCCCTATCCTCAGGCGTGGCACAGGGCTCAAGCATCTCTCCTATCCTTTTTAACTGTTACATCAACGATCTTCCTAAATCCGTTCACCACTGTTCCTACCATCTATATGCTGACGACTTCCAAATCTATTTATCCTTTCCTCCTTCTGAGCTATCATTCGCGTTCGCCAGTATCCAGCAAGACCTCGATAGGATCAGTGCCTGGGCAAAGCTGAACAAATTGGAATTGAACGCAATGAAAACCCAGGCCATTGTTCTAGGTTCCAACTCCCTTCTTGCAACTATCCCCACCCTCCCAACATTGATCCTAAACGACAACCCTATCAGTTTCAACTCCTCCGTTAAAAACCTAGGCATTACCATGGACAAAAACCTCTCCTGGAAACCACATGTCGCCCAAATATCCCGACGATCAATTAGTTCCCTGAAATTATTCCATCGATCCCGGCATCTCCTTACACAATCTACCCGGAAGCTTCTTGTATCTTCCCTTATCTTCCCCCACTTTGACTACTGTTGTGTGGTATACGGGGGCCTCTCGAAATTGCTAGAGGATCGCTTAAAAAGAATTATGAACTGCGCTTTAAGATTTGTCCTTGGTACTCCGAGGCGTTCCCGGGTGTCACATCATTATGATGAGTTAAAGTGGCTCTTCCCACCCATTCGTAGACATTATTTCCTTAGTGTTTTTCTATACCGATCCATTAACTCGCAACACCCTTCATACATCTATAGTCTCCTTCAATTTAAATCCACTGTCCAACACCATCAAACAAGATCCCGCCTCTCCGATCTCTACATTCCATCCCATAGAACTAAGGCATTCGACCGTTCCTTCCTCGCCCGTTCCACTACTGTGTGGAACTCAATCCCTCCTTTCATCCGCCATTCAACTTCACTGGCCTCATTTAAATCCCTGCTTTTCCATCATCTCTTGGCATCCCAAAAAAATGCTCTCCAGGCAGGCCAATCTTCCGCTTGAATTAATGTGTGTCGAATACTCGATCTCGTTACCTACGTGTTTGTTTATTTTTCCAACAACAAAGAAGATACAAACTTTGTAAATACTTTATGGCATGCTATACAATTTATTTGCTTTATTTAGTAATTCCGTTATTAACTATTATATTAATGTTATTTATTATTATTTTGTTAATATCAAACCTTTATATATATATGTTTTATTTTTATTTTTCTAGAAAATTAGTTAAATTCCTGTAAAGTCTATTACTTTTTAATCAGTTATTTATTTTATTTTCTTTTTTTTCTTTCTCTATTTCTATTATGTTTTGTCACTCATGATTACTCCATGATTTGTATCATTATGTAGCCTCCTGGCCAGATGAACATTATGTTTATTTTGCTTGTTCTTTATTGTTATTCTAAAGGGACTTGGTCCCAGAATAAAGTTTGTTTTCTATTCTATTCTATTCTATTCTAAATATATATGTGTGTGTGTGTGTGTCTGATTTCTTTGATTTTCACGATATGATCTGAATTTCCCACGTTTGCCACGTTCCCAAGACCTAATCCTAAAATTATATGATATGGACAACACATAGATGATAAAAAACGTTTGGTGGTGAGGTTTAAAAATAATTCATTTTTCAAGAACAGATAAGTTTTGAACTCTTAAAAAATCTATTAGATGCTCAAATAAATTCCCAAATCAGTGATTATTTTGTAAACCAAAAGAGAGATACAATAGAATCAAACCAACCCACATCCAAAATTTCAAAGTGGAAATATAATTATTTTTTTATTGGGATACCAGGAAGGAAACCTTTTCAATTATTTTGAGGAACGAAATATATTTACGAAAAAAAATCCAGGATGACGGATCAATACTAAAAAAAAATAATATTCTTTTTTTGAATATGGAAATGGCGATGTAATAAATAACAAAAAATACATGGAAATTAACGTTTTAACACTCTTTCATTAGCTCGCATGTAAGTATGTAACGGAATCTTTGAACTCGATTTTCGGCCACTTCTAATATCTAATTAAGTTGAAACTTTTCACACTTCTCAAGGATCGATTAAAATACATTAATTTAATAAGAATATCTCATAATCCTGAACATGATCTTCAGGATTAGTGATTTTGTATATCCCAAGACAGGATAATGTCTTGTGTCAAGTACTGAGGCGTACATGGCTTAATATTTAATGGAAGCGAATCAACTGGATTAGATACAGCAGCGGAGAGTCTTATATATCGCAACAAAAAATAAATAATAGTTAGAAAAACTAAAATATACGGATTACGATTGATCAATCAAGAAAAAAAAATCATGAGTTTATTTTGTTTGCATTGCAATACTATTAGAGTGTGTTCCATAAACCTGGTGAAATAAATAATAGTTTAAAATGACTAAAAATAAAAAGTAGAAAATGTATGTTAGTTTAAATAATCTAAAGAATACGGTTTAATAGAAAACATAACTAACAATGGATACATAACTAATGATAAAATGAATTTTTTGTCCATCACTCTATTCTTATTTCGAACTAAATGAAAATTATTTTCTACTTTTTACTTTCGTTTTGTATTAAAGTAGGTTTTCTTGTTTTCAAACAATTATTTATTTTAGGTATGGGTAGTGAGAGGGCTTTAAAGAGGATATTTGACCTTGATGTACATAGACGTACTTTTATGTACCAAGATGATGATAAAGTTATATTGACAAAGTGATTATGAGATCACGTAAATTGATCTGCTGAAGGACTCACCTACACTGATAGGACGGAGGCAGGGCGGGGACTGGTCCCCTCTCGATAGGCTGGCCCCCACCAACTCCTAGCGGTCTGAGGATTAGGGTTAACTGTTCGGCAAGTCGGTCATCGGCCGGTCCATCGTCTTCTTGGGATAATAATAATCTAAAGGTGGGTCACTTTCTAAGCCGTGATGGAATATGTGAGGTCCGTCAGCATGTTCATATGTTATTAATGATCATCTAAAAGCTTTCAGGTCTGACAGTTAAGTCATGAACTTTTCATATTTAAATATATTCATATAGACAGATAATGAATCTCTTAACGATCTTATAATACGGGAAGAAGCTCGAATTATTTTATACAGAACTGATTTATTTTAAGCAGTAGATTGATATTCAGTTATCGGTAAAATAAGCGTCAGCTGCAGCACCTGGGGTATAACGGCTAGCGGGTGCATGCTGAAGTTGTTAAAAAAAGAAGTTTTAAGTAATTTTATACAATCCCAAGAATTATTATTTAGATCAGTGATTCCCAACCTATGGGACGTGAAGACAAGTCAACATAATTTTCAACAAGACCTGTTGAAAATTACAAAAAAAAATCTCTCATAGTTTTGGGTATTTTCTCTTACGAGTACTTCTTTATCTTAAATTGGAAGTTATAATGCTGTATCTTGTGATAGTAAAACTAAATGTAATACTTGTTTTTTATATGCGCATACAAATTTTGTGCAGGAGGGGCGTCGAAGGCCTTGATTTGAACTTGGGAGTAGCACAAAAAAGTTTGGGAACCACTGATTTAGATTATTTCATTCCGGAAATATTAATCAGCAATGTTGTGGAGAAGGGGTTATACGTCAGTCACGTTACATAAACTGTGTTATAGCTTTCCAACTATAAATTTATTTTTATACAACTGAATTTGTATACCTTTAAAATCAATAAAGATATCCGTCAGCTCTATTTAAAAAGTGGGTAAGACGCGCTCAGCCACCCATTTTTTCTAGTAATAGCTTCAAGTACAAATAATATAAGCAATTGTTTCTATTATTATAACCTAATCATTTTTATTATATTATTTCATCATAATATCATTTCTGCCAATACTCAACTATATTAACTTTTCACTCTCCGCAAATACTAGATAACACTTTTCTACCAACAGATTATAGAAAATACAATACATATATAATTAATGGAATGAAAATAAAGAGCATTTACTTGGGATGAAATATCTTTCAATTTCAATCAAATCAATTCATATTTAATGATTTTAAATAATTTAATATTTCGGCAATATGTTTGCTATTATCATTTAGTAACATCTATAAATAGTATCAGAATCTGCCATCAGTAGATTGCCTGCAGTCATTCAGTAAAAGTTTAACAATCAGTGATACGTAACAAAATGCACAGATTGTCGAGGTGTTTGTACTCAGCAAATATTAATGGATAAAACGTCTATGTCCGATTTGGAATCTTTTCAGCTCTATAATGTCAGCCAGAAACGTTATTTAAATTATTTTTAATCATTACAAGGAGAAAAGTTTATCTAGTCTATAAACTTTTATATTCTAAAATATTAGTATGTTAATTATGTGATCAAATAAATTAAAGTTTAAGGGTTCCATCTGTTCCTAAAGCAGAAACCACTTCTAGAACGTCTCACTCACTTTACAAGGCTAATTAAGCTAATAACATGAGATTCGTTAATACTGAAATAATACAACTGTTCCCAATTTCCCATCTTGCTGTACTTCCCTGATCTCAATGTACTAAGGCGGTTTTTCCCCCAACGTTCATATTGTTTTTCTTCGAATCCAAGTATATTTGAAATTAAACTTCGATAAGCAATACCTATTCACTCTGCCATCCTTCGCAAGCAAATTCCCAAGGCCTTTATACCTAGAATGCGATGCAGGTGGGTATATGCTCTACAGTTGACAAAAAAACTATCACCTTCTCAAAATAGTTTATAGACTTCTAAAATAACTGAATATACCGGTAATTATAAATAAATTTACAGAAAACCAACTATGTCCTACAATATATACCGTTTACTATTTCTTCGGCGCACTTTTGAATATATTAAAAAAATATATAAATTTGAATAAAGATGAAGTAAGTATAACAACTACCGAAATAAATGGTATTATTAATATATTTATTCCTTATAATGTTTAAATTATTAATTATACCATAATATGGTTTCATTATTTATCTGAGTTATAACGACTGATAGGAACTAAATATTATGAAAAGGTGGGTCACATTCTTAATGTTATTATGCGACCTATTAGCCCACAAACGAGCCCTGATAATAATGTCTATTAAGTCTATAAATGTTGTCACCGATATAAACAATCAGTGATTTATTACTTATAACTTATTCATATATATTTATAACTTTATTTATAAGTTTTTCTTGAATTGTGTTAGTTAAAGGAGATGTAAACAAAGTTGTTGACTTAATGAACCTGACAACCCTCTTCTAAATTGAATCAGAAAATAACATTTAGTTTGGTTCAATTGTAGTAAGTTTTATTGAAAATTAAAACACATGTTAAATTTTTAAAGCATTTCATTAAATAATATATTTTTGCCTTCAAGTATGTATGAAGTTTCTCAAAGGTATTATTTTGAGGAATATATGCTTAGCATAAACCATTTGTTAGAAAAATAATGACTTTTTAACTGAATAACCTATGCTCAAAAATAATTTTGTTTTTCACGAGCGACCTTGGTACGGATAATATGAAAAATGAAGCAATAAGTAAGCAAGTGTGGACCATGATTAATTCATGAATTTTTCATTTTCTTTTAACACTGTAGGATACATTTTTATTAATATAGTAATTGTTAGAAATATTTTTTATAAAAAAAGGATTGTGTAAACATTGAATCGATGAATATATTACTTCCTGCCGTAACAAACTTAATTATAAGCCAAAAAAAAATTTTGTGAATGGAATAAGCCTTCCACTGGACATCTTTTCTTAGGTCGATACAACAGACCTCAAGATTCTAACTTTCTTACCCCCTTCATCCTGATGTTCCTGAGAATCCTGTGGAAGAAAAACGATATATTCCATAAACTTGAAATATTCAGCAATTATTATAACATTTTTGATTTTTTCCAAAGAAGTCACAAACATTTAGTATTAAAGTTGTAATTTTATCATATAAGAGTTTTATACAATAAGGCGCAATCACAAAAAACTAATAGGTAACATGTTTTAAAAATAAATTGTTTTTATGTTGAATTTTGAACTAAAGACTAAAATATTTTCAAACCTTTAAGAAAGTAGCTACGATGTACAACGGCTTTATTGGTTTTATTGTATTTGCAATAATGTCTAATGAATTTTATATCTTGGAAAAATATGCTTTCAAGATATTTTGAAAGAATTTACACCAAATGAAATTGCATAATGCGAATATTTGTGTATTTTTTATGCGATTTTCAGCACACTATGAAAAAACTATAATGTTTAATAGAATATGAAAATTAAATGATATTATTTTAGTTGTTAACTTTCTTTATTTGCAAGTATTGTAAATAAAAAAGTAATTTGAAATCATTATTGTTACCCACGAATAGTTTTGTTTTAATAAATGGCGTCCATTATCACCGAAATATAAGAATTTGGAATTGGTAAGCTACTAAATTTGATCGGCGAAATGCTGTATAAAAAAAACTTAAATCTTTCTTTATTTTTTTAATGAATTTAAATGTCTGTTGCCTACATTGAGGAGTTCCTGCATACCTTAATCCAGTCCTAGATCTCAGCACATGTTCGACAGTGATGTAGTTCTTGTGACTGGCTCTTTGAGGAAATCTTGTCTGCCAGGGTTAAAAATTTCATACAGCATATAATATTCAACAAGTTCGTTAAAATTATTACATAAGTAGTGAATTAGATGGGATGTATTAATTGAATCTTAGCCTTAGATTATAACTCGATGTTAGTTACGGTTTTCAAAATGTATTCCTTGATCCTGATTCTTTTTACTGACTATAATCAACTGCAATCCATCATATCGAATAATGTTTAAAATTAAGTTTGAGTAAAGACAAATACTAGATTGAAACGACAAGAACAGCTCGAAGTTTCTGGCTACTACAACATTTACTAGACAAATGCTCTAACCTCCCAATTAATTACAAAAAATGTATATATATGAAAATCATAAGACTCATCAACACTTACAAAGAAGCTTTGTGTAGCCCCAAAAGCCAACAACATTCAATCCTTGCAATCCAAAATCCTTCGTAAAATCCTCATTGCTCCTTACTTTGTTACGAACAAAGTCATCCATGATGATCTTAATGTTCCATTTGTTACTGATTTGGCCCGAATTCAATATAATTCTTTTCATGACTAACTTTATTCCCACTCAAACCCACTAGTTTCAAACCCAGCAACCTCTTCTTAAGTTCCTAACAAACCTCCTAGGCGTCTGAAAAGAAGATGGGCTTGCGATCTTCTAAGATGAATTAGTTATTCGAGTACTACCATTGGCTAGTTTCTCTACTTGCCTTTATCTCATACCGCTAAATATTTTTCTATAAATGATATTTGAGATGACGCCCGGCCCCTCAAAACCACTAGTGCACTAGAAAGACTAGTGCAATAAGTCTCCGATTTTGCAATGAATTAGAACCTCTCCAATCATGCTTTCGACCCGGCTACTCAACGCGATCCGCGGATATTCAAGCCACCACAGAAAACAACAAAGTAATTGTCTTTATACTCCTCGATTTCTCTAAAGCTTCTGATTCTGTTAATGTATTCATACGTTTGCTTCAAATTAAAATCATTTTTTCATAAAATCATTTTTCTCAATGCAAATATTAACATATTATCGTTCTGATGATTTGTCGGTAAAATATAAAACTTTCTCCTTTTGTTATACGATATAAATGTATAAAAAAATATACTTTTTGTTTGAATATGTTTATCTTAATTTGTTTTTCTACCTGTCTACGATTTTATAAGGTTCTTCGCTCCCTAGGATATAGGATAATTTTTCCCTAAAGCTTTTTCTGAGCAAAGGTAGCGGATTTTCACAGCCCCATATGACAATTATGACTTTTAATTAAAAAATATGCAATTAACAGGGGAAATGTAAATGACTGGTGATAATAATTATCCAATTAATTCTTGTATAAAAGAAATTTTTATGGAAAATAAGTACGTTGTAGCGCTTAAAAAACCAACGCAAGGGAAAGTTTTAGACTAAGATGATATTGCAGAAACTTCAATGTATGAATTAAGAAGTTAGGGTTATATGCATCCAATGTTATTATAAACTTATTTTAGACAATGACTCTTTTTATTGAACTGAAACGCGATCCTTTAAAAGTGAAGTTAATTACATGTTTCCAAAGTATAATTACGAATTAATTGTTTAAAAACGATAATTTATTTTTTAACGATAATTTATATAAATTATTTATTTTTCTTCAAGCACTATAACGTGCTTCTTTTATTTTAAAAAATAAAACCAGTAAAAAGAACATCTTTTAATGGTTAGTTATTTTTGAACAGGTTTAATATAAAATATTGATGCATCAAAGGCATGCCTACCCGATTTGTCATAGTCATAGCAATTATCACATCCAACAATTTTACATATCCCTCCAAGATTTATTTTGAGAAATAAACAATTAGCGATTGGACTAGTTAAATAAATAAGACAATAAATAAGAATAATGTTAGAGAAATGCTACCTAGTGAGAGATTTTAGAACTATGAAGTTTCAACAACAGCCGACAGAGGTAGTTAGTATCCAGTCCGACGGTTGGCATTTAAAGAGTTTAGCTAATTAAATAAAGAAGTTTTTACCTACGTGGCCTGTTTTTCATCTATATATAATTAGATTAAAAAATTATAAATCAAAAGACGTTTCTTATCAGCTAGGGTCCTCCCCAAAAGAAATTTCAAAATTCAAAATTCAAAATTGCCCTAAATGCCGCAACATGAGGCCAAAAGTTTTGTCTCATTATAATGAACTGAAATATTTTATTACGAAAATTATTTTTTACTAATATGTCGTCGTGTTTGTTTGCAAGAGAAATAAAAAAATTGCCAATTTAGGACACGAAATTCGACTTATATGGTTGTTATACTTAAAACCAAAGTTTTATTTTTTCATACTAAAAAACATTTTCTTAATTTTGGGATATGGATTTTTTAAAATGGAACGTCTGTTTAGTTGGAATGTGCATGTAATCTAGAATCTTTTTCCCAATTTCAGCACATATTAGATACAGGCAGAATTTCTGTAATAATGTCACTTTTTTTAAATGAGATGGTATTATTATTGTTTCTGTTCTTTTTACCGGAACACTTCTCTTAAGATTCGGGAATTGGTGCACGGGAGTCTTTCTCAACATGGAACAAGCTTTTAACAAAATCTGGCACCCTGGAGTGTCATACAAACTCCTTCATTTCCGATCTCCAAAATACTTCTTACATCATATGTCTTTTCATGAGTAACTCATTTCATTGATCATAACTCTTTACAATATTTACATTACATCCAAGTATTGGAAAGGTATCTGGTTGATTGATGTATTAATATCTATTCATCATTAATTCGGCGTGATTATGAGACTAAGATAGTCTCGAAACTTCGCCAAAAGAAAGTTGAAAGAATTGACTGAATCTCGAGAACCATTAATATAAATATTTCTGGTCAAGTTTTAATTTTTTCATGAAGATAAAACTATAGCAAGTATAATTTATTTTATTATATTAGTTATTGATTTTATTGATTTAATATAACAAGTATATTTCAATTTCTACATAAGCGAAAACATCTTCAATTTGTATATTTATTATTCAACTAGGATTTCCTTAATTTTTTTGTATTAATCACTCACTAATATAATAAAAGTAGTCACTGCATACATAATTTTCTGGAAAGTTGAATTGGTAGGTAGAAAAAATTCTTGGGGTGCAGGGACCTTAAGCCATCTTCGACAAACGGTCTATCTATCACAAAAAGTATTTTTTTTTTAATTTGCGTTCTACAAATTCTTTAGACTTATATTAATTTAGTTATTGATTTGTGTAGTGATTATGTGTTTCCACTGAATAGTCGCCAGGTTACAATTATGAAAACGTCTGCAAGATCACTAATGTTTTATTGTATTATCATCAGTTTCATTATGTATTTATATTAAAGGAACTCTGGTGCATATAAGAATTAGGCTGTCCAGTTTTCCTTTTATATGTCCCTTTATATGTAGATATGTCCAGGACCGGGACTCGAACCCGGGTCTTCCAGACCACTAGTCTGGGACTCTACCATTTGAGCTATCCTGGCCCTAATCAAGCACGATTCTCGGTCGTGGTCATATATTTTCCTTCCACTGATCCCAAGTCCCGCGTTCTCCCATTTTTGCGAAGTATACGAGGGGAAGAATGTTCTTTGAACATTATTTTATTGATAGATTTACAGACTAGCGGACTGGAAGACCCGGGTTCGAGTCCCGGTCCTGGACATATCTTTTCTTTTCAAATAAATATATTTAAGATATTTAAGATACCATAAATTTAACAAGGCTACATCAAACACCAAATATATTTTTTAAGTACAGGCAATCGATTTGAAAAAAATATATAATTACACAATTAATGTACAATAAACATTGAGCTTATTAATGTGATGCTTTGATTGGTTACAGTTTGGATGAACCTTTGCGCTCAAGTGCGGCATGGATGAACCCAGATGGTTTGTCAGTCGGCAAGAACACGGTTTTGTTGACACCAACACCAACCATCTCCTTAGGAAATCCGGACAGGTCGATGTCCATGTAGTGTTTGTTCGGCATGTCCATCTGGATCTTCGTGATCTGAAATATTTTATCGATGACAATGATAATTGTTTTCGAAAATGCGGTACCACCAGAAAACACCGCAGTTATTAATTTATAATTAATTGAGTTTAGTACGATTTTAGTAATTAATTATCTTTATATTACATAAATGTATTCATTAAATCTACCTAATTTACAAGATAATATCTGCACCCCTTGTGAAATAAGTCCTTATGTCGAACTTGGTCCAGGGAGAAATAACTGCATCGAGGGAAACGGAATCGTTTCATTCACGTAGTTTTTGGCTTGAAATTCAGTTGTACTATTAGCAATCACTCCATTTCAAGCAAATAACATCCCTTATTAATAAAGAAAATAACACGATTCCGCTTCGTTAAGTACAAGAAACGATTTTGGGACAAATTTGACTTAACCACTTTTTCACCGGGGGCCTAGGTATAATAGGGACCTTAAAGAAAAGCAATATCAATAAAACCAATCTTAAATGAAGAAATATGGTTTACATTAATTTTTTTTATTTTTTAATTCAATGATTATAAATAATAATTATTTACAAAACATAAACATTACCTGTGGGATGGACTCCAGTGATAGTGCGCAGGCCAAATACAAAGTGTGCTGTACACTTTTAGATAGTACACCTTGTTCAGGAGGACCAGCGAATGTATCCAATACACAAGATAAAACTTTGTTCCTGGAAGAAATGTGAATAACAAAATAATTTTAAAAAATGAGGATGGTAATGCTGTTAAAAGTCATATCTATATATATTTTATAAAGGGAATAATTTAGATATTGATAACAAAAATTGCATTAAATATCCTTGACATGAACATTGGAAAATAAAGAAGGCGTACTGGAACCATTCTTCTTCGCCATATTAAATTTGTATCAAAATACAATATGTTTAACATTCGTAACTATATTACCCAAAGTGTCCAATATACTCTAGTTGTTTTAAATTGTACTTGAGGTGGTTACATGCTTAAGTAAGTATAAGCAATAACAATTTTAGTCGACGGTGTTTAAACTGTAAATATTCGAATTGATTAACTGTAACAGACCCGCCTACAAGTACATAAATTGTTGGTTATAACCCTCTTTTGTAAAAATATTTACCAAGCCTGATCGAAATCCACTCCAACGTGAGATGAATAGATCCATTCTGCTGTAACTACTGTTGAAAATATCCTATCGTCTGTGTCGACTAGTGTCCTGTACTGGTCATGGAAGAAGTTCTTGAATTCAGACTGAGTCGTCTTCAGCACTCTCAAGCCTCGAAGCCCAGCCTTTACAACAGGAGGGTCTGCAACAGATTTTTGATTAAATATTTTATATATGCCATGATTTTATGGTTTTTCGTTAAACTTAAGTTTTTCTAATTACGGTTGTTACATAATAAATCAAGTAACACTTGTACTTCTAAAACTAAATAAAATTTACGTTATTTCAAGATTAATATTTTAAATTTATGTACAGTTTAAATTTTTTTATGCGCCATAAAAAAGCAAATAAGCCATAATTTATAAAGAAATATTTTTGGCATTCCTATTAATTGGCCCAGAACAGTCGCCTAATACACTTATAATAACTAACTAATGCAGTTAATCAACGCCCCGATATCCAGTTGCGTTTGGCAGTATACCTTGCGGCACTATTTCTTCCGTCTCGAATTTCTGATTTGGTAGTGCGGTACAGTTATTGCATACCAATCTCTAGAAGATGTTTTAAAAACTTCTTCCACAGCCCTCTTTGTCTTCAATGCTGAAGTCTCCTTCTCGAAATCTCTGAAACCACCGTTGAACAATGCACTCTCTTATCCTACCTTCACCCCAGACTTTGTTGATATTTTTGGCCGATTGGGCCCCTTCTGGCCGACTTTGAACAAAATTATCCGAAAATCAGACTTAGAAATCTTAGAAAATAGTGAATTATTTCCAAGTAGCAAAATTTGACAGCGTTATAAAAATATTTTTGTTTGAAAGATGATAAATAAGTGTTTACATTTTTAAAAGTCAAAACTCCAACAAGCATAAACAGATTAATATTTGGAGGGGTATTTTAAATAAAAGATAAAATCCTGCATTATTTTCCGGACAACCCAACACAACGGGGGAATACCCGAAGTGTTAAAACTATGGATCCATAGTTATTCTAGATATAGAACTGTACTTGTTTGTTCCCATAAAATATTTTTCAGCAAGTTCTTCTGACGAAAAATATATTCTTTCTCTTTTTTTTATTAACAATAAAAAGATAACTTCAGTTCTTGAATTTTTATATTTTAAGAGATATATAAAATAAAATTTAATTAAAAAAGAGCTTGAAATGAATCCCTTTCCATTAGCACTCCTCAATCTCCTGGATTTATTCTCGTACGACTAAATAAATTTTCAAATTCTTCATTTGCGTTGTTCATTTTTAAAATGTATACACTAGTGCAGTGTTACCGTGGAGTTAGTAACCCACATATACATATTATTATATTGGCTTACCTCTTCTATTTATACTGACTGAAGCCCACCTCTCGACCGTCGGGTTGTGAACGAAGGCGTGCTTGTGTTTGAGGCCATCCTTCTCGATCCTGTCCCAGGAAGTTTCCACCACTGTCACGCTTGAGTCCACAACATGCGAGTACTGATCCAGGAAGAACTGGCCCAGTAACAAGCCGAACTCTTCAGGACTTTTTACCTGTTCAAAAAGGTCAAAGAAGAAAACTAATTATACCTATAATTATAAGATAAGCATTTTAAAAGTCTATAATTAGATAAAAATGTTAACGTGTTTGCCAAATCAAGAAATATTAATTTAAAACAACAACTCTTTAGAATAAAATATATTCTTTTTTTTGAATCTTTTTAAATCATTCATAATTAATTTCCGATACTGAACCCCTCCCCCAAAAGATATAAATAATAGGAACAATCGAGTTCAGGAATTGCTTAATCCCATGAACTGTAGTTGTTCAGTAGAATAATTTTAGCGGTGTATTTCATCGATTCCTTGTTCGTTGAAAAAAATCTAAATCATTTTTTTGATGTTGAAGTAGAAGTTATTGCGAAAAACTAGCAATCAAGAATAAAAATTCATAATATAACTTCTTGTGAACAAAAAAAGAAGAAGTTTATTACAGTATCAAGTTGATAAAGAGTAGACGATGTTGAAGGGTATTATATTTTTTTATTTATTTTTCCTACATCAATAAGTGACTTATTAAAAATATACCAAAAACTTCATGACATTAATTTACATGCAAGTTAAGTGCCATCAAAATATAACTGCTAATTTTGACAAAATAGGTGTTATTGAATGTCAATTTTCAATGAAAGTTTTACAGAAGAATTTTGAGCGAATTGTAAATTTTATTTTATTTTACCGATACTGTTCCAGAGTTGAATTTATTTCTGGCATTTAAGAAACTAAATTGTTTCAAGATATGAGGTGTTATTTTTGAAAGTGGTAAAATCCCACTTTTCCATATTCGCGATATCTAAGGGTATCCACTTGAATTACTTCAAAAATATGGGCAAAAGGCAAATGTTTTATCACTTAGCACTTAGCAAAGAGTGATTTTTAAACCCTATACAACTTTTAAATTTTATTATGAAATAATAATCATTAAAATAATTTAAAAGAATAAACGATATTTTAGATTCAAATGGAACTATACCACTTTCAAAAATAACAGCTCATATAATTATTGTAAAAAATTACTCTCACTACCGCTTTGCTTTGAGTCCAATATTTATTTCTCTCTTAAAATATTGATGGCTGAAAAATAGAGATAATTAACTTTTTAAGTCGAAAATTACACGTCTTTGTTTTTCTCAATCTATCACTTGTCTAGCTGTGATTTTTTAATATTTCCTACCATAATATTAATAAAAGGAATAACCAAACACAAACTTACACCATATTTCTTGGCTAAAACGTAGACAGTATTCTTCTGAGAATCAGTCCCAATGATCTCCCTATTGTCGCCATACTTGTATTCGTTTCTTGTGGAAAGATTGAGTCGAGTTGTCACTTCAAGCTCCCTCGGAGTCTGGTGTAGGCCCGACTTGTAGACGTAGAGAAGCTTCACCCCGGTCTTCCCGTACTCGGCATGACATATGTCATAATCCTTTCCACTACAAAACAATAATAACAATAAACAAAAGAAAATAATAATAATGAAGTATAATATAATGAATTGTATTATTTTTAAAAATATTAAGCATGGTCTGCATAGAGTTATTGGGTTCTGAAGGTATAAAATAACTATCCAGCTGCTAAGGATCAAAGAATTCTTAAGTAGTATCATGGAATCATTTTTGATTTCGAAAATAGAAAACAATTCTTGCATAGCCTTATTCCACTAACGTCGCTAACGATTAAATAATCAATACTTTTTTTTAATCTTAAGATTAAATTAAGTTAAGGTGTTTCTGCTTCTAGCTCAAGCCAAAAGATAGCATTATTAAGAAAAAGTTATCTTGACCGGTTCTCCTAACTCCAATTGCAGTTGAATTATTATGAACAGTAATATTTATTTCACTGTTCAAGGCTAAGCTAGAACAAGAAAATACCATAAGAAAAAAAAAAGGATTTTCAGCCATTCATTGGTAGTCAGAGTTTCTGATACAATTAGTCGTAACAACCAGAATTTTGCGGTTGACTTAAAAAATAAACAGTCAATTTGCAAATTTAAAAATTCGCATACAGGATGAAGAGTAAATCTACTTTAAAATGATATTGATATTATTTTCAGAAAGTAATTTTAAAGAATATATAATTTTTAATATAAACTCCATAAATATAAACCCCGGTGAATAAGTGGTTAAGTCGAATCTTCTTCAAAATGAGTTTTTTTGTAGTTAAGGAAGAGGACATGTGTTATTTTCCCACTGCACAAGGGGATAAGTCGGCATTGGCTTTTTTTTTTTTTTCAAAACCCCAATAAATAAATATTTTTGAAGTGTTTCTTCTTCATATTTTGTTGTCTTTATCTGCAATCTATTGCAAGCCCTTTGCAAAGGGTTTGTTTCTTATATTAATTACAACTTCATTTCAAGCCAAAAACTGCAAGAACGGGACAATTTCGCTTCCCTGAATATAGCTTACTCTCTCTGGACAAAATTCGACTTAACCACACATTCAGCGGGCTGCAACTATAATTATAAATAAATGTATATTTTATAATATTATTTTAAAACATTGGAATATAAATACATTCAACAAAATAAATCTATTTTTTTTTAGGAATAAAAGTACTCCTTAACTATAGATTATTGAATATTTAGTTTACTATATGTTATATATTTACTAATAAACGCCATATTTTGGAATAGGAAAGACTATAAATATTTTACTTTGTTTAATTAAATTTATTTTTTAAAATACGCCAATAGTTAGTTGTAAACGTCATGAAAGATTTCAACTTAAAAAGTTACATAAGACACTATCGAATAATTTGGGAAATGTAATTGGTGTCCGCCATTACTATTGGAAGGAACAGGAGCCTAGGGAGATGACACAAGGGACCTCGTCAAGTCAATCAGAGATAGCGGAGCTCTCGCATCGGCTCCAAGGAGCGCAGCACATCCCAGGAGCTCCTATTCGCGGTTCCACGATTCGCCGACCCGCCATGGCCCAGATGGCGGCAGAAAATTCGCAAAGAGACATCAGGAAACCAGGAGGATTGAGGAGCTCTTCGCGAAAATTCGCTGGGGGCAGAACGCGCAGACTCCCAGGTCAGTTCCACAACCACCATGTTGGATCTCGAACAGGTTCTCTGGCAGTCATAGCTCCTGCCCTACCTCACAAGTGTACTCTGCATTATCTTAAATATACTTATTGGTAATAGTAATAGTAAAGCGCTTAAATTGCACTTTTCTAATTTTGAATAGTGATAGTGCGAAAATCGACGGTTTGTGTTTAAAATAGTGTAAGTGTACAGTATCAATTTATGTTGCGAAAACTAGGGAAAACAAGTAAGTTAAGTGATGGTTATTATGTGTATTAGGATTGTGTTTCTAAATGAATCATTTTCTAAAAAACGTAACAATGTGAAAATGCGTTTTGGATTTTTGAACGGTTTCCAAAAACTCAATGTTTTATTTTCCTTTTTTTGGTATCGCTTTTTTCAAAATAAATTTTCGAAGGAAAGAGGAAAAATAATTTTAATTTTATATGTTTTTATAACTAAATAAACCCCCCTTTATTTAAATACGTTTTTCATTCCAAACATAACCTATTTGTTGCACAAACAAGATCGATAAGAAGAATTCGCAATATTGCAATTTATTAACAATTACGTTTCTCCAATATTTATATATTACAACATTATATCTGGTATATTGATTATGCATAAATATATGCTTGAAAAATATAATTTGAGTTTATTTTACAAACCCTTTATTTTTATAATTTTGATGCGCCAAGTAAGTAACTACTCCATTTATTGTGAATAAATAGCACAATTTACTGTAATTACTGTTTTAATTGTATTACTGATAGAGCAGATGTACTCATTGTGTTGTCATTTATAAACTGATAAAGTATAGTTAATTTCTGCATTGAATTATTAGTTTCAAATAAATGAACAAAGAAATATGTCAGTTCTTCAAAATCTACATATTTTTTGTTTTATGTTGAAACCATAAAATTTAAAAAAAGTATTAATATACGGCAATTAGTAATAATTAATTGAAATATTATATTTATATACTTTTGTGAGACTAGGATTAGTGAACTATTCATAATCATTTTAAAAATATGTTAAATGAAAGTTAAAATTATGGATTAAAACATTAGATCCTGGAAGAAAATAAACTGTTTTTTTAATATATAATACGTTATTGCTAAATTAAATACGCTTTTTGAATATGCAATTAGAATTAATTTAAAACGTTATATTAATACAGGAGTATACTGTCTCTGAAACATAAAAAGAGTAATTTTTTTTTGTATGATATTTGTTCATTAGTATGAACGTCATTAACATAATTTATTTTCACCAATACTAATCAGGTACGTATTTGATCAGAACATATTATGAATATTATTGTTTCAAAAGAAATAACCGTTTGCTTTAAACGGTTATTTTTATATTTTAATATATTAAAGTTATTTATATCAGCTTAAATACTATATTCGGTTCCGAAGTGGAACCGTGACCATGAAATTCCCGCCTGGTGGCTATGACCTGAGACCAGATGTAACATCGATACCGCGTCGTAGATTAGCCCTCAAGGCCAGTCCCTCAGTCGTTATTCAAAACGCTCCAGCAATGTTAGTAATGGAGTTCTAGTAATTTATATATTTTTTTATTTATAAACTTAACTCATAAGTAATTTGTTTGGGTATCAACTTCTAAAATGTTTTAAATTTAAAAAGTAATTAAATAAGTAAGTTTTAGGAAGGCGTTGACACATTCCCAATATGACTTTATATTTTATAAAAATCCAATTCATAAACTATAAGTACATATAATAAGTATATATAATATATAATATATATATATATATATATATATATATATATATATATAAATAAGAAGAGCTAATATACAAAATAATTGTGATTAAAAATGTTTTTAATTGCTCTTAATTTATATAAATAAAGAACAATGATATGCTAAACATCAGTCAATTTAGTCATTTTTTATTTTTTGTGATTTCATAATTTATCCCGTTCTTTTATCAGAGCAATAATAAAAGGGAAATAAATATAAAATAAAAATAAAAATAATATTATTTTTGCCTCCTATGGCGGAAAGAAGGTAGGAAAACAAGTTGTTGCGCGGTTTGATATTAGTCTTTAAATCGTTATCGTTCAAAGAACCTCATCTACGTTTAAAAATAAGTTTGGGTCTCGCCAGTCGTAACAAACAAAAACATTCCTGGTTTAAGGTTCGTCTTTGAGTAAAATAGGACAGTTTGTATATTCAACGCTTTAAATAATTAATTATGATCACAAAAATATTTAAGTTTAAAGAAAGAATTATAAAATTTAACTATCAATTGTTACCTGAACAACAAAGCTAATCCGATCCGTAAAAACAGTGTCCACGACCAAAATGACAAATTGAAATTTCATGAAGACAATTGTTTTTATTCCTTTCTCATATATTATCATTAGCAATTAACCTGTGCTGTACATAAAGAAGATTTTAGTGATCACCGTGTAATATTTTATTTTACTTTAAGTTGAAATAATAAAAATAGGTCGTAAAAAAATTGAAACATTGGGAAAAAAGATTTGAGTTAAAAATATTGTTTGGCACTTTTAATAGACCATGATTTTATTCAATTTAAAAATTACAAAATAATGGGAGTTTGAGTGATTTTAACAGTTTACTCACCAAAGAGGGATGCACAGGGGGTATCCCACCTATTTTTAGTAATAATAATCTATCGTTAAAATAAATATTTTTGATGATCTAATTTATTTATTATAACAGTAATCGATAGTGATATTGATGCTTGCTGAATTATGACAATCATTATATATGTGTGTATATATATATATATATATATATATATATATATATATATATATATATATATATATATATATATAGCTTTAATATATATTTGTTTTACGTAGATTTTTACACCAATATTTATTGTGATACTTTGATTGTACTTGAATAAACCCCAACCTTAATTGATGAATTGCATAACGTAATATTTTGAGAAGAATATATGGAGTTTTATTTTTGCTTCATCGATTCGAAAAAATATATATCCTTCTTTCCTTTTCATAAAAATATTCGGCTAAGAAAAAATTCCCCGCCCCCAAAATCAGAGAGTTTCTACAATTGAGAGCTGTGCTTGTTCGCGAATTCGGCTTGCCTTTTAGTTTAGCACGGGATAACAATGGCCAGGTTGCTTTACGATACGGAACATTAACTATTAAATTAATTATTGCTTATAAATTTCGGAATTAAAATAATTAAATTAATGGTTATTTGAAAATAGGTGTAATCAGGTACCTGTTTGATAGAGTAAAAATCAAAATTATTATTACTTAATTATTTATTTTATTTCTGTAGGGGTTTGCGATGTGTTTAGTTCTTATATTTCCGACAAGTAAATGCAGCAAAGCACTGCACACGCAGCAGACATGATGGCTTGGCATGTCTACTGCATCTAGGCGTTGTCCTACTTCATCTAGCCTTGCTCACCTTTTCATTACAGTGCAGAGAAATAGTGTAATATTTAATTTAATAGAAATTAAATAAATGTATCGTTTGAATCGAGACAATTTTTATGAATAAAAACAGTTTGTTTTTTTTTAATATAGGTTATGAGGTAAAATAAAGGTGAGAGAATTCTCCCGAAAACCAATGTTTGAAGAATCATTATTTGGATTAATTTATATTAAAATAAAAAAAGTTTCGGATAAAATTAAAGTAATTTTTTTTAACGACATCTTTGGAGTTTTCTATTATACCATTTTTTCTACTTTTAATGCTATGATTATTTCAACTGCGATTAATGATGCAATAAGTTAATTTTTTTAGCAATAATTCTTTGTTTTATCATTAGAAAAAAATTAACTTTTTTTGATTTGTTTTTATCTCTGACTAGCGACCCACCCCAGCTTTGCTCGGGTGATAAGGCATATTATGCCTTGATAATTTGTCTGTGTATGTATTTTTTTTTATCACGTACTGGCCACCAAGGATCACGTGAATATCATTGGTTAGGCTTATTTGAAAGTCTTGATTTTCCTTCTTCCCGTCTGAGCTAATGTACTTTATTATATAGTAATTATAAAAATAAAAACAAAACCAAATATTTCTTTATATACGAATTTATTATCTTGCACGTTAGATAATTGCATGGGATTCGGCAAGCAGCGTCTTCGGTGAAACCCATCGATGTTCCAACCCATTCACACAACACCTCGACAAATTATATACCTAAACCTTCCTGGTGAATCACTCTATATATTGGTGAAAACCGCATGAAAATCCGTGCAGTAGTTATTCAGTTAATTGGGAACAAACGCGGCCGAGGACTTTGTTTAATAATATGTATAAAAGCATTTCCGTAAATTTGTATGGAAGCGTTTTACTTAATAAATCATTTTTTAAAATCTACTTAATCAATAAGTATTGGTATAGAAGTGTATTTTATTTTATCACCTGATAAAATTCCTTTCATTATTTTATCGATTTTGTACATTATGCTTATCAGGATATTGCTCACACTGTTAGGAATTTTACTAATGACGTGTTGAATACATTAAGTATATATAAATTCACAAAGTGTAAAAAATAAAATTCGATAGTAGAATCCCGATCTATTTAGCGTTTCCAAAGAAAAGCGCTCATCGTGATTTTTCAAACTTATATCATGATTTTCTTTTCCAATATATTTCAATAATAAAAAACCCCAATAAACCAGATAAAACTGCTCTCACTACACATTTTAGAAATACACAACATACATTTAAATTTGATAAACCTAAAATAATACACCAAGAAAAATATAGTTTCAAACGGAGTATAAAAGAAATGATAACAATAGAGAAGTATAAAAATCGCGCAGTAACAAAACATCGTTTTAAGCTCGTGTTATGAAAATTTAATAAATTCTTAATGAAATAATAATAAAAATAATCTAATATGTTTCAACAATTAACTAAAACTGCTGTTCCTAAAAATAGATTACTTACTCGTTGATCATAGCTATTGCAATATAAACATTTTATGATATACTGCGAAGTAACTGATTAATGATAAACTGATCAATTCTTTGGAACTTGTAAGTACACGTTACCATATTACAACTTACACGTATCATTTTATATTTGTTTTAGTTTGATATTTAATGTTTTTACTAAAAGCTCATTTTTTCACTGTTAGGGCATGAGTATGAGACTAACCTAGTCTCGAAACGTCACCTAAAAAAGTTTAAAGAACTGACTGAAACTCAAGAACCAGAATATGTTATATATACATATATATATAGTGTTCTTTTGTTGGTGATTATTTTTATTTTGAAGAGAAAAAAAATTGTCCTAGAAAGACAAATATTTTCTCTTCAAAAAAATATGTATATATATATATATATCAATCATTGTTTAACCTTATTATTTATCCAATAGCGCGATAAATATTTAGGATAGCTGTTATTCTTTCAAAGGATATGTATTTTAATAACAAACACAATTTAGTTGATGTAGGGTGCGACTAACTAAGTTAATATCCTCAAATTTATGAATGTGCCAAAGAAATTTTGAAAATCTATGAATTTTTTCCCTTCCGCTTTGATCATTAGATTTAAAGAATAAACTAATCAAACCGAATGAGCTATCGATTGTGGAGTTCTCATCAAGTAAGATTTTTTGACGTGAGCCACGCGTCAGTACTACACGCTTTTAGGTTAACGAGTAGTTGTTTAAGTCCAAGTACTTTGGCATATCACAGTCAATCAGGTTGTCATTCATTAAACCAATTTTATTCTTTTTATAAAATCGTAATAGAGACTAACCTTACTCTGGTGACAAATTAAATATAAACTCAACGCAAAAAATATGGGCATTCCACAAACTTTTAGATCTCCGCGTTAAAAACTAATACCCATTAGGATTATAAACTAATTACAGCTTTGATTAGATGACACTAATAATTGCCATTAAATCAATTACATCCATGTCTTTAATTTTCATTTAACTTTGGGTGAATTTTAAAAATTATGTTAAGGGAACGTAGTGATTAGATTCCATAAAATCGATATGCGACCATGCAGATTATAACTAATATAACCACTGAAATTTTTAAACAAAATTGGATCACCGGTAGAAGTTGTTATGTTCGTCGAATGAATTTAATTGCCGACTAACAAGAGGCTAAGTTTGTTAGTAACACGAGTATAAATTTTCGCTTCTGAGGGAATATTTGTTTTCAACTCCTGCATGAATAACTTCTTTCTTGCTTGTCTATCTCTAGGAGATAGTAGGGGTAGCAATAATATGAGATGGTAGAAAATTTCAATTGTAAGCTTTTAAAATCGGATGAAAAACGTTGGACATCAGAATACTGGCACTGTCTATTGAAAGAAGTTTCATAAACATTCTTTATTGTCAATTTTAATATAAAATAAATCAGTTTATTGCTGATTTAAAAAAACATATATTTATTGAAGTTTACAACTGTATTATAATACAAGTAAAAATAATAATTGATACATAATGACGCGAGATAAAGAAACTACACAGAAGTAGTACCCAAATAAAAACTTGAACTTAGAACTTCATAATTTTCAGACGCCTCGGAGGAATTTTTAATTTAACATCAAAACTTATATAATAGGGTAGAAATACAAAAGTGTTAATGAATTGAAATAATAACGTACAATCCGAAAAATATTTAATAATATTAATTGGAATTTATAAAGAATATTGATTGAGATTTTCAATGGAGTATTTACATTTTTTTAAATCACTTTAAGAAAACTACAGTACGTAATTATTGAGTTTCAGAATTTTTTTTTTAATCAAAAGGACTAAATTCGGATATGTGGAACCTGAAATAGATTACGTTTTCTTTTAATATTTCAAAAATAATTAATATCTATTTTCAGATTTTGTTTTTTTTAGTATCTTGATTCAAAGCGAAATAATTGTAACGCTTGCAGTTATTTACTTAATCAGTCATGTTGTAACTAATGTAATAACCTTTCAATTTAATCAGTTTCAGCTTACCCACTAGTGTTGGTAGTCCCGACCATTGCTAAAGCCGTTATGAGTTTTAAAAAGATTTTGGAAAAATTGTAGTTAAAGATAATATTATTGATTGATGAGACAGGAGTAAGTTCTAGATAGTTACAATGATCAATCACCATCCTCTTAATTTTTTTTTTTCTTTTAGTCTAAAGTTACGTATTTCCAATAAATATCCTTCCGCCGAGCACAAACAAGACACTCCTTTGTTGACCTGAGTTCAATTGGGGAAAATAATTATTATTTTTATCAGGAAAATTTCATCATTACGGTTCAGATTAAACTGGAAAATTATTTCAACAGTTTTTCTAAGAATGTGTGAAGTCAAAAGAAATCAATAATTTTTTTTTATGATGTATTCACTCCACAGTTGAAAATTTAGATTATTTTTAAGCAGGTTCAATCAACAAGTATGTCTAATTATTCTGTTTTAAGTAACTGGTAAAAGAAAATTCTTTCTGCCCTTAAGTACAGGTGGTAGAAGTTATACTACTCAAACTTAAAATCTAGAGATGTTAATAAACAAAAATAATAATGGAACTCAACAATAGATTATAAAAATAGTTTATACTGTAGTTCATAACGTTAATATATAGAACTCTCTAAATCTATGCTTCTAATTATAAATAATAATGTGATTAAATACCATAAAAACCGGAAAACAATGGTAATGAATTATATTATTGTAACTTAGTAGAACAAAATAATCATAATACATAAAAATAATGCACCTCGTAGAAAATATTTTTTATAGTATGAACAAAAAGGATGAAAATTCTGATTGATACAACTTGGTTACTTTCCCCATAGAACACTTGTTGTTTGTTCATTTAACGTCACTTTTTGCTGCTATGGCTAATCGGACGATGCTACAGTGGGAGCTCTAAATTTTGCCTATCCAGGTTTAATTAGAATGGGGAACTTTAACGAGTACCTGAAGCGTTCAGCCTCGGGACCCCCGTTTAATGTCCCTTCCGAAGGACGGCATAACTAAGGATTTTTTACTCCCTTTAAAAAATCCTAGGCCCACCTGCCGGGCTACGAACCCGCGATCTTGGGTTTAGTAGTTTGTTATGCCGACCACTAGACTACAGGTCGCCCCTGTAGAACACAGCCACATTAAGTTCACATACTACCGTTGTTATTCTTACTACCTGAGTCTGTTCTTCGCATAAAATTTCTTTAAAAAGTAAAATGTTATTTTATTCAATGAACTGATCTAGTTACTTTATAAAATAAATAATATAGTTCTTATTCATCCTTTAAAACAAAAATAACTAGTTAGTTTAAAGAAAGGACTTGCAACCAGAAGCCATTTTTAAGTCAGTATAGTCTACATTTCAAAACATAATAACGGTCAGTCGTTTGAATAATTAATAAAACTTTAAATTTAAACATTTATTTCATTAATTCATTTATTTTAAATTTTAAACGTAAGGTTTGAAGTTCCATTTAAATCCGAACTTAAGTTTGATTAACAATTAGTTAGAAATATTAATCATCTATTGGATAGTACAGCTATCTTAACACTTTAATTCATTAAGTTTTTTCTAAATTTATTTATTGAAATTGATAACTGTATTAAGTAATACAACAAGTAAATGAATGATAAGCAAGGACAAGGTAAGTAGAGAAATACAAGGTAGTACTCAAATAACATATTTGAGTTAGAAGACTACGAGGCCATATTGTTTTTAAACGCCTCGGAGAACTATCAGCAATTGAAGAGTAAGCAAGATTAGTGGGTTCCAGTGTGAATCAAGTTTATTTTCATAACAATGATATAAGGTTCAAATGGAACATTAAGGTTATTATGGATGACTAGGTATATTTGTAAAAAGGTAAAGAGAATTGAGGATTTTACGAAGGATTTTAGATTGGAACGATTGTCTTAGTAGCTCTAATCCGTAAGTCCAAATAGTCTTTAAGTAGTATTTAAATCTTAAACCTTAAATCTTATAATAGTCATGTATATGAGTCTTTTGCAATTATTTGGGAGCTTAGAGTGTTTGTCTAGTAAGTGTTGAAGTAGCGTGAAACGGGGAGCAGTCTGTTAACTTAAGAAATACGAAGGTTTAAATCTACTTTTAACAAACTTTGAATAAAGGCTAATTAACCTCAACAAAATAAATAATGTATTGTTTATTATTCCTCCCTAAGAATTGAATAACTTCAATGTCAAGTTCAGGAATAATCAAAACAAACAGCATTCACAAGTAGCTAAGGTGAGCCAGATAGTAGGCAAGGTTAAGTTGATAAGCAGATAACCTGCATTTTCACTCCCCATTAATTTATTGCACTTCTGTTGCAATAAAAAAAAACCCAACGTAAAATAAAAGTATAACAATGAAATGTAGTTAAAAAATATATCCATCCTTTACAAAATGACAATGATTTGGTGGAGTGTATATCCATATCCACACCGACAGTGTTTTTAATAAATGCGTTCATTCTATTTTTGTATCTCTAAAGAACAGCTTTTTTGGATAATAATGTTGTTCGTAGCATACTAAAGATTCAAGTGAAATAGTGTTTAGAGGTGTTTCCTGCCAAGAAGAATAAACAATAATTTTTTATAATGTATAATTGGAACTCAATCCCACAATATACTTACTGAGTTCGAATAATCAAACTTACTAACAATTAAATCATTAATAAAATTAGCAAACGATGCTAATCAGTTTAAATAAAATATAAAACAAATAGCAAATTTATTTTAATAGTTCGACATATTACAGTGTAATATACTTAATAATTGTTTAGAAAATAACAATTATAGATTTTTCTTCTTATATTCTACTTCCGGGATGGACCGTGTCATGTTGGTGCTATCGAAATTGTCAAAGAACCCAAAAATGGTTTATAGCACCAACATGACACGGTCCATCCCGGAAGTAGAATATAAGAAGAATATTGAAGACCGTGGAAGCCTACGTGAACAATTATAGATTTTATTTGCTATAGAACCATTCATAACAATTTAATACGTAGTAGATAATTCCTATAGTAACAAAAACTGGATAGGGACATACTAGTTAAAACCGATCACTGGCTAGAATTGGGACACGACTGATTTCAGATTATTGTTTCACAGATGTTGGAGGAATTAACATTATTAGCGGTATTACAAATCTTTAATTTAGCAAAAAATAACAGTAAACAAATAATTCATTACTTGTTTTGTTTATAAGCCTGAATATTTAACAATAGATTTAAACAATTTTAGATATATTTATTAATATATTAGTAATAGATTTTAAAAAGCCAAAGTTTTGAAGTGATAGACTAAATTACATGGTATCTGTCTTTTTTGGTCAATTCTCATTCACGTATTATGGTATAAAGATCTGTTTATTGTGATGACCAATTATGCAATAGATTTTTGTTTAATGAAACATTTTCAAGTATGTATTTAATAATGTAATAATGTTCTTGTTCAGTATTGTATGAGAATTCAAATATGGGTAATAAAAAACTTTAAAAAACTCAGGAATCTGAAATTCATGGAATAAACGGTTTTTATATATTCCTGAAAATAAAATAATTACCTAACCTTACATATATATTTGATGTACGGTAATAAGGGCTTAAGTCAAAATTTTGAATTTTTCAGGAGAGCAACAGCAAAGTTCAAAACATGTAAAATCTATTTATTGATATTATTTGTAATTTTATTTTTATAAAACAGTAATTTACAAACAATATAGTATTGATTCTATTTGAAGCATGCATTTATTTCTTGTCTGATCATTCCTGATTCTGTATTATGGACTTATTTTGACTTAAGCCCTTATGAACGCACATCAAAGATCTATCATGATAAAATTAAGTTTGTCTACATTTTAGTAAAAATTAATGATTTTATTCCAAACTAAACATTTAATCACTCAACCAACCAATTAATTTTAATCGTAAATAATAAGATACATTTTAACAGGTTATAGTAAATTATCATCAAATATTTACAAACGCAATTTTCAATAATATTAAATTATTAGGAAACGGGAAAGGTTTAAAAAGAGCCGTAGGTAAATAATTATTTCATTACTAACCATGGATATACTATACTATCATGATACCCTCCTCGGGCTCACCCAGCCTCTACAAAGTTAAATAATTATATAGGCCAGCGGCCAGGTGCCCACAGATTTCAGACGCGCCTTTACAATTTATAACAGCCTAGTTCAATTATTACGCTATGCGGATGATCTAGATATTGTCGCTCTCTCATTCGAAACACTGAAGACAACATTCTCATTACTGATGGAGGCGGCAGAAGAGATGGGTCTAAGAATCAACGAAGAAAAAACTAGATATAAGAGAACAGGTGAATCTACAAGCAATGTAGTACAGGAGTTTGTAGAAATAGGTCCTTAAAAGTTCCAGAAGGTTGATAGCTTTACTTATCTCGGAAGTGTTGTTACCTCGTCAAACGATATTTCTCAGGAAATAAAAAAGAGAGCCATCAACGCTAATAGATGTTATTTTTGGCTGAGGAAGCATCTAAGGCCAAGGAAAAAGAGCTGGCTGTTTTCGAAAATAATACTGCTCCGCAGAGTTATCGGAGCCATTTGTGTGAATGGTCAATGGAGAAGGCGAATCAACCGAGAAGTATACGAGATGTTTGGAGAGCCCGACATCATTACTTGGATAAACATTAATAGATCAAGGTGGGCCGGCCATGTGCTCAGAACGAGTGAGGAGGATTCCGTGAAGAAGCTGCTGGAGGGAAAGTTGGACCGTGCCAGAGGAAGAGGAAGACCAAGGCTCCGATGGGAAGATGGAGTGGCACAGTATCCCAGACGCATATTTAACGTCCGTAACTGGAGATTGGGTGGCTCCCCCCCCCCTGCATAGTAGTGCGTACTAGTACTACCATTATTTTTTGTATAGGTAATTTACAAGTAAATATTTATACTTTACAATAAACAAGCTGTTTAGATCGATTCGTGGAGTACAAGGTCATTTTCTTGAAACACCTGCATTTCCCGATTTTCCTTTTTTTTTATTAACAAGAGAAGTATAACACCTACTGGCCTCATTATGTGCTTAAATTAAAGCTAATTAAATTTACTACAACTCCATTTCACTTGACTTCCATCGTAGGATTACTCCTTCGGCCGGTGTTAATCACGAAAGACAGGTCAAAACTTAAAATTTGGACTTTTTGGAAAAATTAACAATTTTCAAAGATGCGTAACTCAGAATCTGTTACACCTACAGAGCTTCGGTTGGATTCAATGTTTTTCAAATTTAATTTACTTTAAATATATATATTTTTTTCAAAAACGCACCGATTAGGAGATACAGGCCAAGAACTGAAATAACTTCGAAAATATAGAGGTTTTTCGGCCACCAAAATTTTTCCCATCCGTTTTTTCGGTTGAAAACTTGGATTTAAAGTACTCAGTCATGGCCTTACAACATATCAAAAATGCAACTCTCTTCAATTTTTTCTATTCTCAAACACCTGGCCGCTGACATATTAGGACTATGCTTAAAAGAAAAAAAAATGGCTTATAATTAAAGACAAAGAAGTGAATCTTAACCAAATCTACAGTGATCTGGAAATAATGGATAGTGTTTCATGATTACTTATTGAAGATTGGACTAATTTTTAAGAAACTTGTGGCAACTCATTTTTATGGCGCGCTTAAAAATGATTTTTAATTGGTTAATAAATTATTGATAAAATTTGATTTATGTTTTCTTTACTTTATCTAGTTGATATGTAATGAGGTGTTTCATTATTTGGTTTGAAATAATACTAAAGCAAAAATAATGCGATGCTCACGTAACTAGTGTAAACATGTATGTGTAAACAAACAAAACTTCAGTTCTTCCTTCATAGATTAGACCGGTCAACTAATCTAATACATTTTTTATAAAAACCGTAATGTAAAGTAAATTCCAGTTCAATTGGAAAAATATAATTTCGTACTCAACAAAAGGATTATGTAAATAAATACTCAGAAATATTACGTATTATTGTTTTAAAAGTCTAATAAGAATTATGATGGCAAGAATAACTGATGATTGGAACGCAGCCTTAAAAATACTCTTTCACTCGATTAAGGGGTTTTGGAGTGATCATTTCATTCCCATCACTCCAATTCCAATGACTGACAATAATTGAAACATACAACAACCGAAATCCTATGCTAAAATCCACTGCGTTATAACAAAATTCAATCATTCCAACCAATGGACAATGAACTGCAAAATATTTTAGGACGTGCTATAATAAACATTTTCAGTCAGAAAGTAATACTGATAAAATTTAAAATTGTGTATGTGAATAGTGATATTTGATGGTCGATCGTGAACTATATGTGGGAAAAAGAACAGGACGCAGTCAATGTAAATTTATTATTCTCAAAGCAGACGTTTCGGCCCAAACTTATGTCCATTGTCGAGGCTGATTGATTCGGAAAAACTAAGGTGGACGATAAAGATGAGGGTTCAGAAAAAATATTACATTCGCTGCAACTTAAATATTAAATTCACATCAGCATAAGTAGACTCTAATTTTGTTCACATTTTCATGTCATGGTTTAACGGCGTAAAATCTACATTGGTCATCATCATCATCGATAGCGCTACTACCGATCACCAATCAGAATAATTACAAAGTAATGATCCATCGAGATATCTTCATCAAACAAGCAGATCTTTTGAAATGTTTTAAACCTATAACATTTTCCGCTGCCTCATACAATATTGCCTCAATTGTTGATCGTTTATTTCTTCTGGTGATCAGGATTTAAATTATTCGGTTCATCATTTTCCCGTTGGGAGATCTCAAAGTACCTAGATGGATCCTTTTATGGGGGTAAAGGCTGCTCATTACAACGAGATTTTAACATGCACAAAAGTTGACTAGACTTTCTCCATTGGTATATTGAATGTTTATTTACCGAACATGGCGCTTAGAACGCCTACAATTATTATAATGTCCAAAAAACATTGTTTATTTTTCTACTATTAATTATTTTAATTTAAAATACTTATTTTGAATGGATTTAATTTTAACGGACAGCCGTTTGGAGTGATTTATTGAATGATCCATGCAGTTATCGACAGTGGCCAACTTAAGAATCTAGTTTTTTATGAGGAGCATTTAGGAGTACAACACTTTTAGTCAAATTCAAAATAAAATAGAAAAAAAAGGAAAAAAATCTTCAACAAAACAGTGGGTACCAAATTTAATATTAAATAGACATATGATAAGATTCATAAGAAAAATACTAACTTTAAATTTTCAATGGGAACGCAGGCCAGAACGTTGAACTTAAACCTTGAACAATCATATAATTTAATCAATCAATTACATAATGTTCAATCAATCTATACGACAATAACTACAGACGATGAATGACCGACGATGATAGATCAATCAAGTGGTTTCCGATCAGTCATCATCTATTACTTTAAAAAACATGGCTATCTTCAGATTATTTTTAAATTGCTCGATTAAATCGTGCTAGATAAATATAATCTAACCTTGTAACTTTCAAATTATTAAAATTTAAATGATGAACTTTAATTTACAATAAGTAATGGATAAAGATTATTATTCTTTCAAATACATTTTTTTCTTCCACATTGCAGATAACTAGCATACAGCCTGCCAATAATGATCAACTCTGACAAAGATGGCGAATATTTCATAGTTTAAATTGCTCATAATAGGGTTATATAAATATTTGTATATTCCTAATTAACCTGGAAGTTATTAAAACTGTTTGAGAATGTGTTTGCAGATAGTTTATACATATAAAATGTTATTCAAGGGCATTATTGCTCAATACTAAAGTGCAATAAAACGCATAAGTAATACAACGAAGATGTCAACTTAAACATTTTAAAATGCATTTTCACATAATTATAACTTCCCATTTGTACAGGCTGCCTTCGTCCCCCCTATTTTCTTTTCTTGGATAACAAATGCATATTAAAAAAATATTGAAATTAAAAATGTTAGCATGTTTACTAACAGTTTTTAATGAACCTAATTGGATAGTCCAGTTTTTAAAATTAATATTTATTTAGTTTAAATTTAAAAAAAAAAATTGAAAAACTATATTTCATAAACAATAAGTTTAATTATTTTTTTAATAATAGGCGAAATAGGAATAGAAATCCAATAAATTGAATATAGATAATGATATGCCAATTATAATCTTGTAACACGTATCAGAGTTTGCAGGGTTCGAGTAATTTTAATTAGAAAATATTTTAATCCACCAATTTCTTTGTTTATTTTTGTTGTTTTTTTCGTAAAAATCTGTTTGAGGTTTTTCAATAAATAGCCCCCATCTTCTCAAGATCTTGCAGAAGCAGTGATATTGTAAATAAGATCCGGGCAAACAATTCCTTGCATTTGAGGTTGAACTTGTATTATAATTACTATATAGGTCGTCGCTGAAGCCAGCATCTGAAAAGAAATTCAATTATTTAGTGCATATAAGTAACCAATATGAGAACATTTTGTACTTACAGATTGGAATAATGAATTGTTCAATCTGAAAAATCCGCTTGCTGTGATTGACAATTTTGGTTGAACGTGGAAATGTATATCAAGTAATTCCTGATAAAAAATATAAATAAATATTTTAAATGTGTAATTTTAAATTAAAACTATATGTCAAAACTATACCTACATTGTCGTTTCTCATTTTTTCGTTAATCATCAATTTGGATAAAAAACCGCCAAAATCTTCTGCCT
Organism: Troilus luridus; assembly: GCA_964056705.1. Lineage (NCBI taxonomy): Eukaryota > Metazoa > Arthropoda > Insecta > Hemiptera > Pentatomidae > Troilus > Troilus luridus. Next base: position 37,549,061 of record OZ057412.1, read on the forward strand.
AAACAGAAAAAAAAGTATAGTATAATTAATTACAAGCTATAGAATAAATATTATAAAATAATCTACACAATAAATATCATTGTATTATAAATTGATTTGAAGTTCATAGAGGATGGTTTGAAGAAAAGTATAAAGATAAACAATATATATTTGAATTTCTTCAGGAAGAAACATAACACAGCGCAGAAATAAAATATTGCTACTCTTTATACTGTCGATTCTTAAAAATGGATACATACCGAACTTATTTAAAATCATTTCATAAACTTTTGAACGAAATTAAGATTAAAAAATTAAACAAAATATGGAAACAAATATTTTTAAGAAACGCAAAAATAATATTTCAATGGAAATAAGCAACGCTTTGAATTCTGTATATTTATTATATAATATAAGATTTTTCCGCTAGACTCGCTTAGAATAAGTAGAAAGTTCATTATAAAATACAATTAGCTATGTTTTATATAAGGGTGTGTGAGCTTATATAGGTCCCAAAATAAAATAAAAGAATCAGTGCATGCTGAATACTTTACATTTTGTTCAGTTTTTGAGCAGACGTCGAATATTTCCCACATCTCATAAAGCCGGGCTGAGACCCAAAATGTTGAGGAAATGAATATAGTTATTTGAGGAGGTAGTGGATCCAAAAATGATATTAATGCCATGAACATTGCATTGAGGTTCAACGTAGTAGCCAAAAATACTAAGGAACAAACAAACAGGAGTTGTGGCGAAAACCAACTGTTCACGATTTGGCATATCTCGCAGAGTTCGAAGTGAACTTCAATGAAACGGTTGATTATCTCCTTACTTCCGGCGTGGATAATGGCGTGTTTATTCAACAAGGAAAAATGCCTTGAAACTACCTTCATTATGGCCGTGTATTGGTGTTGGAAGTTGTAGATGATGAAGTACGAATAGTACAACGAAGTTATCAAACAGGGTCCGCTTATTTCACTTACACTCTGTTTGTAAACGATCCAATCGAACACTACCATGCATGTCTTGAAGAACCATCGCAGAAATATTTCTGACAGGATTTCCTTCCTGTCGTACTTGTACAGGACGCCTATTGTCAGCAGTTTTGCGTCGATGGCACGGATTCTGTCTAGTGCAGTAACCAAAGAGGTCCTTTGTAAAATGGTGAAGAACACGACCAACAGGGTGCTTAATAATGTCAATACTACTATACTCATGTATGCTATCGCATTGGCCGTGGTTGAGTAAGGTATTCCGAACGACCTGTAAGCATAAATCGCTCCTGTAGACGCCATTACGCACATGAGGATTGCGGTAATGAGAATCCTCGGGCATGAGGTTCGCATCTGAGCATCGAAGGGGAAGCAACCGACAAGGCGGCAATTGACGAAGATGGGATTCATGTAATAGTAGACATTGTTGATTCCGGAAGGCTCCTCCCAGGCGATACCAAAGCTCTTGGTATTGATGTAGTCTTCCTTCACCGCCATTTTCACAGCAATAATGCCAGGGCAGGTCTGTGCTATCTAACTCACTTTATCTAAACGGCGCATTTGGACAACCACTAAACTGTTTGCTGTAAGCGTTTGATCTGACTAAAACATATTAGTTTTCTTTTTCCAATGCTCGGGATAGAGATATATTGTTAAAAACGTTCTGTGTACATGTTGGCATTAATCAAATATAGTATAAGAAAACTATTTTTTATGTAGAATGTATCTTATTTGCAGCTACATTGCAATTTAAGTTGATATTTTACCATATTTTATAAGTTTTCAGATATTAATATATTTCTCCACTTTAAATATTAGTGTCATTTCTTATTGGGCAGATAAGCTGTTTCATAGTAACAAGTATGATCAGAATATTTATATGATTAAATTTTAAAATATATCTATATTTTAACCTGTCATACTAGCTGGAGTACCCGGCTTCGCTCAGGGAGTTGATATGAGATTGTGTGGACGTTGGAATAAAAGAATAAACTTTAAAACATATGAGATACAAATTTTTTATTGCAAATATATTCAAACTACAATACTTGTTTACAAAAGTGTCAAACAACACTTTTCATTTTGTTATCCGGAGTATAAATATGTATAAATATTTCGAATTTCCTACTCTAGTGCAAGCTACGTGTAGTTGACCGTAAGAAAAGCAGGAGTCTTTGAGATTGATGCCACAATATTTTAAAGTTTGTCCTTGCGCTTTGTTAATCGTAAAACTATAGGCTAATTTGTTTGGAAATTGCAGTATTTTGAATTGGAATGGCAATTGAGTAGAGATCAGTGGTATTCTTGGTATAAATACTATGTGTCCTTTGTCCTTCCCAGTCATGAGTTCGGCTTCGTGTTAATCGATAGCTGTTTGACGATCATCCTTGTTCCATTACATAGCTATGGTGAGTTGGGATTTCTGATTAGTATGATCGGAGATCCAATTTTCAGTCGAAGACAATGTATTAGCATTCCTGGAACTTGCAAAGAATTTAAAAATTCTGTAGGGAAGTTGACCCTTTCTTCTACGTTTGCCATCGTGTCGATCTATTAACATTCCAGAATGTTTTTGAACGTTCGAACCCACGACAGGGCTAGCTAGCTTTATATACTCCTATCAATAGGTACACTGATACAAAAAGTCTTCGCATGGTCCACAATATTCAAGAATATTCCACAACATTCGAGAATGTTGTGGAATGATCTCGAATGTTCTAGAAATTTCTAGAGGGCGAAATTTCCAACCCTTATATCTTCAAAAGCACGCCCTTCAGGTAAAAACGGGAACCTTCTTCATGGACGGGAGATATAGGGTATATAGAAATTTACCACACTTAACAAAAAAACATGAGTTTATTTATGAAATGAAGCTTAAACTAAAACAACGATTATTGCTAATTTAACATACATTATTTTTTTAAATTGGTCAAATAAATTATTTTAAAGTAAAAAGCTATATATAAAAAGATGATAAATGATGTCTTCTGCTGTGGGGTCATCATTCTTAGCCTATGTCGTGGAGAGAAACCTATGTTGCACCTTCCTTATCAGCAGTTGAATAACAGCTCTGGCATAGGGGTTTTATGTGGTTTAGGCAGATTGGATCGTGACAATTTTGACATTCGTAATTTGTCATCCTTATAAATCCAGTTTCATTCATGCAAGTACCACTTCTTGCATCTTCTTGAGGTAAAAACCTTTTCAACCGCAATTGCAACTGAGTCGGCACTCCAGTTGTGTTCAGACTTCGCCGGGCTAGATGTCCAATCATTAGTTCATGAGACAATCTTTTGAGGATGATTCTCTTTTTTAGAGGTTCCAAGCCGTCCCCGATTGAAATGACTTGGGTATTTATGCCGGCCACGTTCAGACAGGTAAAAAATATAACCATCGGCCACCGTCTAGTATTCCGGCTTACACTGAAAGTAGCAGACATTTTATCTGCTGTATCAACTCCACCTTTGGTCGCATTGTAAAATGTGATTACCTCCGGATTCTTCTGGTCTCCAGTTGATTCAGAAACCGTTCAATGCAGGATCATCTACCATCTACCATCTACCATACTTAGACTACCAAAGCAGGATCATAAGAATCATCCTCAAGAATTCTCCGTATTTCAGCAACATCCTTAGGGTTGGAAAAATCATCAACTTTTCGAGCCATTTCAGCAGGAAATCTAGAAGAAAAGGCGAGAAAACTTAAGTCAGCTAAGAATGTAACGTGTTCGGGCGCACCCGGCCTGAGAGGCCAGTGTCAGAATATCACCAATTTCTGAATATATTAACAAATTACCGCAGAAAACCGGCTTATTTTGAGTAAAAGAAACAATTGAAATAGAAATATATTGAAAAACTCACCTTCAAAATAATAACGCCATCAGGCGCAATCGGCCTCACAAGCCAGGAGGAGTACAGGGATGTCAAGTGAAGGCCAACAGTAAAATGAGGTGTGGGGTCCCACGCACTATCATGAGATAGGAAACTAGCTGAGGGAAGGCCCTTCTGAGAAGCGAAATAAAGGAGGGGTGTGTAAAAATGTGTTTCGCTGGCTTCTCAGGCCGGCTGCGCCCGACGGAGGGTTAAAGAATATTTACAGGTTTAATATGACATAAATCAAAAAAATATTTTAAGAGACCTTAGGAATGAAGGATGAAACATAAATAAATACAAAACATTTTCAAATAATAATTTTATTCCAACAAATAAAACTAAAGAATTTATTTATTTATTTTCTTTCAAATATACAAATCACAGTAAGGCACAGCATCAGAATGATAAATTAACTCTAACATGCATTCACAAAAGTTGATTTGAGTTAACTAAAGTTATCACAGCATAAGAGAAAGCGGGAACATATAGATGGATGTAAGAATCTCATATTGAACAGACCAATCAGATTATACTTTACATAGATTAAAAGTAAATAAATTCTATAAGCAATTTTTAAGATAATAGTATCTTGAAAATAAGGCTAACAAACTCAATGTAGAGAATTAATTTTATTCTACATTTAAAAAGCAATATATAAAATAATAATAAAATATAAAAGCATATTCTTACATTATCGATATAAATATACATAAATGGTTCCTTTCTATTTTCAAAAATGAATTATAATAGTTGGAAAATTGGGAAAAGATTTAAAAGCTATATACATTTTATAATCTATTAAATCCTCATTTAAACATCCACTAAGTTAACGTATGGAATCGACTTGCCAAAAACACAAACGGCATAGGTAGCAAGTATTTTCTCTATGACAGAAACAGTGAAACTATAAACCTGGGATAAGTTAAGCCATTTCAAGTTTATCAATTGGTCCATTTACTCATAATTAATGTTCTATTGGGCGGAGTGTACACCTGAGTAAGCTAATAAATTTTATCTAAAATCAAACTTTTAGTGGAAAATGAAATAACCTATTACGTCATATTGATTCCATTTTTACTTTTAACATTGTTAATAACTTTGAATAAGTTACAAAATTGTAATGGTAATTATAACAAAGAAATAGGGACATCACAAAGCTACAGCTTTACAGCTTATTTATAAAATTCAAATTAATGGCAAATGTTAATGAAGAATAAATGTACATATTTAGCACAGAAAACTATTTCCAAACTATGAATTCTGTAATTCCTATACATTAATTAAAAGGTAGATTACCATGATTTATCACAAGATGTCAAACGAACATTCCTTCTTTTTAAAAAAAAATGACATATTGGTTATTGTTACATACAAATTATCAAGTACAGCCATAAAATATAATTTTTATGAAGGCTGATAAATAATATTGATAGATTTATATTGTCACCCTATTAATAACACTTTGTAACTATATTTTGTGTAGTTCCTGTAAATGAATTATAAAAAAAAATTCTTTCAAATTATTACACACATTCAATCAACAAATATAATTACATTAGCTTAAAAATATGACATAAAAAACGGAGGTTATGTAATGAGGGTGACAATGTATTATATACATTCTATATTTTATATATTATGTATAAATAAATAATGAAAATCATATTTAGCTGATATTAATTTTTATTTAAAACTGCTATCATCCATGAAATATTTTATATCATAAATAAAGATTATTATTTAAGCATAAGAAAACTAAAATTACATTTAAACTTAATTTAATCAATTACAAGCCATTTCTCTTGGACTTGTTGAACTTCTTTGGCTTGAATAGGGTGCCTGAGTCGAAGTTTCACTTCCAATTTGCCACCAACTTGTTTTCTTCCATCCATCAGCTAAAATAGTGCAATAAATTATTTTTTTTTAAACATAAGGCTATAAACTTAAAACAGTAAATTTAAACTTGCGCCAGCGTTCAAGTCGCAGCATGTAAGATGTATCTTTGGTTTAGAAACATCTTAATTTTTAAGATTTATCAGAACATGTAATTAATTTTTTTTTTTAACACAACCAGAGCACTCGAATTAATGCGCAGGTTAAGTCAACAACTGATGAAAATCTCAAAAAATTTTCATCTCTGGGGGGGGGGGTATATTAAGCAAAATTAAGTCCAACAGAAGAAAGATATGGTTTTCAAAGGATGAGAAAAAATTAGAGCAAAAATCGAAGTTAACCCGTTAAACGGAAAATCTCTGAGTTGTGGTCCACACGGAACATCCATCATAATGAAGGCTATCAGAGAATGTTTGCATAACTTCCGTTTAACTTTCAAAATATTGTTTGAAATTTATACACTGTTTTTGTAAAACACTGTATATTTTCGAATAATACGTCTACGGGCTTCCCAATTTTCCCCTATCGCTACCTAAGATGTGAGTAGCCTTACAGTTATGAGTAAGGTTATTCAATTGCTTACTGTTGTCCCATCACTATCCTTTCGTACAATAGGGGCTAAAAAATAAGTCAAAATTATAATAAAACATTTATTTTTCATTTGACTTTATTTTTCAAATGATAAAATCAGTCTTTACATATTTTATTTTTAATTTTTTTTGTCTGTTGGATTTTTTTCCGCTAAAACTAAGGGCTGTAAGGGGCTCCCAGAGTGATGTGGACACGCGTCAGTACCTGACCGAAGATGTCACTAAGATCCAGCCTTGCGCTGCACCCACCCGCGCTTTTATCAGTAAAAGTGTGAAACAATGCCGTCTTTATGACGTGTGTTCCGTTCAACGGGTTAAAAAATAAAATAACAAGACTTAGGTTCCAACAGTTATCAACAGGGCTAATAGCCTTTTTTTTTAAAATTACAATAATAAAAGATTACTTACATCAAATGAGTCATGGATGGTACACTTTGTTTCTAAAGATTGAAGTTTAACATTAACAGTACCAACCAATGAATCGCTTCTCAAAAAACCACTGGAAAAAAATTGTGCCATTAAAAATAATTTAAATGCCTACTTAAAAAATATTTATAAGTTCAAACTCATGAATTTAAATTAAACTATTATTTATACACTTAATTGGGCTATTCTAATCAAATCTTAAAATAATTAAAATTACAATTTAAGATTGAATACAATATTTTCAAAAATTATCAAAATCATGGATTAATTATTGTTGTAAATAAAACAGATTTTCTAAACTTATTAATAAATACAATTTTAATATGTGTTCATTCAATAACATCTATATTTGAAATAGCTCAAACGGAACAAGAGAAACATATAAGGAGATGAAGGAAAAAAAATGGGCAAAAATATAATTATAAGTTAGATATAGCATTTCCAAGTCAATTTGAACCTTTTCCAAGTCAACTTTAAACTTTTACAAATCAAATGCTACCCTTTCCAAGTCACAAGCAACCCTTTCCTTTCCAATTCAAATGTAACCCTTTCCAAATGAGTTGAAACCCTTTCCAAAGCAAATGTAACCCTTTCCAAATGAGTTGAAACCCTTTTTATTTTAATTGTAACCGTTTCCATTTCAATTGTCATCCTTGAAAATGTTTTGAAAATTTACCGTATTGGGGAATGGGTGAATTTAGGGCCTCAGAACTCGAAAAGATAAAATCATCACAGCCTTTGTCTTCACCAACTCTTGTTAGGAAAAATATGAGGGAAATAATTCAAAAAAACAAATAGTTGATTTTTCGTTTCTGAGAAAAAAAGTAAAAACAGGTAATTTGAACTTAACAAATTTGTTTTGGTAATAAAATAATAAACATAGTAATATCCTTGTTTACAAAAAATTAAGGAAAAAATTTAAAACAAAAAGTTGATTTTTGTTGTCAAGGAGTAAATAATAAAAAAAAATGTTAATTATTTTATTCCCAAATCTATGAAAATACATTTATTAAGTTCAGATTACATGTTTATACTTTTTTTAAATAAACTTTCTCGGAAACAAAAAATCAACTATTTGTTTTTTGAATTATTTCCTTCATTTTTGTCCTAACAATGGTTGTGAAGAAAAAGGTTATGATGATTTTATCCTGGCGAGTTCTGAGGCCCCAAATTCGCCCAATCCCCAGTACGGTAAATTTTCAAAACATTTTCATGGGTGACAATTGCAATGGAAACGGTTACAATTGAAATAAAAAGGGTTTCAACTCATTTGGAAAGGGTAGCATTTGATTTGTAAAAGGTTACAGTTGACTTGGAAAAGGTTCAAATAGACTTGGAAATGCTATAGATAGACAAATTTAGTCAAATTATAGCATATTTAACCCTTTGCACTCGAAGTTTTTTTTCCTTCATATTACCAGAAACTCGAAGCAATCACAGCTGATATAAGCATTAAAAGAAAAGTCATCGTTATATGTACAATAAAAACAATATAAATACAAATGTAATGATATATAAAAAAACCAAAAATTATAAAATTATTACATTTTGTAATCGTCCAAAGTGTGATACCTCTCGAAGCAATTGCCAAAATCTTGGCTTTTCTAGACAGGTATCACAAAAAAAATGGGTAGGCCGTCTTTCGCCTGAAAATTTTCTATTGCAAAACACAACAACACTTTTCTTGGTTCTAAAACGTTTAATGTGTAGGTGGTTGTTGAGCCTGTCCTCCATATATGGTGTGTAAGTGTGTTCTCGAGATGTGCTGTTTTGTCGAAAATTCCCAATCAATTGGTCCACCAACAATTTTACTAACTTCAAATGTGACATTGTTTTTTCATTATTTATTTTTTTAACAGAAGTGTACAATATGTATGAATTTTCTGTACACATTTCCATCCCCAGAAAAATAGTTTTCTCCACTATTTCAGGGATTTTCTCAAAAAAAAATATGTTGCAGCATATTGGTTGGCTCGACCTGCTCCAGGCATATTTTTTGTGTAATCAATAACAATTTTAGGTTTTTTTATTCTGACTAATTCACCACCAGTATTCTTCTATCAACCGATATCAAACCAGCTTCATTACAAGTACTTAACAAAGTTACAATCCTTTTGTCCTTCCAGGGGAGAACTAGGGTTTTGCCTTTTCTGCAAGCCACGGTGGTTTTCTTGCCTCTTAAAATTTCGGTTTTTTTATTACCATTGGTAAATATTTCCTATTTGTTTTTATTGTGCCAGTGAGGAAAAAATTCATTTTTAACAGTTCTTTAGCAAGGAGTGTGCTGGTATAATACCTGTCGGTATAAATGTGACAACCTTTAGCATTAGAAACATTGTCTAATATTTTTCTGTAACTTAAGCATCCAAAATATTTTTTGAAATCTATCTCGGGTAAATACGTCTGAAAAGAATGGAATTTACTGGTGAATTTGGAAGACCAATGTTCCTGGAGATTCGCAACTGGCATGGAACCATTTTCAAGATCATTCCAATGAAGGCAAGAAATTCTTTCTGATTAACATACTCCATGTATTCCATATTGATCTCTTTGACAATTACTTTCCTCGCAGTTTTAAATTTGCGTAATCATTTGTCTCTTTTATTATGGAATCAATCAATGTATCCGTAAAGTATAATCGAAAAAAATCTAATGGTTGTTTTATATTGTTGGAAATTTAAGGTCTGGCAATTTGAGGTGAAATATCGAAATCCGTAGGAGATGGAATATTATCCACTTCCGAAACATCTATCCATTCGTCATTTTCAGTTGAATCTGTTATGTCATCTACATTTTCTGTATCACTTTCAGATCCCTCAATATCACTTTCAATTCTCAGTATGTATCGTTGTAAAACAGGAAATATATTACTATCATTAGAATCAGATTCATAGCTTAGTTCAATATTGTCTGTGTTATCACGGCTAAAAGCGTCTGTATTATTTATGTTATGTTCACTATAAACTTCAAATTCTAATTAATCGCTACTACATTCAATGTCACTATAATTTTCACAATTTTTTCTTCTATTTGACATATCGGGATTATAAATATGAATTCAAAATATTAAAAAAATCAGATAAACTCGGACCTGATACACTCTACTGCTGAATAACAGGGCTTAACTCATTTGCATCCAAGTGCGGATGGCAGAATGTTGGTCAGACCGTGATTGTCTGCTGTTATCAAGAGTATAATAATCCGCGAGCCGCGAACGTCATTTGTCACCAAAAGCTAAATATCTTATAAATATTTTTTACGAATAGTTTTTGTTCTTATGTTAAAAACTGAAAATTATTTGCATTGTCTCCGCAGCAGAGCCCTCGAGTTTGAAGACAAATTTTAAATGGCTCCGCTTTGGAGCCCTCGAGTGCAAAGGGTTAATATATAAATATCTTAAGTAAATACAACAATGTAAACAGGCTTCCAATCCAAAGAGCTTATTTTTATATTTTCAATATTTTGGAAAATGCTTTCCCATTTTCAAGGTTTCTAAACAATTTTAATTTATATAATGTACTTCAATAAAATTTTTAATCTTAATAACTTCTCAACTAGAATCTGGCATGTCTCATGGTGGTATTAGCTATTAACTACAAGAAATTTTAAGAAATTATCTTCTGGAAAAAGAATGTGTGCACCAAAAAAATTCCAATTGTTCTGCAATTTCAAAGCATTTTTCATTTTCAGAAGATTTTACAAATTATATCAAACCATTCAAAACAGAATACAGTTAGCTTTAAGGAAAAAAAAACTATGTTTTCAAGATTTTGATTATAACAATTTCCTTAATAAAGTTAAATTCCTATTTATATGGCAAACATGTAGAGGAAACATTCCTTATAGATCACCTGAATACTTTTCTGAGATTATTTGGGAATCGAATAAGAACAACTGAATTCAAAATCAACAATATTTTCCATAGTATGATCTCAAAGTAACATTGATTATTCGAGAGGTACTGTGTGTGATTATTGCGAAACAATTCTTCAACTTAAACACACTTTAAGAATTTGAGATCAGAGAAAATATTCATTCCTCCAAACAACAATATATAATATAAAACCTTGTAACACCACATAGTACTGGCATGATAGTAATAACAGACACACAAAAACCAATATTCAGAGAATGGTCTTATGTTTCAGGTAAATCAAAGGATACTGATCAAGCTCTAAGGTTGAGTAAATTAGAATTGATGGCACCCTTAAATTTTATAACTACTCTTCAGTTTAGAACTAATATTTGTTTAAAACTCAACATGAAATCAGTTATCAAATCTAAAAAACATTTCATATAATTTTTATACTATAAAATCTTGCATTGCATATCCCTGATGATGTTCTATAATTTAGGTTGAAACTTCAAAATACATTAAAAACAAAATTTCTTTTGTAATCGCATCTCTAACTGAATTTTTCTTGATTATCTTTTGATTTGTTTTTATTTGATGTTTTACATTTTTTTAAATGATTATTTCAGATTTTAATCTTCAAATATTTTATTTTAGCCAGAATCGGATATATAAATTCAATCCATATTGTGTTAGTTAATAATATTAGATATTAAAATGATTAGCTTTAGCAATCTTTACTTTATTAGGACAAATTATGAAAAACAGGGACAAACTAAAAATCTCGTGTCAGTAAACATTGAGTTAATTTGTTTAGCAAGAGTTTTATGCCAATGCTGTATAAACTAGTAACGGCTGCCCTTAAGGATACATTAACATTTTCTATATGTATGCAGTACTAGTTAGCAGTTTTTGTCAGAATATAAATTTAAAATCTCAACACAAACGAAAAAGAGCAAGAAGCCATTTAAAATGATAATCTAAAGGAGTGTGATAAGCGCACCATGCAAATTGACCTAAAAACTTTTATAACACCTTTTTTTTTTTTTATTTCCTTTTAAATAAAATTTAATGAAGTGGATTATAATTATCTTATTGTAATGTTTGCTTCCAGCCTAGGATTAGTCATTCGGCATAAATGTTAAGAAAATTAGTTAAAGAGCTAATTGATTAAATTCATTACCATTTCATTATAAATAAAAAAGTTCAGGAAGCTAGATCCAACGAATTTCAAAAGCAACATTGAATAAATATAATTCAAACTAACAATATTTTTGGGTAACATATAAATAATATCTACATTACCAATATTTTCAATTAAGACATAAATAATGTAAGAACTGAAATAAGTCTGTTTCATTAATTAAATATTAATTAGTCGTTTCAAGAGTGGTTAATAATTGAGTTTCACATATTATTTCCATAAAAATAAAATAGATTAGTGGAAAAATTGTTTTTCTTTGTTACGATTTTTTTTTTTTCAACTCACTAATTACCATCACCTTTATAGAGACTTCAAAGTTACTATTTAGAGATTGCAATTAGTCACTGCACAAAGAAATCTACCACCAAAATAATCTACTAAGATAGATAAAGCAATACGATCTTTGAATTATGAAAAATAATGTAATCAAAATAAATTAGACACAACTTTTACAAGTGGCATAAACAGAGACAATAATAATTACAGTGCTTTTTTCAAAAGACGTAGTTTTCATTCACACATTAAGGGAGAGAAGAGCAGTTATAGCTAAGGGTAATCCTACCTTAAAACTTCATTCTGGTTGGAAGGGCAACAAATCCCACAAAGACCACTCAAAAAAGATCTGCAACAATTATAAATACTTCTACTGGCAACAATTAAAAGGTAAAGAGATAAAATCTTTAGATATGATTAAATGCTGCAGGTTCTGCCAAATAAGAATGGACTGAGCTATTTCATACGGAAGCAGAGTAAATTAGTCAAAATTTTCTTTTATAATTAAATAATAAATAAATATGCTTGGTCGATTTTGATGAACATACAAGATCAACAGGAGTAAGAATTTAATATTATCCATAATTAACATTATGAACAACATTAAGACATACATAAATTAAGTATGCCAAATACATTAACTAAATCAACTCCAGCTATTTTTAGCAAAATATAATAAGCAGTAAGATAGTACACCTCTCATAATTAATATTTCCAATTCCTAACAATTTTTAAATAAATTAAAAAGCATAAAATAAATATAAATCCAAAATTTAAAATTTGTAATAAAATATCACTGATAATCACCCTTTAGACCACACTTCCAGCTTCAATGAATGCCTTTTAAAGACTCTTTGACAAGCTCTATTAGTTCTTAAAATCGGTATTACAAAAGTAGTTTGATATTCTGGATTATTTGTATTATAAACGGTAGATGTCTTTTCTTTTTTGGGGTCCTCCTAAAATCAGTAATGATACATAGTACTATTTATAACTACATTATTTTGAATAATAATTTCTTTTATTTTTTAATGATAAATATTATTATGATAAACTTACAGATGGAAAAGGAAATTCATATCGAACATAAGTATCTATTTCTTTCGGATTGGGAACATTGTAATTAATTCCGTTAACAATACATAATTGTAGATCGTTATCATTTAAATCAGTATTGGCCCTAAAATATGTAACAAAACAATGAGAACATCTATAAAAGTCTTTAAAATGAAAATTACAATGAAAAATCATTATACTTGACGATTGAAAAGTTTCTTTGTTCATAATGAAACCTAGGCACTGGGTCATCCTTTTCGTGAAGAACAGTGACCCTGTCTAGGTCCTTTTTAGTACTGACAGCTAACTGTTCAAACATGTTAGCATTACCCACGTCACCAAGAGCTTTATAATGATGTTTTGTCTCTATGCACATCTAGAAAAATCAAATCAAATAATAATCCCCTGATAAGTAAACAAAACTATTTCTTTTTAAAAATATTAATAGCAATGAATACCTCAAACTGGCGCTTAAGATCAACTTTAAGTTGTTCATAAATCTCTGCATTGGTACCAGGAAGACAGTCCTTAATCGTCACAACTTCAAATCCTTCATTTAATTTGTCTTGAGGAGCAACAGGAATCTGAAATTCATTTAAAGTTCTCAGTCATTGGTAACTACTCATCGTAGCATGTTAACTAGTTTTATTAACAAACAAACGTTAAAAGTTGAACCATTAAATCATTACTTAGTACGGAGGATGCTCCACTCTCAATTGCAACTCTTCCTACATCGGCGAAACTAAAAACTTCCTTAAAGATCGTATTACCCAACACAAATACGCCATTTCCTCTCATAACCAAACCGGTTCTAAACTCTCCGAACATCCCCTATCTTTGAACCACATTTTCGATTCCGAAAATACATCTATCCTGGCTTCTGTTCCCAACTATGATAAACGCATTCTCTCTGAAACCATCCACATCAATTTAGATTCCTGCACTATCAATCTGAAGACCGACTCTTATCACCTATCCTCAACCTACTCCCAAATTTTTAATTTACTCAAAAAACCTTAAATTCTTTTATTTTGTTACACCTTCCCACTTTCATTCCATTGTATTTATATATTCTCTCTACTATGACAGATTACGACCTCTTGACATAATTTTTATTGTTATTATCTTTCTACCATTTCCCTTAATTTAGTCATTAATACTTTTTCCTGTCTCTCTTTTATCATTACTTTATATTTTATACATTATTTACGTGTCATTAAATTCACCTATTTATGCATTTTCCTATACTCTCTTCTTTATACCTATACCTATACTTCTTTATATTTTTGGCCATTAGTGATCGCTGTTGGGAGAGGAGTGGCTCAGTGGTAGAGTACTGAGTTGCCATGCCGGAAATCCTGGTTCAATTCCCGTTGCAGACCATGATTTTTATTTAGTCTGTTTGGAGCGGGAGATGGATCATATAGGATCTAGGACCCTCCTGGGGCCCACCCAGCCTCTATAAAATATTATAAAAATAGGGTACCCAAAATAAGGGGGGAAAATCTGGCGGTTGAGCGTGAACTAGGACAAGTCACCTCCTTGCAGAACCGTTGCCCATGAAACAGTACAGTCTCTACCATGTACTGAACCCCAGACCCTTCATGGGTTGTAGTGGTACAGGTTTTTTTTTTTTTAGAGATCGCTGTTAGTGCTTCCGTCTTGGTTTGAAATGTATTTTATTTTGTTAGTTACACGGTTCACCTAGCTGCAACTCATTCTATTTGGTAAGTACACTTTTTAATATTTATATCTTCTCTTCATCTTCTTCCATCTCTATTCTTCACACCTATTTATCCCATCATCACTTTGGCATCCATCCTATGTTGTAATCATAGAGTTCATAATTATCGATCATCATATAATTCATTTTCTTTCTCAAACTAAAATTTTATATCTTTATTTCTATATGTTTCTTCTATATTTACATCATACTTTGTATTAATATAACTTCATTCTAGTTGTATACATTTATATAACATCCCATACTTATATTTTCAATTTTATATTTATATTTTACTTCTCTACCTGTCATTCACGAGATTCCTATTCACTTTCACTTTCTACATATTTCTTCTGTATTTATTCTTTGGCATATTTTTTGTATCAATTTTCTTACATTGTACTTATGTAACACTCCAGGAGCCTATTCTCATACATTTTATATTTTATCTGTATTAAACTAGGTTTTCCATACTTTTATATCTCACCTTTTTATATTTATACTTTTTTTTGTATCTTTCTGTTTACCTTCTCATTTTTCTTCCTCTTTGTATTTTGTTTGCATTATCACTCTTCTATACATTTACTCTGTAATTTTTTTATTCATATATCCTTAATAATTATCCATCACTTTTTGTTCTACTTTTTTATTACTCTATGTATTATTATATTCTTGGTACTGTAATGTTTTTTATAGTTAAATTTGTTTTGTCTGTTTTTTTCTCTAATAGCCCTGAAGATGACCTACAAAGTAGGTCGAAACGTAGGCATAATTAATAAATAAGTCCTCACTTACTTGGTGTTTATTTTGACTGCACCCCCCACCTATTTCCATCCTCCATTAGACCTTCCAGTCAACTATTTTCCTCTCTAACATTACTAAGTACGATTAATATGGATTGTAAAACAAATGAACCAATTGTTATTATGGAACAATAATTAAAACTTTAAGCTGTACATCAGAGATTTGTAGTACATAATATAAATTCCATACAGCTAATCATGACTGAGGAAATGGGAAATAGCTCGCTATAGAGAGATATATCTGTCATTTACTTTTATAACCTGGTATTACATTATATGAAAAATAAATGAATAAGCAAGAATAAAATCTATATTGACTCTTACTTTTTCATTCCATACATTAAATTAATTATTTTTTTTCTATTAATGAATTTAACTGGATTGAGTATTCTATATAATGTATGGGTATATATCTGATATAAATTTTAATTCAGAATTAATGAATCAATGATTAAGAGATTAGTGCTCATTCACCCAAATAAATAAAATCATTTTTAAAATTGTTAGAACACACAAGGGGATTCCCTAAAATATTATGTTTATCAAGAGTATTGGAAGACATTGTTTGGTAGGCTAGGAATAGCCTATAAGAGACATTTTTTCTTCTATATGAGATTGGATTATAAAAACATAATTTTTTTACTAAATAAGGTCTTAACATCCTACCCTATATTTTCAGAAATATACCATAACAAGTAAATATAAACTTACTGTGGCCATATCTATAGGGAGGCCTGAACGTGAGGCATCAATAAGGGGGTCGATTCCTTTCACTTGCCTTAAACACTCCTTTGCTTTTACTAAATTTCCACTCTTTTTAGCTGCAATTGCCGCTTCTTTCCATTCTCTTTGCCTCTTAAGCAGTAGTGCTAGTTGTTTTTCTTGTCTAGTGACACGACCTAAAGAAAGTTACACAAAACTTAAATAAAGTTCAAGAATAATTAGATTATCTAACAATTTTTTTAATTATTATTTTAATAAAAAATGAGTTTAAAAGTTTAATGAAAATAATTTGATTTAAATCTAAACACAAAAGTAAATGTGATAATAACGATGCCTTAGTTCACATATGTGTTAAGTGCCGAAAACAAGATTTTACATGAGTCAACTTTGATAATATATAACACAAGAAAAACAGTTCAAGTTTAAGCACACAATATATTTTTGTAACCTTTACAGCTTCTCTATTAATTTTATATCAACATATGATCTATCACTTCATGATCGCAACATTACAATATTATTTACTAGCTTTTGCCCACGGCTTCACTCGCGTGGAATTTGGTCTGCTACATAAAGTTTCAAGACAGGTCATTTTAAATAAATAATTTAATTTTTTTTAACTATAAGTTACTCGTACATCCGAAATTTCAGATGTCTAAATTCAAAACTGACGGATTCCATACAATCTTTGAACCCCTATTATATTAAGGGGGAAACCCTTCGGGGTGGAATTGTCCAAATTCCTTTCTTAGTGCTCATTTAAGCTATACAAAGAGCTATCTGCGAATTTCAAGATGCTAAGTTCAGTGGTTTCTGCTGTGTGTTGACAGCGCGCTGGGTGTGATAGTCAAACAGGTTACAGTTTTATATAAACTTCGCCTGTGTGGTGTTGATAAAAAGTAGCCTATGTCCTTCCCCAGGCTTGAGAATATCCATATCAAATTTTATCATAGACGGATCAGCACAGCCGTGAAACATACATTGATACTGATTAACAAATGGGAAGGACAGAAGTTTACTGTTGTTCGTATCAGTAAAGGATTAGTTTTTTTTTTTAAATTCCTAAAAAAGGATTAGTATGTAATGTTATTGAATTTATTAAAAAGGATAACTTAGTATAATGGTTTCACTTGTCATATGGCAGCAGCGAGAAGTGAACTATGTTACTTGATTTCTTTTGTTCAGTGAAAATATGTAGAATTTGCGAGTAAGAAACACGTGAGGAAGCTTACGAACTTTAACCCCTGTTACGGCCGCTCAGTTTAAAAAAAATAACATGTTCATATTTGATAATTTTGTTTAGTTTCAATTATTTTGTATTTTTTATTAATTTAATTTAAATTAAAATAATTCACCTGTAAAATACTTCAACGTAATATTTGTTTGAATAAGAGTGATTTAATCGAAAAACAGCTGTGAGACTTCCTTTATTTTTATTATAAAAAATGTCTTTAGTCATCTTTGTTGTCTCGGCTAGCGCATCTTGTGAGCCTACCCTACAACAGTCATCTTTGTTGTCTCGGCTAGCGCACCTTGTGGGCCTACCCTACAACAGTCATCTTTGTTGTCTCGGCTAGCGCACCTTGTGGGCCTACACTACAACAGTCGTCTTTGTTGTCTCGGCTAGCGTACCTTGTGGGCCTAGTTTACAGCAGTCAACTTCTACAGCTTCTATCGAGAAACCCGCTTGACCAGCACTTCTATCAAGAAACCCGCCTGACCAGCACTTCTATCAAGAAACCCGCCTGATCAGGGTATTATAAACATTTTTTTTTATTTCATTTTTAATTGCGCAATTAAACCTAATTATTGTATAAATTCATTTTTTTTTGTATCAAATGGTTTACTGTATTTAACAAAATCTTAATGTATTTTCATTTTCTTTTTTGTAAGTAATTTAATGTATTTCTTGTTTTGTTGTTTTGTGTATTTCTTGTTTGTCTTGTTTTGTGTTTTTTTGTATATTTCTTGCTTGTTTTATTTCTTCAATATAAAAGTTTCAAAAAAACTAGCATTTGGTATTATATCTAACGTCCATGTATATATTTGATTTTACAATTCAAGATTTAACTTGGTAGGTAATTTTCTGTAAAGAAAATTTATCTGAGTCAGATTAAGGCAGCAGCCTATCAGAGATTAGTTTCCTATAGGGAAGGCTGTACAAGGGTGCAATCCCTGTTACCCTTACGGCGCCCTAACAACCCCCTTATGGATAGAATTTCGGAAAATCCTTTCTTATCGGATGCCTACATCATACAAAGAACACACCCTCCAAGTTTCAGGTCTCTATGATTAGTGGTTGATCCCTCAGTCATTCATTACAAAACATTTTATATGTATAGATTATAAAAATAAAAACAAAACCAAATATTTCTTTATATACGAATTTATTATCTTGCACGGGATTAGGCAAGCAGCGTCTTCGGTGAAACCCACCGATAATACAACCCATTTATACAAAACCTTGACAAATTATCTACCTAAACCTTCCTGGTGAATCACTCTATCTGTTGGTGAAAACCGCATTAATTATTGAATTAATCCGTGCAGTAGATATTGAGTTTACCGCGAACAAACGTGGCCGAGGACTTTGTTTTATAATATGTATAGATATAACAAAACCCATTTTTGAAAAATTTGCAGTTAACACATTTGTGAACTAAGCCATCGATAAAATGGTAAGGTTCCATCAACAAAATCTCAAATCAACAGTTTCAAGCATACTTCCTGAAAGGAAGGATTCATAATTTTAATTAAAAATGATGTACTAATTATAACGTTTTCAGTAAAACATAAGCATTGGGACATTAATTCTGAAGTAAAATATTAAGAAATAAACTTGATTTCAGCAAACACATTAGTAATATTAAGCCAAATGACTAACATGGCAAAATAGAAATGGTGTAAATAACTTCAAAGCAACCAATGTTGTGCAGTCAAAAAAAAAAAAAATGAAGAATTATTTACTTTAGTAAGTGTGCTTATCAGGCTTGGTTTGTTTGGTTTATTTTGGTCCTTTCTTCACTTCAAAAGAAATATTTAAATAATTAAAATACAAACAGTTATTATAAATATAAATATTTAGCTCAGCCAGAGCCTACTGAACACAACATTTTAACATTGGCTTGCTTAGTTACCCTTCGATACCCAGGAATTATATATTTACAAACAGTGAGCATAGGTATGCTCTGTTTAGTATGTTTAGGAGTGATTTTGAAAAATGTAGGAGTTTGTTTATTTAACTTCACTTTATGTTCCTATGGATAATCAGACAAAGCTACAGTGGGAGCCCAAAATTTTGCCTATCCAGGTTTAATTAAGGTTTGGGATTTTTAATGAGTACCTCACATCGTACAGGCTCGGAATCCCCGTTTTACATCCCTTCCGCAAGACGACATAACCAAGGATTTTTCAATCCCTTTTAAAAAATCCTATGGCCAGGGGAAGATGAAGAGAAAAACTTTGCATTGGAGGCACATAAACTCTTAGATATACAACCAATCCTTGACAAAAACAAAGTAAAACAGTACACTAATTAAATAATACAAGCAACCGTTATCTTATTCCTTACCGGATTGTGGAGCAGAAGAGGATGGTTGAGGAGACGGAGACACTTTGGCCTGTGGTTTTGGTGATACTTGAGGAGGTTTATTCTCAGCATTAGCAGGCAGGCTAGGAGTCGCCTGAGGTGGAGGCGGTTTTGTCTCAACTGGAATGGGTGGAAATCCTAAACAGACAAAAAGTCAATAAATATTAATTAATTAAAATTAAAATAATGTAATAAACAAATTAAAGTGAATGTTTTCTTCAGGATATATAATTTAAAAAAGAGCCTCTATTTGAATAAATAATGAGAAATTCATAAATTAAACAATATACTGTTATATCTCTTTACAGGCTTTATTTTTCTTTCTAACAGTTTTATTATTATAGCCATACACTGTAATTTCAGAAAGATTAAAAACACACAATACAGTCACACTATGTCTGAGCCCATCAGTAGAGTTTCTATAGAAGGCTAAGAAAGGTTACCTACAACAGTAGCTGTAACCTTTGCTCATTTAAAGCTTCC
The DNA here is from genome assembly GCA_964056705.1 of Troilus luridus. NCBI lineage: Eukaryota > Metazoa > Arthropoda > Insecta > Hemiptera > Pentatomidae > Troilus > Troilus luridus. The sequence goes on from OZ057412.1 coordinate 37,569,521, forward strand.
CTTATTTCATATATTAATCCAAATTAATATGTTTTATTAATGCCTTATGTTTGTATTTTAACATTTGATATGAATTGTCATTATACAACATCCTCATCTAGCAAGAAAAAAAATAAAAATTATTAAACACTTCTCAGAATAAAGAAAACATAGTGTTTTTTTTTGTCTCTATAAATAATATTGTATAGACTTCAATTCCAACTCAGGTATACTGAGAACCTTACCTTTAAAGCACTTCAAATTAAAAATAACTATTGTTAAGAAAATAATAAACTCACATGGAATGTGACTCACACTGAACACACACTACCACAAATAATAACACATAAAATCTCAAATAAAAGGTTTACTACAATTTTTTTTAAAATAAATAGGCATATACAAACACATAGAAAGTAAATACAACTTCCTCACCAGGAGGTGTAGGTAGCTCATCGACTGGAATATCCTTTCCAGCTTTATGCAAGCGAATGGCATCTTCATATTGCTTAGAAATCCTACCCATTCTTCTCTCTTTACTACTGTTTCCTTCGCTTTTTGCCGTCTCAGCTTGTTTTTGAAAAACAGCTAGTCGTTGCTCCAATGCCTCCAGAATACTAACAGGCTGAGCAGTAGTTTCAACTAATAAAACCAAATATAATTTATTTAAATTAGGGTAATCTTATAAAAACTTAATTAGGTTTAAAAAAATAAATTAGTGTCAGGAAATGTAATTAAAAAAACAGTTATGAATAAGTTTTTCTTTTTTTTACTCATAAAAGCTAATATGTCAATATTATCAAACTAATCTACTCCATTTACTTATAATTATCCAAAATAATTTTCCTTTCTATTATTAGTATTTTTTATTTTAATAATGCAGATACAGAAGCTGTACTGGCAATCAATACTGGAAAAACGAAATATATGTGATATCCAGTGAAGAAGAAAAAACAGGTTGTTGAGTGGGGTGGGGATATTGTTTCAAGAGAGTACCGCAACTCAAATATCTTGGCACTGTTATTAACCAGAACAATACTATGAGGGACGAAATTAAGGTAAAAATAACAGCTGGTAATGGGTGCTATTGATTGTTGATGAAAATTCTTCAAAATTGGGACATATACAGAGCCCTATGTATGGTCTTGCTACGAGTGGTTATGAACAGAAGCAAAGCATGTACACTGACGTTTAATGATGCAAGGCTATTAAATATGGGGGAGAAGAAAATCCTCAGAAGAATTTATGGCAATACAAAGGAAGGGGAGCAGTGGAGGGTGAAGACCCATGAGGAAATAAGAAACCTCTATGAGACATCTGCTATTGTTTCCATCATAAACAGGGCCAGAATAAGATGGCTCGGGCATGACCAAAAAATGGAGTGATATCCTGGAGGATGCAGAAGCAGAGATAGACCTAAGCTATGTTGGCTGCAAGATGTTAAGGATGACCTTTGGGTGTTGGGTGTTGTGTGATGGAGAAGGGCATACGAAAATAGGTCTGTTAGGTCTGGAACAGAATTAGATTAAACCAAGGTCTTGGAAGAACCATAGTGCTGTTAGAGAAGAAGAAGCTTCTGAAGGTTTATGAAATAAAACGGAAAGTGACCTGATAAAAAAAAAAATATTGTCTCCAACATTTCAAATATAAAAAGCAACAATTTGAAATGAGACAAAAACACTTTGACCAATGTGACTATAAAATCGTATAAGTGTCAAATTAATCATTGACTGAGAGTTGTGACAATCTTTAAAAAATAAAAATATCATGTTAGCATATTTGCCTCATAAGTAGACAAACGCTTGTAGTTGGTATTATTTGATAACCTAATAGAAACTGCTTACTAATCTGCTAGAATTTTTATAAAAATAAAATGGGTAGTGAATATAATGGATAAACCTCACTGCAGATGTTGCAAGTGTTGTTATTGTAAAAGTGTGAGTATCGATGTCGATAAAAGGCGAGTCTCGTGGTTATTGACTTGAAATGGAGCTGTAATATAAACAATAACTCCTTTTCAAGTCAATGCCTTTATTAGCTCCTTAATTGGAAAATAACTTGATTCTCCTTACTTACTTAAGTACAAGAAACTCATTTTGGAGAAAATCAGACTTGACCACTTATTCACCGGGGCTGTAGATTTATAGGTGTTGTTTAATATGAAATATCTGTATTTATTATTTCTAACATTCAAAGTGGAAATAGTGGACTTCTCTTGTTTACTATGTTTGTGTTTACAGATTATAATGAGCTGGTATTAATCCTCTCTGTTTAGATAATATTTAACATCACTACAATTGAACAGATGTTGTATAATATGCCATCAAATATGACCACGGAAACATGTGATTTTCGTGCAATTTATTTTTTAGTTTAAACTGATGTACCTGCAGTTTCCTCTTGACTCTTTGGCGGAGGAGATTCTTTCTGTTTCTCAGCAGATGTAGGAAGTGTTTGTGGAACTGGTAATGGGTTAGTAGTTATAACTCCTGGAGAAGGTGGCATTGTGGACATGTCTACTGGCAGGCCCTCTTTCGCGCCTTCAATTACGGATTCAAATTGCTAAAAAACAAAAACATTTTTATCTTACAAAATACATGATTTTTATTTGTTACACATGCAAAAAATAAAAATATTTTTGCACAAAAATATAATAAACTATGACATCTCCATATGCCTATTGAATAATCCTGCTGAAGGATCACTCAAAATGTGAACCTGAACCAAATTTAATCAAAATAAAATAATAAAAATAGAAATATACATGTAGTATTGAATTATAGGTAGTATTATTAAATTAATACCTACTACATTAAACAAAGAAAGGAAAATATACAATTGAACCGCTGCATAGCAGATCATGGCACTCCCTAATGTTTTTTAAATGTATCTAGTATTTTTACAAAAAATGACATACCATCAGTTGATTGTTCAGTAAATATAATTTGTGTAGTTGAAAACATTGGTTTTGGATTATGATTGCAGGAGTAAAGTTGCTCATTTCTTAATTATTGCGTCGTAACGGATGAAATGTCAGTTTTGTTTATTTAGTTTTCTTTCCATTAGGGATTAGATTATTTGTACACAAACAATTATGTTATGTATACCGTTTGTAAGATCATTTAATCCTTTTTCATAATTAGTCTTACTTTTGGTTTTGAAAGTGAAGCAACGTTATAAAAATAAATAAGAATAAATCATGTCTTTCGCGGAAATTCGTATAATTTTTCTCTACGAATTTAAACTTGGCCATAGCGTCACGGAGGCGTTCTGAAACATTAATATTCTTTACGGTTAAGATATAGTGAGCGAAAGAACAATCTTTTGAAAAATTTCGGTCTGGGGATTATGACCTTACCAACAAAGAACATGGCAGGCCGAAGACTAAGTTGGACAACGAAAATTTGAAAGAGCTGGTCGAAGCGGGCCCTTCCCAAACCACTGGTGAATTAGGTTCACAACTTGGAGCAAGTGGCATGACTGTTTCCAGGCACCTTAAGGAGCCAAGACAAAAAAGCTGGAAATATGGGTACCACATGAATTAACTGAGGCCAAGCAGCTCACCCGATTTTTTTTTTTTTCAGGAGCTGAATATAGAGGTCCTTCCTCACCCACCATATTCTCTGGACCTTTCTCCAACTAATTTTTACTTTTTCCATTATTTGGATAATTATACAACAATATATAATCTACATACCAAAACAAACTAAACTGCAATAACTAATTATAATTACCTTTAATCTAAACTGCGTAAAAATGAATAGGGATACCACTAATTTTGTTGTATTTACTTTGTATTTTAACATTATTTTTATTATAAAAAGCATTACTATTTATTAGAAATTATACTACATTAAACATTAATGTAGATATTAAATTATAATAATATAAATGCTAGGTAAAGTATATATTACAAAATTAGCAATATCCCTATTCATTTTTGCGGTTAATTTTAAATTATTTACAAAGAAGGGATATATTTTTTCAAGCTAGGCTGTTCTGATAACTATGCTAAATTTATTGCCTGTTTAGTGGATACAATTTAAACCATAGTCAAGTAATTTACCTTTATAACACGGACATGAGCCTTAGCTGTTTCAATATCTCCACTTTTTTTAGCTGCAACAGCTGCTTTCTTGTACTCGTCCCGTCGGTCAGTCAATATTTTTAAAACCCTATCAATTTCGTTTTGCTCCTCCTTTAGAGGCTCAACTTTGGATAAGGATCTTCTAGGAGGTATAGGTGGAGGATCATTATCCTTTGAAATTTTATTTTCTGAAACTTAAATTAATTATTTGTCAACAATAATTCTTAAATAGACTTTAACGATATTATGTACACCATTGGCAATTCATATTTTCAAATGTATAGCAAAATAACAAGACTTAGCAATGGAATGCAATAAAAGTTAGATGATTGCTAGCATATTTCTTCATTCAAAAGACTCATATAATTTAATCTGTTTCTTCCTTACCATTTCTTGTTTAATCCTTAAGTATCCAAGTAGAGTTCAGATAGATACTCAAGGATTCGTTTTTAGTCATTGTTAATAATTCCTTCCAAATTTTTTTTGTAATTATATTGTATTCTATCAACAAAAAAAAGCACTTTATACTATGTCTAATTGGACGATAGGAGTTCTACATTTTGCATATCCATTTTTATCATAACCAAGGATTTTTTATTACCTTTTAAAAATCTCAGGGCCAACTGGAGGTCTGCGAACCTGTGAACTTTGGTATACAGTTCTTATGATAAACACACTAAAACCCTTGAAAAGCACACCCCGATATTGGGAAAGTAGATTGGACTGATCATACAAGACTGATAAGACTCCAATCATAAAAGTGAAACTGTTTTAAAAACAATTAACAAAGGCCAGTAACCATACCCATACCTAATGGGACGTCTGAGGTAGCTTTTCTAGTGGAGACAGCAACAGGTAAAGGAATCTCATTTTCATCAATTTGTCCTCCTTTTTGAGCTTTTTTCAGCAGTTCATTAAGAGTATTCAGACCTCTGCCTAAGCTGAAATATTAAACAATAATTGCTTACATCAAACCTACATTTACCAAAAAAAATAATTATATTACAAAGTACCTATTCGTTATAGTCCAACAGTTGCAAACAAATGTTAAAAATGAGTACATGTCAAAAGTTTAATGAAAAATTTGTAGTAATAATAAATATAATGTTACATTTAAATTTTAAATCACAAAGAAACAAAAGAAACAGAACTAAAGTTTACCAATAGGTCACAAATCTGCCAGGTATTCCTAATTATGACTAATAGTTCAGAATAAATAGCAATAGCTATTCTAGGGTAGACATATGTAATGGATATACCAACATTTAGGTCTGAATTCTTAGAAATCTTAGATTTTTTTTAGAGAAAAAAATCACTTTAGTGCAGTCTCTGAATCCAATCCTTAATCTTAAGTTTTTCGAAGGATTGGAATTATCATGCAGAAAAAATAACCATTCTACTTGTATTATAAACTAATTTTTTTTTGTAACAAGTATAAAAACTTCTTTTCCAATGAATAAAGGAATATCATCACTAATGATTTTTCTAAAAACTTCAATTAAATTAAATTGATAGGTTAAAAAAATAAAAATCAGCATGATGTTCCATGAACTTGTAAATATCCCATATACATAATTATATGTCTAAAATTTAAATATAGGTTTACAATAAAAATATATATATTTTTTTTTTGTGCTTAAATCACTTACCGCCGAGCTTTGGCTGTATCTCCCGTCAATTTAGCATTTCCTTCAGCTGTTTTATACATTTGCAAACGTTCCTGCAATATACTTATCACATTTGTATTGGATTCTTTATTAGCAGAAGCAGGGGAAACAGCAGCATCTAGGACTTTTTCTCCTGTAAAGACTTGGAGTTCAGCCTAAAAATAGTGAAATGATTTTTAAATTTTTAAAACACTAAATAATTATCATCAACCATTAAAAATATTTACAAGAAGAGAGGGGTCATCCTCATCTCCTGAAGATACATCAGAAGGAATATCTTGGAGGCTTTCAGCAACCATGGAATCTAAATTGGCTTGAGGAACAGGTAAGGCTAGAACAAATAAACATTTGGAATAATAAACTAATAAAGCATATAAAATGACATAACAAAATATCTGAGGAGATATACACCAAAAAATTACATTCCGATATTTTATAATTAAAAAAAGCTTTGCAATATAAGAGACTAATTATGCTAGAAATAGATTATATTCAATTCTAATCTGTACTAAATAGTTAATAGTGCAAATAAATCATTAGGTCATATACTAAATGTAACAACCGTGCCATACTACAGCCATTTTCATGACAATAAATAAGGTTTTTATACAAAAAAAAAAATGTAATTTTTTGTTGTTTGCCTCAAAAATTAAGATATACACACGTTTTGGTTTTGCCATGGGCGATTTCTTTGATCCAGGAGAAAGAATTGCCATAAGTTCTGCTTCCAATTCTGCATCATTTTCATCATCATCATCATCCATATCAACGTCAGGTACACTAAAAATGTCAAGCTAACAAACAAGAAAAATGGTCAAATTTCAACTGTCATGGATTTAGAATAGATTAATAAAGTACTAGGTAATTGTCTTTAATACCTGTGGTAAGCCTAATTTACTTCTGGTTTGTTTGATTTTGGGCATAATTGATTTTAAAATATTGTCATAAAATAATAAAATCGAAATAAATAAAAAGTAAAAAGTACTTCTTAACAATAAATTTCTTTATCTACAGACACTATTTGAATACCATTAGATAACAGCTTTGTTACCTCGAACGGTTTTCATAAACAGTGGGACTCATAGCAGTAATGGTTCTTGAACGGTTATATAGATGTCAGCACAATTCCAATAACAGTTTTCAAATATTTTTCATTAAAACATTGGATTATTATTTTTTTTAAAGTTTCTTAAACGACTTTCTCTGGCCTTTAAAGCCAAAATATATTAATACAATTACAAGAGAAATGTTTCTAATGGAACTCCTTATATTTTTCTAACATAAGTTGTAATTTTTCTGCGGTGGAATTTTAATCCTGAAGACCCAATTTTCGGACAAGTCACTTTGGGCTTGTATATGTATAACTTTGTTACCATGGACCGACAGCCAAATTATCTTAATCAACACTAATTTTAAAAAGAATAGAACAAGAATAAAAATTGACTTAACCAAATCTAGTTAAACAAAAATAGTTAGGCTGGCTTTTGTCCGCAGCTTTTCTCAAAAACGTTCAAGTTATAATTTTTAAATGTTAACGGCAACTCAAGGGGGGGGGGTATGATCACATGATCATAGTTGTTCAAATATATGAATACAATAACAGGAAAAACATGAGTGAAACTATTGTCCATTTCTGAATTATATAAAGAAGACCTTCTATATTTATTAACTTTGAAGGAACAGCTAAAAATTTGACAACAGAAAAGAGAAAATATCCCAATATCTCCAGCAGATGCTTACAAAAGATCAACGGTGATGCCAAATATTAGAACTCCTTGTCAATTTCTGTGCAGGCTTCCATTTACTACTAGTACTGCCGAGCGATCTTTCTCCACTTTACGCCGCTTAAAGTCATATCTTCACAGCAGGATGACAGAATAGCGTTTGAATGGACTGGCTTTAATGCATATCCAGCATGACATTGCGACAAAAATGAACGCAAAATGAAGTGCTGAACATCTTTAGCAAGGGACATTATTAAACATGTAATTATCCTATTGTTTTGGTATTTTAATAAACCTTTGTATAAATACTACAAGTTTATTTCTAACAGTTACTGTTGATTTTTTGGCCCGTCTGTCTGCTGTGCCCCTCCCATAAAAAAAACACTGGATCCACCTTTGCGGCAATTGACATTGTCTATGCGGGATGTAGCATCTGCATATACCGAGAATGAATGATTTATCAGACCAAGCGTCATTTCAACTTAAAATAAAACGATAGGTTAATAGTGTTCAGTATGCAAATATGATTTTCCCCGTCTTATTCAAAGCATCTTTAACTTCTAACCACTTCGAGTAGCATGAAAAGCGATGAACAAACGTCTTGGTAAGGTTTTTTCCGGAGATGGAGCTTAATTCTGCCGCCCTTTCTCCAACAAAAGTAAACAATTTTAAAGAATTAAAGAGGTAGTTGGCTAGAAAAAATAAAAGTAAAAACATTTATATATTACAACTAAAAAATTTGACGTTCTGTTATATTTTTATTACTTTTTCAAGGTAAGGGAAACATATGTTTTTATTCTTCTGAAATCTCTTAAAATTGTAATTGTGACATATACTACCTATTTTAAACGCAAACACGTCCAATCCTTTCGAAAGTTGCAATACCTTTAGAATTTTCATCAGAATCATTACAATTGACAACTATTTGCATTTCAGGATAGAAAATAATAGAATTCTTGTAAAAAAAAATCAGAACGAGTTGTTTCTGAACGATACTGGAAAAATCTGCAATAAAACACAGAAAACACGCATTTCCATACATACTTTAGTTTTAACTATGACCACTTTATATTTTTGGTACAGCTCTTCTGGGACTTCATATTTAATACTGTATTGATAGAAATGGTTTTTCAAAAGTACTTAAAAAAATATTTTTTAATTTATTTACAGTCGCGTAACTAAGGATGGCTGGATCCCAATGCAAACTTTTTTCCTCTGTACCTCTCATATCAACCAAAAGAAAACTATTATGTGATCTTAGCCTCACAACATTTTTAATAGGCTCACAACTATGTTTTTGTAGGATAAATATGATAGGGTCACTATATGTTTATGATAAAAGCTTAGCAACTAAATAAATAGTGATAGTCATTATTTTATATGCAATTTTACCCAAGTTAGATTTCAAATATTGTGACGAATATTAGCATAATAATTTGCACAAATCAAGTCGATCAAAATATAGTTAATTAAAAAATTTTTGTTTTTGGATCGAATGAAACAACTTCCTTTACCTATAGCCATTAGTACACAAGTTATTAATAATTGTAGTAAATTAAAAACAAAGAAAGCCTCAGGAGACGATGGCATCCCTGTACAGGTTATAAAAAACCTGAGCAGGAAAACCATCTACCACATAACAAAAATATTCAATTCAATATTAAGGCTTAATTACTTTCCCGCCGCTTGGAAAATTTCCAAAACAATCGCCATCCCAAAACCTAATAAAAACCCAATTAATTTTACAAGTTACAGACCAATTAGCCTGCTAAATATTTTATCCAAAATCCTGGAACGCTTGCTTCTAAAACGAATTGTTAGGCATGTAAACCAGAACAAACTGATCAAAGATGAACAGTTCGGTTTTAGAGAACACCATTCCACTGTCGACCAACTAGCTCGTCTTACCGATTTCATTACACAAGGGTTCAACAATAAAAAACATACAGGCATGCTCATGTTAGATCTCGAAAAAGCTTTCGACACAGTTTGGCATTACGGTCTTATTTACAAATTAATATCGCACGAATTTCCTCCATACCTAATACATATCATATATTCCTTCCTTTCTAATAGACAATTCTATGTTAAAATAAACCATTCTAACTCCAAAGCACTTCCCCTACCCGCTGGACTTCCTCAAGGCTCATGCCTATCCCCAATCCTATTCAACCTGTTCATATCCGATCTCCCAAAACATAATAAAGTAACCACATCGCTTTACGCAGACGACGCCGCTTTGTACACAGCATCATACCGAATCGATACTATAGTAAACCGATTACAACAATCTTTCAAAAAAATCCATAAATTCTGTCAAAAGTGGAAACTAAAAATCAATCCAATAAAATCGGCCGCCATAATCTTCACAAAGCGCAGACCTAACATAGACCAGCACATCATCTTAAATTCCGAACACATCCCCTGGTCTAAATCCGTAACATACCTCGGTTTAATTGTAGATAAGTCCTTAACATTCACAGAGCACATCAACAGGAAAACCGAAAAAGCGAAAAAAATCATCTACAAAATGTTTCCCTATTTTAATAAAAAATCTAGGCTAAGCCCTAAAAACAAATTAATCCTTTACAAAACAGTAATCCGCCCATTGATAACCTATGCCTCTCCTGTCTGGAGTTCAACCTGCGCCACAAATTATCGAAAGTTTGAAAGGGTACAAAACCTATGCATGAGGATTATCAATAATTATCCCCGCTACACGAAAATATCGACTATGCTTAGAGATCTTGAACTCCCCACTATTAAACAATATGTTTCAGACCAAACAAAAACATACTTTGAAAAAACTCCAGCTTCCGAAAACCCATTAATCCGAGAAATCGGTAACTATGACAAACATACGCTACGACGCTACACGCACAAAAGAACAAAACATATACTTCTTTCTTAATAAAGCACCATTTGCAGATATTGTAATCAAGTTATCTGTATTTATTTTATAGTTCTTTTCAATTATTCATTTATTTTCTAAGTAATTATTATTATTATATATGTTTACTTTATTATTATCATTTTTATTTATTTATTATATTAGTATTATTATTATTATTATTTTTTTTTTCTTTTTTGTCTTAAGCTGGTTTTTTCTACATTTTTCCTGCTATTGTGAAACTTATTTATAAAAGGAAACTGTAATTAATTAAAATCACTGTCTTTAAACATGTAAAGGTAGTCCGGAACATGTATTCACAAATACTGCTTGTATATGTAAAATTGCAAATAAAGTTGTTTTGTTGTTAAAAAAATAATTGTAGTAAAAAAAAATAGATAGAAATCACATTTTGCTTCTAATCTATATAAAAGGTGTCTGCATTGAATAAGAAAGATATTCAAGATAATTGTAGTCATCAAGAAAAAACAATGTTCATTTGGGGGCGACCTGTGGTCAAGTGGTTGGCATCGCAAACTACTAAGCCCATGGTCGCGGATTTGGATAAAAATCCTTGGTTATGCCGTCCTTCGGAAGGGACGATAAACGGGGTCCCTAGCCTGTATGATGTCAGGTACTCGTTAAAAATCCCTATCCTCCTAATTAAACCTGGACAGGCAAAATTTAGAGCTCCCAATGTAGCATCGTCCGATTATCAATAGTAGCATAAAATGAACGAAAAAAAAACATGTTCATATTGGTCCATGTATCGATTTCACATAGAAAGATAAAATAAATTTAAGTATTATATGAGCTTTTAGTCTCTTTTAACATTATTTCTCTTTGAAAGTGACATATCAGGGAAAAAAGTAAATGGAATTGTAGGAAGGTATTGCCAGAAACTGAGGATTATTCTCCCCTCTCCTACTAACAATTACATAATACTTAACCGGGTTATTTCAGTTTTTGCTATTTGTCATAAAAGATCCCATCTGGCAACAGGGTATTTTAAGGTGAAGTTATATTGCTAGTATAAATTAAAGAAACAAATGAAGGTTGAGTTTTTTCGTTGCTCCATCATATAAAGATCAATCAAACAGCTATGTTCATATTTTGTTTTACGAGAAAGTACAGAGTAATAATCAATATCCGTTGTCAATGCTCTAGTAAAAAAGTCAATCAACTGAATTAATATTTAATCAAACATTTAACTCATTTAGTAATTAAAGTCGCATGTCAGGTAAACATAATTAAGGAGTTAGATTGGTTAAAAAACTCATAGTAGCCGAGAACACCTGAGTGGCATTGCCCATAAATATTTGTAAAAAAATTAATCAGGATTCAAGCCTACTAACTTCCTAGGGTCGTAACTTACTTATACTACAACAACGAAGGTTTATTCACAAACATATTTACATATTTCAGACTATTTATTGAGTTAATTTAAATTATCCATTTATAAAACTGCATATACCAAGACTTTTCATTTGGTTATTAATTAAATAACATTATTAAACTGTTATTAATTAAAATAAAATATTATCTGTTCCGATCTTCATAATATTTTTCAAAACATAAAACTCATATTATTAAAAAAAAAAAATTTATCATAAAAATATTTCGTTGTTTTTTTTTATTCAGAAAGATGTCTGAACTGCGGATGCCAAGTGCTGATTAGATCAGAATCAAAATGGCCTTACAGTAGTATTTCAAAGAGAAAAATCCTTGTATTAAATGTTATGTTTGGCAACATTATAAAAAAATTAATATGATGTAAAAAGAAGTATAATAACACTGCACATAATCTTTCATTGTTTCCTTTGGGAAGGGAGCTCCAATGGTTACTCGGTTGTTGGCGGATTAAAATTGTTTATTTACATCATGGAATCGGACTACAGTACTCTTTGCAATGGTGAAATCATATAATTTTTCAGAGATGAATTTTAGCCCTTCTCTTAAGATAATAATTGAAAATGTTTTTCAGAGTTGGATAATATTTTTCTTGAGTGCCCTACTGACAAGTCAGGTTGTGCAGAAGTGCGTAGTCTTATTGATGCGTTTGTCAATAAGTATGGAAATGAAAAACCACAGTAAGTTGTAGCTATCTTATACTATTTCTTTATATCTTCTTTATGTTTATGGACCATGATTAAATAAGATATTTATTAATAACATAGATTATGTTTTTAAAAATATTGAAATATGTTTTTTAATTAAATAACTGATTCTACTAGTTGAAAATTCGACACTGGTAATAATAAAGAATAATATAGCAGGAGTTGGTTCCAAGGTTGACATAATAATAATCGCTAATCAACTAAATACTTTTTAAAATAAAAAAATTCACGAATCTTGAATTGTATTCATAATTTAATATTAACAACTAAGGGTTATTTTGATAAATTATTCCGCTCCTTGTCCCCTCGAGTTGAGTCACAACAAGTTTTAACTTATCATTAGTTTCCCTTGTAGTTTCCAAAAATACAAGTTATCATCAGTGTTAGTATACATAATGTATGTAATTTGGGGAAATTTGTATACTTCGGTAATCATTTCATCTAGAATTGAAATTTTCAACAAATATATATCATCTATACTTCGAAATGTTAGTTGAAACTTCCTCTTCTTCACGCTAGAATATATTCAAAATGAAATGAATAAACAGCTTAAACTGTTTGTAACTCAACCCGAAGTGACCACCTGAGGAAGAGATACCAATTATTGATTATATTACTTTTGTTTAAATATTGACTCATATTATTCATAAGAATAACTCTTAGTTGTACTATACTTTCTCATTTTTAATTATTTTATTTTTGGATATTAGCACTTTTGATTCAATCTATTTTGTTGAATCTATTTGGATTCACTTTCCAGCAATTTTTATCATTTGTTTATCAATATCTTTAATGTGAATATTTATAATAAAACTAGTAAAATTGAAAACTAAAAAAAGAATTTTTGGTTTCATTATATGGTAGAGATGTAGGATTTTGAATAATTTAGTTATTTACAACAATTTAAAAATAATCATCAATAATTCTATATCTTTTTTATATATTAAACACTTTTAGGCTTAGAAGTATCATATCGGATAAACTGGATCCTCAGGGATTCAATCCCTCAATTTCTAGGAGTTGTTTTAAGCGATGGATAATGGAATGGATCGTCTCCTGTAATCAAGGTGATTCTAACAGCCATTACACAGAAAGGTATGACCATACTATATTGTATTTCTCATTTTAATTCCTTTTCAGTTTCAGATCTAGTCTTAACGAGATGCTTTTTGAGTTGTAGGGATATGAGCGGATGTAGGATTCTGTTATTGTTTTTTTTCTGATTCAGTGTTCATTAAGGAGTTCATTCTTACTTTAAACTTTTCTGCTTCCTTACCTAGTACTAATAAAAAAGACAAGACAGATCTTTTTAAATCATTCAAAATAGGTTTAAATTTCTCTTGAGTATTCTCTCAGAAAAGGGACGTAACACCTAAACACTTTACCTTACATTTTACTCTTAGGGTTAATATGACACTATTCATCTATATGGCGCTTTAAATCAGGATTAGGTCTTGGCCTTCTATAGGAACTTTTGCAATCCATTTCTGCCTTCCAGTTTGGTGTGTTGATAAGAAGCTTTGATTCAGCTGCCTAACTTTTTTAGTTTGGGTCTACCCATTCATTTGAAACACTTGTTTGCCCCAGGCTATCTTTTAGTAATTTATACAGTTGACGTTTAGACTTTTACATTCCTCTACCTTCACTAGCATCAAATTCACTGCAAACTTTTCTGTGTATCAGTCTTTGTCTGTTATCCATGCTTGTAGGTCAATACTGGTCTATTTAATATCTTAAATAATCTGTTCATTATTTTTGTCTTGGTTAAAAGGTTCCTGATCTACCTTATTCAGCCCAAATAACTATGGTTGCCATACACAATCATATTTTTTATTTCCTTAGAGATATTGTTAGTTCAGGCCGCTTAGCTTCCTCGGCATTTCATATTCTTTCAGTGCTTTGCTTATTTAAGGGTGATTGACAATGTCTTGCATACTCTTGAATTATACAAAAAGATGGTAGGTCATCATCTATCCCATTCCTCTATCTATGATATTCCTCAAATAAAAGATCTGTTATAAAAAAAATCTACTATTTATGGGGGAACAATTGTTTGAAGAGAATTAAAATTTTTTCATTTCGGTAGGTAGATATTTATTTTATTTTATTTTTTTTTGTAGATAGTTTTTTTGAAATTTTTGATTACTCTACTTCTATTAAATGAAAATTATTCTTTTTCTTTGTTTTTCTGTTTAAATAATTTCTTCAACTCAGATCTGCAAAACTAGATTAAAGAGGTTCTCACTTGCCCAAACTTGTGTTGTACTTCCAACTTTTTCCTTTCCTACACTCTTTCTTTTCTTTTTTGGGCCAATTTTCTTCTCACATTTAACTAAGTCACATTTAGTCTTTTGACACTGTCCTCATGTATCTTCTTAGCACCATTGATTTGTAGACTCAGTTTTTTTGCATCTGTATTTTATAAGGTCTAGGAAAGTAGCGACCCCCATCCAGGTTGGAGGTTGAACAGAGGGGTCAGCTACCCCACCCTCAGAAATAAAACCATTGCTGTGAATCATCAAGGAATTAGCCTCTGATCTGGACAGTCTTCTAGGTATCGACCCGGTGCTATCAAGGATTTAAAATTAGATACTTGGAATGTTCGTTTATTATATAGGCAATGATCACCGAAGGTGCTATTGGAAGAAATGTCTAAGTAAAAGATAGATGTAGCAGGGATCCAAGAAATGAGATGGACAGGATCAGCCATAGTGGAGATAAAATGTAACACCATTTACTATAGTTGGAGGACAACGCTACTCATAAGAGACTGCTATTTGGGTACATTAGCGGGAAAAGGAAACGTGGATGGCCAGGACTAAGATAGTGCAGACGAGGTCGAGAAGGATGCAGGTAGCATAGTTGTATCCAGACCTTGGAGAGCCTTGGTACAGGACAGAGAACAGTAGAGGCGATGCCTTGATGCTGCCAAGTTATAGAGCCAGTGTTGATTGATTGATTGTATTTTATCATTTTTTTATCGGTATTTTAAATTGAACGCCTCATATCTGGTATTTACCACATTATTCCTTAACTGCTATTCTGCATCTTTCTTAACAGCTTATTGTACTATGTCTAGTAGTTCACATTAGATCCTCATATCTTTGGCGAGTTTCTAGGTCCTTTACTGAATTTTTGCTAGTCTTTCCCTATATTGGGCAACTGCGAGATCTTATTTGTTATTTCAAAAATTGCTAAGTAATGTTCTTGAACCACATGAACGCTATGAAAGGATTTGGTACTGATGAGATTGAATTTATGGAGAATATATTTCAATTTGGTCGAAACGATTTCCTGTCCTCCTATATCGTTTAATAACATCCCCCTGATTCCTGTAGAGCAGGTCCGGTACTTAGGACTACACCTTGACAAACGCTTGGAATCCTCGTACTAGACTAAAACAACAAGAAACAGCTCGCCTTTTCAGGCTACTTCAACATTTACTCGACAAACGCTTTAAGCTCCTAATATATTACAAAAGACTCACCTACATGACAATCATTAGACCCATCTGGACTTATGGAATAGAGCTTTTGGGCTCTACTCAGCCATTGAATTCCTCTCTCGTATTCTATCCTTACAATCCAAAATCCTTCGTAAAATCCTCAATGCTCCTTACTTTGTTACGAACAAAGTAATCCATAGTGACCTTAATGTCCCGTTTGTTGTTGATTTGCCCCGAATCCGGTATCAATCTTTTCATGACAAACTTCATTTCCACTCAAACCCACTAGTTTCAAACCTCGCAACCTCTTCAATTCCTGATAATCCTCCGAGACGTCTGAAAAGAAGATGGCCTTGAAGTTGAACTTTTTATTTGAGTACTACCACTAGGTTGTTTCTCTACTTGCCTTTATCTCGGGGCATAATTTATCTTTCATTAAATTTATTTGATGTATTGTGTATACAGTTGTATATTTCAATAAATACACTTAAAAAAAAAATTTGGTTGAATTTTTGATGATTTGGAAATATTGTTTTTGTGCTAGGAAATTATCCTGTTTCCTTTCTTATTTGTTTTCCGATTGTTGGGTGATATTTATCTTGACTAACCTTAGCATTAAAATCTCCCAGCAATATTTTGACCTGACTTGAAAGGCATTCATCGAGTTTCTCCAATGCATCATAGAAATCTTTTTCCTTCTCTATTGATTCTTGGGTCTGTGACGTTTGTCAGACTTATGTTATAAAATAATACTTTGAATCTGTGTCTACAAAAACCTGACATTGCTTATTAGTTTTCTCATTCTCTTTCTTGAAACAAACCTGATTCCTTGCGTGTGATTTCCGGAGACAGTGGATAATTGCTATACAATGACTGGGCAATGTGGCTGCCACATCCTTAGCAGGATGAAGAAATGGCGCCTGGCATAATATATTTAATATGGTGTATAAAAAAATGCCAGTTTCTTCAAATTTAAATTTTCAAAGGACTGTAAATATTTTGATCCTGTTTAGTACTTACCAATACTTAATAATCCCTTTAGAGCATTCTCTAAGCTTGTTTAATCCCGTTTGACTTCTTAAAAAAAAAACCTCATTTTAGTTATTTGTTTCAAAGAAGAAACATTAATGGAAAAAAAAATTCACAGCCCCTGATATTATTAAATATGAAGGAGAACGTGTCCTTGACCAGCTCACGGTGCAGTTTGGTTTGAAAAATTTAGTAGTGGAGATATGACGGAAAGGAAGAAGGGCTCCGGAAGACCAGTAAGGGGTATTGATGAGGTTCTGCAGGAAGCTGTTAAGTCAAATCCATCCACAAGTACTCGTGAACTTGCAAGGGAGTGCGGTGTGTTGAAAGATACTGTTAGTCGCCATTTGTAAAGTGAAAAATTGCTGTAAACTGGTCATCGCATTGGTCCTCGTCCTGACACTCCCCTTCGAACCCAAGAAAAGTTTAAAGAACTTCATGGGTTTGGACTCCTGCTTCATCCACCATATAGTTCAGGCCTCGGACCATCGGATTAGTACTTTTTTCGATCCATGACGCATTTGCTTGAAGGGAAATTTTTTTATAGTTTTATGGAAGTTGAAATTGGGATCAAAGAGTTCTCTGACAGCCATCTCAAGGAATTTATCATTGTTGGATTGAGCAATTGGCTAGCAGATGGCTAATGACGGTAGATGACAATGGACTATACTTTGAGTATTAATTGTATTTTAAATCAAAGAAATAATAATAAAAATAATTGGTTGAAAAACAGTCATTTTTTTAATACATCCTGTAAGTATTAAATCTTTTGATTAATGACTATATTTTTAAACGTAAGGAAGAAAATAGTTGGGGGTCAGTCAAATAAAAACACTAAATAAGTGGTTACTTATTTAATTATGTGCTGACGTTTCGACCCACTTTGTGGGTCATCTTCAGGGCTATAGGAAGCTGGAGCTAGACTGAAACGTCGCCATAGAAACGTCGGCACATAATTAAATAAGTAACCACTTATTTAGTGTTTTTATTTGACTGCACCCCCAACTATTTTCTTCCTTACGTCTATCTTCCATTCAACCATCCCCTCGCTTCTCATGAATCATATATTTTTAAACATTCGAAATTCAGTAATATTTATTTTACTATAATTTTATTGTACTTTATCATTTTTTATAGCACTGCTAATGTTGATAGAGATGTCTTTGAGTATGATACTTCTAGTTACGCTCATTCCACACCACTTGGTAGATTCAACCAGAGATTTAGGAAAATACCAAAAAAAATACTATCTTATTCTCCCGCTATTGGTAAGATATTTTTTCTTTGTTGTTATTTAATAAATGAATACATGAGTATATAAATAATTATATAACAAATTAAAAAATAGTGTTATTGGTTTTCTTTTCTTTTAGAATTTTACTGTTTTAGTTAATGAAGGTATCAATTAGGGACTGAAATGACTGAGTAAGGGTTGTGTCACTACTTGGATGCTTTAATCAGATTTGGCTAAAATCTTATATTTACGCTATGCAGTTCCAAGAATTTAGAGAAAGTAGTACACTGAACTAACAGTGATGGAACTGTTCTGTATCAGGTTTTCTAGTTGATTCCCAAGTCCAAGACTGAATCTGTATGAGTTTCTGAAATTAGAATGTTTTGTTCATATTCTGAAAGAACTGTAACAACTTACATCTTATAGAAATTAGAATGAAGAAGGACAAAGTAAATTTGATAAAACTAAATTTCTTTGTGAATACTTCATGTAGCTCTACATTGAAACTCATGTGCTAAAGACCTGTGCTCCCAGCCATCAAAACATTTTTAATAAAACTGATTTAGTTGTTTTTATGGAGTTATGTCATTGTTTTATTCAGATAGTAATATCATCTTTAGTTTTTATCATGAAACGGTTATGACCAGTAAAGGTATTAATTTAATTATTTTTTCTTTCTATATTTCTAGGTTTCACATCAGATTCTTCAGAAAACAATGCTTCGCCTTATCAGTAAGTAACTTTTTTAATTTCCATTTGATTCATTAAAAAAATGTGATTAAATTACACAATCGGTTTTTATGCAACAACATGCATAACTTAATTGCATATATAACAGATAATGTTTAAGATTAATAATATAGAATGAGCTTACAATGTGGCTGTTATAAAGTTTATTTTGGAATAATAATAGTAATTTTGGATTGAATTTTAGTGTATTATGTTATAAATATTTGATATCTTCATTAACATTATGACTTATAATAACTTATTCTTCAATTAATTTTAGAGAGGAATTTAAATCTTATAGATCTCATTCCAAAGCACATAACTCATCTTTGGAAAATAGCTTGGTTAAAGCAGAGCAAAAGATATTTGCTCTAGAAGAAGAGTTGAAAGCAGTTAAACTTAACTCAAGGAAAGATACCGAAAGGTGAGATATTTCAAAAATCCAAGGATGCATTTGCACCAATTCTTTAGCTCGGTTAGTTGCTTAATTTTTTTTTTAATCATGTTTTATTGCAGTTCATATTGATTTGAGGTGTGATTTTATCTTCTATGAAAATATTAAAGGTTTTTAGTAATTTAACCTATGCTATTTCACATTTTTGATTTTTTGTTTAATGTAGTCATCAATATTTGATATGAGATATCTATAATCTTTTGTTAACCAATAATATATAAATATTATTATATTAAACCACATACTTATTTCAGGTTAAAAGAAGAAATCGATCAGTTAAAAACTTTTGAAAAAATGTATGCTGGGAGTGTGAACAAGATAGAAAAATATGCTGAAACATTAAATAATTTAACAAAAGAATACAATAGATTAAAAAATACTAAAGAGGATCTATTTAAAGAATTCACTAATTTGGAAATTGATGTAACGTATTTATATAATGTTTTAATTTCTATGTTACCATAAAATGGGGTGAAAATGTGCCCGCTGAGGTGAGAATGTGGCTCTCGGCTTTCGCACAGTTAATTGAATTTCACATATTCCAGAAGCTATTTTTTTGAAATCGGCCTTTGTTATGTCAACTACAATAGTTTTGCCATCAGGTGGCGCTATTCTAGACAGTGTGGCTCCCACTATTCATTGTGAGGTTATCGTTTATCGAAAGCAGGTTTTTCACGATTTTTGAATAGTCTGTATACTTTCTGGTCGTGAGAAGTTGGCGGTAAGAATTGAGGCAGCCAAGTAAGTAATTTTGATTACCTTTTTATTTATCTTGATTATGCCTTAATTCCGATTTGATAATCATTTTTTATTCTGAGCTGTACAACTTTAAAGACTAAGATGCAAGTTTACGTGGTGAGAATGTGCAATTCAGTGGCACATTTTCACCCCATATTTTTGAAGTCCAGATTTCCTACATGCATGGTAAATATAATTTTTCGTATTTATTTCAGGAAGCCACGTGTTTACATAAGAAATCCAGGAACAAGGCACTACAGAAATTATTAACCAGAGACATTGGGACAAATTTTAATTGAAATTAAAGACTACTTACAACTTAGATATACTTAAAACTCACAAAGTTAATCCAAAAAATGTAAGACGAACAGTCGTCACTAATGGCATCAGCAGTCGAAGCTACGTTAAAGAAAATAAAAAAAATTAAAGAAAATAAGAATCTCTGTTCGTGTAGCTTCTGCAAAATATGGAATATACAGAAATGTACTTAACAATAAATTAAAAAATGAGGCTGCTAAGAAGAGTGGAGGACAGGCTGTTTTCTCTGTGAATCAGTGAATGTGGTACACATCATAAGTACAAATGCCAAGAGGCAGACCATCACATCAAGATGAATAAACAAATAATGAAAAAAGTTAACGTTTCCCCAGGAAAAAGTATCACAGTATCTGATATCAACAATAACCATGACACATCACTTAGATTGCATCAACCTTCAACTTCATCCGGAGGACAGAGTCTTAAGCAACCTAAACTTCCTCGAAGAGTTATAAGCCTAGATGAATCAGACAGCAAAAATGAAAGATCTGGACATCTTTCTTATGCAGAAAGTGATCAATGTGACCAATCACCTCAACTGAATGAGGCATCTGATACAGATATTGAAACCATTGAAATTCCTGGTATAAGTGTGGAAAAAAAATGATGTCATTGTTGGTGATTATGTAATTGTTAAATATGAAAATTAATTTTATCCAGGCCAAGTGAAAGAAGTCACAGATAGCACAGCTTTAATCTCAGCAATGAAAAAGTGTGGTAGATATTGGAAGTGGCCTCTAAAACCAGATTCAATTTGGTATTTTTACCATAATATTAAAAAAATAAATTACTAAGCCCTGCCAAATATCTAAGAGGGAAATCTTCAAAGTTCCTGAATTATCTTTATTACCTTTATACCTTTCTTAATCTATATTATTAGAATTTGGTTTATTTTGTGTTTAATGTTTTTTTATATTTGTGTCATCCTTTGTACATAAATTTGCTTTTAGTTTGTATATCATTTTTTCATAATAAAAGGTTTTTTATATTTAGAATTGTGTAAATTTACTTAGCCCTATACTTATTTTTTTCGAATACTAAGGTTAGAATATTCCAGTTGCCATTGCTTATTAAATATGCATTAAAAATAGAAGTGGCACATAGTCACCCCAATGGCTGGGGTGAAAATCTGCCACAAAAATATAATTTTTTTGAAAAAACTAAAATCATAATGATATTTTATTGTACTATAATATATTCATGAACTGTGGTGTTTTATTTTTAGTGAAATGATTGACTTTTCTATAACAGTATTTTCACAACACTTTAAAAAAGCAAAATAGCGGCACATTTTCAACCCGTTTTGCGGTATATCAATAAATGTAAGAGGCATGTTTAGAAAGTTTGAGTGTTCAATTTTATATTTTTAAAAAATATTGTGTTTGATAAAAAAAAAAGGTAAATTTGTTGGCAAGTGTTCTCAGTTATTTCTTTGCATAATGTTCTTCGTGTGTTTGTGAACTGTGACTAATGATTTTTGTCTGCTCTGCCAAAAGAATATTCTTGCCATCTTCTTCTAATCTAAGCTTCTTCTAGTTTTACTTCCTTACCTATTAAAAATTATGTTCCACCCAAACTTTTTAGGGATAAAATTCTGTAGGGCAAGTTCAAAGGGTATTTCAAAGTGGCCAAGCCAAGGTAGGAAGTCGGTTTTGAAAATGTTTAATTTATTTTTTATCACAAGCTGTAGAGTTGGTAATATTTATATTTCTTAATGTGATTATTATATTATTTACATAAATGATTTATTATTTATTATAAATGATTATAATATGGTACTACCCAGGAGTCTATTTTCATACTATTTTTTTCTCTGCAATACAATTCTATCTTTATTATACTAAGTTTTCCATACTCATTATATTTATATCTTTTTCATTTTATTTTTTCTGTTTAACTTCATTTTTCTCTTTGTATTTTGTTTTGCATTATCACCTTTCTATACATCTACTATGTAATCATCTTTATTCATATATCCTTCACTTTTTTCGCTCAATTTTTCTATATCTCTATCTACATTTTGTTATGTTTTCTGTATCTCTATCTTATGTATTTTTACAGTCTATTCTGTTTTTGTCTGTTTTCTCATAGCCCTGAAGATAACCTACACAGTAGGTCGAAACGTCGGCACATATAAAATACAATAAGTTTCACTTATTTGCTGTGTTTTCTTGACTGCACCCCCAACTATTTACATCCTATTATAATATGATTAGTAATTTTTTGATCACTTTTTCCATTTCTGTTTAATCCTGTACCAAGATTAGTGTAGGGGCAATAGCTCTAAAATTTTGTAGTCAAGTGTTATGTCTTCTTTTTTTCACAACCGATGTGCATTGCTATGCTTTTCCTGACATTTAATGTCATGATTTTTTTTTCCAACTTGGAGTCATTCCATGTCAATTCAACACGGTCATTTCACCTCACCATCTCAGATTTTAATGAAATTTGGTATACTGTTACATCCCATATAGACTAAGAAAAATACAATATTTCAACTTGATATCTCAACTGATTTCAAAATTATGCCTCGTTAAAGTTTTCATAAAAAAGCTCAAAATCAACCCGTTTGCGAAACTTAAAACTGCTCTAGCACCTCTCCGAATCAAGCTAGAAAGATGAGAGAGGTTTCATTGTGCAGCATTTTTCAAGCCCTTTCCAAAAATGTATAACACCACAGGGGTCATGATAAAACATTTTTTACCAATTTCAAAATAAAAAATTTAATTTTGGATTTTTCAAAATGGGCCCTTTAAAAATTTTGAAAAATTCTCAAATGGTCCTTGTTTAGTGATTAATTGATAGTATAAGTTTCATAATTGGATCATAATGGGTTCTTACAGAAAAATGCATTTGAAATCATGCTTACATTAGAATTTCCCCTTTAATAATGACTCATTGGTCTCGGAAAGGCTAACAGTAATCTTAAATTGTAAAAAAAAAATTATGTGAAGTTTATACGACAGACTTAACTTAACAATAGAAACATCTCTATAAACTTGATCAAAGATATCCTAATTTTTACAACTACTTTTTGAAAGCTAAATTTAATTTTTAAAAGCTTCAGGCATATCATTAATCGAAAAAGGAACCTTGCTGATTTAATCAAAAATTGTAGCTAGGTGAAATCTATTCTCTTCAACAGTTCCTCTTTTTCATACATCTATTTCATTTTTCGAAATGTGTTCACCAGTTTTTTACAGCTTTTTTATTATTTCAACTTATTTGTAAATAAAATAAAACAGTAAAAATCTTTTTAATATAAGAGAGAGATGATTTTTCAGGATTAACTATTTTTGAAGAGTTTAAAATTATCTAAGACTACTACTGTTGATTAGAATATGTAATATGATACTTTCAATTTTAGCACCAGAGGTTGAAGGATGAAATTGATTCTAAAAATATTTCTCTTAAAGCACTTGAAACGTGGAAGCGAGTTCAAACTGAAGAATTAGTGGTACTGAATGATTCAAAAAATCTTTTAGAAAATGAAGTTTTTAAACTGAAGAATGATGTCAAGAGTCATACTCAAAATGAAGAGTCACTACTGCTGAGAATAGGGGTGATCATTGCTTACATATTTCTTGTTTAAAAGTACATTTCTTAGTAAAAAGAGTTAAATATCTGTCAATAGTATTTTATTTTATAATATATTTAAAAAATCATCGTATAATATTCACCAACCTCCCTACTTGTGGTAAATTTTAAAAGTTTACAATTAGTTTCCATGAAAAGTGTATACAAGCAATTAGATTATACATAAATTATTACCTACAATAGTCAGCTATCTTTATTAGTTTTTCATCTCTATCCAATACCTCCTATATTTTATGTTAGATAATATTTTTTCTTTTCGTATCAATTGAATGAAATATGAATTTCTTAGAAAGCTAATGTCTGATCTATTTTTTTATGCTGTAAGTATTATTTATATTATAGACTTATTGTTTATTAGTATTTTAAATTATCTTGTGAGTGTTGGGAAAATAATTGTGTATGATACCATATTATTGCAAATAAGCATTGGAAGTAAGAGTTTGATGGAATAAATAATTAAAAAATAAATAAATAAATAATTTTTTTATTGTTATTAGGAGTTGCAATCTGAAAAACAAAAGCTTCAAACTGAACTGGATGAAGTAATGAACTTTGAAAAACTGGTAAATAATATTTCTAGAATACTTTGTGAAATGATTCTTTAATAATTTGATGTTAATTATAATTTATTGTGTGATTTTGATCAGATTTGATTGATTAACTTATTGTTAATTAATTTACCTGTGTCTAATATTCAGTTTTATCTATAGCAATTTTGATTGATGAATCATTTAACCATATATTGTAAGATATGGTAAATATCTTTATGGCTATTCAAAATAAGGAAAATGGATTATTTTCTAAACTCTTGTTAAAATCCTATGCAGCTTTGGCCTAAGGACATTGCCTTATTTTCATTACTTTCAGTAGTTTCTGTTGTAAATATTGGCTTTAAAAAAATGTTTCTTATTTGGGAATGCAAGGCATCCTAAGAATAACATTTATCAATGAAAAAGTATATAATAAAATGAAACTAATAAAAATATCTAAAATGTTTAAAAATTAGTACTTATAGTTCTTATTATGTTTTTCTTTTAGAAAATGGTGACGTCATCTCCTTTTAGAAAATCTCTTTCTAATGAAGATGAATATATGGATAGAAGTGAAGAAAACCGAGAATCCGGAATTTCAGTGAGATCGGAGTTGATGGATTCGTTGGTTTGTTACTGATAGTTTTTACTGAAACATAAAAAAGAAAATAATATTAACATGTCAATTAAATTAAGGATGTTTACAAATAATATCGATCAAAGCTTAATAACAATATTTTTGGAATGAGGAGTCTCTTGAGGTAGGACATTCCAGCTGCCAGTATGGGATTGGTTTAATATTTATACAGATATATATATATATATATAGTAATTTATAAAGATATATTTTGCTTTCCTCCTGAGGGTCATAGGCTTATATTAATTCTAATTTGTATTATTAAACTCCCTTAGCAAATTAAGCTATTCATCATTTCAGAATTTTTTTAGTTTTACTAAATTTAAAATGCTTTTAAACTGATAATAATAATAGGTTGGGGAAAAAGAAATCCATTATTTTTGCATGAAACTCAAAAGTTTATTTAAGATGTTTCGGATTGTCCGATTTGGGTCAAATATGCACTGTTTTGTTGTATAATTTGTTGCCATTTTAAAGGTAGCTTCATAATACCTCTCTCATAGAAGTCTTGGTCCTTACTGGCGAAAAACTCAAGTAATCGATTTTCACAATCTTCTCTTGATCCCAATTTCTTATCATTCAGGAAGTTTTGCAATGCAAGAAAAAGGTGGTAATCGCTTGGTGCCAGGTCCGGACTATATGTTGGAAGCCGTTTGGCCAAGGCTTCGCAGATGGAAGTTCGACCTATCATGTTTTTTGGTGTTAATTGGTGTGGCACCCAAACATCGAGCTTCTTTTTTAATCCAGCTTTGCGCAAATGGTTTAAAACTGTTTTATGGTTGATCTATAGCTCCTGGGCGATGCTACGACTACTAACATGCCGCTCAACTTCAATTATTTCTGTGATTTTATCGACATTTTCGACGACGGGCCTGCCTGTGCGAGGTGCATCTTTAACATAAAAAATGCCTGAACGGAATCGACGAAACCAAAATTGCGCATAAACATCATAAACATAAACACCATTCACAATTTCAGCGGCGTGGCTTGCATTTTCGCCTTTATCAAAGAAAAACTGTAAAATTTACTTAATTTTCTCTTTGTTGACTTCCATTATTAACACCCTGTAACTCACAACTGAATGAAACAAACAAAAAACAGCCAAAGAATTTTTTTAGTGTGAAATGTCACCTTGACAAAGAGCATAAACTGTGCAATCACTACAGTCATCTACCAAGAAAATAATGGATTTCTTTTTCCCCAACCTATTAATCTTAATTGTTATTTTTAGTGTTTGTTATTTATTCTTACGGCTCAATGACCAGATGCAGAATCCAGACTTCCTTTCGACAACACATGCCAAGATTTTGTCCATTGCTGCTGTTTTTCAGGAGCTACCCCCGCAAGTCCTAGCATCCTAGGACTCAGTCTCACTCTTCTTGGGAATTTAGTCTACACTATCTGCACAACTTCGCCTGTTATAGCCTTCCTGTTCTAATAACTGAAATAGTATCCTTCTCACTGTACAGGTCATATAGCTCCTGTTTATTTCGACCTCTCCGACCCCTTTAAACACAGATAGGGCCAAATATTTGATGCATTCTTTTAATTGGAGGATGGAAATAGTTGGGGGGTGCAGTCAAAATAAACACCAAATAAGTGAAGAATTATTTTTTATTTGTGCCGATACTTTGTAGGTCATCTTCAGGGCTATGAGAGAAAAAACAGACAAAACAAAAATAACTATAAAAAACATTACAGTCCCAAGAATGATGATCTACAAATTAGGTCGAAACGTCGACACAAATAAAAAATAAGTCTTCACTTATTTGGTGTTTATTTTGACTGTATCCCCCAACTATTTCCATCCTCCATTAGATCTTCCAGTCAACTACTTTCCTCTCTAACATTCTTTTAATTATTTGAAGTTCTGTCCTAGTCTTTAGTTGATGTTTTGGACATTTATGAGAGAATAGGCCATGTGAGTGAATTTTGCATAGATATTTTGGTTTCACGAATCAAACTATAATTCATTTCCTTAGTTAAAATTAGCAATGATTTACCGCGTCTTCTCCAAGGTTCACTTCTGCAGATTCCCTGTCATCATTTATAATTAGGGGCTCATATCTGTGAAATTTATATCCTGTTCAAATCTAAAAGACCAAACTTAACTTTTAATCCATTTTGGAACAATTCCTAAAATAAGGTATATATATTTGTTTTTTCCTTTGGAAAAGCATCGAGACTTAATGTATATCTTTTTCTTGGCTGTTTTTTTTTTTTTTTGTTTATTCATTAAACTCAATTTATGCTGCTATGGCTAATTGGACGATGCTACAGTGGGAGTCCTAAATTTTGCCTTTTCAGGTTTAGTTATTATAGGGATTTTAACGAGTACCTGGCATCACACATACTCGGTACATCCTTTTTACGTAATTTCTGTAAGATTTTTTCATTTTTTTTTAACCAAGGATTTTTCATTCCCTTTAAAAATCCTAAAGCCACCTTTTTATTCAAAATATTTTCCAATTCCAAGAATTGACATATAGGTGAGTTATAGTGACTTAGATAGTTTCAGTGACTTGTATAAATCACTGTGTTTTGTTAAGCGAATCTCTTTCTAATTTCAGCTATATTTTGCTTTTACAGCTTATCGTAAACTGTTAAGAAATAGCTTGGAATGGAGTTTGTTTTTCTATATCAGGGTTCTTCGACATCAATGACATTGGCCATCCAATCCTCCTTTAGATGTAGCTCTAGGATTTGTCACAGGGAGGGTTCAGTGTTATGGGTGTACTATCTTCCATGAGCTTCTTTGCTTGGTATATCTGAATCACCTTGTACCCACTCGATGGTTATATTGTTATCTTGTCTTATGTTATTTAGGGCTACATTGCTGTCCCTGACAACTTCTGGTCTTAAGGTTCTTTCAATAAAACTTTATAAACTTATATCACTCTATAATTTGCTTATCCATCATCCTCACTCAGATGGGCAAGTTCTTAAAATATGTGTCCCTTTATCCACGGTGCTTAATTAAATTTGATTGCCAGTTTATGGACATAAAAACAACAATTAATCATGTTCATTCTTCCGTCTCTTTTGTAATCCATTTGGTAACTGTTTTCCACATAATCCCATATGTTGATACTTGTCTCTTTTAGAGGTCACTGTTGGTATAATTACACTTTTTCTAATTAATAATGATACATATTTTTTACAGGGATTTGCTTCGTGTGTTAATGAAACATTTCATCTACCTTATTTGAGGTATGTTTCTTTAGTCATATAATGTATTAGATTTATTTTTAAAATATTATTTTTTTTATGTGAATCAATTGTGATAATAAATAATGGCAATTATTCTGTTTTAATTTGGTCATTTCATATCATATTTATAATTAATATTATACGATTATTCGTAATATATTACTCTTATATAAATTGTTTCATTTTCAGTGTCTTAAATAGAACTGACAGTGTATCATTTACATGTGGTGCTACAGCTCTTGACTTACTGAGTGAAAAGTAACTGTTTCTTTTAATAATATTCTTAACTATTTAACTATATTTAATGATTTAAAAAACAACAACATTTATTGGATAGTTCAGTTTTATAGTCATAATGTAGTGAAGATGTCCAATGAGGCTTACTGCTAGTTTTTTTATTTTTTATGAATAATATAACTTAAGAAATAATTTTTATAAAATTAAAATGAAATAAAAATACAACTACAAATTTATATTGATGGAATGTGGGATTAAAGTTTTTGTTTTACACTTCTGAATAATTCTTAAAACAAGCCGAACATAAGATCCTATGAAATTGTAAAAACCGTTCAGTTTGTTTTAAAGAAAGTATTAAAAAATAACTTCAACTATTACTTCCTAATAATACAACTTTGAGTTGTAGGTTTTATTCTACAACAGTTGCAATCCATTTAAATCAAATTGATAGTTAAAGTCAAATTGTTCAAAAAAAATAGACAGGCATATTTAAGTAGTATTATACATTATACATACAAGAAAGTACAAAAAGTTTTAGCTTTCTATCTGAGAGCACATTTTGTGATTTTTTTGTCCATGCTGTTTTTCTTCTGTTAAAATAAAAACTGTAAGTTAGTAACTATATTTAATTAAAAAAATTAACTTGAATCACCTATATTTTTTAGATCTCAAAGAATGGAACAAGATATAGCGACTTATCAAATGGAAGAAATGAGGTTAGAAATATTAATTTTGTTCTCCTCCTTTTTGTAAGTAAACTATACCTATGATTGATTACAATTACATTTCAGATTGAAGTTAATTGAAAAGGAGGTACAAACAGAAACAATTCATGAAAACACAAGGTATTACATCAATTTTATGTTATATTAATGTAGTAGAAATCATTTTGAAATGTTTTTAAATTCTGTGACTCATTAGAAAACACCCAAAGCATTAAGATTTTCGCTACTATCAGAATTTCTTAATGTGATATTATGTTACTTTTTCAGATATCACTTTTATTTTAAAAGATTAGGCACTGAATACTTCTGTGTATTTGAAATTCATATTGTTTGCTTTTAGGTTTACTGGGATCTTTTAATTTTTAATCAATTTTGTAGACCTTGCTTGAGGTTCTAAGAGTGAAATGTATCTGTTATTTCTATAAGCTCTTTTATTCCCATTTTTTTTTTGTAATAAGGTAGGTTAAATGCTGACTCCCTATGAAGAGAGTTTCCTTTCATGGAAGATATAGTTGGTCAGATGCAATATTATCACTTTTTCTCTCTTCCAACGGACTCATTTATGCTTCTTAGAGAAATCTGTTTTATAGACTCTATTTAATTTAGTTTTCTAATGATTTTAAAACTATATTATCCTGGAAATTTGAGATGCTCTATTATCTCCACTGATGGACAATATTTGGTACGCCTTCAAACCTTATGATTGTATTAAATACAATGGCCATTATAGTATAGTGTTAGAACCTAAAAGAAACAGAGCATAATTGGGACAGTGGGATGAAGATGGTACATATGGCATAAGTTTGAGGTGATTTGTGAGTTGTGATATGAGGGAAGACCATTTGTTCTCAGATCTTTGTCTGGTTTACAAGCCGATTTTCTTCTTCGGCATTTTCAGCTGAATATTTTTATGCATGAAAATCTGTAAAGTCAGATTCATCTTTTGACTTCATCCCGTTAGAACCTACCCTAATACTGGCAGGGTAGTTATAAAACCTAGGAGAGTTTACTTTAGAAAGTAAGATCAATAGGAAAAAAATTCTATCATGAAAGGCTTAGCAAGCTCAATGGGTTGATGCTGATACCACCAATTGCTGCTAGCTAAATTTTATCCACGGATTACCATTTTAACACAAACCTGTAAGATCACACCATAACAACTTTACTAGCACATTTAAATTTTCACAATATCACTTCAATTACATTTACTGGGTGCATACTCATCCCATTATAACAATTCAAATAACTTTATTATCCCAATATTAATATCATTCAGAACTTAATATGTATTAGGTTATCTTTTTTTTATTACAGGTTAAGGAAAGGTGAAATAGGAGTACAGACAGATTTTATTAAAGAAAAAAGGTATTGCATTTACAAGTTACCAACTAAAAAAGTAGGATCCTTGGGTAGCAATAAAATAGTTTTTAGCTGTACGTTTGCTAGTATTGTCATAATATTTAAATTATTTCTATTTTATTCCGAAACAAACCTTTGGTGAATGCCTTAAAAATACTATAATTAAATAAGTATATTTAATTTTCAAACAGTAAGAACCGTTTTAGTAAGCAGAACACCAGTTGTTTCAAAAATCTGTTTTAGTCAACATTTTGACAGATATATTTGAAATTGAATTTCATTTATTGCATTGCAACGCAAAGTTAAAAGGCTGTACAGACAGATCAGATAAAGGAAAAAAGGAAAAATTGCATTAGTTTATAAATTTGGGAATGTGCAATGTTTTGAAATAAATAAATTTTTAAATCTTACAATTAATCCCTGGAGAATATTAACAGTAGAGATGGACAGCCAGTTAGAAGTAATCTGTCAAGCATCATCTGTTATGTAATATGGCTGGTTAGCAATTTGATGGCATACCAGGAGCTTCTCATGTAGCATTAAGTTGAAAAAAAAATTTTTAAATCTGATTTTAAAAAATCTATTATATACTATTGTATAGTGTGACATCAATCACAAAGATAATCTTCATAATTACAGAGCTTTATCATTGGTGTAAATGAAGCATTAAGGGAGATATGGCTTTACTAAAAATAAATTTAGAGAATAATATATCGGATATGGGATATGGTGCTGCTTCTCATGCAAATTGAATCTTTGCAATTAATGTTGTTATTTCAATGTTTTTTTTAATTTTTATTTTGTTGGGAATTTTATTATCCTTAAAACGTTTATTCAAATAACCTACCAAAGAATATATACTTTTTGAACATTTTGTCCAAAAAAAATGTTCTTTTCATCGTAATTTTTATCTATTTTATGTCTTGAAAATTTATTGTATTTATGGATATTATAAGGACTTTAAGGAAGAATTGGTAGGTTTCACCAAAACCACTTGTATTGTCTTGGTTCTACTGTCTAAGAAAAAACAGATCATTTTTTGGCAATTATGCAGCTACTACTACGTTTACAATTATCATTCAGTTATTGTAATTGTATTAATAAAGTGTTTAAGGAGATTAAGATAAATTTCCAAAAATATATAAGGATGTTAAATTAAAATACATTTTAATATTATTAAATATTGTATTCAATTTATTAAAAAAAAATATAATATTCCGTTTTCATTGCTGCTAAAAGCTATGTCAAAAGGGAGTACAGACAGATCAGATAACAGAAAAAAGGTATAGTGTGTTGTTCATTTATAAATTTAAGAAAATGCAATATTCTAGAAAGATACATACTGTATATTTATTATTATTACTTATATTATCTAAAAACTTTGTTACAGAATATTAAAAGTTGAACAGGACAGTCAGACAGAACTAATGTATGAAGAAAGGTATCTCAACAGTTTTATCTCTTATTATAAATCATGCTCAGAGTTATTAGCTGGTAATTTAAACATTTTATTTCAGAATATTAAAAGTCGAAATGGACAGCCAGACAGACATAATGTGTGAAGCAAGGTATTGCAATAGTTTTATCACTAATTGTAAATCATTATAATCATGCTCAGAGTTATTAGCTGATAATTTAAAAATTTAATTTCAGAATATTAAAAGTCGAAAAGGACAGCCAGACAGACATAATGTCTGAAACAAGGTATCCAAATAGTTTTATCACTAATTATAAATAATCTTAATCATCCTCAGAGTTATTAGCTGGTAATTTAAACATTTTATTTCAGAATATTAAAAGTTGAAATGGACAGCCAGACAGACATAATGTGTGAAGCAAGGTATTGCAATAGTTTTATCACTAATTGTAAATCATTATAATCATGCTCAGAGTTATTAGCTGATAATTTAAAAATTTAATTTCAGAATATTAAAAGTCGAAAAGGACAGCCAGACAGACATAATGTCTGAAACAAGGTATCCAAATAGTTTTATCACTAATTATAAATAATCTTAATCATCCTCAGAGTTATTAGCTGGTAATTTAAAAAAAAATATTTCAGATTATTAAAAGTCGAAACGGACAGCCAGACAGACATAATGTGTGAAGCAAGGTATCGCAATAGTTTTATCACTAATTGTAAATCATTATAATCATGCTCAGAGTTATTGGCTGTTAATCTAAAAATTTAATTTCAGAATATTAAAAGTCCAAAAGGGCAGCCAGACAGACATAATGTGTGAAGCAAGGTATCAAAATAGTTCTATTACTAATTATAAATCATTTTAATCATGCTCCGAGTTATTAGCTGGTAATTTAAACATTTTATTTCAGAATTTCAAAAGTCGAAAAGGATAGCCAGACAGACATAATGTGTGAAGCTAGGTATCTCAATAGTTTTATCACTAATTGTAAATCATGTTAATCATTCTTAGAGTTATTAGCTGGTAATTAAAGTTGATATTTCATCAATATTTTTCTTATCCTTCTGAGAGATTCCTCTCTAAGTTGGGCATATACCTGTGATGGTATCTCATGTTATAAACAAACTATTTTGTTTGTTTAATTTAAAGATATTTGAAATATTACATGTTATTAAAAAAAAATAAATTATTTTTTAAACAAAACTTAATTATGAAATCCTAAAGGGCAGTGTTATTGGGGAAATACCCTTAAATGGAGTGATTTCCATGTTCTTGGATTCCAAACATGGCCTACATCTTTATTAGGGGGTTTCCGAGGCTGCTTTTGTCTTTCAGATTCTTGTACTTCTTTTGTAAGCAAAACATTTTTTAAGTTTGTACATGAGTTCTTTATTGTACACATTCCTCCTTAAGTTCTTGCAAAAGATTTCTCTGATCTTACTTCATTGTTTACTCTAATTTTTTAGATTAATATTAATTGATTGCATTCATCATTGAAGTTTGCGTTTTGTGTTCTTTACTGCTATGTGTGATCCACAATGGTTGTTGCCTGTATCAACTCATTTTTACTGTCGTTAATAATTTTGTCATTATGAAAGTAGGGTATCGACAAAACAATGATATCTACTTAATGACTTCTACCATTAACTAAAGATGATATTAAAATTTAATAAATGTATCAATATTTCTTTTTCATCTTAAAACTAGTTAATAATTTGTTTATTTTTTCAATTAAAAAAATTATTTAATGTAATACCTATTATATTTGACCATGGAAGAAAGTTAAGTTCCATGATTTTATATATATTTTGACTTTTAAATTGTTTGACCTCAAGTAATGATTTGGACTTGTAAATTTTAAAGGAAGTTGTATGAAGAACTACTTAAATTGAGAATGACAAATAAGTGTCGAAACGTTTGTTTAATCATTTGTTAATTTTTAATAACAATTTTTGGCTGGAATATGGTTTTTTCTTCATTATTAAAATTATTTATTTTGATTATGATTATAATTAAACAAGTTTTACTCAGGGACTCTCTGGAAGATGTAGGAGTTAATACATTTCAATGGAGCTTTACGGACACCACACGTGATTGTCTTACACCAACTAAGTATGTTATTTTAAAATATATAAATATTTATCATTTAATAGAATTTTTTTATTTATTGAATAATGTTATTTTATGTGGTTATGTAGTATTGTAATTATGTATTGCTATTTTGCATAAAAATATATTTATAAATATTTTTTAGAATGGATATTGACAACTCTCTAGAAGAACTTCATCGATCTATAAGCAATTTTACTTATCATGGAATGACAGAACATGATGGCTGTGAATTAACCTCTGACAATAATGGGAGGTATGTATATTTGTTTGTTATTGATTCAAATTATTTGTCATTTCTATACTTCATTATTAAATAATTTTTAAATGACTTTTGATTTTACTAATACATAGATTAGGAGTGTAAAAAAAGTTTTTCTCTGTAGATTTTATAATTTTTATAGCATCTGGTTACATTCTCAAGACCTTCTTCCTAATAAAAAACAAACAATAATAAATGCAATATAAACTAATAATTTCATTTACATTTTTCTGTCTATACTCTTACACCATTACTAAGGGCAGTTAGGCCGCTTGTTCACACATGTTTTTTCGGTGTAAAAATCGATGGTTAATTCGCCTTATGTAGGCACGGTTGTCAGTGTTGTATGGATCACTGTGAGAGCTTGTTGACATACACACGTCGTTATAGGTTGCCGTCGTATTTGCCATGCATCTGTGCAAGACGTGATTTTAATCAGTGTTGTATCGCAGTCTACCTCACCGGATGTTTGCACGTTTTCGTGACTGATTACATATGCTAATTTTGTGTTACAAGTAAAATGTATATAAATCAAGAATTATTAATTACATTAGGTCATAATAGACCTGTAATATTACTATTATATTAATATATAAGACTATCGAAGATTTTAAAAATAAGCGGGTTAAATATGATTCCTGGAAAAAAATCTTTATACATTTTAATCCCTCATTTGCAGACATTTCTCCTTATACATTCATCTCATAGTACTCTTTATTTTTTGAGTTTTCTATATACCTGGTAGGCAAGGATAATCTTTTTCTTTTAAGGATTCTTGGCGAGGACGTCGTAGCTTGGTGGCAGAAAAATCTCAACTGAGCGGGACCTGGCCGTTGTCTCAACCGATAGCTTTGTCGTGCCATGTACATGCTTGCACGTTTTGTTTAAAGTACGGTTTGTACCGTTCCTATAAAATTGTTTTCCTTTGGATATGCAAATTCAGAAAGAAGAGATCTGCCAAAACACATCTTGACAAAGGATGAAGGAAGGAGTTGGACTGATTTTGAAGGATCAACTTTTCCAGAAAGTTCAAAATATGGGGACCGATTGTCACTAAGATGAGCAATGATCTTATTTTTCTCAAATTTTATGGGAGTAGGAGTTGAAATTGGAAGTCATCATTTACTCTCAATTTTCGATACCATATGTGAAGAAACTTCAGAAAGAAAACAACTCTATCTAAGGTTTCAAATCTAACTTCATATCCAAAAAAGAGTGTATATTAGAATGAGCTAAGAAATCAGCTACAACAGATACTTTTTGATTAGACATAGATAACCAAAAGCTGGATCAGGAAGCGGCCTCATATCTTCAAAGTTGTGTGGTATGAATTATTTAAATGGAAACTTTCAGTTTTGGGAGCAGAAGATCAACTGTTGTAAACAGATATTCTTTATCAATAAAAATTAGACCAATTATAACCTAAATAAAAAGGATAGAAACAGGGTAAAGATTGCTGTAAAGGAACCAGAAAGTAAGAATCTAATAAGAATAGCTTATTGGATTTTATTAATATATAGTCAATTTTCGATTCGGAGTCATGGAAAGGAATTTAGGAAGTCTAGGAGGCAAATGATCAGAAATTAGGAGTGTTTCTGGACTTGATATCGAAATAAGGTGTCTCTCTGAGACCTTTTCTCTTTCTTCTCACCTCCATTTTGAAAAGAAATATTGCATGAATGCACGTGAGATGGTGGAACTTACTTTCTGTTGTTATGCATTTTCCCTTAGCAGACGTTTTTCTTATTGCTGAGTCCCATGAGTGACTTCAGCAGGCAGTGACATTTGAATAGTTAAAGGAATAAAAGAGCAAGGGAATTACTATCAATGCCCTAGTCTTCCAAATCAGTACAACTCAAGAAGATGCCTACTTTGTTTGTACTGAAGAGGTGATGGTGATAGTGAAGGAATTCACTTCACATACCTTGGTGTGATGATCAGCAGATCTGATAAATTTGATTTGGAAATCTCAAAAATTTATAAGGCTAATTCTGAATATTACTAGATCTGTTCGTCCAATTAGTCATAGCAGTATAAAGTGACATTAAATGAATAAGCAAACAAACTACTAGATCTGTAATTTGGCTATTGAAAAAAGGGAAATGAAGTTAATGTAACGTTCAGTTTATTCAAATCTATTATTCTACAACCACTTCTCCATGGAGCGGGGAGCTATATTCTGAATGAGTAACTGCAAGCCCTGTTACTGCTGCTAAAACGAAATTTCTCAGGAAAATTGCAGGTAAAACACAGAAGGACTGTGTCTGGAATGACAGAATAAGATAAAAACTGAGAGTAAGTTTTTACAAATGGAAACTCTGGAGACGAAGCAGTGTACCATAGTAATGTTTAGTTCTCTTTGCCTTGCATGCGGCAAAGTTCACAGTCACAAGCTTGTTAATCTCAACTGTTATTTCTTGACTTCTTTATTACTCATCCTCTGGGTTGATGTAAAAATGTATACTTAGAAAGTTGTATGAATGTGTTTATGGAGCCCAGATTTTTTATTTATTGTTAATACAAACTTATATCATATTTATTTAGAATATTGACTACAAAAAATATTTTTAGGTTTTTTAAAAATAATTCTTCTTTCAGTGCTCTATTGTAAATTGTGGTTTGCATGAGTTTCGAGTCTAAAAATTAAATACTTGAATTGAGGTTTTTTTTTTCAGACTGACAAATGCTTCTGTAGTAAATGTAGAAAATGATTCAATACACAGTAGCAGTTCTGACATAAGGTACCATCAAATATTTAAAAATAAAAGTTATTTCTTCTTACTAATAATAAGTTTGACTTAATGTTCTTAGTTGTTGGCATGACATGATCTGTGGGTATAAATGAAAATAAGTATTTCTTTGGGGGGGGGGAGGAAGAAAGAAAGGGTGCATTGTCTTTATTTTCATTTCCTACTTATTAAAATGTTTACTTTTAGGACAAACTTGAAACTAACAATTTCCGATCATATTCACAACAAATAGGTAATCACTATTTGGTTACCTGACTCCAGAGATAGCAGTAGCTCAAAAATGACTATCAGAATTGCGATCTCTATAGGATCATCAAGCTTTAAACAATTGATGTGTAAATTTGTATTTATTTGATTTTTTATTTTGGGCTTCTCCTGTGGATGAACCTGCTCTTGGCCTTCCCAATCATCCGGGTCAAGTGCACGTCTAAATGAAATTTCAGTTATCATCAAGCCCTTAATTACCACATCTTTCTACTTTCCTACTGACCATAGCTGGACTTCTCTGGTGCAGTTCTTTGACTGCTTGCCAATTATACATCCTAATTGCGTGCCCGAGCCACTTAATATTTTGAATTTTTATCAAATAGGAAGCTCAGAGATCATCTTAATTGCTCCATGCTTCTCCAATAAGGGTATATTTTATTATAATTTAAAATATATGTGCTGCTTTTTAATTTTTTTTTAATATGATTTCAAACCTAATGAGTTTTTAGCACATCGTTTTTATGGATTCCAGGTCCACATGCACAGGTTATGAATTTTTTCAAATTGATTTTTGATTGACGAGTTAGCTGATTACCCCCGAAGAAGCTTCTTAAGACCCAGTATGCTTGCCTTAATTATTTGGCCTTGTATTTCTTCCTTTTAATTTCCTTTTATTCGGTTATTGATAATGGACCCTAGAAACTGGAGACGCAATGAAATATGAAAATTTTCACAAAGTAACATTTTGATGGTTTGCAGATCTTTACTTCTTGTCACTAATAGCCTGACTGGTTAAGTTCCTCTATTTTCAAAACTACTGAACAGAAGCAGAGAGATCTATCATCTATCACACTGCTTGGGCCAATCCAACTGAGTCAAACTGAAACCTGCATTATATTCACAGGGATTCAAAAGGGATTACCTGATCACAGGGGATTAAAAGAAAATTCCCTACCCAAGATCTTGATATCCTTTAGTTTCTTGCTTGATAATAATTACTGAATTATTTGTTTATTTTTGTCAATGAATCTAACAATATTATTGATATTGAATTTTAACATTCATTCTTATTTTTTACTAACCTGGGCATCAATGTTGAGTTCCCAAAGCAATAGATATGTTCATGATATTTTAAAGACCAGGTAGATTAGTACGAATTTCTGAAAAAATCTGCTCATTCTAGGGTGCTAAGTTAATTTAAACTATTGAACTACTTTTATGGAGGATTAAATGTTTATGAGATTATAGTTCAATTTTTAAACAAAGTTGTATGTGTATTTAGGTATGAATTTGTATTTATCTTTTTAATTATTCTTTTCTTTCTTTTGCAGTATTCCGAGATGTGAATTTATTCGTGTACTAAGAAAGCCAAACATGAGTACTCCTCGACTGAGGTAATTCTTTGTTAAATTCAGTGACTAAACGTAGGTTAGCAAATTAATGAGTTAGTTGCCACCATCCTGTTAGATTGGTAGTTTTTAGTTTTAGTTAGCAATAAATATAATACAAATAAAATAAATATGCTATCACAATTTGATAAATAGATTTTTTTTCTCATTTTCTTTGTATTCACAAAGTGTTTTTTTCAAGTTTATTCAAATGTTTCTAGAAACTCTCCAGAATATTTTTTTTATAATACTATTTATCTAAACTTTTCAGTTATGTTTATATATTTTTATGTTTTGTTTATATATATA
The DNA here is from genome assembly GCA_964056705.1 of Troilus luridus. Taxonomy (NCBI): domain Eukaryota; kingdom Metazoa; phylum Arthropoda; class Insecta; order Hemiptera; family Pentatomidae; genus Troilus; species Troilus luridus. The sequence continues at coordinate 37,608,676 of OZ057412.1, forward strand.
TAAATATATAAGTTTTTGTTTTGTTTTTAAGGATAAGAAGAATGGAATCAAGGAGGTTGTCATGTTTGGATGTTTACAACCAGCCTGTTTCCATTTCCCGGCCTAAACTTTATCAAAAATTGACGTAAGTTTTAATCAAAAATTTTTTAAATAAATTCTTTATGTGAAACAATTTGTACCCTCAAATTTAATAATGGTTACTTTTCAATTTTATTTATTTATATTATAGTATAGTGTGTTTATTTAACACCACTTCATGCTGTTATCGCTGATTGGACAATGCTGCAGTGGGAGCTCTTAATTTTGCCTATCCAGGTTTAATTAAGATAGGGGTTTTTAACTAGTACCACACATCATATAGGCTCGGGAACTCTGTTTAATGTCCGTTGCGAAGGATGGCATAACCAAGGATTTTTAACTCCCTTTAAAAAATCTTAGGACCACTTTCTGAGCTACGAACCCACGATCTTTGCCTTAGTAGGTTGTTATGCTAAAAAGTAGACCTCAGGTCGCCCCTATTTATTTTATATTCATAACTGTTTTACCAGCTAAATATCTAATTATAATTATTATATTAACTGATTATAATAGGATGTAATTAGTTGGGGGTGCAGTCAAGAAAACACAGCAAATAAGTGAAACTTATTGTATTTTATATGTGCCGACGTTTCGTCATATAAAATACATAAGATAGAGATACAGAAATCTCTATCTTATGTATCTTTACAGATTGTATCTCTATTTTATGTATTTTTACAGTCTATTCTGTTTTTGTCTGTTTTCTCATAGCCCTGAAGATGACCTACACAGTAGGTCGAAATTCTATAGTAAAGAGAAAGAAAAAGGGAAGGTAAACAGAAAGATATAAAATGAAAAGTGTAAATATAAAAAATGACATATAAATGTTTGGAAAACTAAGTATAATACAGATAAAATATAAAATGCATGATAATAGACTCCTGGAGAGTTACATAAGTAAAAATGAAAGAAAATTGATACAATATATTATGCCAGGGAATAAATACAGAAGAAATAAGTAGAAAGTAATGAATGAAAACAGAAGAAATATGTAGAAAGTAATGAAAGGAATCTTGTGAATGACAAAGTGACATGAATGACAGGTAGAGAAGTAAAAATGAATATAAAATTGAAAATACAAGTATGGGATGTAATATAAATGTATATAATTAGAATGAAGTTATATTAATACAAAACATAATGTAAATATAGAAATAAGGTATAGAAATAAAGATATACAATATTTGAGAGATGTATATTAGAAAATAAATAATTCGATAAAAAGATATAAAATAAGAGATATAAAAGTTTGAGAAAGGAGATAAATTATAAAATATGAAGATCGGAAATGTGAACTGTATGATTACACATATGATGGATGAAAGAACACATATAAAGGAAGAAACGTGTAGAAATAAAGATATAATAATGTTTAGTAAGAGAACGGAGAAAAATATAAAAATTTTGATGTTTGATAATAATGAACTCATAGATTACAACATATGATGGATGCCAAAAAGAAGATGGGAGAAAAAGGTGTGAAGAATAGAGATGGAGAGAGATGAAGAGCAGATATAAAAGTAAAATCTGTATGAACCAAATCGAAGGAGTTGCGGCTAGATGAAGCTTGTAACTGGCAAAAATAAAATACGTTACAAAGCAAGGAAGCGCTAACAACGGTCTCTGACGGCCGTATCTATAATCACATCTACAACTACAACCCCCCCCCACCACCCCCACCCCCACCAAGTCTCCACATCCGTCTTCTATCCCTATATACAGATCCTTGCCATATATACCCTCCCTCTCAAATAACATTCAAAAATCCTTACATTCCTCTATCCCCAATTTACATATCGCCTTCAAATCCCATAAAAAACTCTCCAATATTTATACCCGAATCAAGGATTCTATTCCTCTTAAACAACGCTCACGATGTGTGAGTAGATGTTACCATATACCCTGCTCCACTCCCAATTGCAACTCTTCCTACATCGGCGAAACATAAAACTTCCTTAAAGATTGTGCTTCCCAACATAACAACATAACAACATAAAAAACATTTCTTCTCATAACCAAAGCGCTTCCAAACTCTCCGAACATGCCCTATCTTTAAACCACATTTTCGACTTTGAAAATACGTCTATCCTAGCTTCTGTTCCCAACTACGATAAATGCATCCTCTTTGAAACAATCCACATCAATTTAGATTCCTCCCTATCCTCAAACTACTCACAAATTTTTAATTTACTCACAAAACCTTAAATTCTTTTACTTTCATTCCATTATGTTTATTATTCTCTGTTCTCTATATTTATCAATTTTAACTTGCTCCAACTACCTTAAAGTCTTTTACTTTCATTCCTTTATTTTTTTAGGTATATTTATATATTCTCTCTATATATTCTCGCGCTAACAACGGTCTCTGACGGCCGTATCTATAATCACATCTACAACTACAACCACCCCCCACCACCCCCACCCCCACCAAGTCTCCACATCCGTCTTCTATCCCTATATACAGATCCTTGCCATATATACCCTCCCTCTCAAATAACATTCAAAAATCCTTACATTCCTCTATCCCCAATTTACATATCGCCTTCAAATCCCATAAAAAACTCTCCAATATTTATACCCGAATCAAGGATTCTATTCCTCTTAAACAACGCTCACGATGTGTGAGTAGATGTTACCATATACCCTGCTCCACTCCCAATTGCAACTCTTCCTACATCGGCGAAACATAAAACTTCCTTAAAGATTGTATTTCCCAACATAACAACATAACAACATAAAAAACATTTCTTCTCATAACCAAAGCGCTTCCAAACTTTCCGAACATGCCCTATCTTTAAACCACATTTTCGACTTTGAAAATACGTCTATCCTAGCTTCTGTTCCCAACTACGATAAATGCATCCTCTTTGAAACAATCCACATCAATTTAGATTCCTCCCTATCCTCAAACTACTCACAAATTTTTAATTTACTCACAAAACCTTAAATTCTTTTACTTTCATTCCATTATGTTTATTATTCTCTGTTCTCTATATTTATCAATTTTAACTTGCTCCAACTACCTTAAAGTCTTTTACTTTCATTCCTTTATTTTTTTAGGTATATTTATATATTCTCTCTCCTTTATATTTTTATATTCTCTCTCCTTTATATTTATACATTCTCTCTCCTATGACACTTCATGATCTCTTGACATAATTTTTATTGTTATTATCTTTCTACCATTTCCCATTAATTTAGTCATTATTACTCTTTGCTGTCTCTCTCTTATCTTTTTTTATACATTGTTTACGCGTCTCGTACTTTATGTATATGTATTTTTATTATTATTATGTATTATGTGTACTTACCTCACATTTTATACACGTTATGTATCATTATCTTCACCTATTCCGGTTTTTTCCCCTCTTTTTCCTGTACTCAGTTATTTATTTTTACATTATTTACATGTCTTTATATTCACCTTTATGTATTCTTTCTCTTTTTCCTTGGTTTCTTAGTTATATTTCTGGCCGTCAGAGACCGTTGTTAGCGCTTCCTTGCTTTGTAACGTATTTTATTTTTGCCAGTTACAAGCTTCACCTAACCGCAACTCCTTCGATTTGGTTCGTACAGATTTTACTTTTATATCTCCTCTTCATCTCTCTCCATCTCTATTCTTCACACCTTTTTCTCCCATCTTCTTTTTGGCATCCATCATATGTTGTAATCTATGAGTTCATTATTATCAAACATCATAATTTTTATATTTTTCTCCGTTCTCTTAGGCTTTTGGCAATTCCATTACAGAGATTTAGATTATATTCTAAGTCTTGACCACAAATGAAAAAGAGGATCTGTTGGGGATTTTTATATCTTTTGAGGGGCTATCTCAATTGGTAGTTGACAGATGTGATCTATGTAATACAGTAATATCTTTAATAATCTCAATGAGTACAAATTTTTAACAGGCGCACATAAGTTCAAAGTTTTTATATTATTATTTTTCCTTCTGTAATATTTATTTTAGTTATCAGTGTCATGATAACATTATTTGGCAAGTCAGTTGACCAAAATATTTATAAGTACCTATTTTTAAAAATAATGTAAATGATGCTAGCCATTTAATGCTGGTTAGTTGACTTTGTAATAACCTACTTTATAAACTTCAAAGTAACCTCCTTAATAGACTTTGTATCACTAATATAAAAACATTTTTTAATAGGTTCAGCCAAAAAGTAACAACCCTTTTCACCGGAATCATTTCTATCCTTTCACCTGGTATAAGGTATGCCTTGAAATATAAATGTATTTTTAATTAAAAAATTGTTTCTAACAACGAGAAGATAGTCCGGGTGGCAATCTAAGACTAACATAAAACAACAAATATTTATATAAATAAATTAAACATAGTAAAAGAGTAATGATTTCCAATAGTTTTTAGTGTTTTCTTTAATCTTGATCAGTACCTTGACTATCTTCTGATTGTTGACTCATATTATTATTCTTTAGTCAGTACAAATGGATGGATTGTTGTTTGTTCATTTAACGTCACTTTATGCTGCTATGGCTAATCAGACGATGCTACAGTGGGAGCTCTATATTTTGCCTATCCAGGTTTAATTAGGATAGGGATTTTTAACGAGTACCTGACATCGTACAGGCTCGGGTCCCCCATTTATGAATGAATTTAGCACTAATGACTTAAAAAACCATACCAATGATGGTTGACCAAGATTCATTAGTCCCTATTGTTTGAAGTAGGTCCTCACATAACTGAATACAATCACCCTGAAGATCTTATGTTTAATAGTTTTTTATTTAATGTTTTTACTGCTACCCTGACCAACTTGGTCTTAAATTATAATTATTTCAATACTATTAAATTTTGTAATTTGATAGTTACCTTTAATAAAGAAGCCTGCAACCTCAACTTAGTTATTTAAAAATAATGCAATTTAATTATTTAAAAAAAATTACATATTTGAATAAAATTACTACAGTAAAATAGCATGACAGGCTTTTATAAAAAATTCTAAAAACACTGCTGCTTTAGTAAGCGTCTAGGAAAGAGTGTTTCAGAAGAATAAGAGTTCGAAAACTACTCTCAAATTAAATAGATTAAAAAGTTTAAAAATTTATCTATGGTCATGATGTCATTGAATTTAATTTAGATTAATCCCATCAGTATTAAATTTTTGGAACAAGGGAAAGTTTTTTTTTACAAAATTTAACAATTGCTTATTGTTTCAATTGTCATGGAAGCAAGGGCCTCAATCTTGAAGGCATGACTTTATTTAATATGTTTTAGTAAGAATGTGTTATTTACTATCATCGTATATTATAATGTTTTGGTTTGAGTATGGTTAGTAGTTACTATATCTATAGTTATAGACACTAATTATTTATCTCAAATGAGCTCATGAGACATCTTAGAATCATTTCAACTCCTTATCCATCAAAAATAAATTTACTTTTAAGGACTTCTATTCCTGAGGATTGAGCAATAAAAGTTTTAGTTATTCGCTATTAACTTTTGTCATTTGAATTCATTTGTTTTGTTAGTCAGGTTTATTGGTTATCATTTAGTAAAGTTATTTCATGATAAATATAAATTTAGTTTAGTTAGTTGTTTTAAACAGGATATTCTATGTATATAAACCAGTTTATTAATCTATGTTTAATTGTTTGTATGCTTGCTATTTAATTACTATTTTATGAGAATGAAGGGATGCAAACATCATTTTACTCTTGCAATGTTTTAGACTTTCTGAGGAAAGATCCTTTAACATGATCGGCAATAGCCTACTTGATGACAGAAGATCAAAAAGTAACATTTGGTAGTTGAATTTGTTTCATGAATGTTTTTTGTTCATGTTTGTAATGTTTTTCATCAGCTCTTCATAACTATATGTCGAGGAATGACTCTCTTAATTGAGTATAAGTGTAAGACCATCCTTACACTTATAGCGATCAAATAACATAAAAATTGACTATTAAAATATTTCTCCCGCACTGAAATTTTCAGTTGTATGAATTTGTATTTTTGTTTTTATATTAATATTAGTTTACAATTTGAATCCAAGTTGTTAAAATTTAAGACATTACCATGCAAATTAGTAGTTACCTATTTATAATTTATATTTTTAATTTTATTCTGTATATCAAATATTTACTTGTACTATGATACTTTTTCATTGTTTCACCAACTAAAAATTTTATTTGTAAAAAGCTATAATTATCAATTATGAGGTCATTCAATATAATACAGAGGTGGCATGATCATTTAAAAAATATTTTTGACTTAATTTACTAATTTCTGAGTAATTACAATACTACAAAAATTTTCATAATTATTATTTTTTTTTCTTTATGAGGTTCATCATAATTGGGAAGGTTTCATTTTCTTGTTTTTTAAATGATGTCTTACAATAATTGTTTGTAAAACTATTTACAAGCAATAGAATTCATCGTTATGATTAAGACTAGCTGATGATATTTGTAGATAAAACTCATATATTTAAGACAGGAAATGTATTTACCTTTGAGAACCTTATATTTTAATAAATTATTAAAAATGTAGACTTGTTTTTTTTGACCCAAATGGTTTAGATTACTCTCATCGTAGTGAGTAAAATAGAAATATCAGTAAATTCAAATTTTTAATTTTGTCCTCTAACAATCATGTTATAACCCTTCTTGATCATGCTTTGACTCATAATATAGTTATTTATTATGAATATAATACACAGGTAACTGCAATATGTATGTATCATTAGTTTGAGACAAGGTGAACCATTCTTAAAAATTATAACAAGGATGATTTAGCTACTTTAACATATATATTTATTAATAAAATAAATTTCTTATGTTTTTGTGCTCAGTTACAGTTTTTTGTTTGTTTATCCAGAGCATCTTTTAGCCAAATCTTTTTTCATTTGCTGTCTGCTGTATAATGAACTATTTAAAAATGACTATAAATTAAAAACAATTTTTTTTTTTTAACTTGTCTATACTTCATAGCAGAATGTGCTCGTTCCGCGAACAGAGCCATTGATTTCTGAAGTAAGGATTTTGTCAACAAATGTACTTTTCCATGAAAAGTTTTTTAGGAGAAATTTGAAATAAAAATATAAAAACAACAATCTATTACACTCTACTACTGAATAACAGGACTGACTTAACTCATTTGAATAGAAGTGCGGAATTTCCTCTAGCCACGACTGACTGCTAATATCGAGAGCGTAATAATCTGCTAGCTGTGACAATCTTTTGTCTCCAAAAGCAGAATATCCTATGCACAATAGTTTTCAAGATTGGTATTTGTTTTTAAGTTATCAACTGACTATTATTTGCATTGTCTCCATAGTGGAGCCCTTAAGTTTGAGAAGAAATTTTAAATGGCTCTGGTTGCATCAGATAAATTAAAAAGTTGAGCAAAGCAGAAAATATGGAAGTAATCCTTTGATGATATAATGTTTGCTTCATAACAGGTTTTATAATTATATTCTTTATAATCTTAATTTGGACTCTTCCTGTTTAAAATAAAAATAATTATAATTATTTACTTCAAAATTCATTGTGTTATATTTAATAATTTTTTGGTTTGGTTATCGGCCATTGCAATACCTAGTATTCTTAATTTTTATAATTAAAAATGTATTCACTTTCAATCAGTTATGAAGCTATCCCTTATTATAAATAATTAGTTTTAGGTCAATGAATCATTTATATATTTTTAAAGAAAAATATTTAAAAATGGTGTCACAGGATATGCATGAAGACTTTAGTATGGCTAGTTACTGCCGCTCTGATGATCTTCATTATGGTGATTGTCTTGTTCATTATGACAACGAAGCATGATTGGATATCTAAGCTTTATTTTTTGCCGTACCTTGTTCTCAAGTATCCTTATGGCCCTCCTCCTTCATAGCCAACTGAACGTAGTACTGACTGGATATATAAATATGTCTTTTTGTGAATTTATTTATTATATTACTGTTTTATTTTGGTTTTAATAATTAAGTAAACAAAATATGACTTGATCCTAGTTTCTTTTGACTGAACAGTTCTAGTCATTTATTATTTTTTGTTTAATTTAAATGTTATTTCTATATTAAATTTCTATATTCCTAATAATATTTCTATATTATTGTTTTGTTTTTTTTGCCAGTGTTAATAGAGTTGTGATATTTGTTAAAAAGAGATGTAAATGAATATCCAAACAACTGTTTGTTATTATCTGATTGAATCAGCAAATACTTTACTTATGTATTAAGCTTAGGCTAACTTGTGATATATAGTATATGATTGTTTTCTAAGAAAATTCTATAAATTATTAAAAAATACAAATTTGTTTGTTATTAAATTATTTTTGTTTTGATAGATGTGTTATATATTAACTTTAAAAAGATTCTGTATAACTTGAATGATTATGAAATATACATTAAAAAGAAACATTAGTTAGTGTTATTAGTACTATTTATGTAGGTTCCTGTACAGATAAAAAAAGCAGACTGTCCCTTTTAAAATTACCATTTGTCAATTTTCTTGAAAACCACCCAAGATATGGTAAGGACCAATTTAAAATTCTTTTTGCTGAGTTGATTATAATATAATCTATTTTTAATTTACTTAACATAGTCTCTTTTATTTCTCTGTTAATCATGTTCATTTCCAAATGACTAAACTTGCTGAACAAACTACACATCTAAGGCATTAATGTCATGAGCTCCTCAGATTGCTCCCAGCTGATTGGTGAGAAAAGTTCTTCAAGCGGATGCCATAAGTTTGTCCCATAGCTATTTCCAATTTTTACTAACCCTGGTTTAGAACTAAATAACTTTCTTTTTAATTTTACCAGCTGTTCGAGCGTGATTAGACTGAATAGAAAAAAAAAAAAAGAAACAATTATTAGAGTCGGGGAATTAAATAAATTAGGTCTGAAACATGTGGAGTTTATTAATTCTAAATATAAATATGAAAGGAATCTGATTACAATTGAATCAGTCATTTGAGAAACACCTCATGTCAATTTTTGGCCAAAATGGAGCTAGACATATTAAATTGTTGGTGAAGGCTAGACAAATCCAATATGCATGTTTGGAAAATGTGTATATATTATTTGAAAAATAAAATACTGATTTTTATTAATAATTTGAATTATTTTATCTTTTATTTCATACCTGATAACGTATCATTTAGTTGGTCATTTGAGAAACAACACATCTCCAACAACGTTTCTAATTTTTTAAAATATCAAAATAAAAATAATAAAATTTTAGTTTGGTAGAATTAGCTTACCAAACCCCAGTAGAAACATATAAAAAAATAAAATATATATGATGTTAAATTATGGACCAGCCGAGTTTTTTTTGATTTCCTGAAAGTTTGCTTTTTTGGATATGAGGTGTTTCTCAAATGACCGATTCAATTAAAGAAAGAAAGAAACAAACAAAAGATCACTTATATCTATATATATATAAAAGAGAATAATGAAGTCTTTACCGAATAAATTATTCTTGACTGATATTATGAAAGAACTATTAAATATTAGTTTCGAACTGAAATGAATAGTCATAAGAACAAACACTAACACTGGGCGATCTTGGCCGCATGTTGATTGACTATAGAGTCCTTTTATCCCTTGAATTTACTTGATTGATTCGCGACTGAACACGTCATCATTTCTCTTTAAGAATATATATAGTTACAAAGTATTAAGAGGGGAAAAACTTGTTCAAGTTTAAGGATATTATTCTTATGAAAACATTTGTCCACAGATTTAACCAATTAGTTACATTATATTTGTTATGTATTTATCTTGTTAATGTATTTATATAAACTGGAGGATGGAGGTAGAAAATTTGTTTTGTTTTTTATGAGAAGAGCATTACAAAACAGCATTCTTGAAAAATCAAAATTACTCCACCTTTCGTAATCCAACTAGTTTATTATATAATGGTTACCTAGTAAAATTTTTTAATTTTTGATTTTGTTGGTTGGTCTTTTTATTTTTATTTTTGTAAACAAGATATATATTATTTAAATAAAAATTTACATCCTAACTCGTGTATTTATTAGTTGTTATTAATTTATTTATTCTCTTTAGTTGCTTAATATTGTTACGGGCTACTGGGTGTAAAATGGACTAAACTATTACTTAATTCAAGAATCTAATATTTATTAACAAATTAAAAAGAATACAATGAGATTATTAAAAACAACTAAATTATTAAACTAATATCAATTTACAATAACAATATTCTACTAAATGTTATCTATTTCTAAAATAATATACAAATAATATAAGATATTGGTAATACTAAATAACTAAACTATTTATATATAAATGTGTACAAATAGAATAATATTACACTATAGTTTACAATTACAAATTAACACTTACAGTTCGCTAACTAAAGTCCACCGACCGTAAGACTCTCCAAATATGACAAACTGCCACACAGTTTATTACACGGCCACTAATTGTCACTGTTGCTCACTAAGCACTTATTACAGACTGATACTAATACTAACTAACTCACACACTGCCACTGACTTATTACTCACTCGTCTTATTACTGACTAGGTCTTATTACTGACTAGGTCTTATTACTGACTAGGTCTTATTACTCACTGCCGGCCAGAACAGCTGTCCTTTTTATATAGGCAAGGCCGGTCGGGGTGGGGATTTCTCGGAAGAAGACCGAGAACCGCCTAGACCGACCCACAAGGATCTACGCCATTCTATAATCCCTTCCGCTTAATCCCATTGTTTGTCTTATCCTCCCAGCCGGTCCTTCTTCTCTCTCTGACCGTAACAATATCTTGTCATGATTCGTACTTTTTATTTTATTTACTTTTTGGACACTTTATTCTCCTGGGCTGGGCCAATACCCGGCTGGGACTATAGCTGATTCAAAGAAACCTAGCGAAAAGCCTCGGAGATGGACGGACTAAACGGAAACGATCCAGCATGGATAAGAACACACGATTGGGTACATGGAACGTGAGATCTCTCACCGGCAATGAAATGAAGGCATTATAATGAAGGATGAGATATATAGAAAAGTAGTGAGCCCCAGAATAATTGTAGCCTATACAAATCTGCGGAGCGGAGACTGGGCCCTAATACAAGTGTAAGCCCCAACAAATGATGCTAACTTCCCTGGATTAGGAACTTTTCTACAGTCATCAAGGCAAGGAACAGCAGTCGAAGCATAGTGATTATGTGTGACCTAAATGGGAGGACTGGCAAAGACCACCCAAGAGGACATGGAGTGATGGGACCGCATGGTGGCGAAGTCTTAAAAATGAAAACGGTCAACGACTCATAGATTTCTGCATCAAAAATGATTTGCTGTTGGGAAACTCCTTTTTTCCGCACAAGCTAGTTCATAAAATTACCTTCTCGGCCGCAGAGAGAAATGCGAACAGTGTCGTAGACTAATTCATATATAGCCGCGATATCAAGGTATTTTACAAATGTAAAGGTGACTAGAGTGGCGGAAATAGGAAGCGATCAGATGCTCTTATTTGCTGATATGAGGGTGCTTAAAGAAAGGAAGGAAAATAAGAAAGCCTACGAGAGGATAGAAGCTAAGAAGCCACAGGACCCTCAGAAGATCTTAGAGTACGAAGCGCCTCCAGAAAGTAGACGCGAATGCAAGCCTGGACAATATGTGGAACGCCATTAAAAGCAGCTACTGTAATCTGCGGAGTGAAGAGGGTCTGCTCAGGAAGTAAACGTATTTCGTGGTGGAATGAGGATCTAAGGATACAGGTGAAGGAGAAGAAAAAGGCGTGGAAGGAATACTGCCAAAAAAAAAGCACCAGAGAAATAGCAGGCCTATGTAGTGGCTCGAAATAGGGTTAAAGAGGCAGTTAGAAAGGCGAAGCAGAAGTCGTGGGAGGAATTTGGGAAGAAGATGGATCAGGATCATCAGGAAAACATAAAACTCTTCTGGAAAAAGATAAAAGCTTTGAGAGGGCGTAAGTGCAAAGCAGTAAGAAACATGAAGAATGAACAAGGTAAGGTGATCTCAGAAGACAAAGCTATCCTTGAGGTCTGGAGGTGGTATTACAGGAAGCAATTCGGTGTTAACGATCACCATCCAACGAGCCGCAGTGGGCCTTGGAATGAGGAGTATGACGAGATGATCGAAGAGGAAGAGATCGAAAGAGTAATAAAATGAAAACAGGGAAAGCACCAGGGCGGGATAATATAGTGGGTACCGAAATGGTGAAACATGGGGGCCCTGAATTAGAACGCACTCTACAAGCTCTCTTCCAAAAAGCCTGGTATGAAAAAAGAATCCCAACAGACTGGGAAAATAACATCATAATCCCCATCCACAAGAAAGGATGCCAGGCTAAATGTACCAATTACCGACCTATATGCCTGTCACCGGTAATCTACTAATTATATACTTCGATCCTGGAAGGTCGGCTTAGACTATTAGTAGAACGCCAAATCGGAGAAGAGCAAGCGGGATTCAGACCAGGACGACAAACACAGGATCATATCTTCTCACTAAGAAATATCCTCCAGATATCCTGGGACCGTGACAAGAATATGTACATTGCATTTCTGGATCTCAAATCGGCTTTCGAATCAGTCCCAAGAGAGGGGATATGGGATGCCCTAAGAAACAAGAACACACCAAGGAATTTGGTAGAGGCTATAAAATCTACTTATCAGGTGCCTAAAGGAATCATTAGGCTCAATGGATATGAGTCTGGGCATTTTGCTATAGCAAGAGGGGTCAAACAAGGAGACAGTTTGAGCCCTTTGTTGTTCCTCCTAGTCATGGATGAGGTGGCATCCATCTGTAAAAGAACTGAGAGAACATTTCTGGGGCGAACAAGTCTGTATCCGGTTGTCCAGTTTCTTCTCTATGCGGACGATGTAGTGCTGATTGCTGACTCAGTCGGAAAGCTGCAACAAGCGGTGGCCGAATGGTGTGAAAAACTCCGACAAAAAGGAATGACAATCAGTGCCAACAAAAGTAAGATCCTGCAAGTGGGTAGGTGGCAGGAAGAAGTTCACATATACTGCGATGAAGAGGAAATGGAAGTGGTGACTGACTTTACTTATCTCGGCACAGTAATAATCAGGGCTGGGAAGCTGGAAGCGGAAATATCCAATAGGATTAACAAGGCAAATACAGTTTACTACCAGATTTGTAATACTGTTGTAGGAAAGCGGGAGGTAGGAAGGAACGTCAAACTCCACACCTTAAAGTCAGTGTACCTGCCGATACTGCTGTATGGAGCTGAAAGCTGGGTATTGACGAAGAGACATGAACGCAGAGTTACCGCGTCGGAAATGAGGTACTTGCGAAGAGTGGCCGGGAAGACGAAAAGAGACTGTGTTCGCAACGAGAGGATTCGCGAGGAACTGCAAGTTGCCCCGCTAAAAGAGCTCCTGGAAATCCGACAACTGAAATGGTTCGGCACCGTGGTCAGGATGAATGATCACCGGGACCCTCTCAAGACGATGGACTACATGCCGGATGGAAAAAGACCTCGAGGACGCCCAAGGATTTCTTATCTCGAGTACATCGAACGCAGAAAAAGAGGAAAAGATCTCCGACAGGCCAGAAACCTAGCAAGAGACCGGGATAAGTTCGGCTCCTGGCTGGACGCTCCCTTACGCTGAAAGGCACTATAGGGGGGAGCGAAAGAAGAAGGAGAAGCACTTTATAAGTACTTTATGATTTGTAATATGTAGCCTTCTTGCAGATATATATCGTTTTCTTTTCTGTTCCGGTTTGTTAATCTAAAGGGACTTAGTGCTAGAATAAAGTTACCTTTCTATTGGAAGACTACTGGGAGGAGACGAGGCAACTCTCTTTTTCCTAAATGTTCAGGAAATCGAATATACAACTCGAAAATGGTATAATATTTTTATAAAATTCTATGGGAATTGTTGGTCCAGTCAATCTGACTGTGAACAGGATACTTGAGGGGCTCGAAGTGAACTTAGCTCGTTACCCCCAGGCATTTTTCAGATGAATTAGTTTTTCCCATTTACGAACATACTTTTTGAGCTCGTTTTTAACCACTTTTGACCACATCATCGTAAAATCTATCTGAAACTCTTATTAAATTTTTAGTAATTCTTTCTCTACCCACACCAACAACTTTCCAAGTCCATCTAAATCTTAGCGAAGCTATCACTTCAGTAATATTAAATTAACCGAGTACATGCTCTGAAATTCCGCGTTGTGTAATCTCATGAATTCTGTAGTGGTCTTATCCTTTTTTGGACCGAATATCCTGTGTAAAGAATACCTGAAGACGTTCATCCTTTAGAGTTAGCGGCCAAGTTTCACATCCGTAAAGAAGAATTGGTAGGATATTAGTTTTATAAATTCTGATTTTTAGATTTCGGAACAAAAGATGCGAGTTTAGTAATGTGGAGATCGAATAACATAATTTCTCACCTTTAATCGAGCCTTTATTTCCTCTTGAATTTCGTTTTTTCAAGTTACCGTAGACGCTGAGTAGTTAAACCTTGTTCTAACTCATCCGAATTTCCGAATTCATCAACGTTTCTTTATATAGTTTTACAGTTTCTGCGTCTTCTCCCAACATCGAGAAGTATACTAAAAATGTTGAATAATATTAGTTGACCTTGTATATATGAGGAAGAAAATGGTCCAGGTAGAGGCTCTAGTGTCAACCCCCGCCCTAAAACTAGCCCTGAAGAAGACCTGCAATGTGGGTCGAAACGTTGGTTTACCAATAAAAAGTTCTCCCTATATAAGAGAATTTTCTTGATCTCTACCCGGACCATTTCCTTCCTTATACTAAAAAATGTTACCGAATTTAAAAATTGTATGCCAGTGAAAAAGTATTTGATGATTTAAAACTTTTAACCAGCAAGTTTTTTTTATAATTTCTGATTTATCTCATAATTCTTAGCTCAAGTTAATTTTTGTCATTATTTGGTCGTGTTTTTTCCTACACCACTTTGCCTTTAATAATTATGTTATGGCACCCATTCATCGCAGATTTTAATGTTATTGCTTTGTTTATACCATCCATTTATCGTTTGGATGCACTTTTAAGGTATTATATGAAAAGAAAAAAGGTTTACGCACCTGGAAGCCGCCGCGAAGGAGGAAAACCTAGGTTAATAATATTAAGGTTTAACTGAAGAGATTAAAATAATTGGATCACCCAGCTACTGGTCTGGTTTCATGATTTCCGTGTTTTTTTCTATAAAAATGATGTGTTGTTTTAAATGGGTCACATTGTGAAGTTAAAAAAAGTGTTGTGGACGTGAAAAATTTCAGAACTGAGTTTTCCGTAGAAATGTATGGTTCAAAGTTACTCAAGTCCAAATAGCAGTCTCGCTGAATGGCCTGTTCATGTGTGATCAGTCAAGCGCAACCGCGAAATGCTTTTCGATACTGGAATTGAGGTTTTTAGCCAGATATTAGAGGTCAAAGCGTATTAGTGTATCTTTACATTATTGGTTTTACAACTTTTTAAAAATCATTTTTCGAAAACGGCTGGACAATTTTTTTTGAATTCGCTAATTAATATAGAAATGGTGTTTATATGAACTAAATATCATCCTCATTGAAATAGTCTGAAGAAAGTGGCGAAATTTAAATATTTTTATTTTAATCCTTAAATCTCCTTCATTGTGAGTGATAATTAAAAATCTATTAAGTTTTCTAAATTATGAATTTGCCAATCAAGTATGGGAGAAAAAAAAAAGATCCAACTTAGTACTTTGTTGAAGGTAATTGAAGGTGGAAACAATTATAAACTTAAGTGGTAGTTTTAATAATTTTTATTAATATATTGTTTAATGAAATTTAAATGTTCCTAAGGCAATAGGATAGGTATCCATGGAAACTAAGTTAAACTATTAAAGTTTATTTTAAATAGTGAAGTAAGAGGAGCTATCAATTAACACAATTGATTTTCACATTGATATATCTGCAATGTTAAGTATATTTTTAATAATCTAGATTTTAAAATCCAAACTGCATCTAAGGTTTAAGCATTATATGCATTGATTAGGTGCAAAGTATTCGTATATGATTTGAACTTAAAACTTAAAAATTGATTGGAATATTTTTGCAATATATTGATATTATATTATTCATTAGTATTAGAATATCTGTAATTATTCTGTAGTATAATTACCTTGCAGATACTGCTACTATAAGGCTTGGTCTCCCAGGAGACCAAGTAATTAAAACTGTTGAATTTTCTTTCGGGCTTATTCACTAGTTGAAGCATAAATAAGTAAATTTAAATTTAATGTAAATTAAATTTTATCTTGTTCCATGCCTTGAAAGGACGGTATAAAGTAATAAATTTCAGCTAATGTACAGCCCTTCAAGATATCCATTTGTATATTATTGAATAAATAATAAAATTGGTATTGTTCATAAATAATATTTGATTGCATCACGGAGAGAAATACAAAAAAAATTGTAATCGTCTAGTCCAAATAAATAATAGTTAAAAAAAATTCCAATACTCAGTAACTGTTCCTAAAATATATAAATCAGTTAACAACGATTACGTCGCTTTGATTCATCGAAATAGATGGGGAGTGTTTAGCTCTCTAGCAGAACTTGCTATATCAAATCATGACTGTCTCAAGATGCTTTTGCTAGTTTTTTTCCCGGGAGATTTTTTTTGGATTACGCGTTATTTGTTATGACCCATACGGATTTGAAAAAAAAAATTGAAGGTTTTGGTAACTACTATAATTGAAGATAAGCGAAAAACAAGCGTTACAAACCTCATTCGCACTGCACTGGACAACGGTTATCGAATTCTTCTTCAGAACTTTACGAAGGGTAAAAATCTAGTTACAATCAACAAAAGGCTTGCCGGCTTTCCCTTTTCCACTTACCAATCTCTTTCCACCTCGAGTCGATTCGCGGCTGATAAGTATAATTTATTTATGTTCCTATTTCGCTCTGATATTAAAGAAAAGCGAATGAAAATGCTCATACTCTCTTACCTTCAGCATAACTGTGCACAGGTGGAAAATCGTTAGAATCACTGTTATCCATTTACCCATTCACTAAATTTAAGAGAAAAAATGAAAAGTGTAAAAAAAAATTGTATACTCCTTTCCTTTTTACCCTTCCGATCGTCGGTCGGGAAACCTTTTAAAGAGCGAAAACCTATTCACCTCTTCAGGAATGGGAATAAAATTTGAATTTTTATATATTTAATTGTATTTTTAATGAGCGAATTCGTATATACTGTTACGGGCTACTGGGTGTAAAATAGACTAAACTATTCCTTAATTCAAGATACTAATATTTATTAACAATTTAGAAAGACTACAAGGAAATTATTTAAAACAATTAAATTATTAAACTAATATAAATTTACAATAACAATATTCAACAGATTATAACCTAGGCCTAACTGTTATCTAATTACTAAAATAATATACAAATACTATAAGATATTATTACACTATAAATAACTCAACTATTTATCTAAATTTGTATAAATACAACAAAATTACACTATAGGTTATAACTACAAACTAACACTTACAGTTCGCTAATTAAAGTCCACCGACCGTAAGACTCTCCAAATATGACAAACTGACACACAGTTTATTACACTTATTACACGGCCACTAATTGTCACTGTTGCTCACTAAGCACTTATTACAGACTGATACTAACTCACTTACTACAGACTAATACTCACTCACTGTAACTCACACGCACTGTCACTAGTTAACGACTGCTTATTACTTACCGATCCGGCCGAAACAGATGCCCTTTTTATATAGGCAAGGTAGGTCGGGGTGGGACAATTCTCGGAAGGACGAGAACCACCTAGCCCCATCCAGGCCGATCCAGAGGCTCTACGCCGTTCTATAATCCCTTCCGCTTAATCCCATTGTTCGTCTAATCCTCTCAGCCTGTCCTTCTTCCCTCTCTGACCGTAACACTACAGTCGAACCTGGATGAGTGAAATCTCTTGGTGACAAGATTTCAATTCCACTTATAGAGGTATTCCACTTAAACAATGTTTCACTTATCCAGGTCATTAAGGTTGCATGTACCACTAAAAGAGGTCTTCAAGCAACTGGTAATTTTTATAAATGTAAAAATTTATGACCTGTATATGTAGTACACACAAAAAAAACATACATGCATAAAATGTTTAAACCGTCATTATAATTATTACATAATTTTTTAATATAAAAAATAAAACAATGCGGGTTACACATCTATGTACAATTGTATAAGTGAAAGTAATCACTTATTGTTTTCGGCACTTCACTTTGGCACTTACATTTTTTTTTTCTATGTCATATAATCTTCAGCTCCTTTATTCATTCCCATAAATGTCTACAACTTCTCAATACAATGTATTGCATAAATTTTGGTGATCGGTACTCGTAGCCTCTCTGACTCTTCTGCATTTTCTTGACTTCTTCTTGGTCGGGTTTGTCCAAATTTTCATTGTCACCAGGCATTTTAGATTTTTCTAGGATTTCTTCAGCATTCAGTTCTCCTGCTGTTATAATTTCGTCATCCACGAGAACATACTGTTTAAATGTTGGAAGCTTCTCATAGGTATCTCCTAACACTTTTTCCCAATCCTGTGGCTGAAGTCCGAGAGTATCCGTATCCGATTCTATTTGCACACCATCATCATCAGCCGTGTTTTGGAATGTAAACATGTGATATTTTTACACTCTACGTACCAATCAAAACAAAACAAACCCATCCATCCCTTCACGTTTTCTTAGTATGTAATAATGTAAATTCCACTTATAGAGGTAAATATAAAAATTGTCCCATTTATAGAGGCAATTTTCACAAAAATTGATTCCACTTATAGAGGTTAAAACATTCCAGTTATAGAGTTTATTTAAGGGAAACATCATGGGACAACAAGTTTTGTTCCACTGATCCAGGTTCGACTATAATCAACTGAAGAGAGAGAAGTTCTCTGGTAAGAGTGACATTATTTTTCTTAACTTCGGCTTCTAAACAGAATTTGATGTTTTTGACGATGATTGCAATGTTTAAATGTCTTAAAATTATCAAGAAATCAAGCATTTATTTGAGGTTAATTGTTATTAAAGCGTCAACCGCATTAAGGTCTCTGTTCTTATTACTAGGGACAGAGGCTTACAATTGTTTTAGAGATCTACATGATTCTCAATTCGCCAATGAAAAATATTAACACTCTTGGCATTAAATTATTAACATTACCTAGACACAAAGAAGGTATTTAAAAAAGTTAATTTCCTTATTTTGATTAATTTAGAAAATCGCACGTTGGCGAACTTTTATAACAGGGGTGGCCAACCCTCGCCTCTCCAGATCATCACACTTTGACTAAGTATATTTATTTCATAATGGGAAAAGTAGTGAACGCCGACGTAGTAAAAATACACATAATTTTTCCTCCATATATTCAAAAAACTCCTGTCGGAATCAGGAAATAAATTCATTTTTAGTATCACTATTATTATCCTATATATATTTACATGTGAGAATAATAGGTAACAAATTAATATTAACTAATTGTACTTCAATTTTGGACTCCAAAAAATGTCTCTAGTGGATGTAAATGTAAATTGGGGATGATCATTTGTATTTGTTTTATAATTACCAGAAAACCAGGATTTTTTCTTTATTCCGCAGGTTGTTAGTTTGGTATTAGGTGTAGTTAAGGTCCCGTGAAGATTTTAAAATTATTTTTGATTCAACAAACCTTAAATAATAGACCTAAAAAGTTTATTTTATCTAAGCTGATTAAATAACCATTTAAATACTCTCTTAAATTGCGGAGGCCAATATTTATAATCCATTAATCATGTATTTCTACTGGGATAGGCCGTGTCGTCAAGTTCTTTGCCGACGTTTTGCTTGACATACTGCTAGCTTCCACAGGGCTTAAACTATTAAAGAATAGTTCAGTCTCAGATTAAGCCTTAAGGGAGCTTGCGATATGTCGGCAAATAAATTGATGACACGGTATAAACTAGTATATAAACTGCTATAGTGTCAATTGGGATAGGATGATTTATTGCACGAGATGCTAATTGGTAATACCTCGTGTATATTAAATGAAGCCTTATGGGAAGCCTCTCTGTTGTGCATAAAAAGGAGTTGGCTTTGTTTAGGGGCTTTCAGAAAGTGTCAATCATTAATGTGGCGTAATTTTGCTCTTTATTCTGACCGCAAACATCCAGTAGCCAATTTGGAAACAAGGAAGGCTTACTATTGTTGCCTCTCCAAACGAAAGGATTTCATTGAGAATTTTAACACTTATTTAGAATTCGTAGTAATTAGTTTCTTAATAAAAAGTAGAAAAGGCTGTTTCTCGATTACCTGTGAATGTAGTGAAACCGGTTGAAACTGAGCTAGACTATGCTAACTTAGTTAGTAAACTTTTACCTGGATCGTCAAAGCGCTCTAGAACATAAAGGCTAAGAGAACTAATGTTGAGTGAGGTAGTTTCGTATATTTCACGTTTGTTGAGGGGTAAGGCCTAGAGCCATTTTACAATTTGATGTTATTTCATCGAACTATAAATGCTAATGTATAATGCATACATCATGAACCCCAACCCGTAGAAGTCCCAATGGCATTAACTATTGTACCCTAATATGTTCGTATGAATTTTGTTGAGAAGCTAAGAAGAAAGAATTGTTTAGTTATCCCAGATGGCTACAAGTAACTGGCCAAGTTCAAAGGGTTTAAATTCAAATTAGAGTTATACCTGGGAAACATGTTAACTCTGTGGCACTAGAGTTCATCAAACATCGAGATAAATTGCCTCTTTGGCAATCGATACTGCCTTGGTATTGTTTTATTGAATTAAATCTGACTCCAAGTAATTAGATATGCTATAATGAATAAATAAAGAGTTTATGTAAATTAATACTACAAAATAACACAAAGATGTAGCTTTGCTATTATAATATGAAAAATAATAAGCTCCTCCACTAAGTTCATAGATACTTTTGACAGGACGATTCATTCATCGTTCATCGTTTGGTCTCAGTAGATCTGTTGTACTATGATAGGTCAAATCTCGTAATGTCCGCCTTTCTGATTTTTTCTGGGCTTAAACTGTGAATATTTCACTTAATATAAAAAATGTAATGTAATTCGAATATTTCTTCGGTACTTTGATAAAAATTAGAGGTTTTTCAAATATTAAACCATCTCGTTAATAGGACAGAGTTTATTTTTACGAATGTATGAAGAAGAGGACCTGACTTATTGGTCTTTGGCGGATCGACTGTACAAGCGATAATATAGAACTTATTATTTAATGTTTTCTTCGACACATTTTTAATTTTAATATTTGTTTCTATAGGATAAGAGTTAATAAGTCCATACTGTATTGAATTTATTGCAAAAATCAATTTAAATAGTTATATTTTCTACAAAACCTAACATATTAGGTACTTATCGACGTAGGATCTTCTTTAAGTTTAAAAAAAATAAAGTTTACCCGAGTAACCGCCGTCCTGGAGTTAAAAATTAGTAAATAAAAAAAGTCCGTAATTGGCGTGTTAGGTTGAGGGCAATTAGTGTCCCTTTAGTTTCAAGGTGACATAAGTCTAGTTTTCAGCTCTTTTTAATAAAATTATGAAATCGGAGAACCATTATTTATAATAATTAGCATTTTTTTGCTTGTAAGTTCGTTCTTCCACCTTTGGCTACAATTTTTTCGTTTATGTTAAAAATAATTAACATTGAATTAACATAATAAGGTATTTTGATTGAATGAATAAGAAATACTCGGAGCGTAGAAGTTATATTTATGGAAGGTTCTTGACAGTAACTCTTTCGCTCCACTTGCTCATGCCTATACCGTTCGCTTCTGTCTCGTCCTACATCACTTAGTGTCTTCTGCCATAAATCTTCTCTTATATTTCTTACATTCGGGACAGGAGAGAAAAAATATGCCTACTTGGAAGAGGCAAATTGTGGTTGACTCATACCCTATATCGCGAGTATCAATAATAAATTTGTCTACTGTTTTGATATATTGTAGGTTAAAAAAGGTAAACTAAATTTCGAATAATTTTTTGACATAAATATTATTTTTGAACAATTTGCAATAAATTCATCGTAGGCAGTTTAATTGTTTATTATTATACATTTAACTAGATAAGATAAGAGTCAAAAGACTGGTAGAGGCAAGGCTTCAAAAACAAATAAATCGCATGTAGAGATACCACTGATGAAAATCCCCTGCCAACATTTTTAATAGTTGATTTAGTTAATAATACCTCATGATGGCGTAGGTTTCTATAACCTTCTGGTAATAAAAACGATACTATTTTATCTTCAGATACCTGCACCAATTCGTGCTCCACTTCATCTACTTTGATTATGTGGACAAATAATTTTGCTCCTTTTGTCTTGTCCTCCATTTATATCAACTTGTAATTTAATTTATAAGTTGGATAATAACTGATTTTATTAATTTGAAAAGATTACATATTAACGTTTTAAAAGATACACAAGACATATTAATACACTATTTACATAACACAACTAAACAATACAAACCTGAAAAGGTTTGTAATCCTGTGTAGGTTTGTAATCCAACTTGTAATCTAAATTACAGGTTGTAATCCAACTAATAACGTTACACAGATTCTCATCTATTACTACCAGGTGATCTAATATAAATATGAACGTTCCATAACCTCAATCAACGCTAACTAAATATCCAGTACTTGGATTTTACATATATATATACTTTTTTTTCCAAACCAGTGTCACAACACTAAATGCTGAAGTTTTTGATTAACCAAAAATAAAATTGTTGACGAAGGTAAATTATTAAGAAACCGTTATCATACAATTATTAAAACATTCTTAAAATCTAGTACTTACAATTAAAAATACAAAATCTAAAATCTTTAATTAATCAATAATTTCAACATACACTTTTTTAATTCAAACAATTGATTTAAGGACTATTATTTTTTATAAGATAAGAAGTACATTAAATATTTAATCATCTACCGCACTTAGAATTTTAATAGACACCAGGCTCTAAAACCCTTTCAAACATTTGAATCAACAGGTCTAAAATCTTTTTCCTCAATATCCTGAATATCTCTCAGATTTGTTCTTTTTCTTGCGACTATCTGAGTTTTCTTTCCTATTTTCATACATTTTGTATTTCTTGGATCAGTTTTTCTATTTATTTTGGTTATTTCTTCTTGATGAATGTCTTTGTTGTATTTGAGGTGCCATTCATTGGTAGGAAAGTTGTTGAAATACTAAATATTTATTAGAAGTCTATGGGCTAACTGATTCTGTCTCTCTAAACAACCTGGTAGCTTCATTTAGCTTACCTTTCTGTTAATTATATTTAGGTGTTATATGCACAGAAAATTTTGATTTTTCAGGTTATGGTTAAATTCCAGAGTATATACGTAGATATACATATTCTATTTTTTCAAAATAGTCCTACTAGTTCGGGTATCTTATTACTTAATCATACATATTTATGAAATATGTATTTATAAGAGTGTGAACATTGAGCGATTAGATCAGGTAGAAAACGTCATGTACATGTAAACAGATGCCCGTTTCAATGAAACTGACTTAAATGGTAAGAATTAATTAAGATAAAATTAATTCTTAAAACCACAGTTAAAAAGTTTGTTGAACCAATATATTATAATAATATATTGGTATATATATATATATATATATATATATATATATATATATATATATATATATTACAGTAAAATAGTTTATAAATTGCTAGGTTATGTAGGAGTGATCATGCAACCTACACCAGCTAGTGAAGTAAGTAAGTAAGAAAACTTGGAAAATATGTTTTATAGTCATTTGTTTTAACTGTCACATTTTATGTAATTCTATATTCTATTTGGTAAGTAAGAAGTAATCTCAGTTTAAACTTTAAAATGTCTTAACATTTATTAAATGAAACAAAAAGTTAAAAACAAATAACATAAATTAGTACAAAAATCCTTTTTTTTTTTAAAGTTATTTATTAAAATTTACAACTGTATAATAGTATACATCCAGTAAATATAATGAAAGATAAATAATGACACGAGATAAAGGCAAGTAGAGAAACTACCCCATGGTAGTACTCAAATAGCAAGTTCAACTAAGAAGGTCACGGAGGCCATCTTCTTTTCAAACGCCTCGGAGGATTATCAGGAATTGAAGAGGTTGCGAGGTTTGAAACTAGTGGGTTTGAGTGGAAACGAAGTTTGTCATGAAAAGATTGATATCGGATTCGGGCCAAATCAGCAACAAATAGGACATTAAAGTCATTATGGATTACTTTGTTCGTAACAATGTAAGGAGCATTGAGGATTTTGGATTGTAAGGATTGAATACGAGAGGGATTCGATAGTTTAGTGGAGCCCCAAAGCTCTATTCCGCAAGTCCAGATGGGTCTAATGATTGTCATGTATATGAGTCTTTTGTAATTAATTGGGAGTTTAGAACGTTTGTCTAAATGTTGAAGTAGCCTCAAACGGCGTGCTGTTTCTTGTCGTCTCAGTCTAGTATGAGGATTCCAACTCAATCTTTTGTCAAGGTGTAGTCCTAAGTACCGGACCTCTTCTGCAGGAATCAGTGGGGTGTTATTAAACGATACAGGAGGACAGGAAGTCATTGGTTTACGATGGAGTGTAAAATTGATTTGACGGAATTTGTGGAAATTTATTTTAATCCTCCAGTTTTGACATAATTTTTCAAGGTCAGCGATATAGGATTGTAGAGTATGGGATGCTATAACTCGATCAGTGTTAACTGATAATAGAGATGTGTCATCAGCATACGTGGTAAGGATAGTATTAGGATGAGTTGGGGTGCCAGCTGTATAAACTGTATAGAGGATTGGGGAGAGGATACTGCCTTAAGAAACACCAGTAGATTGAGAAAAGCAGGATGGAAATGTGATTTACTTTGAACGACCTGTTAGTGAGATAGGATTGAATGATGAGATAATATGTAGGAGGTAGGAATTGGATTTTCCCATAGATGGTAAAAGTGAGATAGGACGGTAAGAGGAAGGGTAAGTACAAAAATACAATTAGGAAAAGGACTTGATTAAACTGAATTCATGATTCCTCTTTAGACTCTTGCAATTTAATGATGTACATATATATGAGAATTTTTTTATTAAACTACGTCCCGTGATACAATATCACACGTTGAGTATCATTTTTGTTTTCTTAAAAAAAAAAACACTAACTTTTGGTTAATATTTGTTGGTCCTATATCCTTCAGATAAAATGCTTGATGTAAACTAATAGTTGTTTGAAGAGTAATATTTGCGAGCTTTGAAGATTTTTATTTTATTTTCCTTCCATCTATTCTCTATTCCGACTATCACAAAGGAAATCTGCCGAATACGAACGTGACTGACACAAACGTCTTTCAGTTCACAACGTCCGCTTATGTCATCGAAGGCTTCTTTACTAACACTATTACTGTTCTCAGCGCCAGAAATTCGCCTGGGATCTATAAGATTAAATCTAGAGACTAAGGACCATAGTTGCATCTTATATTTTAGACTATTTTTTTTTTCAATAATGTTAATTTGTATAGCAAACGAAACTTACTACAAAGAAGTATGTTGTTCTTTCTTCTTTTACTTCCTCTTATGTCATTTCTAGTGTCGAGGAGCTTGGAGGCTATTTTGTTTACTTTGAAAAGATTTTCTGACATGCGGGTTATTAGCCCAGCGGTGAAGGACGCATACTCGGGGCAACTAGTCTCTTGAATATTCATATCCCCTCAGGAGAAAGGGTGGCCGTGATATACTCCCCGGCACTGGGTTTCCCCCAACCTGGAGGTCTAGTGGATAATTGCACTGGGCGATGTGGCCGCCAACTCCCTACGCCACAAAGAATAACTTGCCAAACATAAAACAAGAACTTTTTATTAAAATTACTTAATAATGATAGTATAATTTAATAATAGTGTAGGAAGTTCAAATGTTCTCAAGTGTAATTTAGCCGATTTTTTTTTTTTTTTTTTTTTCTCTTTATATTTTTATCTACACCTGTCAAAACAGTGACAATCAGCAGATAGTCTGACAGTAAAAAAAAACAAGAACATGATACAATGACTTGAAAGGCATGAAGAAGAACAGTACCCAGTGGTACCTCTCCCTTGGCTTGATTCAATTTCCTATGATAGCAAATCCCTCATCCACGTTCTTTTTAATCTCCTCCTAGTGTTCTCAGGCATGAGAGTAGAGGCCATTCGTTCTATTAACGGGTTTGGATGTCCGTGTAGTTTTTCTTGAAAGCGTTTGTAGTATGTTCGTATATGTTCGTCAACCGTTGGTATTTTTAAGTCAGTATGCAGAGTTTTGTTATTGACGTACCATGGTGCTTTAGTGATAAGTCTTAGTACTTTTGATTGAAAAGTCTGCAGTCGTTTTCTGTGAGTCTGTTTAGCGATCCCGTAAATTTGTAATGCATATGTCCAAACTGGTTTTAGTAGGTAAGTGTACGTGTTTAGTTTCTGTCTTATATCTAATTTGGAGGTTTTCCTGAATAGTAAGTACATTAAATTGAGCTTATGGTTCAGTGATTGGCGTTTCATCTTAACGTGAGGACCCCATGTCATTCTCCTATCAAACGTTAGTCCAAGGTATTGTACTTTATCTGTCTGCGGGATAGATGAGATGTTAAGGTAAATGGGAGGGCATGTTTCACGTCTAAGAGTAAAAGTGATGTGTTGTGACTTTTCGTGGTTCAGTCTAATTTTCCATAGTTGGCACCACTCATTCAACTTTTGTAAGTTATGTTGTAAGTTAATTTAGCCGATTAAATACATTTAACAGTTTTTCAAATGCGATACTAATAATCTTTTTATTTTTTGTTTGTTTATAAATTGAACATTTTGCAATGATTTAACGATTCGTTTCCATATTGTTCATGATCCTGGTGATTTTCCCGCCGCATATCTCTAAGTTGAAGTGATCGTTTAACGCTTGTAAAAATTAACTATTTTTTATCTAAAACTAATGTGGGATCTCTAATTGAGGGCATTGTATTTAATTTATTTCTCAATACGCGTACTTCTTCAGTCAAATTTTAAAGTTTTTACTCCACAACTTTGCACATTTTTGTTTCACAGATTGATTATACTCTTGATAAAATTGTTACACTGCACATTCTTGTTTTTTTTTATGGGAAACTTATTGGCTATTTTGTACCCGATGATTTGGTATACACTTATAACCTTATCTCTGAGTACAATATTGGTTTTCTACAGCGGACTTGGCTTGTTTAATTTAAGTCACTCTAAGCTGCTATGGCTAATTATACGATGCTACAAAGGAAGTCCAACATTTGTTTATCCAGGTATAATTAAGGTAAGGAGGGATATTTATAGTGGTCCAGACACCGCATAGCCCCGCGACCGCCATTTTACAGCTCCTTCGAAGGACAGGACAACTAAGATTTTTTTGCTCCCTATAAAAAGCAGCGAACCCTGAGTTTAGTTTAGGATCTTGAGTTTAGTAGGTTGTTATGCAGGTTGTTAAACCCGATCGGGCTTTGGTTCCATCTGTTCCATAGGTTGTCACTTCGAGAGAGTAACAAGTTTTAACTGTTTATTCGTTGAATTTTTAATATTTTCCAAAAATACTAGTTATCATGAGCTTTAGTATGGAACAAGGAGTATAATTATTGGTAATAAGTAGATTTTCGTAATGCTTTCATCAAGAAATAAAAGTTTTAACTAACTTTTCAAAGCATGTATGACATATGTTTGTTGAAACGTTCAGATCTAGATGATATGATTACTGAAGTATACATTTTCCCCATAATTACATTCTCTTTTCCATACTTAAGCTCATGATAAGTTGTATTTTTGGAAAATATCAAAAAGGAAAAGGATGAATAGCCAGAACTTGTGACTCAACTCGAAGCGAAACCCTGCGGAAAATTACCGGGCCTAGTAATATACTACCCCCACAGAACCGCAGTCTTAAAAACTTAATACAAATCGGAAGTTTTTTTAAATAAATAATAGAGAGATGTAATTATTTCGGAATGACAAAATATCTTTTTCCACACACAAAGAACTTTTTAAACTTTTTTTTGTAACGTTGGAGAGTAAGTAGGATTTTACACTTCTGAACACTCAACCTAAGGAGTATACCCTACTTTAGCGTAGGAAGATTCTAAATTTTCCGTAGTGAAGATGTAGAGTGCTGTAAGCTATAGACCTGTCAGCAAAGCCTTAAAAGAGGCACGCAACAGGTTCTGGATTACTGTTGTTCCAACAATCACCGGGCAGATTATACCGTCATCTTGTCGATACCGGGTCTTCGGTTAAAATATAATCTATACATACAATAAGTAAGACAGTTAGAATACAAAATATATTAAGTGTTTTATTTCGGGGGTGGGGGTGGGGGATATTTGGTTTCAATTCCTAAAGGGGTGTGTTTTATTTCCTTTGTTTTACAAGACAAGAATAATCGGTTTGTTATCCTCTTTCGGTACAAGGATCCGTCATTAGTCCTGGGAGCGGCCTGTATTTTCTTTAGATAGTAACCCCCTGTTTTTTTAGGCTATTGGAGTGGACAGAAGACCCCTTCAGAAGACACAGCAACAGGTACTGGAATGCTTATTGTTGATCCAGCTCTTTTCAGACGTTCCTTCCGCAAGATATGATGCCCCCTTCCGCCGATATTCGCCCTTTCAAGTCAGCCCTCCCTGGGATACCCCGATCGCCATCCGACCGAACAGCTGTTGGGAAAACTCAGCTCTCAGAGAGGCTCTCGGGATAAAAATTATCGATCAAGGGCTCAGCTCTAAATGTATTTGTCGGGGGGGGCGGGAAAGCAGGCGGTCGGTAGGGACTTGAAGCGGGCGAAAGTCCCCGAGCCTTGCCGAGCCGGGCTTTACTAAGTCAGTGTGACCCCGGAGCTTGTAGCGAAAGCCCGCGTCCGTGCGCGTGTTATGTTGTGATACCGACTGTGTCTAGGAATCAACGTGGGAATATTACAGGTTCCACTGGCTGCTCGCAAAGTGAAGGCGAGTTTTATTATTCTATTAATTCAATTACGTTTTTTTTTTGTAAAATACACTGTGTCGTATATTATTACAATCACAAAGAAATATGTCACCAATAACATTGGTGAAATAATAAGAATATTGTTAGTTTTATTCCTAAATTTGTATAATTTTTACAAATATAATAAAGTTAGTTTTTCAAATAATAGAACGTTCTGGTCAAGAAAGCTAATAATTAATTATGTTTATTTTTAACCTTCTTAAGGAATAAAATTAGTAAAAAAGCAAGAAAAAAATACAAGACAAAGCTAGATAACTACTAATATGGCTCTGAGCCCTGTTAGGTTTGAAACTCTTCAAAAACTAAATTAATTAGTTAATAATTAAAAATGCTATATAATAAAATATATAATATTATAATTTATAATGGTTTAATACCTATTTATAGACAATTCATTTAAAAAAGAAGGTAAAAATAGGATGGGTTCTTTATTATTATATAGCCTTAAAGTAGGTAAAGTAAAATTATTAATTTTGAAACGTACGTTTCCCTGATTTATATGTCACTTACAAAGGTGATAATTTTAAAATAAATTTATTTATTGAATTAATAGGTGATTCAGGTCAAAATAAGTTAATGATTAGTTTTGTTTATTTTTAACATTCTTAATAAATAAAATTAGGAAAAAAATAAAAGGCGATGATGAGGAGTCTCCTTAAGAGGTTTGATTTGTTTAAAGCCTTTCTTTTGTTTTGGTATAAATATAAATCTCTGAAGTGATTTAAATCCTAAGCTACTAATTAATTAATTATTAAACAATACTAATTAATAAATTTACAATATCACAATTTACAATACCTAAAAATTTGACAATTCATTTTTTATATTGTTAAAAAAATTGGATGGGTTATTTATTATTATTTAGCAAAGCCTTAAAGTAGGTAAACTAATTAGAAACTTTTGAATTTTGAAATGTATTTTTCCTAAAGCTGTATGTCACTTACAAATGTGATAAAAATAAAAAAGATTTGTCAATTAATTGAAAATTAAGGTATAAAGAAGTTAATAATTAGTTTTGTTCATTTTCAACCTTCTTAGAAAATAAAATTGGTTAAAAAGGTCAAATTACAAGCCAAAGATATTGAGTCTTTTGAAAAGCTTTCAGTCTAATCTTTGAAACTATTCAAATACCATGTTAATATATTAATAATTAAATGATACAATTTAATAAAATATATTATAATTTACAGTTGTTGAAACTCTATCAATAGACAGTTCAGTTTTTAATAGTTAAAACTTGGATGGGTTCTTTATTATTTAAACATAAATAAATAATACCTAACGTTATCAGACATTTTATTTTCCTTTAGAAGTCTATCGAAGTACGTATATAACCATAAATAACTATTTTAAGACGATTCATAAAAAGTTTCAGTGTAGGAAGTTCAAATGTTCTCTAGTGTAATTTAGCCGATACATTTAACAGTTTTTCAAATGTGATACTAATAATATTTTTGTTTGTTGATAAATTGAAGATTTTGCAATGATTCGACGATCCCTTAAGCCATATTGTTCATGATCCTGGTGATTTTTTCCCCGCATATCTCTCACAATGGGTTACATTTTATTATCCCGTTTCAAACCGCACTTGTCCCATCAATGGATCTCTGTTTTATTAATCACAGTTTCACCGTGTTTTATTTTATTACTCGAACCTTTTAAATATTTAAAAAGGCAATAAACGGATACTGGTTTGGATTACTAATTTGATTAGGTGCTATTCTTTAATTTAATTATATTTAATGCTTTATGTTAACAACAACAAAATTAACACCGATATATTGGAGGGGAGGTACGGTGTATCCCTGCGTCAGTACAGTGTGGAACTCAGTACTACAATAAAAACCACAAAACCGATATATTGGAGTAGTTTCTGACCCATAACTACAAATCATAACCTTCCCCAAATTGATTATAAAGTTTATCTTTATTAAAGATAAGATATTTTAAATGATATTTACATATCTTTTAAAATCTACATGCTCAAAGGATTACAAATGAAACTCAATTTATATGAAAAATAAAAAAAATAATTGTTCAATAAACCTTTGAGTAAAGGCAAACTTTTTTTCTCCAACTTTTTGTTTGGAGTTTAGAAAAATGGATGTAGGCTCATAATGAAGTTATCTTACAACAATTAAGGCATTTTACAGAATAAGAATCTAAAGTTTACTACCAGTGGGTAGTTTCTCTTGTCATTATATCATGTCATTATGTATCACTCAGCCAATTTACTTGTTATATTACTGTAATATAGTTGTAAATATCAATAAATAAATAATTAAAAAAAAAAAGAAAAAAAAGAATCTAAAGTATCACAATCGCTATGAGAATAACTAAATCATTTTTTTTTTTTAATTCCCAATAAAAATCATTTTCTGCTGTTAAATGTTTGAGGTTACTTTTCAAAAAAAAGTTGTTCTGTTAAACCTAATGGAATTAATCTCTCTACATATAGAGCATTATTTTCATTTCGCTTTAGAATCAAAAACGTAGTTTTGAAGCACTTTTTTTACCTACTCAACATGCCACTACTCTTTTGTAGACACAAATAGTTACACTGTGTGAAGTTCGAATTCAAATCTGTGGCAGAGATTAGAAGCAATCATGCAAAGGTATTTATATATTTTCAAAATTTAAAGGTCCATTTTTACAATTACTGGTTCAATTCTAGCTAGTTTCGACACCACGTTTCTTCTCATGTTAATTATTTTCCTCCTTTTTAGTTAATGCATTAATAGAATCGAAAAAAAAAATGACCACTTTTCCCAGTTTGGAAACAGCTATTGCTTTTAATAACGGTATCTTTGAGAAAGTTAAATCATAAGCAACGTAGGTCATTTGAAATTAATTTACTTAGAACTATCATCTTTAAAAGTAATACTCCAACGTGAAATTAAGAATCCAAAATAGACAGAAAACTACATAAACGCGAAAATTTCGATTTAATTTAAGGTATTGAGGTTTTAAGTTTTAAACTGCATACAGAATATCCGGGCAAACTGGTTTACTTAGCGTGCTTGAGATTTGATTCGAACAGGTTTTCAGAATTTATATCCATTATATGTTAAAAATGCTTTTTAAGTACTCTCTTCAAATGCGAAGTATCTGAAGATTACTGGAAGCTTTATTAAAAGTAAGAAAGTTTATTGAAAAGTTAAGATAGCATATTGTTAAGAATAAATCACATATTTTGGTGGTTGTTGTTGATTCATTTAACGTCACCTTATGCGAGTCCACAATTTTGCTTATCCCTGTATAATTAGAATAGGAATTTTTAACGAGTAGGTTACGATAGTTTTTTTTTAACTTGATTTTTTTGATTTTTATATGACTTTTTAAGTCATTTTTTTGTTTGTTTTTTAAGGATGTTTATTGGTCATTTCCAGGCCAATAATTTGGTATATACTTATTACATTATAGCAGTAAAATTATTCGTTTTGTAGACCGGCGATTTACAATACAATACCGACACAACACTGAAGTCTTGTGCACATATTGTATTAAAAGTTTATAATGTCAAAATGGAACTATTTTTAATAAAGAGCTTGGTTATTTTTTCTAAATTATGAATATAACTGTTGACAATTGACAAATAGTTAAATGATTAACAATTAATAGTTAAATATACACCAGAGATTAAAAAGTAATGAATTATGTAAGGAGGATATTATCGTTATCCTTTGAATAGTATCACTTTTATATACTTCTAAAGTTAAAACCATGTGAGTACTTTTATACTTAGTACACATACATAAATGTTTTTAATTATACATTTATTTTTGACATTTTTAGAAAAGCTTGTGAAAAAATGAATGAAGGTATCCAAAATATAATATTTCTAATGAATTGTTCAGACTCTCTGGGTCTAGCTAGTATTATTAGAAAATTTCTAAACCAAATCTATCTTATACTCATAAATATATAGAAACGAACTCTTTTAAAAAGCTGATCAATTTTTTTACTATCTTATTTATCTCAATTCAAGTTTTATCATTTATATTTTCTAAATCTTTAAACTAGTCTTAATAATTTCCATACATCTCTATTTGATCTCTCTTGTAATTTATAATCATTAGCTATTTAATTATCATATAATCATATATAATCATAGCTATATTTTAACATTATTATTATCACAATAATCTATCACATCAATTATTATAATTAACTATCTTATTAATTATGATAACTATATTTGTTGTTTACAATTTTAAAAGTGCAAATTTGATGCTCTCAGACGGTCATCAGTTATGCTTCATTTTATTTCACAAATCGCTTTTTAGTTAATAATTCACGAGATATAATATTTAAAATATTTCCACATTGCTTTTAGATACGTAGACATTTACACATTGCTTAGAGTAACTGTAAATATTATGAATATGTATAATACATGATGCATAACTATAAATCATGGCATTCTTAATAGCTATGCCATTATGATTAATTATGGAATCATTGACATTTATGACATCGTCTAGACAAATTCTAAGTATGAAATGTGAAAACACCACTTTTCAGGAGAGTGAAAAAACTGTTGGACGATTTTTTTTAAAATCAGTGCGAATCTCCAGACGTAGTTTACCTAAGTTATTATACATTGTTTTGTGTCTATATAAATTTTATATATGAATTATCATATATAATTCTTCTATTCAATTTATTCTAAAAGCAATCACTACAGATCGAACTCGAAAAATGTGTTTTTTTAACATTCAATACCTCTTTTTAAATATATATTTTTTCGACAATATATCCGTAATTATGGTATGATTACCTAGAAGATTGTAATTTTCACATTGCTTTGATTAACCGTAAATATATATTACGACTATTATACATATTGTATAATTAGAAATTATGGCATTCTGTTTCATTAATGAATCATAGCCATCTATGATTACCATTGATACAAATTGGAAACTATTGAATGTGAAAAACATCATTTTTCAGGGGAGTGAATAACTACCATTCATTGTACGTGGGTTTTTTAACTCCAATGATGACTCTATATCAATTTGTTATCAATTATAAATTATAATAATAACTGTCATACATCGACAACTAAAAATGTGTTTTTTAAACATTTATATAATCGGTGATTATGATATGCTTACCGAGAATGTTGTATAATTGTATTATTTTGATCTATGAATATTGAATTGGAACTCATTACTTATTAAATTTAAATAACTCATTCCCGGATTAGGATCCAGTAGATATGTTTATATATAACATATTATATTACTATTTGATTATACTACCTCTATATAGGATTATAATTTCATCACGAGAGGTATTGATTAAAACAAGTTTAAATTAGAAATCTCCGTCGTAAACCAGCGACTTCCTGCCCTCATGTATCGTTTAATAACATCCCTCTAAGTCCTGTAGAACAGATCCGGTACTTAGCACTACACCTTGACAAACGCTTAACTTGGAATCCTCATACTAGACCGAAACGACAAGAAACAGCTCGCCGTTTCAGGCTACTTCAACATTTACTAGATAAACGCTCTAAGCTCCCAATTAACTACAAGAGACTCATATACGTGACAATCATTAGACCCATCTGGACTTACGGAATAGAGCTTTGGGGCTCCACTAAGCCATCGAATTCCTCTCGTATTCAATCCTTACAATCCAAAAACCTTCGGAAAATCCTTAATGCTCCTTACTTTGTTACGAACAAAGTAATCCATAATGACCGTAATGTCCCGTTTATTGCTGATTCAGCCCGAATCTGATATCAATCTTTTCATGACAAACTTCATTTCCACTCAAACCCACTAGTTTCAAACCTCGCAACCTCTTCAATTTCTGATAATCCTCCGAGGCGTCTGAAAAGAAGATGCCCTCGTGACCTTCTAAGCTGAACTTTTTATTTGAGTACTACCACTGGGTAATTTCTCAACTTGTCTTTTCATGTCAATGTATTCACTCATTTTATTTACTTGATGTATTTTGTATACAGTTGTAAATTTCAATAAATAAATTTAAAAAAAAAATTAGAAATAATATTTTTTGTATATATATACACATATATATTATTCCATTCCTACCAGTGATACAATTTTTTTATAAATTGATACAAATTACTTTCAATCAACACTAACTTGGTTTCGCTTGTCTAGGGTGTTTGCGGGTTTAAATGGGCAGATTTTAATTATCTATATTCACTGATAAGAACTGGAATAAATTATTTAAGTTAAATTGAAAATCTTACCTTGAGTGGATTAATTACTTTTATTAACTATTAATAAACCTTTTACCATTTATTTGAATTTAAACATGGATCAACATCAGGAAATCAATAAATAAGGTGAAATACATTTTTCTAACATTGATTTATTATTAACCCCAATTGAAAGCAATAAATAAACAAATTGTTTTCAATTTAAAAACAATATACTGAACAAACTAATCTCAATAGAATAATAATATAATAAACAAATTAATTTCAATAGAAAAACAATATAATGTACAAATAAAAGAAATTGAACTAGAAAATTTACATGTATCAAGTATTAAATATATTTACCAATTTCTTACTATCAAATCTCCTTATAATTAAGATATAACCAACTAACATATTATATTTATATAGCGCTTTTGAATTTATTTAATTTAATTTTAATGAGCTCTAAAAAATTGTATTTGTCAACGTTATTCTGCAGAATGTTGAAATCTAGTACTTGCATTTAATAGAAGAGGTGATCCTTTCGCTGTGATGTTCCTATGAAGATTGCTCTGTGGGTAGAAAGATGTATGTTCCTGTATGAAGGCTTCAGATGAGAGATATTGTCATTCTTGTCCAAAGGTCTGAAGTGCTTGTTTTTTATCTGGAAAGGATAGTTGAGAATGCCGACCTCTAGTGGCATTTACCTGAACTCTCTAATGATGTAAGATTTCGTCATTAAATTCTCCTGTTCATACTAGACTGAAAAGACAAGAAACTGCTCGACGTTTCAGGCTACTTCAACACTTACTAGACAAACGCTCTAACCTCCCGATTAACTACAAAAGACTCATCTACATGACCATCATAAGACCTATTTGGACTTACGGAGTAGAGCTTTGGGGCTCCACTAAGCCATCGAATTCCTGTCGTATCCAATCCCTACAGTCCAAAATCCTTCGTAAAATCCTCAACGCTCCTTATTTTGTTAAAAATACCGTCATCCATAACGACCTTAATGTCCCATTTGTTGCTGATTTGGCCCGAACCCGGTATCTTTCCTTTCATAACAAACTTCATTCCCACTCAAACCCTCTAGTTTCAAACCTAGCTTCCTCTTCGATTCCCGATAATCCCCCGAGGCGTCTGAAAAGAAGATGGCCACGTGACCTTCTTAGTTGAACTAGTGATTTGAGTACTACCAGTGGGTAGTTTCTCAACTTGCCATTACTCATGTCATTTTGTATCACATAGCCTATTTACTGGATGTATTTTTTTTATTATACAGTTGTAAATATCAATAAATTAAATTAAAAAAAAAAAAAAAAAATTCTCCTGATTCTCCAGGAACAATTATATCCTCCGGTCTTTGTTTCCAGGTTTATTATATTAATTAAGGAATGACTCTATATTCTTCTTAGATAAATGATTCGTTCATTAGACGATAGTTGCGTCATGTATCAATATATATATATATCTTATACTTAATTAATATTTATTTAATTTTTTTGGGCGTTGATGACCTAGATGTTCTACCCCCCCTAAACCCCAGGAAACAAACATTAATTAATTTTTAATGAAAATATTTTTTTTCTGGTTTTAAATAATAATGAATTTTATATTCTTCAAAATATATTTGGCATTCAGAAGTAATTAAATACCCGTTAGTAAATTATATGGATGCATAATCGAATATACGTTTCTATATACACTTATCATCAGAACTAGATTAATCTTCTTCTTGTAAGAGATACCCCTTTACTTCTCATGATCCTATTTCTATCTTAAAGTTTATAAGATTAAGTTCTCAGAAGAGGTCTAAGCCAGTCATAGAGAGTTCTCTCTCTTTAACCCATCTCCCTTTGAAGCGCGATTTCCCATACTTATCTTTCAACTTCATCGTGCGATAAAAATTGAAAATGTATCAATCATCAATCTCGAAAAGTATTTCTTAACAATTTCCGGAATTGAACGATTTTCGATTCGTCTGAGGCAGAAGGAAAGCTTTTTTAGAATCCTTGATAACTTTTGTAGGAGGGTCCATACTGTGGAACTTAGAGGATATAGAAGCTCTTATGATGTGCAGGTCGTATTAAAAAAACTCAATAATAATGCTAATTTTTGTATTTTTTTTGTGATATCTTATTTTTTATTTTTTATACAGTCTTTAACAACCTCGCAATTGGATATTAAGTAATGTTCCATCAAAATAATTTCTAAAAACATCTAATTTTTTTGCAGACTCGAGTACCCTAGTCCTCTACGAGACTTCTTTCTAAAAGTGTGAGAAAGCGGGAAAAAGTTCCGTTTTTAGGATATTTTAATTTACATGGTCGTCTCTACAAAAAAAAGAAAAAGAAAAGCGGGGTAGTTCAGTGGTAGAGCGCTGAGTTGCCGTGACGAAAGTCCCGAGTTCGAACTCGGCTGTGGCAGATAATTTATTTTATCTGTTATCAGCCGGGGATGGGTCCTTTCATATCTGGAGAGTCTCCTGGGGCTCACCCAGCATCTATAAAATGAGTACCTTGTATTGGTGTAAAACCTGTCGGTTGAGCGTGATCACTAACAAAGCACCTACACAACCGTTGTCCTAGAAATAATACAGACAGGTTGTAGTAGTACAGGTTTTTTCTCTACATTAAATTATATGATTAAATTTTGTTAAACTAAAATTATAAAACAATTCTTTAAAGAAAAAAAAAACACTGATGCATACAAAACTGCTGCTAATTTTTCACAACTGTTAATTATACCGTCAAAATTTGTTTTCTAAACCAACTTATTTGTTAACCAAGCATGTTATTATTTAAAACAATTAAAAATGATAGTTTAAAAGAAAATTTCAGTTACTAATTAATAATTTACTACGTAGGATAGTAAATATCGCATTTTTTAAAATAAATTTAAGTTTAAATTTAGTTGGTCGCCTTTAAAAAAACAACAACGTGGAAATAAAGTTGTAAATTTGTTTTGTAATTTTTTTTCTTAATGATGTCAAAGAATTGTAATCAACTTAAACTACAAACAAGAAGATCTCTTTTATAAATATATTGTACAATAATAAAAAGTATCTAGGTTTTACTTCATTTCATTTACTGGGGGTTGTTACGCAGTAGTTAACCTCTTTTCTGTAAGAATAGTACGAGTCTGTCCCACTTTACTCGCTTTATCTTACTCTGAAATAATTTGTTATAGCTTCATATATAGTGAGTGAGCTCTATACTCTACTGCTTTTTATGTTTTTTACGGTTTTCCCTTGTGGGTTGTAGAAAGTAATATATGATAAAACGATAAAGAAAAAAATAAATAACAACAGAAAAGGTGAGAATGAGTTTTCCTTATGATGGCTCAGTGTACAATAGAAGGAAATAGAAGAGAACATACACTAAATTTCCAATTCCCAATTCCTTAAAGTACAATTTTATTACTTGGGAGCTGCATTTAGAAGATTATGGACATTTTCCGAAATGTCCATAATCTTCCATGGCCAATGTGATTGTTTTTTCTTACTCACACCTACGACAAAGGCAAAAACAAGTTTTCTCATTTTATAATAAAATAAATTATTCAAATATAGTATCTTGATTCGAGTTGTTTTTTTTTATTACGATTTGTTTCTTAAGTTATTTCTTTTACTCTGTTACAAACAATTTTGCCAGTATTATAATAAATAAATACTTTATTGATACATTTTTGTAAAATATATAAATAAAGTACCTGCTATTCAGCCTTCTTTTAGTTTATTCTATATCATATGTAGTGAATAGGAACGGTGTACCTCTCTGCCCTACAACGCCATACAATATACCAACATAAAAATTCGGGTATCCAGACCGTTGGTGTTCCACAACAAAAAGATTTTAAAGAAGTGAAATTATTGTGTAAAAGTGTTTTTAAAATCGGAGTTAAAAGAAAATAAAAGTGTGAAAACGTGATACGTTTATTGCCGTTATGACAGATTTATTATCAGATTAATTCTTTTTTCTTTAATAGCTTCTAAAAGAAGTGAGACTTAAAAACGTTTTATAGTTTAATATTTTAAGTGTTGTTTTGTATTATAATGGGATAATAACCATAACAGAATACGAAGTTTTATTGTCTGTATAGTCACTGGTTTTAAATTTTTTTGTTTTTCGTTTAAATTATTTTGTTTGTTACAGGTTAGTGAAGCTAAGGTTTTCAGCAATATTTGCCTGTTGTTTTTATTATTAAAACGAGATGCGAATAATTAATAATCATTATGTTTTCTAATTCTTTCTTCAAAGAAATTTTCCTTTAAATATTTTGTCAGTAATAAGCTGTTATGCTGAGAGTTCTGATAGCGCGTTGGTGTCTATTGGAGTAATTTGTTGGATTTAGTGTGTATTTTTTTTGTGGCTGAGGAAAAATTACAATTTTAATTGTGATTGTGTAGCACCAGATACTCCACACAATTGGCTCCCATTTCCTTTAAGCAGAGTCCTAAAGCTCTGAGGTTGCATTCTTCTGGTCGGAATCATTAACAGTCGTTTTTCCTCAGGCAGTCCATTTCCCTGTTACTAAACGGATGCTCAAATCACTGTGGTTCCTTTTCCCGGAGAGGGAATATTTTTTATATCATTCCTTTTTACGTCTGGTTTATTTATTTTGTTGTGGGATGTTTTTACATTGGAGTTGGGTTTTTTTTCGGGGTGAAGGTGGGAGGGAGGGTGTTCATATGTTGTTGTTTTTTTGTTATCATAAATCTTTCAGTATATTTGTGATTACGCATTTGGATTTTTTGTCAACAAATCTTCACCACCATGGAAGATAAAATTTTGGAATTCCTATTTGTTATTAATTCACCAGAAGTATGAGTACAAAACAAAAATATTCGAGGCACAAATCGATGACACGGAGAAGTTAAAGGGCTTTGGGTAAATATTCCGGGATATAGATAAATATATATCTTTTTTTTTTTTTTAATTTCTAATATAATTGGCTACAATTCACAAAAGTAATATGCTGTACCAAATAGACCAGTCTCAAACTCAAAAACTTAATATACAAATTTAAATGTATCTATTGGAGTGCTATCGATGGGTAGTTTCTCCACAAGTGTTTTCATGTCATATTCTACATTTTTGCACATTTACTTGATATAATATCATTATAGTTGTAAATATCATTGAATTAAATAAAAAAAAAAAAAAATGTATCTAAAAGGAATCACATATACAATGAAAGAAAAAAAAAAAACTTTCAGCAATGAGAAAAAAAAAAATAATCAAAATAAACAAAAATTGTATCTATACATTCTTAGTAACTTATATACATCTATATGAACAATAACAATGATATGAGATAATTTGGTATCCTACAATAATAAATGCTTTGTTCTTTTATGTACATACCGCTTTGCACTATTTTTTGTGTAGTTCCCAATATTTTTTATAAGTGGGTTTTTATTCTGTTTACACTTAATTTTGAATTTTTTGCATAATTTATTGATAAATTCATTAATGTACGGTATATATAATTCTTTGTGCATAATTTTAACTCTAGGGTAATATGCATAGTTTCCAGCAATTCTTAGGCATTTGTTTTGAAATATTTGTAGTTTTTTATAATTTGTTTTCGACATATTACTAAATATTGGGTAGATAAATATTTGAAAGAGGGATCTTTTTCTTTTTAACAATCTTTTTTAGATATCTGAAGTATTGATCTAGTCGTAGAATATAAGTCTGCTTCCATATAAAAGTAAGTCATACACTAGAAATGTTATACCACCATTTTTTTTCCAATTATCGTTTCTTATTATATTATTGTTAAGTACTAATTATCTTATTACGATGTTGACGACTATCATAATCAATCTGAAATGGATACGGCAAAGTAAACGGGCTAGTTCAAATAATAATCGATCTTAGTTTAGGTCAGTTATTATTGGAATGCTTGGAATAATAACAAGTTACTTTTTTGCGCTAAATGTAAATTTTTAATTGCCAATGGTAGGATTAACTAATTACAAGCCTTTTTTTAACTTAGTGAATGGTATAAGTAGGTCACAATACTTATATAAAAGAATGTGGAAGATCCTTGGAAGAAGTGATAGCTACCCGAGGCAGTGGTTATGATATATCTTAC
Organism: Troilus luridus; assembly: GCA_964056705.1. Classification (NCBI taxonomy): domain Eukaryota; kingdom Metazoa; phylum Arthropoda; class Insecta; order Hemiptera; family Pentatomidae; genus Troilus; species Troilus luridus. Next base: position 37,650,076 of record OZ057412.1, read on the forward strand.
TCTAATCGAAAATCAATGCTACTCTTTTAAAGATGCGGTTGATCTCCCGGGCTTTATGGGGTTTATCGCCGAAATCGACATTTCCCGTACCCTTTAGATAACGACAAAATAAAAGTAAAAAAAAAACGTCCAAATTGGTGAAAAAAAGTCTTGAGTTAAAGCGAAATGGCACAGTTGCAAGTTTTTAAGATGCGAGTCACATTATATTTGAAAATAAAATAAAAGTTTATTATAATTTTTTAATCAAAGCTTTAATTTTTAAATATTTTTATTTTGAAGAGAAAAGATTTGCCCCCAGCCGGGATTCGAACCCGGATCTCCGCCTACCCGTGGCAACGCTCTAAAATAAAGGTTGTGTGATTCAATCTATTAATTTTGATGTAATGTTATAAAAAAAACATAATCAGTAATGACAATATTAAATACAAAAGTAACTTTATTCTGGGACTAAGCCCCTTCAGTTTAACAAACATGGAAAGAAAAAGAAACATAATATATATCTGGCCAGAAGCCTACATAATATAAATCATTAAGTGTCCAAAAATAATGTAAATTAAAAAAAAACAAATCATTCCAAGATATTAGGGGAGCAGAGTGGCTCAGTGGTACAGCACTGAGTTGCCATGCAGGAAATTCTAGTTCAAATCCCGCTGCGGGCAAGACTTTTATTTAGCCTGTTTGCAGCCGGAGATGGATAGGATCATATGGGATCTAGGACCATCCGAGGGGCTCACCCAGTCTCTACAAAATATTATAATAATAGAGTACCCTAAATAAGGGGGGGGATCTGGTGGTTGAGCGTGCCCTAGGACAAGTCACCTCCTTGCAGAACCGTTGTCCATGAAACAGTACAGTCTCTACCATGTACTGAACCCCAGACCCGTTCACGGGTTGTAGTGGTACAGACTTTTTTTTACAAGATATTAAGTAAGTAAAGAGAATAAATTAATTAATAGCAACATGCATGAGCTAGGATGTAATAATTTCTTTACATAGTGTATATCTTCTTTACAAGAAAAAAAATATAAACAATTATTCGATACTGATTCATATAAGGAAATGGCTAAATTGCTGAGAGAGCATCTTTATGTGATGCCAGGAGATGTTGAACAAATAAGGATTTAAATGAGGATAGTGAAGAAGCATGACGGATGATAGGAGACATTGAATTCCACACTGTTGTGGAGTGGACGAGAAAGCTCCAATGTTTTGGTTCTGTTGGAACGAGTACAGAGATCGGAAAAGACTGTTTCATCATGCTGGACTGAGGGTTTGAATTATAAGAGACTGTATAAGATATATCAACGGTGCTGAGAGTTAATGGATTGGTATAAGAATGTACCGATTGTTTATTATTTATTATTACGACAAAATTATCCCATAAGTTCCAATATTGGTGTTCCAGAAGGGTTACTATATAAATATTAATACTTTCACTAGTTAGAAAAGTCTAATATGTACGTACTTTCATGTATTCAGGTTAATGGTTAAAACACGTTTGTATAGACTAAAGGCATCAAGAAAAATAAGTTAATTCTCAGATTTTCTCTTTCATGACTTTACCTGAAAGATGGAACTCGGTCAAACGTGTATAGTTGATGCTTGATTTCCATTTGACAAAAAAAATTGTTTTTTTAAATCGGACTAGTACTTTCTAAAATGAACACGTTCATACTTTCCAATATTTCAACTTTAGTTAATGATATACATACTTAGATATTTAGATGACTTAGATCGTTGTTACCATGACAACGAAATGTAAGCAAGTTAATCAAGTAGCAATGTATATACTGTTATCGCTCCGTTCTTGTGGTTAGTATCGTGAAGTTTGAAGAATTATAATCGAATCGGGAAGATAGAAAGCATATGATTTTTTTAATATATTGCTCTAATTGTTCTTAAAGTTGGCGGTTCAAACTCTTCGGTATATATAATACTAGCATTTGCTCACGGCTTCGCTCGCGTAGAATTTGGTCTGCCACATAATGTTTCGTGACAGATCATTTTAAATAAATAATTTAATTTTTTTAAACTAAAAGTTACTCATACATCCGAAATTTCCGATCTCTAACTTCAAAACTGACGGATTCCATACAATCTTTGAACCCCTATTATATTAAGGGGGGAACCCTCGGGGGTGGAACTGTCCAAATTCCTTTCTAAGTGCTCAGTTAAGCTATACAAAGAACCTATCTGCGAATTTCAAGATACTAAGTTCACTCGTTTTTGCTGTGCGTTGTCCGCTGGGTGTGTTAGTCAATCAGGTTACAATTTTATGTAAACTTCGCCTGTGTGTGTACTGTTGAGAAAAAGTAGCCTATGTCTTTCCCCAGGCTCGAGATTATCCACATCAAATTTCATCACAGATGGATCAGCACAGTCGTGAAACATACATTGACACTGATTAACAAACGGGACGGGCAGAAGTTTACTGTTGTTCGTGTCAGTAAAGGATTATTATGTAATATTATTGAAAAGAATTAATTATCATAACGGTTTCACTTGTCGCACGTCAGCAAGTATAAGTGAACTATGTTACTTGATTTGTTTTGTTGAGCGAAAATATGTATATTTTGTAAGTAAGAAACACGTGAGCAAGCATAGAAACTTTGCCTCCCTTTTTCAACCCCTAAGGGGTGGACTTTCGGAAAATCCTTTCCTATCGGATGCCTACGTCATACAAATAACACACCCTCAAAGTTTCAGGTCTCTACGATTAGCGGTTTAGGCTGTGCGTTGATACCTCAATCAGTCATTCAGGACAAAGTATTTTATATGTATAGATTATAAATTTATAGAATGAAACAGAACTTGCTTAAAAATAGTTGAAACTTTAGATTGAGTTAAGACAAAATAAGAATATATACATTAAAAACATTCCTTTCGATAGTTTGTTTTAACTGTTAGTTCATTTAACGTTAACGTATGCTACTATTGATACTAAGACGATGGTACTGTGCGAGGTCTAAATTTTATCTATCCAGGCATACTTAGGATAGGGATCTTTTACGACTGACTACCTGACACCGCACAGACTTTAAATAGTCTACTTGATTTCAGTGATAGGAAGTTGCCATTGCAACAGCACGTAAATATGTTAATTATTTATATAATCTATTTATATTATAAAACAAAGTCCTCGGCCACGTTTGTTCGAGGTAAACACAATAACTACTGCACGAATCTTCATGCGGTTTTCAACAATAGATTGAGTGATTCGCCAGGAAGTTTTAGGTATATAATTTGTCGAGGTTTTGTGTAAATGTCTTGGAATATCGATGGGTTTCACCGAAGACGCTGCCTAATCCCGTGCAATTATGTAACTTGCAAAATAGTATATAAAGAAATACAAGGTTTTGTTTTTTATTTTATAATTTCTATATAGTAAAGTACATTAGCTGAGATGGGAAGAAAGAAAATCAAGGCTCTCAAAGAAGCATAACCAATGATTTTCGCGTGGTCCTTAGTGGCCGGTACGTGATAAAAATAATATAATGAATACATTACACAGACAAATTATGTAGGCATAATATGCATTGTTACCCGAGAAAAGCTGGGGTCGGTCACTAGTGTAGTATATAGACGAACCAGAACTTGGAATATAATCGATTACAAATAGTTGAAATTTTGGATTGAATTAAGTATAATATAACAAAAATAATGAAATAAGTAGAAGTATTCTTATAGTTATTATAATTATTCATTTATACAATATTGCATAATATATTAATGAAACGGAACTTGACAATACAATACAATATGGCTCTACAGCCCTGTGTGGGTCTCCTCAAGGAGCCTTCGCCAGGCGGCTAATGCAGCTGTCATCCAGTTACGGACGTTTAAGATGTGTCTGGCATCCTGTGCCACTCCATCTTCTCATCAGAGCCTTGTATATATAGTGGATAGATATACCAATAGATAATAGATCCCTGCTCCATAGACGTTTCAGTCTCCTTGTCGGATTCTGTGGTAATGTGTCTGTCAGTAGTGATTATACCAGTAAGTTTTGGTGTCAAGTACATATAAGTAAAAATCATGTCAGTTTCTTCGACGTAGGGCTCCATTTGAGTTCCAAAGAAGGAAATTTAGAAATCGATATGAAATAGAATTACGGACTGACATTAGGTCTTAAAGCAAGTTGATAAAACAATGATTTTTTATCTTAATTTAATATAAATCTTGACTATCTTTAGTTGGGTGTGCTCAAGTTCTGTTGGCGTAGAGATGTGGCGACCCACACTTGGGCCGAATGACCAAAAAACCTGGAGCTGGTCTCATTCGACTCAGAACAGTCCCAGGTTTCTATGTTAATCCGTTCTCCAGATATTGATTTTTTCCCACTTTTTGGCCATTCGGCCCCAGTGTGGGTCGCCACATCTCTATGCCAACAGAACTTGAGCACACCCAACTAAAGATAGTCAAGATTTATATTAAATTAAGATAAAAAATCATTATTTTATCAACTTGCTTTAAGACCTAATGTCAGTCCGTAATTCTTTTTCATATCAATTTCTAAATTTCCTTCTTTGGAACTCAAATGGAGCCCTACGTCGAAGAAACTGACATCATTTTTACTTATATGTACTTGACACCAAAACTTACTGGTATAATCACTACTGACAGACACATTACCACAGAATCCGACAAGGAGACTGAAACGTCTATGGAGCAGGATCTATTACAGAGAGATGAACCGCGCTAGGAGTGCGTCAATGGGAGGTTTCTCCACCCACACTTCCGTGTGAATCCCTTAGGGGAGGTTTACAAAATATGATCACAAATACATTGTGTGCCTAATGACATTTGTATAGTTTATTTTAATAAATATTATATTATTGCTTCAAGAAGTAGGGAATCTTCATGGCAACGACACTTTCTCATAGGGCCTTATTTTTTATTTCTGTTTATTGCTCCTCTGGTATGAGTCGGATGGAGAAGTCATTCAGCCTGTAATGTCATTGGGTAAACGATAAATTTAATACAAATTAAACTTTTAATCCATTATACAATAGTACAGACATTTTTATCATTAGGCAGGAAACACATGTCAAAGAAACTTGTTCAAAGAAACAAACAACCATGGTTGGTAGTAAATAAAGTGAAACATTGCCCTAAATATTTCACAGTTTGTTTGTTTATTAATTTAACGTCACTGTATGCTGCTATGGCTGATCGAACGTTGCTACAATGGGAGCCCTAAAGTTTGCCTATCCAGGTGTAATTAGGAACGAATGTGTACGTTACATGGAACAGGCTCGGGACCCCGGTTTACTCCCCTTCAGAAGGAGGACATGACCAAAGGCTTCTTATTCTCTTCAAAGAAATCCTAGGGCCAACTGCCGGGCTACGAACCCGGACTATTGAGTGTAGTAGGTTGTTATGCTAATCACATGACAACAAGTGAACACAGTTTGTTCTGAGAGTAACCTTAGGACATTTTTTACGTGGTTATGAAATATTGTCCAGGTACAATCTATTTTTATTCTAGTTGTTTACACTTACTTGTTTTTAATACAGTTACATACCTTAATAACAACATGAATGATAAACAATAACAAAAAACAAATAAAGAGAAAGTCGACATGACAGTCGAATAGAACCGCCCCGCAGAGTACACCCGCTAGTGGATCCTGAGATAGCCGACAGCCGTCAGGGAACAAGGACGACTCTCACCCTCATCCCACGTCCTTCTGGAGTAATGTCTATTCCTTCCTGGGCAAAATAGCCTGGATCAATAGCATGTTTAGTCGGATGGCCTTTTGTGTAGATCAGCGTCATTTACCATCAGCAAAAGAGTGACGGGTTGCATGCTTTAGTCATCACTAGTCTATGCATATATACACAAAAAGCCCCGATGGATAAGTGGTTAAGCTGAAATTGATTTTCTTTTGAAGGGAGCGGAATCGTGTTATTTTTGTAGTCAATCAATAATCTGAAGTGCCCACCAGTAATGAGAATCTAATTATGATTATGTTAGTTTGTCCCTAGCGAAGCTATGATGTTAAGGATGTAAAGTCAATGATAGCTTTTTTCTTTCATTTTTCAAAAAATGTCTTTTTTATTGTAGTATTCATTATATAAACAATAGTGAACTCTTTTTTAAAATTTTAAAAGGCAGAAAAGTGACCATGAAAGCAATAGTCGGATGATAGCTTATTCAACCAGTATTTTAATAAGATCTAGCACATAATAGAAAAAAAATCATAAAAATTATGATAATAGGTGGCAGTTTTTGAAGTCGAAAATGGAATGTCCTGATACTGAAAGGAATTTAAAACCTGGAGGATTTTCCCTTCTTGCATTGGGCAAACACAAGTTTATAGGAGATTAGAAGAATTTGTAGCTCCACATTTGTCTCTTCTCGTAGGCCTAAGAAAAGTATTGATGGTGAATTGGCTGAATTGCACCAATTTACTAGGGAATCTAAATATGGAGTAAATAGTGACTTGATCTAGATCCTCTTGTATTGAGGAGGAGACAATACGATGTGAAAGGTGAAGAGCATCCTTTCTGCAATAAATTATAATATTATTTATATTTTAATTATCTAAATAGAAACGAAGAGTGTTAAGAATTTATCGGAATTCTGAGTAAAATAACATACAATCAGTTTACAAAATTAAAGTTATGGCGTAGCTAAAATAGTAGTATGCTTTGTTAAAATAATACTTTTTCTATTTAGTTATTAACTAAATTGTAAATTGTAATATTAAATAACATACAAAACCTGTGCCTTATTATCTCTTATTTGATAAAATGATATAAACACATAATATATATTGTGAATAAACCTTAATTTCGCAAATAAGTGTTGTAAATAGGAGTTAATTAATATTAAAATTAGTAATATAGTGAGTAAAGATGGATTTATATTTTAATTACTTACAAGAGCACTTCCATAATAGCACCATCAGGGGTAAATTACTTACTCTTTTGCATTTCTCAATTCCTGTAAAATTAATTATTTTAATTAATCACGGGGTTGATAAAACGAAAGCATCCATTAAATAAAAAAGTGGGCGACATTTTGTTTATTTAATGCATGTTTCGTTAGCCAAATTTTAGAATTTTTAGATTTTTAATATTGGTATATCAGTTTTCAGATTAAAACTTTCTAACTGATAAATGAATAATGTGTTTTTTATTTATATATCATTATATTTATATTATTATTTATATATATTTCTATTATTAGGTAACACATACTTTTTAGACGGGAGAATTGTTTTATTTGTAGCAAAAATATAATATTACAGAAGAGCAAAAGGTAAAAAGAGACATACAATGTTTGTGAAGACCCAATTTGTTTGTGAATTCCAACGAAAAAAGCCAAATGTCTCTAAATTAAAACAGGACAAAAACACCTACCGATATTTCTCCCATTATTAATTGGCTCTTTTGCTCTGATATGTTAAAATATTTTGTGCAAAAGCCGTCTGCTGGTTTGATAATATCTTCATAATACCTTTTTTCTGTTTCAATTTAATAAAAAATTACTATAATCTCTTGTTTTCTGCTTTTTGTCATTGTTTTTTTTTAAATTTCGACGGTGGTGTTGAAGTTTGGTGAGTGTATTTTGCTTTTATCTAACGTTTTGCAGCTGTTGTCTTGTAACATTCCTTATGATGCAGTAGTTGCATTTGGGCATAGGAGGTGGCCCACCAATGTTTCAACTGGTTAGTGGCTTTTTGAATTATGCACTTTATTCGTTTTATTCACTGTAATTTTATTCTCTTTCTGTCCAGGTTATGCTTGAATGGGTGAAATATTGACATATATTTTTGTTTCTTGTTTTATTTTAGAGACTTAAGGATTTTTTGTTGGATTTTTTTGTTAACGCGCAGCAATAAGAGACATTTAATTCTAAATCAGACAATTTTTGCCATACGATTGAACCCAATCTTATTTTAAACTGATATATAATTAAATAGTTGCCTGGAAGAAGGGCGTATGTTACATTTCAGTTTTGGTTTTTTTTTGTGTAACAAGGTCCATGTGATGGCCCCTACCGCTCTCTCGTCAGGAAATACCCGTACGCACGCGGAATTTCTGTAGACTCTTCGGTTTTTCAATGTCATGACAAAATAAGCATTTTGACCAAAGCATCGTGGATGTAACAATTTTTTATTTATTTATTTTGTTGCTTGTTTTACAATCGTACAAGGGCACAATTGCAAAATCTATAAAATGTAAGAAGGGCGTTTAATTAAATGACCCGTTTTCTTATTTTGGTTCTCCCGTAAACTTTGAAAAATGTAACATGCGCCCTTCTTCCAGGCAACTATTCAATTGTTTCTAACTGTTTTTTTTTAATTATTACTATAAAAAAATCTTTTATAAATCTTTTTTAGTTTTTTAATGCATATTTTTACTCTATATTGGTGTGAATATGAAAGTTCGAGAGGAATTCGCTACAACCTCAAATTATTGATATTGATAATCAAATTAAAAACATTTTCTGCCACGACTCTGGACGTTAATCCACGGGCCTGACATTAAATAAATTTGGTAAACATTCTTCAAAAACATTATTAAATTTATTCTGTTCTCTCGAACCGCGTCCCCTCTTCTCGAAATCCTTCCTTACCTCTTCTTCACACTTCTTCCTAGGTCCTCCTACTCCTCGTTTTCCCTCCACTTTGGGTCGGTAGGTCTCGCTAACATTTCTGTTCGGTTCCATTCGCTGGAATTCATAAGTAAATTCTAGAAATTGATATGACACGGTACTGGTAAGTTATGTTAAACGAAGCAAGTGATGAAATATGTTCATGTGGATCATACTGATACAAAATATTATAAATAGACTGTTAATGGATGACCAGTGGGAGAAAACTGTACAGGACGTTAATAAACACTGTCAAAATGGAATCACCCAAATGTGAATATTTTTGTTGCTATAATAGTTTTGGCTCTAGCGTTTGGCTTAATTTCTCTCCAGAATCCTTATTTTTTTTATTCTTCCCGTATCGTGAATTCGAAAGCATCTTCTCTCATATTTTGCTTGAACGTAGCTATGAGGATAGAGATACGTGTGAGAAAAAACGTATGTAGTTGGCTGGGAACAATGGTGCTTAGGGAGAACCTGGGCGTATTAAAACTTGACAAAGCCAAAGCACTCTCTTGCGGCCTGAGTGCCGTCCTCCGAGAGAGAAAAAACTTCAAAGCACCGAAGCGGCCTCAATGCAGTTTTTAACAGTAGACGGTGGAGCCATTTATGCGCGGGGGAACGATGCGCTCCATCCATTGTCATCTCCCTTAAGGGATTAAGTATTAATTAAATGATGGGACTATCTCAGCTCACGATTTTAACCATTTACAAAGTTAGCTCAAGAGAACCTTTATCAATTTATTATAAATCGATAGTGTTCTCTTTTTTTACATCATGACGTTTACAACCGTCTATAATTAAAAAATTATGCTGTAGGCATGATTTTTTAATTACTCGCATTCTTGTTTAATATTGTCTTGAAAATCGCCTTAAAACTTGGCTTGTTTGGTATGAAATGTTTTTTTTTATTGTTTCTAAAATTCAATGTGGAATTAGCCGAGTTCTGTTCTGTACTTTGTTTATGTTAACAGTCTGTAATGAGCTGCCATTAATCATCTCTTTTTTGATAATGTTTACAATCACTTTAATTCAACGAAAATTGCTTAGTTTGCAATCAAATATGACATTGGAAACAAGGGATTTTCTTTTATGGGTTTAAACTTGGACACTCGGCTGCCCTAGTTGCAAGAAATTTTACAACCGAGTACGGGGAAAGTGTAATGAACTGACCATTCGCCGTTGGTTTGAGAAACTTTACGCTAGTGACACAGATTAATTCATAAATAATTAATTTATGCTTTCTACCCAGAGGGGAAACTATCACATCTACGTCGTAATGCAGGGATATTTACCTAACGCAACAAAATGTATAACTTTTCGGAAGGAGTGAAGAAACTAAACGAGCTGGGCTACGAAGTCCACCTACACCCACCCTTTTTATTTCCATACGATTTTCATCAGTTCAGAAATTTTGACAACTTTCTTAAGAATACAATTTTCTGAAAGGATTCTCAAGTCGAAGATGTATTTTCTGACTCTATTTCATCACAACACAGAAAATTTGATAACTCGTTGGAAAAATGTATAGAAAATGAGAGTAAATGTTTTGATTTCATAATGTTGTTTTTCTAAATAACAAATTGGGAAAACGGAAATTCGTTGCTACAAGAACCAACAATATCCCTCAAAATGTTGTTTAATTGTTTTTCTTATTTTGTGTTCTAAAAATATTTCAATACTTTGTTTCAATAATTGTCGGTTTCTCCATATTCCATATTCTATGGTCCATATTCTTATAATTTATTTTACAATCGAACCTTACCTCTAATGAATAAATTCATTTATTTTATATTGGTGACTTTTTTGTTGGTCCATTTAGAAAACATCATGAGTGGGCTTGCTCAGTGAATCAGACACAGGAATATTAATTCCTGAGCATGTGTTGGAGTCTGTTGTGGGAAATTTCTTTTCTCTGTTATAAACATGGTATTAATGCAACTCTTTGGAACATCATAATATGACGGATGTGATACGTAATGCATTAGAAAACATAATATTGCATATGTATTATATTATGAAGGGGTGCAAAATCATAAAAAGATGTATGAGAAGCGAGGGGAGGGTTGACTGGAAGATGGGGGTGCAGTCAAATAAAAACACTAAATAAGTGGTTACTTATTTAATTATGTGCCGACGTTTCGACCCACTTTGTGGGTCATCTTCAGGGCTATAAGGAGGCTGGAACACCACTAGACGCGGTCTAACTAAGATGTCTAAAAAGATGTAGTCATAGGTTTACAAAAAGTTTCGAGCATTTAAAAACCATTGTGGACAAATAAAGTCTTATAACTATGTCAAAATCTGTAGATGAAGCCAAGAGAATTATATCAGTGATATTCTTGATATTCGTGGATGCTATTAGTCTGTTTAGACTTGTAATGTCTTGGATAAAAATTGGAAACTAAAAACCAGATTGGAAAGGTTTGAGGAGAGCTTTCTACTCAAGAAGGTTATTAAGCTTTGAGTGGATTTTTTTCGAAATTTGAGTGAATGAAAGTAATGGATTTAGGTCTGTAAGTAGGAGACATTTGATGGAAAAACGATTTTATTCAATGGAAAGACTATGACTTTTTTCCATAGTCACAAAGCAATACTTTATGCATTTTTAGAGTAATTTGGTTAAAATTCGTTTTGGTGATGAAATATGAGTTTATTAACAACAAATCGCCGTTCAACAAATTATAATATTAATAAATGGAGCCTTTGATGTAGCACAACATGCCACGGGATATGTTAGCATTGTTTGCTCCTGTTGTATGGCCTACCTAGGCTTTGTGTTTCAAAGGGATCATGTTCTCTCATCAGGAGAGAGCTTGAGCTATCGGAGGCCTAAATAATGTATCGATATTCTTACGTTAGGTATACATCATTGGACAAAGGGCATGTTTATAATTTAAAGTACTGTTATAAATATTTAAATATGAGAATGTTTAGTAATATATTTGTTTAGAGTATTTTTTACAAAAGTACAATAATAAGAGAAAAAAAGTGCATTAAAGGTTAGTGAATGTATTTTAGTAATTGAAAAAGTAAGTTTCAAAAACGAGTGATATATTCAACCGAAGAAAAAAAAAACACCTTGTAATCAATAGGACGGTTTAAGAAAAATGGGGGTCTTTAAGACTTGAATATATACAACATCAGAAAACGGAGGATGAAGAAAATCGGTCTTCTAATGAGGATGGAGGATAGACGATCACCTAAGAGAGTTTACCAGGATGCACCAAATGAAAAGAAAATTCGAGAGAGAGGGAGATCCAAGAACCGCTAGAGAGCATTGTGTGCACTCCATGGCATATGCCAGACAGAAGTAACTAGAATACATGTAAGGGATAGAGGCAGTCGTAAAGCAGAAATTGTAAAAGCACACTCTGTATGAGCTGACCGAATATATATATATATATATATATATTTTTTTTTTATTTAATATTTATTTATTTCTTGTATAATTTGATATAATTCACAAAATTACATGCTGTATCAAATAGACCAGTCTCAAATTAAAAACAATTGTACAAATTTAAATGTAACTGGGCAGAATCATAATTTACAATGAAAGAAAAAATGTATAAAAAATACTTCCAACAGAGAAAAAAATTTATGATAATAAAATTAACAAAAATTGTAACTATATATTCTTAGTAACTTATATACGACCGAATATAGAATTAATCAGTATTGAAAATAAAAGCTGTACCACTGTAACCACGAAGGGTCTGGAGTTCATTACGTGGTAGGGATTGTATTGTTTCTTAGTCAATAGTGCAGAGAGGTAGATTGGCCATGATCCCGCTAGGCCGGGACGCCCTAGGGATGATACGAGTACAAAAAAAAAATTAAGATTATGTTATTCCAAACAAAAAATCATATTGAACTTGAAGTGGAGGATATGGCTAAGTGTAAAATTTATTTTCTTAAGTGTTTTCCGAGTTGATATTGTTCACTTATTTTTTTTAATGGTCTTATGAATGTCTAAAGTGGATTCACAAACACATAAAAGGCTAAATAAAAAAAAAAATCTCTACAAATTTGCTATCTCATGCCTTTTTAGTAACTAAAACATATACACTGGAATATTGGGATGCAGTTGAATAATTATTCCAGACAATTATCCAAATATGATTAATATTAGTTAATTAAGAATTTATGTCTTAATTAAATTCTCTAAATTGGGTTCCTTTTTTGTATTTTCTAAAAATCACTTTAAGTTAATTTTGGCCCTTCTTGATCCTTTAATTCGTTTTTGTAAGAGCACGCGCATGACTGACTACCGAAATTGAATTAAGACCTTTTTTAGAGAGGCCTTTATGCTTTCTTTTGGTCCTACGTTTATATCTTTAAGCTCTACAATGAGAGCTTCTTTTTCTATATTTATTGTCCTTTCGACAGGTATGGATGGATAGTTCTTCTGTTTGTTTGCCTCCTCGGAAAATAGAATGTTATTTCTTATTTTATTGGGCCGTTTCATATTAAATGTCCAGTTTTATTATTTCTAATATTCAAATTCGAATTAGTGGACTTTAGTTGTTCGCTACGTTTATGTTTAGTTTACAGATTATATACAGTTGTTAATCATACACTCTTTTCTAATAATATTTACTACGATAGAACGAACATTATTTAGTATGCCATCAAATATAACCATGGAAACATGCGATTTCTGGGTAATCGCAGTTTAAATTTGGTCACTCGGCAGCCCAAGGTGCAAAACCTTACCACTGCGAACGAGTAGGATATAACCAACGGACCATTCGCCGTTGGTTTGAGAAACCTTAATCTGGTGACATAGATTAATTCACAAATAATTCATTTCTGGTGTCTACCCAGAGGGGAACTATCACATCCCAACATTGACGTAATGTATCAAAAACTTATCAAGAAAAAAACCTGCATTGGTTATTCAGAAGGTTCCTGTACTCTTAAACTACCCTCATGTTTCACGACAGGCAGTGATGAAACTAAACGTGCTGGGTTACGAATTCTTATCTCCAACTAAGGAATTCGGACAACTTTATTAAGGGGGTAAAATTTTTGAAAATGATTCTGATGTCAAAAAAGCATTTTCATAGATTATTTAATCACCAAGCCTTGAATTTTTCAGTTCTGGGATTGAAAATTTGATAATATGATAGGAAAAATGTATAGAAAATAAGGTTAAATATTTTGAATGAAAATGTTTTGATTTAAGAAAGTTGTCTTACGAAATAACATTTACCATGAAAACAGAAGTTTCATATGAAACGACCCAATGCGAAATCTAACTAGATTGTGCTAAGGATTAGTTTGATACCTAGCAAATTCAATAATAAAATCATTAGTTAGCTGAATTAAATAAATTTTGTTTAATAATTCCTTCCACTCTAATATTAAATGTGAATTTCAAGTTCAAAGATGGAAAAAAACAAAAAAAACAGTAGACAATAGTAAATAGCCTGTAGAGGAAACAGGAAGCACTAGAGCGGATATCGACGGGCAACCACAGAGGCAAATGAGAGGTATATATTTTTTTCATCCGGACGTTTCGTTCTGATTGTCCAATCGGGTGTGAGCTTAATTGGCAGCTACACGGTGGCGATGAATCCACGTTCTGTTTAATCTGAGTCCCTCTCTCTGGTTTATTGAAGCTTTATCATTATCTACTATTGAAATTATGTGTTTGAGCTTTAATTTTGTTTTTCTAACGGATATAACCTCTTAGAACAACTCTGTAGGCCTTATCTTCTTTTAGTTAGTAGCAGTGAAAATGATATTTTTTCTCGGTGAGGTGATTAACCAATTTTTTGTAATTCTCTTTTGTGGGTGTATTAATTTTTATGTCTTTCACTCGAGAATAACATTTAAAATTGGTTGGGCCGATCAGGTTGGCTATTTCTTGACCGAAAGACATGTAGTTTAGGACGTATCTTATGAAGTGTTACTTTTTAAATTGTGGCTTGAGTGCAAAAGTTATTTTCAATCAGGAAAGGTCTTTTTTTTCATTATAAACTCAGTATAACAATAACCGTTTAAGATTTTGAATAATATAAATATAATAAAACAGTTGTACGGAGATAGTTCGGGTTTTAAATATCAAAAAGTTCAGGTATCTGGGAGAGACCCTGAAGGAGAATGGATTAGAGAAAGCAGCTGTTGGAGATCGGATTCTAAAAATGGAAAGGGCTAATGAAATAACAAAGAATATCTACAACAAGAAGTGCATTTCTTGAAATGTCAAAATAAGACATTATAACACTGTCCTAAAACTGATGAACTATATTCTCAAAATACTTAAAGTCCTGTCTGAAATAAGAATTCTAAGAAAAATCACGGGTGCCGTTGAGACTGAAGACGAATGGAAACTGCGAAGTAACAGACAAATATATCAGAAAATGGAAAGAATCTCCGAAGAAGAAGCTAACATCCACGGACGTATGTATATGATGAATAAGCATAGATTAACCTAGCAAATATTTGACGATTTTTGGAAGAATAAGACTATGACAACGTGGACTAACGATTCTATTTGTTGAAATTTTAATCAGTAATATTTCAGTTACACACTATACATTTCAAATAAGCTTTTCTCTAACCACGAAATGAATTAATTAAATTTTATAATTTTGAATAATCACAACAAATATTGTAAGATATCAGGACAAATTTGCCAATGAACAGCGCTCTTTAATCGGATTACAGGTTGAATACCTAGCGTTTTTTTTTTAAACAGGATGTAATTCTGAAAAATTGAACTCATTCATAACAAAAAACATTAAACTGTTCAACTTGAACACTTGGTACATTAGGAACAATTGGTACATTAGCCCTCATTAACAGCATATTGAAGCAGAAACTGTTAACTGTTGATCAGTTGCTGTCCGGACATTAAGCGGTTCCATCATTCCAGCACATTACCATCATATTACCACCATTACTCCCTATTATTACATAGCTTGATGATAAGCTTAAGATAATATTTTTCAGTTTAAAGTAAAACGGAGTTTTTATTTTGAGATGGGGTTTATTATATTTGATGTTATAAATAAATAATGTGAAATGTTAGTTATAAATAAGTAATTCATAAAAAACAATGTTATTTGTTATTTTATAACGTAAAATTTCATTAGACTTTTTTTTCATTAAAAATCTAACCTAAGAGATTAGTTACTATTACTAGTATATTGAACAGAAATATAATATGATAGCCCGTTTCCGTTTTATTTTGAGAGTTTCTGTTATGAGATAGATTTTATTAAATTTAATGTTTTAAATAAATAAGGTCAAATGTTAATTAGAAATAAATAATTCATAAATAAATACAAATAAATAACTCATAAATAAAAACAAATAATTAATTAATGAATAAATAATTAGGTAATGTCATTTATTAATTTATGTAAATAAAGGAGACAATAAAAGAAAAAAGAAATTTTTTAGTTTTTTCATGGAATATCTTATATATATTTTTTTCATTTAAAATAACTAATTTAAAAGATTAATTATTATTACTATTTATATTACAGAAATATAATAAAGTAACCCATTTTTTCGTATGTAATCAAAGGCGAAACCTACAGATTCACCAAATCTTAATTACATCGTCTCCATGACTCCAGAACGGTTAAGCAATAATAAAACTTAGCGACCGGGAGGGGAAATACTTCGTTCTCTAGGGTGTAGCACTGAAACGGCTCATAAGATTTAAATGAAAGTTGCATAAAGTCTTTTACTTAAAGTACTTTAGCTTTCCACACATAAACCACATCCCCGAGGAAAAGAATGAAAAAGTTACGACGTAAATAAAATTTTATTTGCGCTTAGCTCCTTTAGTATCCATTTTTCGTCGATTATGGACATGGTGATATGCATGCCTTAATTATAAATAAGATTATGTCTCCGCAAAATGAAAAAAATTCTGTTTTTTGTAACGAATAAGTTTCTAAACTCATTTGTAAGCTAATTGATGACATCACTAGTTCATACGGCTGTCTCTATATACATCGATGGGAACAATCTGGACGTCGCTTTACTTACCAATGAAGTCACTGATACCAATCGACTATTTGGGCCGATGGTAGGATGATTTTCACCTTATGACAACCTCCATTTTGTTATATATGTTTGCTGTAACCTCCATTTTGAACCAACAAGGGTTCAACGGTTCGTTTATTCATATCGTTCTTACCTTGATTAGAATAACAAAAAAATGTTTTTGATCAATGGAGACAACAAAGAGTTACGCTAAGTAACAATGTTTTAAGTGATTATAAAGAAATTAAAACTGGTGTACCGCAAGGGACAATTTTAGGACCACTGCTTTTTATTCTATATGTAAATGACCTTCTCTATGAAATTAATAATGGTGATGTTGTATCTTATGCTGATGATACAGCTGTTATAAATGAAGGAAAAACATGAAATGAAACTGAAACCAGTATGAATGAAATATTGAAAAAGATAGATGTATGGTTAGAGGCCAACAAACTGACTTTGAACATTGATAAAACCGTTTATATCACTTTTGCAAACTACTGCAACAGGGTTCCTGTTGATATGGAAATAAGAATTAGAAATAAAATGTTAAATAGAGTTGAAAGTTGCAAAAACTTGGGAGTAATAATTGACTATAATATAAAATGGAATAAGCATATTGAATACATAATAAATAAACCCAAATATCTTACTTATGTATTTTGTAAATTATCTCAGTTTATGGAAGTCAATACTCTTATGGTAGTTTACTATGCTCTTTTTCAGGCTGTCATAAGTTATGGGACAATTGCTTGGGGTGGAGCCTACTCTAATAATTTAAATCTCTTGCAACAACTACAGAATAAAATTTTAAAAATCATAAAGAGGAATGGTTTTGAAATAAACAATTATCCTTTAAACTTAGAACAATTATTTTATTTAGAATCAATGGTATATCATTATGATGAACTTAAATGTAAATATGAAATTTAAACTAGTAGAACTAGAAATAAAAGTATTATCTTCTCAAAATTTTGTAAAACAATTAGCAATAAAAATAGTTATATTGTTGCTGTTAAATTGTTTAATAGATTACCCAATGAATCTAAGACATTAACAATGAATAGAAGTAATAAACTTGTTAAGAATAAGTTAAAAAAATGGATACGAGAAAATGTATAATTTTAATATTAAATTTAAGGTTCTTATTTAAGTTGGATAAATGTTATTATTATTGTTGGAATATATTATTATTATTGGAATCTGATTTAAGATTTCTACTTATATTAACAAAAATATTTATATTGTTATCTACTATGTTTTGGATGCTTTGTGTATTTTATATGCTTTAAATTTTTATATTTTTAGTTTATAGCCTAATTAGCATGTAAGATGCCAGGTTCCTACGCAAAGGTATTTTCATACCTCTGAAGGCATTACTACTGTATGTTAAAAATAGCTATGTAATATTCTTACTGGTTCAAATAAAAAAAATAAATAAAAAAAAATGTAAGGAAATTTTCATTAAAAAACTCCAGGTGCTGAAACATGGGTTTAATTCCAACTAATGCACAATAGCATATAAGACTTATAACTAGGCCAGAGAAAAACGAATGAATCTTAAATTAAAGTTAAAAGAAAAAAAAGAATAGTAATGCATAGAGAAAAGAACACTATGAATATAATTATTTACAAGAAACAAAAAAAATGCACAACAATATTTTTCAATAGTCTACGTGCATAGTGGAGGTCCGGGGCACCCCAGCGTTATGAAAATTGTTAATGGTTAAACAGAAAAAAATGAGTAAAAACTAATTAACTTAAAGAAAAAAAAAATGTCTACGTGCACTAATAGTCTGATCTTAACTATGGCTAGGCGACACGGCGAATTAATTCAACTGTCTTTAATTTCTAAAGTCGTGGGACTCGGCGAACTCAGCTAATGCGATCATTGGTCAGAAGATGCATACGATTTTTTAATGAGAAGGAACTTGCTGTTTGGTCGCGTTCTCATCCTGAGAATCGTTGCCTCCAATCTATCATTTACTTGGGAACGTCTGGGTGCTAAAGGTGACATCACGCAGTTGAACGAATAGCTCCCATCTCTCGTTTCGTGGCCTCTTGGCGGAAGTATCACAGCTCAATGCTTACTAGGTGGGGAGACGTCCCCACCACTCTCAAGGCCTATTTGATTGTGAGTTACCTATTGACAGCAATGAAGAGCGCGGGAGAATTTTAAATTTTAATTCACGCTACTGAACACATATAATGCCACTTTAAGCTGCTGTGATCTAATCAGACTGTACTACAGTCGCAGTTCTAAATTTTGTTTATCCAGGTATAATTAAGATAGGATCTTTAACGAATATCTGAATCTTCACAGGCTCGGGACTCCCATTTTACGTGTTTTCAAGGATGGCAAAACTAAGGATTCATTAATTACTACTGGGCTGTGAACCCGCGACTTTGGAAGTAAAAGGTTGTTATATTAACAACTACACCTCAGGTTACTCTAACGACAACTACTGGATAAATAACAAATAAAAAACAAGAAAATTGTCGCCTTTAAAATCTATCAATATCAATTGCTTTGTGCTATCTCCTGGAGGATGATATCTTCCGCTTACGAAATTTTTATATAGCTATATGTAGGAATGTCCACCAGCCTGATGACGTCCCCCCCTAACAGAGGAAGTGCGCGCCACTTCCCGAACGGGGGAAGATGGAATCAATCGAAGAAGGTTCTAGTCTTGTGTTTAAATTCCTTGCGACACACGATTTTTTCTGTTGTAATGTTTTGATGATTGGTTTTATTGTGTTAGAGACGTGAAATTTCATTAACCTATTGTTTGCAACCTTCCAATGATTCTTTTTATAGTTGAATTTAAGGTTTAATAAAGTTTGTTGATTGTGAATTCGTTTAAACATTACATAAATCCCCAACAAACTGGGGGCCGGTTTACTCGTGTTCGGGATTTCCGTTTTTGGTTGAATTAAGGGCATTGTGTTAATTTTAAAGACTTTTCGTGATCAGATACGAACTATTTTTGAAGAATTACGATGGATTGCGAAGTAAAAACTAAAGCCCAGTTAGAGAAGATATGCCGACAACGGAACCTCAAAGCTTCAGGTAGCAGGGCGATCTTGATTGCACGTTTATTGGAATACGACGAAGAACATTACAACGTAAGTGTTGAAAACGACGAAAATGAAGACGTTAAAGTTAACAAACCTGTGAGTAAGAAAAATAAATTTGTATCTCTTTCAAATATATGGAATCGGCGGTTTCGACTTTTTCAGGGGATGATTTAACGAAATCAGTTAATTCTTGGATTTCGGATATCGAAGATATGGCCGAACTTTGCGGATTTGATGACAAACAGCGTGCTATTTATGCTCGCCGTGTTTTAACCGGATCGGCTCAGAAGTTCGTAAATTACGAAAAAATGTGGATGTACACGGCCGATTTTAAAACGATCATTGTTAAACGAGTTCGGTAAAAAACTAGACAGTAAGAAAGTGCATGATCTGTTAAGATCAACGGAGCCAAAACTGGACGAATGTTTTATTTCATAGCTGTACATCATGTTGGAAATTTCTCGGGATTCAGACGTAGAACTTACTTGCGTTTTCGACGTCATCGATAATATGTCTGATCTTACCGAAAATAAAATCATTTTATATGAAGCATCCACGACCGCGGATTTTCGAAATAAGTTACATATTTATAACGAAATGAAGAAAAAACGTGATTTTTATGACCGTAAGGACGATTATATGAAGAAAAAACGTGATTTTGACAATAGCAGAGACGCCAAATCCGATAATAAATACGAATCAAGAAAACAACGATCTCCTCGACGATGTTATAATTGTGGAGATATATCCCACGAATTGTTGCAGTGCCCTGACCGCGATAAGGGACCTAAATGTTTCGAATGTGATTCATTTGGCCACAAAAGTAAGGATTCCCGATAAAGACACGTTCCTTACCAAAAGTCAATTTTCATGATGTACGTAACGATCTTAACATTATTTCAATTAAAATGGGTCCTTGCAATTATAGAGTACTATTAGATACAGTTTGGGACTTGAATTTGATCAGAAATTCTTGCTTAGCCGAAGACTTTGAACCTGAAAAATCATCTATTTGTTTCGGTGGTTCAATTCAGAAATTTTTTACGAACAGTCATTTTTCACACGATTTGTCGACTTTTGCCGAAACTTATGACTCGATTTTTTTCTACGTTGTCGAAGACAATCTCATTACTTTCGATGGAATTTTAGGAAAACCATTTTTCCTGAAACGTCGAATTGTGTATTACCAGTTCTGTAATTACAAAATTAAAAAGACGATTAAACCCATTGTTTTTCAAATTGCTTTGGCTGCTGAAATCGAAGACCTTGACGTTGATTCGCCAGAAGATAATCAAACGAATGTATCTCAAAAGAATGTGCCAGATCTGAAAGAAGAAGCCGTCATCGAAGATGATGAAAAGATAACAAAATCTCAAAAAAAGAAGGAAAAAAAAGAGAAACAAAAAGAAAAGGCTAAATTAAAGGAAGTTGAGCTTGAGAAACCAGCTCCAGAACCTGAGAAAGCTGAGCTGACGATGATGATAAGAAGAAGAAAAAGAAAAAGAAAGGAAAAGGAGAGAAAGAAGATAAGGATAAGGGTGGTAAACCTAACAAAAAGACCATCGCCACTATGCAGGAAGCTTTATGTAAGATCAAGGAAGAAGAAGAAAGGTTCGCGATCATTGAGGCCGAAAAGTTAGAAAAAAAAGAAGAAGCTGAGAGGGCTAGGCAAGAGCAAATTCCTTTTGAGCTGGAACGTAAGGAGCGTAAGAAGCAAAAAGAAAAAGAGAGGAAAGAACGGCTTAAAGCCGAGGGAGAACTTCTTAATCAGAGCTCGAGCCGAGGCGATACTCGAAGCCATAAAGGCCATGTACGTTAGCTCGACGACTCCTCACCCTGCTGCCAAGCCGAGGCCTTTCACCAAGCTCATGAAAAATAAGAAAGAGGATATGCCTGCTGCGGAAGAGATACAAAAGATTCAAGCCGAGCAGATGACGCAGTACGACCGAAAACTACGACCGCCGCAGGCATTCCAAGTAGGTTACTTGGTGGCGATTAAGAGAACTCAGTTTGCTAAGTTCGCGAAGATTAAAACCCCATACTTGCTGTTAAAGTTGTTGCTGTTAAGCCAAAAAACTGACACGACTTTTAAAAAGTTGGAAACGGTGAAGGCCCTAATCACAAGTCCACAACCAGTGACTACATGAAAAGATGGCAACACGATTATGACGATTCTGATGATGACGACTCCAATGATGACGATTCCGATGAAGAAGAAGACGTCAGGCCATCAGGTTATGTCCCGGATTATCAGGATGGGCGAGATGTTGGAATGTCCACCAGCTTGATGACGTCACCTCCTAAAAGACGAAGAGCGCGCCACTTCCCGAACGGAGGCAGATGGAATCAATCGAAGAAGGTTCTAGTCTTGTGTTCACGTTCCTATGAGACACAAGATGTTTTCTGTTGTAATGTTTTGAAGATCGGTATTATTGTGATAGAGATGTGAAATTTCATTAACCCATGATTATTAACCTTCCAGTGATTCTTTTTACAGTTGTATTTAAGACTTAATAAGGTTTGTTGATTGTGAATTCGTTTAACCATTACAGAAATCCCCAACATATATTTCTTATGTATCCATTCGATTTTTATTACAACATTTAAATTTAAATCGTCTTTGGTTGGCAGGCCATGTCGCTAGAATGCAAATAAATGCCACCCTGAGGATGCTTACTAAACAGTTACAGGGACATCGGTAGTCCAGGACAAAGGGTGTACGAATTGCGTAGCGAATGATGTCAAGAAAAGAGGAGTTAACAGCTGGATGATAACAACCAGCGACAGAATATCATGGCGATTGGTATTGGAGGAGGCTAGGATTCTTCTATGCTATTAATATTATTATCATTGAAACGCCAACAGAATAATAATATCTGCATAAAAAAAATTGTATCAAACTTTCTTTTGTATTTAGAACAAATCAAATCAAGTAATGTCGAAGCATTGCCGGGGGAACTAGTAAAATTACATTATTACTAATTAATCTTTCATTTGTATCTCCCGTCCCCCTCCATCTCATTGTTATAGTATTACTGTATCAGCAATAAAACAATTTTAAATAAATCCCTATCTCTTCCATTTACATTTAACTGGTAGAAAACGTATTTAAATAAAATAAATTTGTTTTCTACCAAATAAATAAATATTGAACGTTCTTTTTTTTGCATTAGTTTATTCTTATTCAATATTTATTTTTATACAATATACTTCATAAGGAATTATTATAACTTAAGAAAAATAATTATGTCTGTTTAGCAATTTTTATGTACAATATCATTTTCTATAAGCTACTAAATTTAGATTTAAAGCCATTAAAATGAAGAGGAAAAAAGTGGATGGATAGATTGCGATATAAAAAGCAAAGCTATTCTCTACTATAAAATAAATTATAGTGGTATTAAAATAAAATAAATTTGTAGTCCAACACGATATTAAATTTATTGTTTTCCTTAGAAAAATATTAATTTAACGTAAAATATATATTTATAGGTTCAAGGTAAAATAAACTTCTAAGTGGGATGACCGCGCTAAGTAAATATATGAAGCCGACTATTGACTTTGTAAAGTCCGACTACGCTGTTTCGGGAATTAGTTGAGTTAAATTGAACTAGAAAGGGCAGACCAACTCAGGTTTACATCTCCCGGACCCGATACAGTTTCCACTGAGGGTTTTCTTTAGCCCAGTCAGGGAGGAAACAGAGTGTGTAATTAAATTCGATTTACTCTAAACCAATGTATAAGCCCATTCAAGCTTACTTTTCAAGCACTTACTTTCATTGAATGCTTTAATGTTTAAATAAATACTCCGAATTGTTATTTTCTTACTTTTTTAAAATAAAAAATTAACAATGAAAATGATCAAATTATAATACCATTTTAATGTACAATAGATAAGGTAGAGGATATCTAGATATATTAACTTTTAACTGCAGCAATAACTTAAGTTAATGCGCTTATGTTACTATAGATAGATGAGAGTGACGTTTATCTGTGAAAATATTTGATTTATCGAATAATATAAACTAGTCCCAACTTTTAGTTCTAGTAAGGATGAGTTAAGATAATTTATTTCATATGAACAGACATAAAAGTAATTTAGAGGAAGCTATTTTGAAAATTCTGTTATTAGCCCATGTCATAGGTCATTAAGACCTCAGAAATATAAAACTCAGTGTTTTATCAAATTTATAAGATGAGTTTCTCTGAGAATTATAAACAAATGTGAAGCTGATTATTTATAGTATACCCGATAAACTATATATTTGCTAATACTTGTTCGATTTACAAATTTTCATAATTGTTTTAAATATATATATCTACAGCCCCGTTGAATAAGCGGTTAAGTCGAATTATATCCTAAACGAGTTTCTTTTATTTAGGGGAGCGGAATCGCGTTATTTTCGTAGTGAATATGTGGCTAAATCAGGCATTGGCTTGAAAGGAGGACTCATATTTAGCATATGTTTTTTAAATGTCTTCATTCTTTTTATTTGTAAGCATTTATGCCTTATTTTTGTCGGTAAGTATTTTAGATTTAAAAAAAAAATCTTTTGGAGTTTTTTATTCTAAACTGATTCGTTTTCATTCTGCGCCAAACAAATGCACAATCCCCTATATTTGCATTATTCCTTTCTTGAGAGATGGATTATTCCCCTAAAAAGTGAACTATATTTTTTAAATAATTTTTTCGATTAATAATATAATATTAAAAAATGATGGAGGAATCCAAGAATGAAATAAAGTAATATATACCTGGCTCTAATTTGAATTTAGACGAACACCTTGATGTTTTTCTATACATTAATATTTAATCTAAATCCTTAAAACTTGGAATTAGGGAAACACATTAAAGACGTTAACGTTTATTGAAATAGCTGGAATCTCTATTTAAACAAATGAAAAAAATTAACTAATTGAACTGTACAAGCAGCATATAAATAAATAATTCGTTGTTATTTCGCTAATTTAACTCCCGAGACTGCAAGAAAGTCATAGTCCAAGCTCGCAAAAGAAGAGTTGTATGGCAAGGCTCGGATGCCATTGTGTTTCATTGGCTCGGTTTATTAATGCATTTCATAAAAATATAGGATGTAAATAGTTGAGGGTGCAGTCAAAAAAACACAGCAAATAAGTTGAAACTTATTATATTATATATGTGCCGACGTTTCGACCTACTGTGTAGGCCATCTTCAGGGCCAATAGGAGGCACATATATAATAAGAGGCACATATATAAGGTAGAAACGTCGGCACATATATAATATAATAAGTTTCAACTTATTTGCTGTGTTTTTTTGACCGCACCCCCAACTATTTACATCCTATATTAGTATCTACCAGTCAACAAATTTCTTTCCTACATTTCATAAAAATATTTTATATAAACATAATATTTCAAATGGACAGATTGGAGTTTATGCAACTATCTCTCGACGAATCGACAGGAGGTTGAATTTTTATTACAACATTAGTTTCAAAAATTGAATTTCACAGAATCAAAAATGTAAAATCAACTTGATTATAAACAGAAAACGGATAAGTTACTTCATTTAATCGATTTTTTCCTCGAGATCCTGTTATCGCTTTGGTTGAAAGTGCGAGATATTTATTGCTTCGCTTCTCCATTAAGGGAGAAGGTGTTTTGAGACCCCGAAGTAAAGACAGGGTCGGAAGCCACAGTTAAACAGAGCGGCCATATCAGACAAACACAGGTTAGCCGAACAGAGCTCTACTAATGGCCCGGGCTAAAAGCACTCACAATTCAGTTGGGTATCAACTAACCTTTCCTTCTCCACCCACCTTTCTTCTTCTACAGCCTACTTCAAAACAAATCGAACTCTACGTGGTACAATCCAAAAACATAAGTAAGATATTTACATTACTTATCAGTCTTTTGTTCTTAAATTTACTTACATGGTTTCTTATCATTGTTGTTAGTTATTCATATCCTATCGTTCTACTCCAAATATTTTAAAAAATACCTTTATTTTATTTTATAATTTAAATCATCCCAAATTGTATTTGCTTTATTCCATTAGTTTTATTTGTCTGTGCTATTTTTTATATTTTATTCTTAACACATGTTTCTGTAACTTTTTAATGTGTTTGTATCTTGTCTATCCAGCCCTTAAGACCTGAAATCTGTTTCCAATAAGTATTTCATCTCTGTTTAAGAGAATTTTCCTTTGTACTCCACCCGGACCATTTTATTCCCCATAAGTGATAAATATAAAGTCTTGATTGATGCCAAATCATTTCCGCTGAATCCATCTGCTGCTTCTGCTTTCGAAAATCTAAAAAAGGATATTGCCAACTCAGTCGTCACAACCATCGATGAATCTCGCCCGCTTGTAGTAGAAACCGATCCCTCTAAGTTTGCACTTAGTCAAGATGGACGGCCAGTTGCATTTTTCTCACGATCACTAAGCAGATCTGAAATCAGTGGACATCCACCAATCGAAAAGGAGGCTGCGGCAACTTGTTTCTCGTCAGCTGACTATTAACACAGAGTAGAGCTCCCGCCCGAAACTTCTCGAGATGAACAATAACATTTAATCACATATTCAAACCCTTTGCCAGTGCTATTGAATGTCAGTGAAGACTGTAAAGGAAGCATAAGCTTAGGGGTGTGAGGAGTCTGGCTTCTAAGAGGTCTACAATAGTCACATCTCACTAAAGGCCCTCGACGCTTCCAATTTTAATCTTAAATGATATCGATTTTGGATGCTTCGTAGTTTTAGGTACATTGAATTTGGGTAATAAAGAAGGATTATGTCAAATATCAAGCTGTAATCTTTGAATTTGATATTTATTACTGCTTACTACTCTTTTTGCAGTGAAGGGCAGTTGGAGATCATTTTGCTGGGTATTTTTAAAACTGTTTGTGGTGGTTTTAAGTACCTGGCTCTATTTGTTTATCTCTTCAGCGCATTATGTTCTCTATTGACATTTAGTGTTCTACAAGGCCGATAATTTGCAGATAAAATGATCATCGTCAGAGGTTGAAAATCTTAAAACATTTCAGAGAATTGAGGTAACTATTATTCACTCTCTCTGACAGTACTGGACCATTCTAATGATCTTGGTCTCCTCAACAATTCTCCAATACATAGAGCGATCCTCTGCAGTTCCTCTCTATCTTGTCAGCTACAGAATCCGTAGGTCAGCCTCGACATCTTCCAGTCTCTGCAGCTTTTGTCTACAACTTCTTTTTCTACCTCCGAGCGTCTCTTATCTGTAACAATATGATATCATAACAATATATTTCTCACATATATAATATATACTTACACGTATATAATTACTTTTTTTCCATTGGAGAATATCGTAGGTAACTTAACGTTTCCAACACACGTTTTCTCTTTTATCTTTGCTTGACGTTTCCAATACACGTTTTCTCTTTTACCTTTGCTTCATCTTACTATATCTGTTAGATAAACATGTGACAAATTTTAGATTTTTTTTTTTGTAAACTTTTGCGTTTCATAACAATAGAAAAACCCATTGTATAAAATCAATAGACATACATAAATTACAGTAATTTTAGTACTACTATTAGCGTTTGGCAAAATTTCGATACAACTATGTACACAGATACTAGGTTTCATATAAGAATAAAATCTTCAAAGCGATTTAGTCTAATGAATATTTGAAAACAAGAGAATGTTCTAAAATCTATTAGATTTCTTTTCTCGGTTTAGTGTTGAAAGTAAACACCCATTGTAAATTGTCCAGCAACTTCAAATATATAAATTTTTAAACTTTAATAAGAACCTTTCCAGCTTTTCAAGAGCCTGTGCAAAACCCATTACGATATAACTCCGGGCAGTATAATAGAAGAATTTACGAAGATTTAGAATTAAAACTAAGATACTCTATGAATGGTAATCAGCAGCTTTTTCCTTTTTAAGTCCATAACATTTGTGGATTTTGTGTTCTGTTTATCATCCCACTGTGAATCCCTGAAAAGATGCCGAGGAAAAAAAAACACTGAGGTCTCTTTAAGGTTTTAACTTTGCCTACTTTTTTGCCCTCATACGTTAAGAGAAGAGATTTTATACAGTCATTGAGTTAAGCATTACTACTAAGGCGCATCGTAAGGTTGTTTCTGTTTTTAATTTTTTATGAATGTATATAATTTCTAAGTTTTAGCATCAGTGGAGTAGCTCAATGTCTAGAGCGCTGAGTTGCAGTGCTTCGGATGTAGATAGTTTATACTATCTGTTAAGGGCCACGGATGTACCCTGTGGGATCTGTAGACCCTCCTGGGGCTCACCAAGCCTCTATAAAGTGTTTTCTTAGATAATGTTGCCATCTCCCCTAACCAATTGTCTGTTGGCGGATGTTTACATTTATTTAACTAAATATTTTCGATATAAAAATTTTAACTAACTAAATACAGTTTATTCAAGTATATCTAACTATACCTGAAGTATCAGAATCACATCAAAGTTGCAAAAAATAAATTCAAAATTCAAAATGACAATTGTTTATTACTAACACCACACAGAAATTTTGGTTACATATATGGATCGTTTAAGATTTTCAAAGATATAAGTACCCACTTAAACATTCTCTTATTCGAAATCGGATGAAAATGATGAAATGGTTTTAAAAAGCATATAAAAGAAACCACGTAATATAGAACGTATGAACTAGAATATGTAGTAATAAATTTACAGATGGAGATGAGCTTAGAATGAAATGTGCATTGGAATATTCAGCTGGAATTGTGCAATCTACGAGCCAGCATTTATCGACATAGCTAAGCATTGAGAGCTCCAGTTGCAACGTCGATATCCGTTACATTTAAGCTTCAAGTAGTTCTGCTAAGACATTCGTATGGCTCTAAAGCCAGCTTAATCGAAATTCTCATCATCATGAATGAGTTCATTTAGATAGTTATTTGTGAGTATATGTGTTTGTGTTTGTATATTTATAGCTTATATTCGTCCCGGCGAATTAAAAGAAAAAGGAAATAAGCGACTTAAATAATACACTCAAAAGTTGAAAATAGATTAATATTATTGAGATCCTCTATAGGATATAGCTTTACTATATTATTATATTTTCAATCTTAACCTAACTATCGAAGAGGAGCAACGGTAAATGACCAAAATATTTGTAGTATTTTATTTATTTACTATTCTATTATTTTAAATTTGCACCTAGTAAAATATCTAAGTTTCGCACTCAGTAAATTTGATCTCAGTGTTGGCTTTTTTCCTTGATTTGCTAGAATATGAAACTTTTGAAATGATCAATAGTTCTTGAGCAGGTCTCTTGACCATTGTCTCTTTAATCTTCTCCTAGCAAGTCCGGGTAACAGGGAATAGGAAAGAGAAAGAACGAGTGGATTTGTTGGTGAAGAGTAAGGGAATGTTGTAAATTTGCTGTGAATATATGATTTTGCAGTGAGGATGTTAATTTTGTTGTGTTTAGTTTGATTCGAAACAATCAAGGCGCTATAAATATTTTTCTTTGAATTTTGGACTAAGTTTTTGTATCTTGTGTATATGGGCGTGTTTCGCTGAACTCCAAAGTTCTGCTCCATTTGTCCAAATAGGTCTTATTATAGGTTGGTCGCTTGTTTCTTAAGTCAAGTTAAGATCTGTAGTCCAGAAAATGTGATAGTTTGAATCGTCATGTCTGTTTTTGTCTTTTTAATATTTTATGTATGTCCATGTGTCCAAATAAAGTCGGAGACAGTGGGTATATTTTTTATAAGATACCTTTTAGTTGTCAATTCCACTTCGATTCCAAGCTTTCCGTAGTTAGAAGATAAACATTACTAGTATTTTCTTTGGAAAAATAACTAAACAGAATGTGAATCATAAGAAACCATGTTAGCTAGTAAATCAAAATTCGATATATTTTCTTGAGCAAGAAGAACGAACACGCATTTTTGTACTCTTAATGCTGCATTAAATAATCAATGCCCAAAATAGCATTTCACTCAGTTTGCGTATCCTTCGTGCATTAATGAAACAAGCGAGGCATTATGACATAGATCGTTAAATAAAAAAAAAATATAGGGGTTCTAATTTGAGTTAGTAACGAATTTTTTTTTCGCGTTTGGCAAACAATATATTCAAATATTATTGCTAAACGAGCATTTCACATCGTTGGGTCTATATTTCAGTAAAAGGTTCATGAATTTTAAAATGACATTTTTTATATGCCCAAAATATGGTATTTTGGGTATTATTTGTGATGATATATAGTGAAGGGATCAGTATTGGGCGAAACAATGGGGTGGCCTTGTTTCAAAATATAATTTTATATTTCTCACCCCAATTTTAGATTTGTCTTACTTATTAAACCGAATCTCAAGTGAATAAACCAAATCTTCTAAATCTACCTTCTTTTATCTTCCAACATCTCCTCCAACTAGTCAACATTTCCTCTCCTACACTCCATGGATTGATATATATATATATATATATATATATATATATATATATATATATATATATATATATATATATATATGTGAGAAAGAAATAGTTGACTGTGGGTACTATAATAGGATGTTGATAGTTGGGGGTGCAGTCAAGAAAACACGCAAAAATAGGTGAAACTATTTTATTTTAAGTGCCGACGTTTCGACCTACTATGTAGGTCATCTTCAGGGCCGATACGAATGGCTGCTGGGACAATGAGTAACTGACCATGAGTCAGTTACTCATTGTCCCAGCAGCCATTCGTATCGGCCCTGAAGATGACCTACATAGTAGGTCGAAACGTCGGCACTTAAAATAAAATAGTTTCACCTATTTTTGCGTGTTTTCTTGACTGCACCCCCAACTATCAACATCCTATTATATATATATATATATATATATATATATATATAAAGCAGTATTTCTTACATCTTAATCAAGTACAATTAATGAAGTTTCAAACACACAGTGTATCTGCTTCTATGCATTGTTCAGTTGGAGATATTAGAAACCATATAGAAAAGATTCTGAGAAGAGATGAATGCGAATTTCTTTTTTAAAAAGACTCCTGAATGGAAAGCTCCCACACATTATAAACTCAGTATAACATCGGACGGGGAAAACAATTTTCAAAGAAAACAAGTTCTTTTTTAATTAAAGAAACATACGAGCAGGCAAACGTATAATTAGACGTTCCTGCATAATGATCCTTAAAGGGAGTTTTAACAAATAGATCAATATCATTGACCATTTGAAAATTTACGATGCGGATTTTTTTGCATAAGGATGAGAAATTCTGCACGGGATATGGCTTAATAGCTCTTGACAAGAGGTGTAGAAAAATAATGAGATTCACGTTTCTTTTTATGGAAAAACTATCTTAAAATTTGACATTTATAATCACTTTTCAGTGAGATTCCTCACAGTAGAGGGAGATAACCAAATTGGTAAGGTTCGGGAACAAACGGCTTACAAAAACTAACCAGTTGAACTAATCATTTATATATGTATCATACCAGATGGCAAGGGCCCTCCCAAGAACCCTAGGACGATAAATTTTGAGGGGGGTCCAGTTAAGGGAATTAAAATTTTAGCTAACCCCTTTAAATAAAAAAATAACCCATGGTTCTTTACTTTATCTCATCTGCCTGTTACCAAAAGAATAACAAACCTCATATGACGAAACGTTTTAATTTTGCATTGTATAATTGCAACAAATGGGATAAACTTCTTGATCTACTTTAGTACATTATTAGTCTATATTTGACTATAGTATAACTAATAAAGGGAATATATGGTAACAGTTTGTTGTTGAACATGTGATAGAGCGCTGTGCTACTGGTCTGTTGGTACTGGGTTCTATTTCTAAAACATATAAATCATTTATCCTGTTATCAGCCGTGAAATTATCCAGCGAGACATGTATTATTTATACATTTATTTCATGTTACAGTTTTGTCAATCTAAAAAGACTCATGAAACTGAAGTTAAGGAAAACGTTTTGGTATCCTATAAATTTCGCTAAAAAGATTAGACTCTATGATTTTAAAATTATGTTAAGAGGATTATAAAAATTCTTTTCCTGCATTTTTTAAAGTATTTTTGTTTAATAACCCATTTAAACATTTTATATTAATATGCAAATTATGAAAACTATCGAAATCTATGGTTGTCGCACCGATTACCCAAAATTATTACTTTAAATATGCATTTAAGCTGCTTTAAATAAATAATGCTGTTGAAATCCAAATCTAAGAAAATGGGATGCTTGTCCTTGCGTCATAAATTTCTCACAAACCTATATTTTTATTTTTGAAGAATTCCATGCAATTTTATTTTCCTAAAAACCTTACAAAAGCCTTTGTGATGCTTCCTGAGCAGATGCGCATAAATAAAGAACTTAATAAAGTTTAAATTTTATGATATGTTTTGAAAACACGATAAATCAACATGCAACTTAATTTTATCTTCACTGAGCTATATCTGTTATGAAACTTTTTATAGGTGGAGGGACTTTTAGAATATCGGTTAATTGAGATTTAAACACCGACTTCTAGGTTAATTTTAAAACGACTGTCTTGGAGTAAAATTAAGGGTGGTAGTTCTAAATGGCTTTTGTTTATTCATCTACCTGGCAAACAAGATTAAAATTTGAATATAAAATCAAAATTAAAATAAGACAAACAGAAGTGGCGCTTCACATCATTTTTTGATTATTTTCTAGTTTTATAAGACTTATTCATGAAGTTAAATCACAATAACTAAGGTTTATTATCATATCCACCATCATTTTAAATATAATCTTCTTAAATCACTTGGAACATATAAATTATAATTTTTTTACAACCCAGAAGTTTCTAATCCTACATATGTTCAAGGAGTTTTGGCCGAGATCACGCTCGATATCCAGGTTTTTCCCCCAGTCGCAAGAGGGTCTTCCGATCGGTCAAGTCCATCCCAGAATAATTCATTTTACAAACAGTTTCGATTTCAATACCTCAGTATTATATAACTAAGCAACAACTAACTCCATCTCAATTATTAGACATAACTACTTTTTAAAATATTTTTGGAAAATTGGAATCTTCAGAAATATTACAAAAAATAATATATCTGAAATTTTGAGATTTAATGGGCTGTTGTAGTTCGAAGCCATAGAAAAGAAGAAAGAAGAAAAAGTCGAATGCTTGAAAATTATTATTATTATTGAACATAAAAAGAATTATAAATGATCCAAACAATTATAAATGTTAATATAAAAACTAACATTCATAAAATAACTAGATGAGTACGAGGCTAAAAACACAAGAAAATTTAATTTATTTTTCAATTCATTATCCAGTGATATTATTTATTAGTCGAATAGAAAATATAATATATTTGTTAAATAACATCTTAACGACATCTAAATATTTTTCACCCTTGCCTGTCAATTGAAAAGTAATGTAGGAGTAGTACAGCTATACTTTGTATAGCCCTAAGTAAACAAATTAAAATTTCAAACTCTCCAAGGTTTTAATTTATCGTTAATTGAGGCTTCTTAGAGACAAATATTTACCGAGGTCCTTGAGAGAAACCGGCACCCAATTATTTCCTTACTTTTGTAGCCAAGAATCGATGTGGACTGGGCACGATCTTTAAAGCTACTCTAGAGGCCTTAGTATCCCTGTATTGTTTTTTCACATGGTTATTAAATTAATAATTTTAATTCTTTTAAAATTATCTAAAGTAAATCTTTATTATTATTATTTTGGCACTACGGTTCTGCAAGAACC
The DNA here is from genome assembly GCA_964056705.1 of Troilus luridus. NCBI lineage: Eukaryota > Metazoa > Arthropoda > Insecta > Hemiptera > Pentatomidae > Troilus > Troilus luridus. The sequence continues at coordinate 37,683,488 of OZ057412.1, forward strand.
CGGGCCTCCACCACCACGTCCGAACAGTCTCCGCGATTCTAAGCTATCCTCCTCCAGTTCTGAACACCCAGCAGTTTCAAATCCTCTTCGACATCATCCAGCCATCTGATCCGAGGGCGTTCTTTGCTTCGTTTGCTGTCTGGCTTCTCATTGAGTATTTGAATTCATCCATCTATTTCTCGCTTTCTTTATTAACTCAACGCCACTATGTCCGGCATATAGCTCCATAAGCTCATCGTTCTTTCTTCTTCTCCATCTCAGTCACTCCGCTCCAGATTCTTCTTAATATTTTCCTTTCTCATGAGTTGACCATAAGTTCTGATTTTTTGGTCCGGGACCATGCCTCGCACCCATACATGACTACCGGTCTTACTACGGTTTTGGATAGTTGGATTTTCATTCTTTTAGAGAGTGATTTAAACTGAATCACTCTTTATAATGAGAAATAACACCTAATAAGTAAACCTTTAGAGGAGTTTATGTATTTATGATATGTATTATTATCCCAGGTGTTAATCTAATAAGTTGATATTTCTAATTATCTCTTTGTAGTTGGACCCGTGAGTTAATAATAAGTGGAAAAAACATAGCATGCTTTGTAGTATTCTTTTAAAACATACCCTTTACAAAAATTACATAATTAGTGATAAAAACGTAATTTGAGAAATTGAAAAAAAAACTGTACTACATAAGTACATGGAGGGTTTTGGTTCAACATGCAGTAGAGACTGTACTGTTTCTAGGGAAACGGTTGCGCAGTGAGGTGATTTATCCTAGATCACGCTCTATCCTAAACCCCCCCTCGTTACCCACTTTACAGAGGCCCCAGGAGGATCCTAGATCCTATAGAATTAATCTCCGACCTTTAATAGATTTAATAGAAGTATGTCAGTGGGCGGGGTTTGAACCCAGGACCTTAGGCACGGTAATTCAGCGCTCTACCACTGAGTCACCCCACTCCCTTATTTGAGGAATAGATGAAGAATTAAACAAATTTTGTAATCATATTTGTAGTAGGGGTGAGTGGGGTTAATCGGGACACTTTGCAGTGATAGTGAGAGGCGTTTGTTTGAAATTCTTGTATAATATTTCCCCTAAAAAATAATTGTCATCCTTTTTTATTTTTGTAGTTGACCCAAAACAATAATTTTTCCAATTTACCGAACTGACAGGACCATTTACCAAAATTCCCGTTTTTCATTTGAATTAAAAAAACAAGAATGAATACTGGTTAGATCGATGAGTGACTGTTTTGGATGCTACAAATCCGCAACATTACTACACATAAAATGAGCATCATAAAATTTTAAAATGAGCTTTTATCTAAACGGAAAAAAATCGCATGCAACTCAAAGAGAAATAAGTGTTTTAAATGCGAATAGAGACTGACCAGTGGGAGAGTATATATGAACAATGGAATGCCCAATCCCTCAAAACAGTTTTTATTTTTAAATCACCTGTTTTGTTAAACCTGTGTTTTGTTGAAAAATGATTTATAGTTACAAATAAATTCATTAACTGGCAGACTTCAAGATATTTTGTTTTCAATTTCACCTTATTTTCCTGATAGAATGCAAAACCTATATTTCATACGATGTAACTTTATTCTGTATCATTAAAAAAACAGAAGCAGTCATTTATTATTTAGATCGACTTCAGGCCCAAGTTACAAGCAAACACTATTGTAATGATTATTTTATATTTCATTATATTTACGCTTTTCATTATACAGAGAGTGGTGGAGAAAATGATTGATGATGATTGAATAATTTATTTATTTGTTAAATTATTAAATTTATATGATTTAGCCATCTTAGAGCCGTAGAGAAGGTTATGCATGACTCCTCGCAGCATGCTGACTCGTATTGCTTTAATCAAGTTTACATTGAGTCGCTGAAGGGATTGTACGATTACAGGCTAACAGGCCTGAAGCCATTTCACATTTGAAAGGACGAAATCCATTGGATCTGAAAAGGCTTCGATAAAACACGAGGCTCGGGAACGAATCACTCACTGCTTTCCTACTCCGCCGCCCCATAACCCTACCTGCGTTCAATTCCACCTCAAATCGTCCTCTTTCACAAGCCACTTGGCATAGTGTTTTAAAATAGTTTTATATTATTTTTTTTTTTAAGTTAGGATTTGGATTCATATCTTGACAAATATGATATGAAAACTAAATTGGTGTTTATTTTGAAAGCTTTTTTTCTAAACTATTTCCAAACCTTCTTAATATTTATTTTAATTACATTTTATCGTCTGGGTATCGTAGAGTCCTAATAGCATTTGTGGAAACTAATACTGACTTTTCTTCCATGATTAATATAGTTTATATCTACAGTCCAGTGAACTAGCGGTTAAGTAGAATTTTATCCCAAATAAAGTTTCTTGTTCATAGTGGTGCGGAATAGTGTATTATCGTAGTGGATGTGGACTTGAAAAGGAGTATATGCTTATGTAAGTTATCCGTTTCAAGCCATAAAACTAGGAGAATGACACGATTCCGCTTTCTCCGATACAACTCACTCTGGACAAAAATTGACTTAACCATTTACGTTATTTACCGGTGCTGCAGAAATAATTGGTAATTTTGATAAGAATGTTAAAATTTTAATTAAAAGTAGTAATACCATTAATTATATAATAAAAAATCATCGAATTCAGTGTTAAAAATAACATTTAAAGAGTATTGTCGATAATTTTGTCCAGAGAGAGTTAACTGAATCGAGGGGAGGGAAATCGTGCCATGGTCGTAGATTTGACTTGAAATGGAGTTGTAATATAAGCTAAAACTCCTTTTCAAGCCAATGCCTGGACTCAGCTCCTTATTTACAACGAAAATTACATTATTCCGCTTCCCAGGTACAAGAAACTGACTTTGGATAAAATTCGACTTAATCACTTATTCACCGGTGCTGCTGATATAACTACTTGCCTTCGACTTTATTCTATTCTTAATGATTATAGTTTATTGAACATGATAATCTATACTTTCCGTACATCAAAAAGAGTTCTTTTATTTTTCAGTGTATGGTGGCTTCGGCACTCTCCCGATGCTCTACTTTTCTGAAAAAGGAATGGTATTCACCGAAACCTTACTTTACAGAAGGATTCTACACCGACTTCATGAGCGCAATGTATAATATATTTCTCGGTTTTGATATTGTACTTTATTGAAATTAGGTTAAGGAGATTAATTGGTGACAAGAGACTTTCAAGACTTATGGGAGTAATGGATGGACTAGGCCTGCTAATGGCGGAATAAGACGAGAGTTAAATCTATAAAACAATATAATTAATGGTTGTCACGTCGTACCCCCGTCGAGCTGGATCACTGCCGAGCTCTCTATCCAGGCTTATAGCTTAACGAGCTTTTCACAAAATAAGATTTGTTTCTAAGTTGAAGATAATCCATTGTCATTGGGGTGTTTTTATTCCATTGTTTCAGTGTGGCGAGGGCGTATTACTGATTGTTCAAATAATATTCCTTCAAAGGAATATTAGTTGAACTATCATTAGGTTAAATACTCTTTCAAGTTTCCATGGCCACTATTTATACAAAAATCTTCAGTTGTTTCTTCTGGTTTAGACCGTGAACGTTTCGCCAGACATGCTGCTGAATTCCTCAAGGCTCAATTGAGACTGAACTAGTTTAGCATGTCTGGCGAAACGTTGGCAGAAAATTCACCGACACGGAATCCGTGTAGAAGCAGGATCACGCATTCCGAGGAAATTTCCGAAAGCTTGATTAGAGTGGATCTCAACTGTTTCAAGACTATTAGTACAATTGCAGGTTGTGATCACAGAGATGAACATTTTCATTGTTTTGTCTGGAATAAATTCATCTACCATTTATTGTTCAACTTTTTATTTGTTTCTTGGTATATTTATCGAGCACTTAAAGAGCATCTATATTTTATCATTCTTCTAAATTTTATTTGATGACCAATTAATTTTGATTTAAAAAAAAATCTATCGAAGGGTTTCTCCATCTCTATTGGATTTGAATTTTTCCGTTACGAATATTGAGATAGATAAAAATGTGTTGTGATCCACGGAGGGGGGGGGGTATGCGTAAAGGTGATTTTCAGGAGATCTTGAGAGAAGCTTTGGAAATAGTGCCGCCTAATGCAGAAATCATCCTTGCCGGCTATTTCAATGCAAGAGTGAGACAGGAAGTCGGCAGTCGGGTGATCGGACGATTTGGTGAGAAAGTGGTGATAGATAATGGTCAGAGGCTCATAGATATCTGCGAGTCATTCGATCTAAAAATTCCAAAACACCTTTTTCCAACATAAAGTGGTCCATCAAAGAACATGGAGCAAGCCGGGATTCTAGATTATTCTATTAATCTATGCCTCCATATTAGATTACTGCATTACATGGCACATATACCCATTTAAGGTCGATGAAGTGAGGATTTTCAGGGGAGCGTGGTAGCGACCTCTAGATGCTGTGAGCAAAGATTCTCTTCCGCTAGAGGATGTCTAAAAATACCCCGGAGAAACGCAACACACATATATTTTGGGCACTCAAAATACAAGTTGCAGCTTCTGGATGATGTAAGTGTTAGGACCCTCAACAAATGGAGGTTGGGAGAGAAGATTTGTCTTTCGAATGGGCAAACGGTGAAAGAGAAATATGGGTATCTGAAGGAATATGTCCATTTGGTAGCTAGAGAGGTTCTTGGTGAAAAGGAGGAGAGGCGTCTGCCAAATTGGTGGACACAGGAAATAGCCCAACTAGTAAGCAAAAAGAAGCTAGCCTATGGAAAGTATCTTTCTTCCATCAGGAATGATGGCTAGGTAGCATATAGAGCCCTGAGCTGGAAGGTAAAAGATCATAAGATAAAAACCGATTCACGGGAGAGGTGGTGTCAGCGAATCAATTGCACTCTAATCTTCAATCGAATCCGGGAGTCCTAGAGAGTGTTGAAAAAGATGAGGACAGCAAAAAAAGAGAAATTTATCATCTCCCATTAAGGGAAAGGAGTGGAGAATCACTACAGAATCCTTCTAAATTAAAATATACCGCAGTTTGCGTCCCAGGAAAATGACACCGAGGATGTCGGTGAAGTCCACAAAGAAGTGGACGGAGCGGTAGAAGTGGAGGAGAATGATGTTAAGTAGGCGAAGTCTGGCACACCTATGCGGTACGGAGCTCCTGAAAGCTGATTATTATCCCTTATTTAATTATTCACTTATTTTTATTACTGTTCTAATATATTTAATGTGTTTTTATGTCATGTATCAGTGGATTCTCGTCCTGACCTTTTTATTCCATTACATAAACTAAAACGACCATAATTGTATTACTATCACCGTTAATATATGTTTAAAGTACAATTATATATTTATAATATTTTATTAAATATATAATTATAAATATAACTATATTGCCAAAATAACCATTTCTAGTATGCTATCTTCAATTTTAATATTTCTGTTACTTTGCATGATGCATGGATTCGATGTCTTATTTTTCAGGGTATTGTATTATAACGGTGTATTACAATTGAAAAGAAAATCCATTAGCAGGCAACTATATTCGTGGACATGCTTATTTAAAACACTAGTATGGGTTTATAGCGCCTTTGTTCAGACCATCTTCAAATTACAAAAAATTTCTCAGATTAAGAACTGTTTCAAGACTATTAGTACAATTGCAGGTTGTGATCACAGAGATGAACATTTTCATTGTTTTGTCTGGAATAAATTCATCTACCATTTATTGTTCAACTTTTTATTTGTTTCTTGGTATATTTATCGAGCACTTAAAGAGCATCTATATTTTATCATTCTTCTAAATTTTATTTGATGACCAATTAATTTTGATTTTAAAAAAATCTATCGAAGGGTTTCTCCATCTCTATTGGATTTGAATTTTTCCGTTACGAATCTTGAGATAGATAAAAATCTTAAATAATAAAGGAAGATTGATTCCCATGTTATTTATATAACCTGTACCAATACAAACCATTAAGATTCTTGTGGTAAATACATGGTGTTAGGGCGCCGTAAGGGTAACAGAGATTGCACCCTTGGACAGCTTTTCCCTATACAACTATTCTCTGATAGGCTGCTGCCTTAATCTGACTCAGATTATTTTCTTTACAGAAAATTACCTAATAGGTTATATTTTTTAAATTATATTTGAATTATAAAATCAAATAAATAAATAGACGTCAGATATAATAACAAATGGTTAGTTTTGAAACTTTTATATTGAAAAAAATACATCAAATTACTTGCAAAAACAAATAGATACAAAGAAAAACTAAATGAAAATACATCAAGATTTCGTTAAATGAACAGTACTTCTTTTTAAATGAATTTATAAGTGATAATTTGGTTTAATTGCGCAATTCAAAAAAATAAGAAATGTCTATAATACCCTGGTCAGGGGTTTCTCGCTAAGAAGTTCCCTCCTGGGTCATTCTTCAGGCGGGTTTATCGATATAAGTTCCCTGTGGTGTAAACGCAATGGCCACACTGACAAAGAACTGTAGGTACTGTATGATTGGTGTAAGCTGGACCGCGCGCGGGTCGCTATCGAAGCCAACAATGAAAATTAGCGTATTTCTTCTAATAAAAAAAAGAAGTTCCACAGCTGTTTTCGATTAATTCATTCTTATATCCAAAATGTAAAATATTACATTGAAGTATTTTTTCAGATAATTAATTTTAATTGAAATTAAATTAATAAAAAATAAAAAATAATTGAAACCCAAAATTATCAAATATGAACATGTTATTAAAAACTGAGCGGCCGTAACACGTGGTAAACAGAGTATTGTTTCTTGGTTGATTTGTCCTTGATCACGCGCAACCGCCGCTTTTCCTCCTATTTCAGGTACCCAGTTTATGAGGCTGGGTGAGCCCTGGAAGAGTCCACAAAATCCATTCCCAGCTATTAACAGATTAAATAAAATCTACCGCAGTCAGATCTCTATCACTGAGTCAATCCGCTCCATCACGTGTTATTTATAAAAATTTCTAATTTTCCCATACTTCTTTTACTTTTCATTTTAATATTGATATTTAAATATAATATTACTGAATTAGAAATTTCAATGTGATAGCAATTTGGATTCTGTTAAAGGTTTTTATAAACATATTATTACCAATTTGAGAAGGACCAGTAGGACTGATCCCATTTAACTTCCCTCCAATGTACGTTTGGGATCATTTGTGCAAATAATTGGGACGTGTTAGTTAAATTGTTTTTAAACACCCCCTACAAGATCGATACTGGCCGGATTTGTAGGGAATCCTCATTGGAGGGAATGGAGATAAATCGGAGACAGAGGAGGACGCTAATGGCACAATGAAACTGATTTGCTATTCAAATTCGGGCGAACGCGTGGGCGGGGAAGTCTTGTAGCCTTCATCTTATTAGCCTACCTGCGAATTCAAATTTATTCGTTAGCCGCTTCTCGAGACCCATCTCTCAGGTTGGTTTTGTCTCAGTGTAACCAAATGAGGCCCTTGTCGAGATGGGACTTTGTCTTTTACCGAGGTTCGCCTTTTGCTATATTTGTAAACAAAACAATATTTTAAATATCTTTTAACGCGTTAAAAAGAAAACGAATTGCAAATTTAGTTAATTTATTTTTTAAACGGAAAGTTGTGGTTTAAAAAGATCAAAAAAGTTTTAAATCGGCAGTCAAGAGGACTGGCGACAGAAGGTGATACTAAAAACTTTGGAATAACTGCCGTTAAAATAAAATGAAATATGAATTTGCGTAAGAAGCGAAAGCCGATTACAAGAACTAGGTCACTCAGGCAGGCAGGAAGATCCCTTAGTGAAAAGGGTAGAAGAGATACGGAAGAGGTGGGTCCAAGACTGTATCTTAGCAAAAGCACTCTCCGAAAGGACTCTGAGGAAGCAGGAGTTGAAGTTACACTTTTAGAAGGCGATGGTAGCCGAAGATGGGGGGGGGGAGCTGGTGTGGACAGATTAGTAAATTGGTAAACACACAACCAACCTCTGGAAAAGAGTCCAATTCAGATTAAAATTAGGACAGTTTAAGGAAATCATAATTTGAGTGATTATCTTAAAAGATTACCGTTGCATCCCAAAACAAATAGAATTATTTAATATCCCAAAACATAGCAGTTATATTAGGATTTCGAAATCAATTATAGCTAAAATTAGTGAAATTTCTTTATTTGTATATTGGAATTATTAAAATTAGTCTCGTTTTCACATCTATGGACACTCCGATCTATATGTTAATACATTTTCAAGTAGTTAATTTATTAATCAAAACATATGATGCACTTCACAAGGTCAATACAAAATATCAATAATTTAATTGACATGATAATTAGTATATTGCAGCCGTGGTCATAGACATTGCATCCCCTATGATTGTTACCTTTTTGATCCTAAATGTGTAAACAAATAGTAGGATTGTATTTGTTTACGTACTAGTACTAGAGTGAGATGGAATCAGTGACTCATAGTTTATTTGGGCTCAGAGTATCCAATACTAAGCACGTATTTCTTATTACTATGTCCAATAGACTGAGTTTCAAACAAATGTCTAATTGAAATAGTGACGTTTGCTGAAGCTGGACTTTCTTCGCGTGAGATAGCAAGGAGGGTGAGGTGCAACCAATCCCCTGTGTTAAGAATAATAAACAACAATCTTTCCCAGGGATCTACCGAGCGAAAGAAAGGGACTGGAAGGAAAAGGAAGACAGATGAGCGTTTAGATCGCATGATGAAGAGATTATCCTTAGATAATCGCTTCAAAACTGCTAAAGAAATATCCAGAGATCTAGCAGATAGCAATTTAGCAGAAGTAAGTCGAGAAACAGCTGGCAGAAGATTAAGAGAAAAATGTTTATGGGCAAGAAAACCAGCCATAAAGCCATTTCTTAACAAACAAATTAAACAATCTCGACTAAATTGGACGCAGAATTTTAAAAATTAGACATCTGTTGACTGTAAGAAAGTGATGTTTTCAGATGAGAGTAAATTCAATATATTCAGTTCTGACAGTGCTCCATAAGTATGACGTCGACGAAATGAAAGATTTGACGAATCCTGTACTATAAAATCAATGAAACATCCGGGAAGTGTGATGGTCTGGGGATGTTTTTCCTACTTTACAATTGTTAAAATAAACTTCATAGATGGGACGGTTAATGCAGAAAAATATAAAAAAAATTTGGAAGAGAGTTTGATTCCCTCAATGAATTCCCATATTACACACTGCGGAGACTTCATTTTTCAAGATGATTCTGCTCCATGCCATAGAGCCAAATCGATAAGTTAATTATTTATTTATTTAAAAAAATATATTAGCTGTACATTGATGATACATTTTTTTTAATGTCTTTACCATTGTTTTTTTGAATAGGTAAAGCAGTTTCTAACAGAAGACGAGATCTCCACGTTGCCATGACCAGGCAATAGCCCTGATTTAAATCCTATAGAAAACTTGTGGATGATCATGAAAAAACCAATTAATATTACAAAGCCTAAGAATAAAGATGAAACAGGCAATCGAAAAGGTGTGGAACGAGGAAATTAGTGATGAAATCATAAAAAATTTGATCGACTCGATGCTAAAAAGGGTCGGCTCAGTTATCAGTGCTTAGTTATCGATAAAATACTAGTTTATGTTAATATTTCAATAAATATATTTTTAATGTTTTTATAAAATTTTTCCAAATAAATTCATATGAGTTCCTAAAAACAATTTTTTTCTTAAATTCTTCGTTAACACTACTAATGGTATTTATCATTTCATGAATATTATTTATTTTTTGTTTGAGTTTTAACAACTTTTCACGCCTAATAACATACTATTTTCTTTTGCAAAACATTTTAAAATTATCAAAAGGTAAGAACAACATTCGTTTAATGAGATCCTCCATTATATTTAAGTGATGCAATTTCTATGACCACGACTGTAATTATAACTTGTATAATTTATAATCAGTGTATATAATTTCATTTTCATTTTTAACATTATTATCATCGTTTCAATCATTTCATAAACAATACATTTAACTATTAGAATTAAAATCTTTCAGGAGAAACGAAAAATGTTCAACCTGTAATTCATGTTTTAATTTATTATTAGTATCAATTGCACAACAATTAAACGAATTTTTAGATAAATATAATTATTCATTGATAAAAGTATAAATATTTCTAACCTTTAAACTAAAGTGCATTAAAACAAATTGTAGAACTCATCCAAAGGCCGCTAGGTGTCGCCATTCTCGAACATGTTGCTGACGCGAAGCTACAAGTCCACACCCTGAACGCGGCTAAAGAAGTTTTCACTTTAAAAAGCAACAGTTTTGAAGTATCTTTAAAAATTCCGCTGGTAATTTTTCGGTAGCAGTTCCGCAAGTCGTAGCTTGGAGTTAGTCAACAATTTTATCTTTTCAATCGTTTCCTCTTTAATATTTTTGAAAGTAAAAATAATCCTGAGCTTTAGTATGAAAAAAGAGTGTACTTATGGGAAATCTGTATATTTCGGTAATAATTCCGTCAAGAAATGAATCAACTAACATTTCGAAGTATAGATAATATATGTTAATTGAAACGTTCATTTGTTGATGAAATGATTACCAGAATATACAGATGTCTCCTAACTACTATCTTCTTTCCATACTATAGCTCACGGTCATTTATATTTTTGGAGAACAATAAAAAGGAATGGAATGAAATGTTAAAAATTGATGAGACTCAACTGGAAGCGATAACTTCCTGAGCTTATACCGCTTCTTTTTTATTCTTAAATATTTATTCACATCTTATGGAAGGGGGAGGAGCAAGTTGGATCAAAAAAATTATCGGTGCCAGGTAATATTGTAATAGTGCATACAGCCCATAAAACCAGTTGCTCGGCTAAAGCCCCTGCTTGCGCAACTGTTAGCTTGGGTTCAGTAAGTTTCCTATCAAATATTGAAGGGTAAGTAGCTGTACAGTTTAATTTTTTATTTTTTCCCAGAAGGGTGGTATTAGGAAATGTGATGGGTAAGGTTTTAGATCTGGGGGAAATACTTCTTTTTTGTTATTAATTAGGCTCTTAAACCAGGAAATGTATATATAATATACAGATATACAAACTAGAGCTATCTGCTATCTAGTAAATATGCCATCTAGAATGTAGATTAATATACAGCAGTAAATAATCTAACCAGTCGACATTTGGTTACTAAACAGTAAAACAGGATCAGTTAAATACAGATCAATTACAGCACAACACACATCAACTGTACAGATATACTGTACAATATATCGCCAATGCAAATGATAAGCATCGAAAGAGAAAAACACCAGTTCTCAGGAGAGTGATAAAACATTATTAATGTTCAATCGAAATCTGTTTTGATCGTCAAACATATTTTACCTATATCACTATACGTCGTTTTTCTGTCCTATAGATGACTTTTTATGAATTTTATGTTAATTATCAGCAACCGCTATAGATCAAAAACGTAAAATATTGCTTGCATATTTGCATATGTCGATAGCTTGCATTTGTATCGACAATAAACACCAATTTGTTGGTTTTTCTTCTTCGGTTTTGGCGTTAAGCGTTATTTGAGCCATGTAAAGTTACAACACACAATCTGCCTCCAGTTAAAAACATCACCTGGAATAATGGAGATGTTTACATTTTGAGGACCTGCCTATTGGAGTTGTTTCCGCTACGCCTCTCCTCATTTTAAATTCCTTACCAAAGCGCTGAAGTTGATTGAGCTTTCACTGATTATTTTAGAGACGGGTTCAGAGTTGATCTCTTTGTGTATTATATTTTAATCAGTCCCACCTAGTTTTGCCTAAACTGCTTCGCTGGTTGGGCTGTAACCAACCTCGTTAGAATTTTCCCATTTAACAGAAAAATATAGGAAAAAACAAAAAAGATTCTTTGTAAACAAGATGAAAGTTAATTAAAAAGATATTTAAAGGCTTTTACTATTAGGAAGCAAAACTTCTATACACTTTATATTAACCGGATTAGAATATATCCTGCAAGAACAAAACTCTGGAAGAAACAAAAAACTGGAATGAAAAAAAGTCTCGGTGTAGTTATTGAATTTGCTGCGTCCAATGAAAGCGCTAGGATAGAAATATTTCTTCCTTGTGGCGTGCTAATTCGTGACCCCTAGGGTTTTTCTGTTCCTCGATCCATTAAATATCAAATTTCAGAAATAAATTGGCTATTTTGTTTTGGTATTTTTTATGTTACAAATAAACATTTTAATCTGTACTTTCGCTTCAAATGAAAAACAAAGTACTAAAAATAATAAGTATAAAAATAGATGATAGTTCCTTCGAAAGACTTCTGTGTGAACTTAGTTCTGTAAACAAGAATATTTTTTACGCACATAAATATTAATCCAAATATGTTGTTCAGTAGGTGGCAAAAATACATTCCTATATATCAGTTATGACAAAATTATAACGTGCACATCAAATAAAAATAATAGTGTCTAATTTTTTAGGAGAATCCAGCTATGTATTTTTAGGAGAAAAAAAAATGTCGTGCAATTTCCTTCATGTCGTTCGTATATACAATGTTCGCAAACTACCCACTGAGTAAGTAAGCACTAACTCAGGAAGGGCGACGCCTGGATCAGTTCTAATCAAGATTGATAATTACTGCATTTGAATAATATTGACTTGTAGCAAAGCACGTGGCGGTCTAACAATATGCAAACAGGCTTGGCAAATAGAGTCGACCAACCACAGTAGTTATGGTTAAAAAAAAAAAAATACTATCGACAAAAAAAAAAATTACTACAATAATTTTTGAAAAAAAAAACTGACAAATTATCGTTCTCCCATGATGATTTATTGAACATTATGCAGCTAGATATATATTGTTTGTTATTATTTGGTTGTACCAATATAAATTTAACAAATGCCATTGCCATTTGCAATGCAAAAGAAACGAACTGAAAATTTTTAAATACTATTATACTATTTATATTTATGTTATTTGTCTTTATTTATACAGATAGAGTGTTGCCTTAAGTATTTTCTAAATATTTATTTGGAAAGGGGGTAATATAAATTAATATTAATATAAAAATATATTATTTATGTATAGTGCGAAGTGGAAGGTAATATTGGGAAAATAAATTTTCCTAAATCTAGGAGATACGCTAAATTTAATATTCCTTGTTATGTATATTTATTATATTTCACATGATTTTATTTAATGAAATACCAATTAAATTATGTAACATTATTCAGTAATTATTCACACAAAATCAAACGGATTAAATGAACGGCGCTTGTGACACTGTTCCATCAAGACAGTTTGGTAGTGCGGGATAGTCTCTGTTGCGCCCCGTGGTGTGATGTAAAAGTTTGTAAATGCAAAATATAATAACACTTGCCTAAGAATTATGCAGTTTAAAAAAAAAAGTCTGTATCTGGTTTTGACGGAATGTGAAATGTGATAGTTAATATGTTATAGATTAAAGTTCAAAGCAAACACCGGCTTTGAAAGATAATTTATAATCACTAGAGTGATTTTAGCTATTTCGTAAAAAAATCGAAATCATTTAGGTATCGGATTATCATCGATTTTCTAGTGAAAATATCTGAAAATGAACTAGATATTCATTTGTTGATATTTTCGATTTTAATAATAAAAATTAATTAAAAACAAAATCATATTTTATTTTTTAAATATTGTTTTTCTGATAAAATCGGTTCCAATGCTTACATTAATAAATTCAAATTTTCCAGAAATTTCCATTACATCAAACAAGCATAATTAATTACTAAACGATAAACGCCTTATTATAATTTTTTCTTTCACATATTTAGTTAAAACACTGAAGTATCAAAATACGTAAAAGAAAAATGTATCTGATTATTATAATCTTCATAAATACATACATACTCAAATATAACTACACTATATATAATTGAGTGTTTTATTAACTTTTTTTATTGCTACCATTGGTAATGAAACAACACTAAAAATAATCCAGTTAGTTTCAAGATGAGACCGCGTGAGTTCGCTGACAGCATTTTTAACGCGTGCAAGAGAACTAACTCTTGCCAAGAATACCAAACAATAATTCCTGTATAAGACATTTATTACTGTAACTGCCTGCTTTCAGATTTATTACTAATCATTTATAGATTTATTTTTATAAATGTTATTGAAATTTTTCGTTATTTTTTCTTATAAAATTTTTTACATATCAGTAGAGAAAAATTTGCCTTAAAAATACAGACAATGATCTGTAGTTTTAATCTAGTATATTCATGATGGTTTCTCTTAGAGTCATATTTGAATTATTATTAGAGGTCCATACCTAACCAGAATTACTATACAGAGACGTGTACCTTGCCAATTTAAATAGAGCATTCCAACTCTTCGTAAAGCATAGATTTTCAAAAGTATAGCAAACAGCAATAATGCCGACACTCGAGTAAGTAAAGCATCTATAGTATCGATACCAAATAATACACTATTTCAAATACTAAATATTTCTTATAGCATACGTCATTATTCTATTATCTGAGAAGTTACGAGGAATCAAAAGATAAAGTGTGTTTATATCATCTTTGTCTGATATTTTCTTTCTATAAACTGTAGAATACAAATATAACTTTATATAAGTGCTTAAATAAAGACTCTCTCTCATATGTAAGCTTAGAAAAGAAAACTTTTCTGATGATTCTCCCACTTTTCTTAAACTGTTGTTTCCTTTCGGTGCCAATAGAGTTTTGATTAAGACACTTTTCGGAATGAACTAATATTTACAAATGAATGACCGACAATTTTTCGATATTTTTTATTAGGTATAATATTTTTATTACGTAAAAGTTTTAATCGACTGCTAGAAACAAAAAATAACTTTATTCGTTTTGATAATACAAACTGCCATGTAAAGCATATATATATTTGTATACTTTTATGTATATATATATATATATATATATATATATATATATATATATATATATATATATATGTATATAAATACAATTGATAAAAAGTAATTCATATAATTTATTTTGCATGACATATGTATCATTATTTTTAAATTTCTTTAATTATATCATGTGTTGATTTATTTATATTTATATATAACCGATCCTATTATAGAATGATAGACTATAAATTATTTTATATATTTTAATCATAATTCTGTTATTTTTATCAGCTTCTAGAAATAAACACTCTTTTCTACGATACAAAATGAAGTACTCGTAAGTATTTATCCAGACGATTCAGTCTGATGGTATTTATTTGCTAGATATTTGATAAATTTAGATCTGTACTTAATTAATAAAATTTAAAAGTAATTTTAAAAAATCAGATCTGTACCATTCTTTAACTTCACCTCTAGAAATAATATTAAAGTTTCCATCATAGTCACTTCATCCCATAACTGGAATCAGGCGCATTCTCTTCCGACAGTCTTCAAGATCTCTCTTCGCTCCTTTCTGACCATCAAATTTACTTAACAACAATTTTTGTTCTATCTCCCTTAAAGTTGATTGGTTAGAAGTCACTACACGCCTCTATAGTTCTTTTGTTCCTTCAATAAAGAAGACATCACGTACCATTGTCTGACCTGATGCTTCTACCAGGGAAATTTTTCCATCGTTTAATGATCATCAATACAAAAATTTTCATCTTCATTTATATAATTTCTAGCCACCTGAGTCTAATAGTAATTTCCCTGTATCAATAAACGCATATTTCCACATGTACATTAGAATGTTTTGATCCAATTAATACAGCTCAATATGTTTTTATTGTATTCTACTTTATTTAAAAAAATCGAACTCATCCTCTTCAATGTCACTTTGTAAAGTAATTATAAAATAAATGATAAAAATTTAACCAAACAAACGACAACGAAAAAAATATAAGGAGATTATTTATTTAAAGGACTATCGCGACTAGGCTCAAAGGAGATTAAGGGTATTGACTAAACTATAAATGGTGGAACTGTTTGTTCAATCCCGATCTTAATTTGTTTGAACGACGGTTAAGTTTGGTTGTTAGAGATCGGGCATTGGGTCCATGGTAGGGGATAATGAGTTTTCTCAAAGTCCGGACCTAACTAAATAGTTCTATCCTCCCCAAACTGTTGACTTTTCATCAAATTTTCCTTATCGTTTTAGTGATGAACTGAACATAAAAAATGACTAAATTCATATTCCTTAAGTATTTTTTTTATAAACAAACACACAAGAACCTCACAGTTAATTATATGTTTTCGTAAAGACTTTGAATTTAAGTAAAAACTCGCTATTACCGGCGCACTTTGGGTAAAAAGAAAAAATAACAATATTTTTTTTTTTACTTTGAACTTGTGGAGGGGCGGAAGTTTTTACATTACTTCGTAAATTTAAAATACCATCCCCGACCGATCTTCAAAAGAGGCATCAAATTCAATTATATCAATTGTATTTATCTTTAGATACTCTATTATTTACTACTCTATTTATTCTACGTTAGAGATATTTTATTTATTTTTTATATTGCGGCTATGCTCTTTATAACTTATAATTAACAGTATAAATTTTAAACTGGTATAATATATAGATTACAATTTTCTATTACAAAAAATCGTATACATCGTACTCGTGTACACATCGCAAAATTGCGAGAACACGCGGATGTGAAGATTTGTCCTGACTGAGAGGCGATCCCTGGTAGCTCAGATGGTAAGAGCGCTTCCACCGGGGGTCGAATCCCGGCCAAGGCAAATCTTTTCTCTTCAATATAAAAATATTAAAAAATTAAAATAATTAATAAAAAAATATAAATAATATAATGACGTAAGTCAACAAGATCCTAATTAAAGTAATTTTCAATAAACATTCTTCCTCTTGTGGATATGGGATATGGATAAAACATAAACAGGGACGCTGGAATATCCGGAAAAAAAACTATAGATGCACAGGGACATTAAAGGGGACAGAAGCTAGAATAGGGCTCATAAACTGAGTAACAGATTGGAGAGAGACGGTGAAGAAGGAATTTGCTGCTATATTTTTCCGAGAAGGGAAGATATTGGGAGTAACAGGGAAAACAGCCGCTAAAAAATGAAAGAATTTCCTATGTAAAGGAGAGGAGATGTAAAGGAGCAAGCGCTACGCCGTCATATTAGGGAAGAATTAGAGAACTTAAAGCGGCAAGGGATCATTATCGATAGTTCCTCACCGTTTAATAGCCTTCTGTGGTCAGTGAAGAAGAAGACAGTGGCGGGAGAGGAGAAATACAGGGTGTTCATTGATTACCGAAAGCTCAACGAAAATACGGTCCATGAAAAGTACCCCACCCCGCGTTTCGAAGATATTTTGGATCGTTTGAGTGGAGTGAAAGTATTTAGTACCCTTGACCTCAAAGCCGGTTACCACCAAATATGGATGCATCCCCGGGATAAACCAAAGACGGCCTTTACGTTCGAGAGAGAGCATTAAGAATTTACCAGGATGGCGTTCTGGATGAAAAACGCCCCCATCTAATTTCAGAGGCTCATGGATGAAATCTTGAGGGGGATTGACGAGTCTATGTGCCAGGTCTACATGCACAACCTTCTGGTTTTTAGTGGATCGGTGGATGATCACATCAAACATTTGCAGATAGTGTTTGAAAGGGTTCACCAATTCGGCCTAAAGCTATCGGAGGAAAAATACCTGCTAGGGCAAGGACAAATCAATTTTTTAGGCCACACACTCTCTAAAAACGGAGTTAGACCAGACGCATCAAAAGAGAATGCTATTAGGAAGATTCAAGTGCCTAAAGACGTAAAAGGGATTCGGAGGCTGTTGGGGACCCTAAATTATTATCGTAGGTTCGTCCCAGAAATGGCGGAGCGCCTTGTTCCTATTAACAACTTGCTCAAAAAGGGAGCTCAACTCGTGGTAACGCCAGTCATGAAAAATAACATCCGGAAATGCATGGAAAGTCAACAAGCGGAACCCTTGCTAGCATTCTTCAACTTCCAGAAACCTTTTGCACTAACAACGGATGCAAGCGAATACGCGTTGGGGGCGGTGCTGTCACAAGGTGAGGATGAGTGTGAGCGTCCGATAGCTTATGCAAACAGGCGACTGACTGACGCAGAAACTAGATACAAACCGTTGGAAAGAGAACTCCTTCCCATCGACTGGGCAGTAGATCATTTCCGGCCTTACATCTTCGGATGGAAGTTCCGTCTACATACCGATCATCGGCCGCTTCAATGGGTTGGCAAACTTAAAGAAACATCTGCAAGAGTGGCCAGGTTTAAGGAGTTCATGGCACAGTATAACATGGAAGTTATATACGAACCCGGAAAAGAAAATGTCGTGGCCGACTGGTTATCGCGTGCAATCACTGTGAACGCCGTGGGAGTCGTCGAGAGATGTGCGTCAATTCCTTAGCGAATGGGCACCGGAGAGAGAAGGAGGCGAATTAACGGGGACACATGGTACACCATCGAATGCGAGTTTAACAGAAGACAGACCTGACAATATGGAAGAAATCGATGATATAATCAATGACAAGAGGCGTCAAGTCATCTGGAAGACACGGACATCTGGGCTGTTTATGATCGAATTCGCGAGGTATGGGACGTGCAGCGTTACGACGGTCTGGTCTCAACCGGGGGTCGGGGATGACCAAATCTGTAGGGCCCTGAAAGATGCATCGAAGCCGGGGTGTTTTCCTAGGAAATGCAATCGTTGGGAAGAAGATCCAAAGGGTATGGAGGTTGGAGAGGATTGGCGTAAATCGCAGTTTCATTCGCTGCAAGCGTATGGTGGAGACAATCCGAGAGATGGAAGCCAAAAAGAAGTAACATAAGCACACCACCAAGGGAAAACGAATCACCGCGAGATCTCCGAGACATTGGTGACATTACGACGAAGATACTTCTGGCGGGGTAAGAAAAAGACAGTGACCGAGATCATCGGGACCTGTGAAGAGTGCCTACTTACAAAATACGATCGACATTTACCACAAGCTATACAGGAATAGACACCTACAACAGAAAGCCCCTCATCGATATCCAGATCGACACGTTCACCTGGAGAGGATACAAATGGGTGACGATGGTGGGCCTATTTAGCAAAGTCGCAATGGCATACCAGGTGCAGGAACGATCAGCAGACGCGGTGCTAGGAGCATTGCAGCGATGGTTCGAGTTTTACGGTGTCCCAGAAAGAATTTCTTCGGGTAGAGAGTTTGACAATGCGGCCATTCGCGAGGAGATGCGCATCCTAGACGTAATATGGAATACAAATAAATTAAAAATGTTGTTACAGTAAAAAAATATTTATTTAATAAACATAATATTTAATTTTTGAGGCTTTAATAACGAAAATTATTTAAATTAAAAAATGTAAATGACAAACAAAACATACTTTTCTTTGCATATTATATAATATGTCGTAGGTTATGATCCCAATATTCATAAATACAATTTTCGTCCTAGTTTTTCAGGCCCGATACGATGGGAATCAAACAAATAATAATAATAACGAAATTATAGAAATTTCATAATGAAAAAAGTTTTATTTATTTAAGCAAGAATTGCTATTGTGGCACTTGGAATTACATAATATTCCAACATTTTTACAACTATATTATTTTGTATGCTCACATTTACCAAAATGACATTGTCATTGTGAATTCAATGTACATTTCCCTTCTTTGAAATTTTAAATGTTAGTTGAATGCACATTACCCAAACGAGGAGGGAAATGTGCACATTTACCGGAAAATGTGTACATTTGCCGCAATATCTACTTTTACTGTAACATATATATAGTCAAGGGGTGTATATTTTATATACATACATACATATATATATATATATATATATATATATATAAAATGAAATTCTAGATCTCTTCAAAGTTAAAATTACAAAACAATTAGAGTTTAAAAACTGAAATAAAAAGTTTACAATTTTTATAATTTTAAATTGGTTAACTCGCTTATGAATAAGATTATTTGCATTTTGCTTGACTGTCACGTGCTCTCAGTCAATATTATTCAAATGCACTAATTATGCATAGATATTTTTTTCTCGAAATCATAACTTAGTCGACTCTGGTTCGCAATGTCTAATTCATGTTTAATCCTGTTTCTATATTGTCAGACCGCCATGTGGTTCGCTACAAGTCAATATTATTCTACTAACTAATTACCAAACTTGATTAGAAGTGATTCAAGCGACTCCCTTTCTGGCTTAGTGATTACTAACTCAGTGCCTAGTTTGTGAACCTTGTATATGCGAGCCACAAGAATGAAATCGCACGAATAGTCCAAATGGTATTTCTTCACCCAATCATTCTTAGTAGGATTCAGCTAAAAAAGTAGAAGCTAATGTGCTTTTGTTACTCGCTATTTTTGTTAAAGTCTAGAAATTTTTGTTAATCACATACTAAAATCATTAAGATTTAGGCTTAGTTATACTAATATTACTTTTTAAGTACGAAAAACGTTCCTATGGTCTATTTACTTATTTCACATAAAAATGTTGGATTTAAAAAAAAAATTAACGAATGCTACTGGAAATATAGTTGGCTTTAAGCATATTTATATTAAAGGGCTTTTGGTATATCAACCATAAGTTTTATTTTTACTTACATTTAAAAGAGAAATCATAGATGGAAAAGCAACTTTGTAACATAAAAATAAAACACCGGAACAAGTATCTGCATATTATCCAAAACAAATCTGAAATCTGATGTTTAATGTATTAAAAATGACGATTTACCGACAAATCTTAGATATCACGAATGATCACGCTACGAGAAAGAAATATGTCTACCCTGGTGCTTTCATCACAATGCTGTAATTACGACGAGTATTGAAATTCCATACCTCAATTTTTTTTTATCACGAAGGTTTCACGAACCACGACGTACATCATAAAATTTAATTCTAATATTTACTCTCCCTTTTATCCGTTATTACTTTCTAATAATTTGTCCATCAACATGCAATGAAGGTACAGAATATATTAATCGTCCAATTAAGTAGGATGGATATAGAGAACTCTTGGACTAGTCAATCTCGATTCCTGTCTCTATAAAATTTAAAAAGGAATTGAAAAAAGCTCTTAGGACGTCTACCAATAATGTTCTACATATTGCTTATTCATTCATAAGATATAATAATAATATCTGGCGCAACAACTCGTCACCGAGTCTGGGTCGCCTCCAGCATTCTCCGCCAGTCAGCTCTATCCTGCGCAGCATCCCTCCTTTTTCTAGCATTAAGGTACCCTTCTTAATCCTCCGCTACAGCCTCCACCCACCTCACACTTGGCCTTCCTACTCTCCGTGTGCCATGGATTCCCTCTGTGAGAATCTTCTTGGGAATCCGCGTGTCCTCCATCCGTGCCACGTGACCTGCCCATCGCAGTCGGCCAAGTTTAATTGTTCTGACAACATCTGATGTCTTATAAAGGTCATATACCTTTCTATTGTATCGCCTTCTTCATATTCCTCCCGCTTTTACTGGTCCGAAAATCTTCCTCAGGATTGTCCTCTCGAAGATTAGGATCCTATTCTCATCTGCCTTTGTTAGAGCCCAGGCCTCTGATCCATATGTGAGTATCGGTCGAATCAGTGTTTTGTAGATCCGCAGCTTTATTTGCCTAGAGAGGAACCTGCTAGTTAGTTGCTTCCTTAGGCTATAATAGCACCTATTAGCAGAATTAATTCTTCTTCTTATCTCCTGGGACATGTCGTTTTGTGAATTAACTTCTGTTCCTAAGTAGACGAAGCTGTCAACGCAATCGAATCGGTACTGACCAACTTCGAAGTAATCCTCTTTCTCCTGGGTTCCTTCTATTCGCATATACTTGGTTTTCGGTTTGTTGACATTAAGCCCAAGTTTCTTCATTCATAAGACATAAGATTCATTAGACATACATTGTCTAGCTATATATGATGTTTAAGCACTCAAAAATTAAAATCTGCCTAAATACGTTAAGAGCAATATGAAGGAATGTGTAAAGCCAGACCGCCATCAGACATCCAGTTATTTAATCGACTATACGTTAAAAAGTAAGCAAAACAAAAAATAAATTAAAGGGAAATCAATGATGGACAGCTAAATAATGCTTTTGACTGAATTTTATTCCCAGAACCGTCATGAATTACTAGGAATAAGTTTTGTTCTTACAATGTATTTTTTGAATCAGAGAACTCTAAACCCATCTGTAAAATAATCAGTGTAAGGTCAATTAACTTCAGCCCTTTGGGTAGGAATTTAATAAAATGAATAGAGTCGTAGAGGAAACAACTCCAATAGGTAGGTGCTCAAAATGTAAACTTCTTTGTTATTACCAATGTTTTTTAACGGGAGGGATCTTGTATGGTGTAATTTTCCATGGCTCATATAACGTTCAAAGTCGAAAGTGAATAAGAGAAACACGAGTTTATATTTCTGTACTTCTCACGAGTGCTATGTCATATTTCACCTTTATTTAAATGATCCTGCTCTTTTTAATATACTCAAGAAGCATTGACTGGTTAGGTATTTACTGCTATTAGAGAGAACTAAACTTGTAATTTCGGGAAGTCTATGTTTATTATTCAAATATTATACTAAAGTTATAAAAGAAAAAAAAACGAAACAGCACTGGCTTAGATAAAAAAATTTCTCGGAGCTGGAAGTAAGAAAAGAAATTGAGGGGGCGACTTCCATGGAGGTATATGCAATCTGTCTTTTCAAAATAAAGTCTCACTCAGCCAACGTTTCTCTTTACTTAAATAGCGACTCTCTAAGGCAACAGTATGTTTAGCATAAGATGATAGTGCTCGAATATGCCAGCTTCAGCATCCAAGGTAGGAGAACAAATATACATGTCATTGCATGTAGTGCTTTCCTGGTTTTTTAAGTATTTTAATAAGTCTAATTTAGTTATACATTTATAATTTCATAGCGCATTGTTTGGACTTTGAAAGAAATGAAAATTAAAGTTGTTTTCCATAATAATGCTTTTACTTTCAATTACCCGTGTAATGAATGAAAGTAGAGCAAAAAGTTAATAATTTCAGAAATTCTGGTAATAAAGTAGGATTCTGAAGTCCCCAGAGTCCAAATAACCAAATCTCACTAAATTATCTGAGTGTTTGCATACGTGGCATATTGAACCCGAACCAAATGTTTTATGAAAATGAAATTGCGTATTTAACGCAGTATAAACCAGTGTTACAATAAAATATTTCTGCCGAAATATTTTTACCAAAAGTGCCACCCTCAGTCGAATAAATTTATATGTGATAATGTTATAACAATTATAATCAAACTCATCTGACCTAAGTAAATTTAAATATTAAGAAAGTAATTTCCACAATTGTAATAAAGTTGTCAAGCTTTACGTTCCCGAAACTTCAGTGTCAGAAACGGAATAAAACCATGAAAATATGGTGGACAAGTGTCTTGTCAGGCGAAATTGCTTGATTAAAAAATCAATACATTGTGAAAAAGTCAAATTTGGATTTTTCGGATTTTTTTGTTTTTTTAACGTCACTTTATGCTGATATGGCTAATCGGACGATGCTACAATGGGTCCATCGTAGCAAAAATTTTTCCTATCCAGGAATGAGGATATGGATTTTTAATGAGTACCTGAAAACGTACAGGCTCGAGAACCTCTTTAACGTCCCTTCCGAAGAACTGCATAACCAAGGATTTTTTTTCCTCTAAGTTTCCTCAGATTGAGGTTTCCTACTACAAAAAATTTCTTTTAATTAATTTTTTCACTTTTTTCTGTCTTTTATATCTTCCTCCCTCAGATCATGGCCGTGCATACTTTCCTCAATGCCTTCTATCCATCTTTTTCATGGTCTTACTCGCCGTTTCCTCACTTCGGCACTCCAATTAAAAATTAAGTTAGGCAACGTTCCTTCATTCTTCTAAGATGAACTTACCATTCCAATATTTTTTCTTAATACTTTGGAGGACGCTTTCTTGAATTTGCATGCGTTCTCTAAGTTTGGCATTAGTCCTTTTTCCTATTCTGGACACCCTGGCAACTCTCCTCTGATGGTCCATCTCAGTAGCAACTAGTTTTTTTCCTAGAGCAGCACGTATGTTACGTTTCTGCTCCATATTCAATTAAGGATTTGTATATAAGCTTCTTGGTATCTTTTGTCATATTATTAATCCAATGGACCGAGTTAAGCATACCAATAGCTTTGCGGGTTGTAATTATCCTTTGTTTTATCTCGTTTTCCGATCTTCCATTCTTTTCCATTACAGAGCCCAAATATTTAAAATTATCCACTATTTTTATGACATTTCCTTCAACAACGAGATCCTCCTGATCATATATTCAGTTTTGCTGAAGTTTATTTTAAGGCCCCAACTATCATATGTGACCCATAGTTTTCGTAGCATGTATTCTGAATCCTCATGGCATCGACAATTACCTGATCATCAGCGAACAGTAGATTATGTAGATGGCTGTTACCTATCTTTTTTTTTTTAGGATTTAAAAAATCTTAGGGCAACCTGCCGGTCTGCGAACCCTCGAACTTGGGCCTTGTAGGTTCTTATGCTAACCACTAGACCACAGATCGCCCCTGTATTTCGGATTTACCCGAGTTATCCGGAGATATCCTGAACCTCTCAACTGTGAACCAATTTCGGCAGAGAATAGGTGAAATATTTTTAAAATCTCATTTCCGGACTGGATAAGCAATGAGTAGTCAAAGCAGGGATTCTCAAAGGATATTTGTGATTTCTTAAGATCAACGATCCTAAGTATTTATTACTAGATAAGTATGTGAAATGAAGGTTTTAAAAAAATAAAAGATGCTGTAGAATTAATTTTAGGTAATGAGTGGATATGAAGTTTTCTCATTAATTTTTACTGCTAATTTGAAGCTGTATACTTGTTACTTATTACTTATATGTTAAGTTTTAGCTGAAGGGATGCTGGGCTATTGTGGCAGAGTATGAAATTTAATCTTTATGTTAAAAATAAAAAAAGAATACAATTGTGAAAATATACTGCCAAAAATAAGTAGAAATTTACAGAATTTTATTTGAAGACTAGTCCCAACTCTTTGAATGATTACATACGTTTAGGTTTACTGGATTTCGCCAAATATAAAAATACTCACAAACTCAGAATAAACGTATGCTAGCGAATTATATACGAAATACGCTAAGCAATGTACACACTTATAAACGATGCCAGGGTTTTCGGGGTAATTTGGTGTGAGAAATGTAACATTCTTCACTAGAAAATCAGCGGAGCAAAAAGACCCCGTCCTAGAAACAGAAGCGAGCTCTTAATATTTCCAGCTTTCATCTCCCTAAGCCTCCCAGCACATTCAGACTTTTTCCCGACTTTCATCTTTGCAAGGGTCGCACAGTTCTCCCAGCTAGGAAATAAAACAGCTCTCGTATAAAATTATACATAGAGAAGAATATTTGAAAATGCAGCCTAGATTTTATATTATTTCATATATTGCAGATAATTTTCTTTTACATATGAAATGATAAAACACTAACAAGAATAACAAACATTTCTTGAATGTACGATGTAGTCTTTGAAATAAGATATGTAGTGTTTTATTTGTTATTCTTAAAACGAAAGTTACTCATCTTTGAAGATAAAAAAAAATCTGGAATCCTGTATTTCTGAAGCCTGATTTTTTTAATTAATTAGAGTACCATCGTCCAAATTCTATTTTATTTTTTGGATTTACATACATTATGCAAAGGTCAAAAAATACAAAGCTTTCAAATGTGGTGATTGAGGTCGATATTTATATGAGTAAAATACTAGGTATTAGTTAAAATTGGCAAACCAGAGGTGGTATTTTACTTGAAGCTATGGACAGATTTTAAAATGAATAAATCTATTTTTTTTTTTTTTTTTTTAAGATATTTGATTTAGAAAAGTGGTTCTACTAAGGGCAAATCAAAATAAATACCAATGCATAAATAAAAATGAAAACCACGTTAGCTTCTCCTTACCGAATGCTTCTTATCCAGCAGTCAAAATTGACTATGAATATATACAATCTAAAAACTATGTGAAAAGGATTTCAACCCCGGATATCCCTTTGCAAAGAAGGGCTACTCTTGGGGGACAAAAACGAAAAAATCGACAGGTGGAGAGACTATTTCAAAGAGGTGCTAAACCCACAGGGAAACTTTGAAGAGACAGGCTGTGAACTCAGAACAGCAGAAGAGGATGTAGAGCTGGAACCACCAGATCCTGTAGAAGTGGAAGAAATCATTATGTCCTTTAAAAACAACAAAGCGCCAGGAATAGATGGGATCCCAGCAGTAGCAATTAAATATGGAGGTGAGGCACTCCATAGAGAAACAAATGAATGGTGCTACTGATATGGACGAAAGAGGAAATACCTAGTGAGTGGAAAGTGGCTGTTATGTTGCCAATCCATAAAAAATGAGACAAATTGGATTGTAGCAATTATAGAGGAATTGCATTACTATGCATAGTCTATAAGGTGCTGTCAATTTGCTAATGAAGCGGGTTGTTAAGAGGTGTTGGGCGATTACCAGTGCGGATTCCGCCCAGGAAAATCTACAATGGACCACATTTTTTGTATGAGGATGATGCTGGAAATGGAACGTCAAACAGCACCGTTTGTTTATAGATTATAGACACGCATATGGCAGCATAATCTGAAGTGAGATGTACGAAAAGTTAAAATATCAAAATCCAAGGTGAACTGTCGATCCGGACAAGGCCTGGAAGATGTACACAGACTGACACAGCATCTAGTGTTTGTAGATGACATTGTGATCACCGGAAGAACGGTAGTGCATTACCTGGAGCATTCGAGGAATGCGAAGTAGGAGCTAGTAGAACAGGACTAGAAATTAATACGAAAAAACCTAAATATATGGGGACCGGCAAGGAAGAAGAAGGGGACAGGCACATCGATGAGGCTGGAAAGAGCAAAACAGTTTAAGGATTGGGCACGGTTATCACGGAAGATAATATGATTAGAGAAGAAATTAAGGCAAGGATAACTGCTGGCAATCGATGCTACTGGTCTCTAATGAAAATATTTCGAAAGCGAAATATATCCAGAGCTCTCAAAATAAGAGTGTATCGTACTGTCCTTCAACCGGTGGTCATGTACACAAAATTAAAAGACAAGACGCAACAAAGAACTTTCACATATTATGGACTACAGATCTGATGTTTATTTGATAAACAAACGATTAACCTATTATTAACTCAGAGCTATTTGGACGTATGGATCAGAACTTTTGGGTTCAGCAAAACACGTCCATATACACAAGATACAACACCGTCCAAAATTCTAAGAAAAATGTATAATGCTTTTTCGAATAACCCACTCACTTCGAATCACTCCATATACAACGATATGAACATTCCCTCTATAAAATCATACATTCGTAACAAATACACAACATTCCACTAATTAACACAAAATCACCAAAGACCACTTGTTCTTTCTCTTTCCTACTCCCTGTTACCCGGACTTAATAGGAAAATATTAAAACACAATGTCCAAGACATCTGCTCAAGAATTGATCATATTGGTATATCACATTGATATAATTTCCAAAAATTGATGTTCCTGTAGCAAATCAAAGATAAAACAAACAATGGGATCAAATTTGCTGGATGCGCAATTACGCAGGTGCGAATGAAAAAAAAAAATAATATCATGATTTGAAAAACATCAATCACAATAATAATGTCACGGTCAGAGAGGGAAGAAGGACCGGCTGAGAGGATTATACGAACAATGGGATTAAGCGGAAGGGATTACAGAATGGCGTAGAGCGTTCTGGATCGGCCTGGATGGGGCTAGGTGGTCCTCGTCCTTCCGAGAATTGTCCCACCCCGACCTACCTTGCCTATATAAAAAGGCGAGCTGTTCGGCCGGCCCCAGTGAATAATAAACAGTCGTTAACTAGTGACAGTGCGTGTGAGTTACAGTGAGTTAGTATCAGTCTGTAATAAGTGCTTAGTGAGCAACAGTGACAATTAGTGGCCGTGTAATAAGTGTAATAAACTGTGTGTCAGTTTGCCAGATTTGGAGAGTCTTACGGTCGGTGGACTTTAGTTAGCGAACTGTAAGTGTTAATTTGTAATTGTAAACTATAGTGTAATATTATTGTATTTGTACAAATTTATATATAAATAGTTTAGTTATTTAGTATTAGCAATATCTTATTATCTTAGAAATTAGATAACATTTAGTAGAATATTGTTATTGTAAATTGATATTAGTTTAATAATTTAATTGTGTTAAGTAATCTTATTGTATTCTTTTTAATTTGTTAATAAATATTAGATTCTTGAATTAAGTAATAGTTTAGTCCATTTTACACCCAGTAGCCCGTAACAATAATAAAAATTGAAAGAATAAAAATATTATTTGGAAAGTCTTTAAGTAAAAATATTTATATAATACTGTAAACAGATATACTGTAAATTAATAATTGAATTGAAAGAGAATTAATCACAATACTACAAATATAAGAACTTATAATAATAAAAATGTTATGAAATTCATACCTTAATTATCAAATATTTTGGACAGACTAAAAGCGATTTGGAAAAATCTAAGGAGTAAGTGGGAAGTTGTCTTCAATACACATGCAGGAAGTAATAAAATTATTTATAAACTGTAACTAATTAATAAATTATATAAAATAATATAAATATGTTCTAAACACGGTGAAAGAAATAAATCTAAAAAATATTACCTAAACCCAAAGGGAATATAATGAATATCTAACCATTTTTTTTATTTAGGGAGGGAGTCAGTAGTAATAAATGGAAGTGATAGTAATACTGTACAACCATTAGAAATTAATGTAAGAATAAATTAAATTTTAACTTAACTAAAACAAAACCCATATACTTAGTATGAAACATGATTTTCTATCTAAATTGTACGCTTTCTAATAGCTTTTTATTATTTGGGAATTTGTTTTTGCCTTCATACGGACATTTTTTTCCATACAATTTTTACTGCTAAACAGCAAATAGTTATCAATAGTTATTTAAAATTAAAATTTAACTCCATGTTTCCCCCTTAATAAAAGCATATAAAAAACCACTTAGAAAAGGATTGAACATTGCCTCGTTGATCTAAACTGTGTCAATTGTGAACATGCTATGCTGCACTAATTTATTTATATTGACATATTTAGTTGGATATTTCTTTTAATTATTTTTTAACACTTACAGCTTCATATAGTTTACTATTTCTGCTCCCCCCCCCAAAAAAAAATATATACATGATGGCTATTTTAAATACATTCTCACTATAAAGTTAATTAATTCTTATCATGTAGCCATCATTTCTGGTACTCTGGAGGACTTTTTGGAAGAAATGTGGCCCCCGCTGGAGAAGGGAGCTGACGAGGATGCAGGGGATGACACACGACCCGTGGAAGGAGGTTAATCTGTAAAATATGTTCCATGGCAGCTCGTATATATATCTTTTATGACGCCCATTATTCTCCATGGCCATTCTCCCCGGCTCACCTAGCCCATAAATTTACTTGTTTATTCATTGAAACTTTATAAATGACGCGCATTGGCCAAAGATGGCGTAATGATAAATGTGAGCTTGTCAACATCTTTGATAAAGAAAGGGGATATCCTTTATCAAAATTTGTGCAAAAGTTAAAAACTATGTATTTGGCGCAGTTTAGTAAATTAAATAAACTATAGTTATATTGGTTTAATTAATTATTACCTGTACCGCTACAACCCGTGGAAGGTCTGGGGGTCAGTATATGTAAAGACTGTACTGTTCCTTGGACAATGGTTGTGCAGGGAGGTGATTTGTCCTAAATCCCGCTCAACCGTGAGCCACTTTATGGAGGCTGGGTGAGCCCCAGGAGGGTTCTAGATCCCATAGAATCCATCTCCGGCTGCAAACAGATTCAATAAATAGCAGCAGGATTTGATCCAGGATTTACCGCATGGCAACTCAGCACTCTACCACTGAGCCACTCAGCTCCCTTTAATTAATTAATAATAATCAAACAAATGTTTATTAAGGAGCGGGGTAGAGGGTTGTTAGAGCACTGGGTTGAAGTCCCTAAGGTCGCGGGTTTAAATCCATCTGTGAAAGATAATTTACTTAATCATTTATAACAGCCTTGGTTGGGCACTGTGGAACTGGAGACTCTCTTGGGGCTCACCAGGTCTCAATAAAGTGGGTAACCTTAATTGTGGGGAAAACCTGACGTTTGAGTGTGATCTTGGACAAATCTCCCACCATCCTGCACAACTGTTGTCCTAGAAACTGTACACGTCATTGGTTGTAGTGGTATAGTTTTTTATTTATTTTATTTTTAATTTGTTTTTTATTGTGATACTACAATTATACAAAAGAACACATTATTATCTTCTAAAATGATGCCTGCAAAATTATTTACGAAACCGGTAGCTACGACTCTTTAGGGGGGATAGGTTACACTTCAAATGTACATAGTAATCAACATCAACTCACGCATACTATTAGTATTAATGGAATAGCATACATTAGCATATTTTGATGATTTAGCATTTTCACCTCCACCCCTTCTCCATATTCAGGCATGAAAAACCAAACAACATTAACATTTCACTCTCAGAAAAAAATTAAATAATCCTAGGAAGACGATACCAGCAGACTACACAGGGGAGAAAGAATCAGGTAAACAAGTTAATAAAATAAGTGAAAAATCAAAATAAAGGAATGGATCGAATTCCATATTCGAACTGATACCTCTACTAAGTACATAATAGCTGTTGAAATACATGTAATCAAAGTCTGCCTTATATAATATCGTCAATACAAAATGATTGCCGTTTTTGATTTATAGTGATTGCTTTTATAAATGATATAACACTAATTGGTTTAATTATTATTACATATTAACAATCTATTTTTATTCTCACTGGGCATCAATTTACAATCTATAAATATATATATATATATAGTAGTTCTACCGGAAGCCCTATACGCATCGGAAACCACAAGCATTAAAGGAAGGACGAAAATTAAAGAGATCGAAAAACAAGGAAGGAAAATCCTGAGAAAAATCCACGGGGCAGTATTTAGAGACAATTTCTGGCGAAAAAGACCTACAGAAGAACTATACAGACACACTGAAACCATCACTACAGTCATCAGAAAACGCAGAGCTAAATTTTTTGCACATATCTCCAGAATGGACGATAGCAGACTGACTAAAAGAATATTCAATATAGTCTCTACACCTAAATTGGGCACTCCCTGGTATAAAGAAACCACAGAAGACTTGAGAAGATTAAACATCACCATAGAAGGCATGCAAGATCGTAAAACCTGTAGGATTGAACATTGTCTCGTTGATCTAAACTGTGTCAATTGTGAACATGCTATGCTGCACTAATTTATTTTTATTGACATAATTAGTTGGATATTTCTTTTAATTATTTTTTAACACTTACAGCTTCATATAGTTTACTATTTCTGCTCCCCCCCCCCAAAAAAAATATATATACATGATGGTTATTTTAAATACATTCTCACTATAAAGTTAATTAATTCCTATCAAGACAAAATTATGAACCAGAAACTTGAAATTAAATCACAACCTACACACAGCAGGCGTAAATGGACAGATGAACCGAAGAAGGCTCAAAGTGAAAAAAATGAAAGGTTTTGGGAAGACATAAAGAAGAAAAAAGTCACCACCAAATGCTAGATTTTTGTGTTTTCAGCACTCTCCTTAGAGGCAAATAATAATAATAATATATGTATATATTTTATCAATATGATCCTCATGAACATATTTCATCACTTTTTTCTTATGATATAAGTAGCTGTCCAGACCAAACTTACTTATCTATGAATTTATTTGATTTAATTATATTTTTGCCACAATAAATTAACCAAACTAATTAATCCATAAATCTTAATGCATAATTTTTTTAAAGAATGCATATCAAATTTATTTTATGTCAGTACTGTATCATAGAAAATTTGAAGTTTGATTATTTTTCTCGATGTTGCGTGGCTAAGGGACTAAATAAAGACTTTAATTTTCCCCAACGCAAAATATGTCATGGTTAGTTAGTGAAAAAAAGGTAAAAAGAAAACAAGGCTTCATAACTTCATATAGAAGACCACTTGGTAAATGAAATTTTAAATGTGAACATGCAGTTTACATACATTTAGTAGAGTGTGCACTTGCTAAATTATTTTTTAAAAATTACGCTGAAATCGGTACACGAACAAAAATAATATTTTTTTTCGATTGAACAATGAGGGAGGTATCTTCAAGATAGTAAAAATATAACATCATCTGGTTGCTTCCTTGAGGAAAGATGTTTTTTTTTTTTAATACGTAACTTAATTGTAAATACGATGAACAGAGGTCCTGACTTGTTCACATTGATTGAAGTGTTCACACATTCGCATTGACGTGTTCACGCTAGGAACTGAACAGTAGTTGTGGTAGGCTGAGAACTGTGCGCTGTTGCTAAGCCCGTAAGGCTGTGTCTTGCCATCTTAAATTTTACGTAATCTATTACTTTGTTAATCATTTATTCTTTTTGGAACGAAATGAAAGTTGCTTTGTTAAACCTTATAAAAATAAAAGTTAAATTGACAATAAACTTGTATATGTGGCCTCAACACTCGATATTTGGTTTTGTTGCGAAATCCTCTCGGATATTTATTTTGAAATTAAAATAGAGTAGGTACTAGTATGCTTTAAAAAAAAAAAAAAAGTTTAATTATATATTCAATAAATGTTTATTGATAAAAAAAGTAACAGTTAGAATAGACCCACCCAATTGATATAAAATTCAAATAGAGTTTGAATGAACCTTGAAACAGTTTTTATGCTCTCCTGAAAAGCGGTGTATTTCACTTTCGATACTTTGAATTTGTAACGACGATATTTAAGTTCCAATTAAATAACAAGTATAACTTTAAATGAATAGTTTTCACCAATGAAATCGCACTGCATATTGCTACCTAAGTAAGCTATCCTAAGAATTGAGGAGCTTGGTATATAATAAGATGTATAAAGAAAGATATATAAAAGTGATCGGAATCTATGACCATCGAGGTCGGAACATCCCTTTATCGGTATTTATAAATACAAAATTATGTATTAAACATAGTGCATTATTAATAAAACTATAAATTCCTGGTTTATTAATACTGCGACCTATCGGATATGGATGGACGACCTTGAAGTTCATTCTCAGGCGCTCCAACTCCCCCCATAAGATGATTCCTATAGAAGGAAATAGAGATTTATGGTGGAAACTCCTTTTGTTTCCTCCTTCGCCCTCCACCAGTTCCATTCGAACTCTATTCACACATAGGCCCCGAGAGGAACTTGTTGAAGTATCCCCGTTTGACGGACGGCCGGGATAAAAGTGAACTCCCCCGGCTGTGGACAAAGCCTCCTATTTATCTTTGAACTGCCTCACTCATCATTCCCTCTCTGCGGCCATTATAGAGGAGTTGGGCTGGGGGGGGGGAGTTCTGGATTTCGTAACTCGGCTTTGACGTTTCTCATAAAGTAACCAATTTTAATGGAAATCTTGGTTTTGCTCGTCATTAAAACAGAGTGGTTTTAAACTTACTAAGTACATAAGTAAATTAAAATTAATAATTAAACACTTCATAACTAGTAAATTGGATGGTAAGTTCCCCATAGGGGATGCCATTTAATAATGCTTTTTTAAAGGGGGATAAGTATGTTTTATTGATTCTATTACGTGTGGGATGTCATCAGTAATTATTTATGATACTTACTCAACTTATAGTTTTTTTCAATGTACTAACTTTATTCAAAATTAAATTATTTTCAAGAGGTTGCAACACTTTTATTTAGACGAATCAGTGCGTTTATAACGTTGTATAAATATGTAAACACTTGTCGTTGATTTAATTCATAATTAAAGATTTTATTGAAAATTTAAACGTTACTAAAGAAATTACGACCTTAGTTTTGGTGCACGTAACATCGAATCCTTGCTGAGCCGTCTTTTCCTATGTGTTTCTTTCTAAATTCTTCTTACCGCACGGTTCCATAATTGATTTAGTTTTTATTATTGTTATAAAACTACTTGTTATATAATTAGCACTGTACCAAATATAAGCTCTTGGGGCTAACAGAGCAGCCTTTTATACCTAAGGTAACGAACTGGTTTGGAGCCCGCAGGAGGGATTCTGATTTTTTATAAGGAGTAGATAATCTTTGGTTATGGCGCCCTTCGGAGGGGAAGTGAAATGGTGCAATCAAACATGTGCGGTGTCAGGTACTCGTTAAAAATGTCCATCCTAATTATATCTGGGTAGGCAAAATGTAGGCTTTGTAGCGTCGTCCGATCGTCCGAAGTGGCGTGATATAAATAAACAGGCAAACCATAAGCTCTGGAAAGAAGTTTTTAAAGAACAAAGCAATCGGGATTGTAACTTCATGCTTTATAGTGTGAAGCCCATTTCGAAAATGGACATTGTTAATGTGAAGCGTTGAAGGAAACTATTGTGAGAGTTAGATGCCTAGGCTACGGGGGCAATGAATTAGAATAATTGACGCAACTTTAGAGGCTAAGTAAAACAATTAAAAGTTTGCTGCAAGCCTGGTAACAGAGTTAGTTAAAAGGAGGGCTACGTTAAAGCTACCATTCAAAAGCATCCTTCATTCACTTTAATTAATAATGTCCGGGAGAAAGTAGAAATACCTTGGCTCAAAAAAAAACTTAATATTTCTTCAATGATGAATCCACCAATATAAAATAAGAACAGTTCTTCATTAAAAATTGGGGCTGTTAACTATTCTGTTATTTATAAAATTGTTACCAGTATCTATACTGTTATATTAAATATTCAATATCATTTACAATAGAAGAGAAAAATAGATTCATTGGTTCATGTAACGTGATGCTATGGTTGACTGTAAGATACTACAGTGGGAGTCCTACATTTTGCCTGTTCAGTTATAATTAGAATATGGGTCTATCCTGAGTACTTGACTCTGCACAGACTCCGCACCTCCATTTGACGTCCGATCCAAATGACTGCATATCAAGGTTTTTTTTTTTTAAGTCTTAAGACCATCTGATGTCCTACGAACCTGTCACCTTTACTACACATTCTAGGGATTTTCATCTCTAGGTATATTACATATATGATTTTTATTGGTCGATTATTTACTCTTATGTAATATGTTGAGTATCCGTCTTTCGGCTTATGTCAATAATTTTTAATTTTCTTTGAACTTCTTTTAATTTTCATTTGTAACTTCTTTCATTAGAAATCTACAAATGCCTTATTAAACTTCTATTGACATTACATTATTTTGATGTTCTTTCTTTCTTGGAAAATGGATATTTTAATAGGTAAACCATATAATCGTCTCATCGAAAAAAATTAATAGTTTTTAAGAAATCTTGTCTTGAGATAAAAACATGGCTTGCGGCACGCAGTATATTATTGATTGACAATCGCTTTTTTAATTACTGACATGCCCTTCCGGAACATGTCGTATCACTTCGTCACAACTTTTTATGGGATTGGGATAAGTATCTAGAATACATTGTTCATTTAGGAATTGAAAAAAAAAAATCACTTTTAAAAAGTTTTCTTAACCAACCTAGTTAATTAAATGAAAGCCAAAGTTAGTAATATAGTTCTTATTTAGACTAGAATATATTTTAGCAACTGGTGAGTGGTAAATTAACTAAAATACATTTATCCTAATAAAAAAATTAAATGCTTGAATGAAATGTACGTGTTCATAAAAATTAGAGAGCTTTACGAAGTCCCGTACCATACATTTCTATACCATCCACAATGCAGTCATTGTATCAATTGAAACCCTACAGCCCTGCCCTGGCGGAGGCTAATGCTCAAAGACTCCCTCGGAGTTACAAATGATTCAATAGCACAAGGAACATGGTTTCCCTCCTTCGCCTACAGTCCTAATGGCCACCAAGTTCCTAATCTCTCGAAATTACAGCCTTGATGGGTGATGTGTATTGGAGTGTTAGTGATAACACGGTGTTAGTGATAACAGGGCTTAGGGCGGGTCAAGGGGTCGATAAGCCCCTCATGATGATAACTGAAACGATTAATGAGGATATACGTGTAGCCTACGATAAGCTTCATGGGAGGTTTCGAATTGAAAATATTTGACAGTATATTATTATCAGAAACATTTTCGTATCTTCATAGAATAATCAATAATTTTAAAATGCATGCAGATTCAGAACCAATATATTGCTATCTAATTTCACATCATCTGAATGAAAATAAGTTCTTACATCAGCCATTTCTGCAATCACTACTCTTGACAATATTTGCATTACACATTGTCATATTGAAAAGGTTTTTTAAAAAAGGTTTATATTGAGTAATGCAATAGTAATCCTTTCACCATTAATTTGTAAGTACTGTTGAAGATTTAATATCGTACGAGTGTCAACAT
This sequence comes from Troilus luridus, assembly GCA_964056705.1. NCBI lineage: Eukaryota > Metazoa > Arthropoda > Insecta > Hemiptera > Pentatomidae > Troilus > Troilus luridus. Next base: position 37,719,921 of record OZ057412.1, read on the forward strand.
AATATTTAGACTTAATATGTTATTTAATATAGTGAGCGGAGTGGCTCAGTGGTAGAGCACTGAGTTGCCTTGGCGGAAGTCCTGGTTCTAATCCCGCGGACGGCAAGACTTTTATTTAGTCTGTTTGCAGCCCGTAGATGGATCATATAGGATCTAGGACCCTCCTGGGGCTCACCCAGCCTTTGTAAAATATTTAAAAAATAGGGTACCCAAAATAAGGCGGAAAATCTGGCGTTTGAGTGTGATCTAGGACAATCCACCTCCATGCAGAGCCGTTGTCCATGTAACAGTACTGTCTCAACCATGTACTGAACCCCATACTCGTCCACGAGTTGTAGCGCTACAGTTTTTTTTTTCTTTCTATGTTATTCAAAATAATTCTCTTAAAGCATATTTTTTAATAGTTAGGGCAAGATTTTGAAAGCTTCAAAGCCTCATAGTCCCCAGTAGGGTCTCAGATTGCATAGGATCCTCCTTCGGCTGCTAACAGATCAGATAAAAGTCTGTCAAGCAGCGGGATTTGAACCCAGGACCTTCGGCTTGGCAACTCAACGCTCTACCACTGAGTCACTTCGCTCCAAAATTGTAATAAACACTAATACATATATAATAATGACTTAACAATCGAATATATAATTGCTGATCCTAATTCACACCAGTGGAATAGAACAACTCCTACATTAGACATTTCAGAATTCACTGGTCTTGAACAATATTTACATAATGCATTACCATATTTTAATTGAGTAATGTTGTATTAATCATTTCTTCTTTAATATCTAAGTACCATTTAAGTATTAACTTCGTACAAGTGTCCACTTTATTTATGTTATTTAAAATAATTCCCTTAAAGGTTATTTTTTAATAGTTAGGGCAGAATTATGAGAGCAATATAGCCTCGAAACTTCACCAGATAAACGTGAGGAGTATGATCAAAGGAAAACCAGGCTGTGATCACTACCATTGTAATAGTCATGTATCATAAGCACATATAAAATAAAATATTATTTAATTTCATCTGTAAATGGTTCATTATATATATATATATGTATACTACTACTAGCTGACCCAGCCACGGGTTGCTGTGGCTGTTATAATAGTTTTAAAAAATGTTAAGTTAAAATTTGTATATTAATGAAATAAGAAATATAATATAATATAAATATTATGATATAATATATATATTATATTTATTACTGAATTTAATAAGATGATTATGTTTTCTGAATGACTCGGGTTGGCTTGATGTGGAATGAAAAAATAACCGATCAGAAAAACAATAAAAGAATGCGAATGAAACATACCCAGCGGTTGTGGAAATTCATCCGAATAATATACATCCTCCCGCATTGTTTTTCTGGGGATGAGTTCTTATTCAGCTTAGCTCCCTTCCGCGAGGCTGTATAGATATTACTTTCCTCAGCCTTATCCCTTCTTATCCATTTGTTTATGGGCGCTGTATGAAACATTAGATTAGATTCGTAAAGTTATCGTATAGGGCTTCCAAATGTCCTTCTATCTTCTAAAATCTTAGTCCCTATCTTATTGTTTGCCTGACTTTCAGGAGTGATTAAAATACCTCAGCTAATTTAATATGAGTCGTACCAAATTAAAGTTAAATATTAATTTAATTATTTTTTGAAAATATTTTGAATAGTTTCTGTAATCTCTATATTCATTGTCCATGTAGAAGCATAGGCATATCCTCTTGGAGAAGATTATCTTCAGCACTATATGGATCTAGGGGCGATCTATTAGAGCAGTGTCCTTAAGAAGTAATTGCCCTCATCAGTGATCGCTTCTGTTTAAGTTCAACGGCTCCCTTAATTTGACCATTTCTATCCTTGTCTGTGCCAATACTCATTATCTACATTTCAGAACAACTTCAATTACCAGAGGTTAGAAGCCAATCGCATATACAAAAGTAATAGTTTTTTTATAGTAGATGTCACAAAAGAGAAATATCTAGTATATCCACCAATACAATATTCTATGCCGCTTTGGTGAATGTCCAGTATAAAAATTGTAGGACATATCTTTACTAATGTTGGTTGGGGTATTTAAGTTTTATTACTTTATTATTGTTATTTTTGCGTTAGATTTGTTTTTATCTGTATTAGAAAGAAAGTGTGAACCAATTTCGATAGGAAGATAACAAAATGCTTTATGAAATATGCGATTCCTAACAATGGTCCCATTTAACGAATTTCATTTAATGCATACAATTACAAAATTATAAACAATTAAGTTTCAAGTTGGACTGACTACATCACTCTGACCCGATTATGGCCTAAAAATTAAACGTTGGTTCAAATAAAATCTATTGTCAGTACCCCTCGATTATTTCAATTTGGATGTGGAAATATCTTGGAAAAATATTAATAAAAAAATGTTTTCACCAAAATTTTGTTTTTGACTAATCTGGGAAATGTTTCCTATATGAATATCAAGATACGTTTGAGTAGAATACAGTAGGAAAGTTTCTTCAAAATCATTAGCGTTGGTTTTCCACCACAGTTTACTGGGGTTTTTTTTCGGATAATGCGCAGACATTGTTTCTTGTTATAGTATATGGGATTCTTAGACCCGAATTTTGCATTATGTAATAAATAAATACGATCTACTAGTTCAAGAGAGAATTGTGGTACTGAATTGCAGAGGAATCGTACAGAATGGTACAAAATTGTACTTTGAAATTTAATTCTTGTTTAAGATGGCCCCGTGACTTCTTAGTTGAACTTGTGATTTGAGTACTACCAGTGGGTAGTTTCTCTACATGTCATTTTGTATCGCTTAGCCCATTTACTAGATGTATTTTTTTTTATACAGTTGTAAATATCAATAAATAAATTAAAAAAAAAAAAAAAAATTCTTGTTTAGAAATTTAATGTACTTCGGCTAAAATCCTAACCAAGCAGTGAAAGGAATATATAAGTTAAGATGAGACTAAGAGCTGTATATTCACTAATACCAAATTCTTATAAACAAATATTGTAAATACTATATATAGAGAATTATAAGAGGAATAAAGTCAGTGTTTAACCAGCCTTCAAGTGTGTTATTTGTTCCTTATCCTTCTTTTTTTTATGCTTTGGCGAGGTGAAGTCTTTAAGTGGTGCCGAAACCCGGGAACGTTTTTGCAGTTTAGTGAGGTTTGTTTTCTACGATTTTTTTTTCTCTTTCTCTAGATTTATTTTCATTTAGTTCTTTTGGTTTGAAGATAATTTTACTAAAATGAATGAGCAGAGAGAAATCCTTAGGCCAGCAACGTTAACGTTGGAGCCTCCGCAGACTGAACAGGGGAATCCCGAGTTTCCGCCATTGCCGTCAACAACTCTAGCAATGGCGAGGGCAGACCTAGCGGCGCAGGAGGCAAACAGAATAGCGCAGGAGACTAACGAATTGGAAAAAATGAAGTTAAGGAAGGCAAATGCACAAGATCTGAGAAGGGAGATATCGGACCTTGAGAAATTCAACGGAGACATAGGTGAATTAAATCACTTTCTCAAGGGCGGCGACGGCATCATGAGCAGTATTCAGTCTCAGGTCGCAGCGGACTTTTTGGAGGAAGCGGACGCCAAAAGGCTACGAGTAGCTTTAGCACGGAGGGTCAGAAGGAGTGTGTTAAATCTGATCCAAGCGGATGAGGATACCTCGTGGCAGGTAATCAAAGAGAGATTAAAAAAGGCTTATGGAGGGGGGCGATGGGCCCCAGAAGAGGACATGTTGCAGATGTTTCGGGAGATGAAACGAGCAAACCAGTCGAATGGACAGTATGCGGCAGGACTGCTCGCGAAGCTGAACAAGATAAATGAGAAGTTGAGAGAAGTAATGGACACCGGTGCGGTCGAAGCGTGGATGCTATTTATGACCACGGTCCTGAAGGTGCAACTGGCTAGGGACACTGGAAAGAAGGATGGCCTACCCAGAGATAGAACATTTATGGAGTGTGCGCAAGAGATGGTAGACGCGAGTGCTCGAGACGAAGAAGAGAAGGATGTGATAGAACCAGGGTGGAATAGGGTGTCGTACCGGAGGAACGAAACAGGCAGAAGCAGATTCAGACAGGAGCCGGGAAGAAGAAGAGAGGGAGAGTTTGCGAGAAGAGAGAAGCCACCAAGAGAAAGAAGGCAAGTGGTTGAGAGGAAGAATGGGAGAAGAGAGGAAAGGAGATGCCACGAATGCGGCAAAACAGGGCACTTGGTAGCTCAGTGTCCACGTACGCGGTGCTTCGAATGCCAAGGTGAGGGACATACGGCCAGACAATGCCCATATATACGGCGCAGAGAGCACGACAGAGGTGAGCCGATGGAGATCAATGCTCACAGACTGGGACGGAGGAGCAGGATAATCTCGGAATCTGCGAGATCCTCGGAGACCTCAGGGTCGGAGACGGAAGGCAGCGAACCTAGTGGCAGAGGAACTCCCGGAGGAAGGAGCAAACAACGGAGCACAGGGAGGCGTGCCGAGCAGGTAAGAAGGGAATGAGGATGGTGTAAGCGGAGGGGCAACCTTTTTTTTGTGAATAGTGCGGTAAAGAAGGGTGACAGGTTGCCTGTTATTGAGTTTTACAGGGGGTGGAGGTGTTTAGTGGACACAGGGAGTTCTTGTACACTAGTGGGTAAGGACAAGTTAAAGTTGTTGTTTAAGGGTAAGAGTCAGCCAGACATTAGGCCATGTCAATGTAAAGTGGTCACTTTGAGTGAGCCCTGTACGATAGAAGGGGAAATCGATTTAGCCCTAGATAGGTGGGGAAAGAAGGGAGAGGTGTTGACGCTGCATGTTGTGGAAATCATGCCGCGGGAGTATGGGGGGATTTTGGGATGCGATGCGTTTAGCAAATTAGGGTTGAGAGCTCGTAGTACAGGGGGTCAGTGGGTAGTCCGGATCGGGAACAAGAAATATAAAACGGTGCAGGATCTGAAAGGGGGTGTTAGGTGCGTTGGAGTAATTGCCAAGGGTGCAGACTGGAGACAGGCCGTAAGGGAGGAATTCGGGGATATATTTTTTCGCGAGGGAGACCCACTGAGCGCGACGGGGGAGACGCTTCATGAGATCCATCTGAAGTCGGAGAAGGTCACTTATGTAAAGGAGCGGAGGTACCCACAAGCGTTACGAGGACATATCCGCGAGGAGATTGAGGAGTTAAAGCGGCAGGGGATCATCGTGGATAGCAAGTCGCCGTTTAATAGCCCACTATGGGCCGTTAAGAAGAAACCGGTTGCTGGGGAATCTAGGGAGCGCTATAGGGTAGTAGTCGATTTTCGGCAGCTGAACGAAAATACGCGCGACGAGAAATACCCCATTCCCAGGTTAGAGGATATTTTAGACCGGCTAGGGGGAGCCTCAATCTTTAGTACGCTCGATCTAAAATCAGGGTATCACCAGATCCGGATGCACCCCAGGGACCAGGCCAAAACCGCGTTTACATTCGAAAGGGGGCATTATGAATTCACCCGTATGCCGTTTGGACTGAAAAATGCGCCCATCACATTTCAAAGACTGATGGACGAATTCTTGCGGGGACTGGACGAGAACATGTGCCAGGTCTACATGGATGATCTACTGGTGTTTAGTAGGACAGAGGAGGGTCATCTGGAAGATTTGCGACGGGTGTTTACGTGAATCCGGCAGTTCGGGTTGAAGCTATCGCCAGAAAAATCGACTCTGGGACAAACGGAGATTAATTTTCTGGGACATGTGATTTCGGGGGAGGGGGTACGTCCAGATGGGAGAAAAGTTGAAGCAATAGGGAAGATGGCGATGCCGAGCGATGTGAAGGGGATCAGGAGATTATTAGGGACCCTCAACTACTACCGACGTTTTGTACCGGAGATGGCGGAGAACTTGGTTCCTTTGAACGAACTGCTGCGAAAGGGGCGCACAGTTAAGATGACGCCAGAAATTGAAGCAAAGATTAGAAGGTGCATGTTACAGTTGCAAACTGAACCAATCCTGGCATTCCCAGACTTCGGGAAACCATTTGCGATCACCACAGACGCCAGCTAGTATGCACTGGGGGCTGTTTTATCCCAGGAAAGTGAAAAGGGGGAACGACCCGTAGCATACGCGAGTAGGAGACTCACAGATGCGGAATCTCGTTACAGCGCACTCGAGCGGGAATTGTTAGGAATCATATGGGCGGTGCAACACTTTCGACCATACGTATTTGGTAGAAAATTTAAGGTACATACAGACCACCGTCCGTTGCTCTGGGTGGGTAATCTGAAGGAATCTTCAGCTCGAGTTACAAGATGGAAGGAGATCCTCAGCCAGTACAACATGGAAGTGGTGTATAAGCCGGGGAAAGACAACGTGGTAGCGGACTGGCTCTCTCGTGCATTACAGGTCAATATGTTGGAGACGGAGGGTGCAGAAGCGTCGGAGGAGTTACAAAGGTTTGTACGGGAATGGACACCAGACGGAGAAGGAGGACGTGTGGGTGACCTCCGAGGCAATGAGGAATCCTCAGAGGACGAGTCAGGAAACGAGAGGCCGGTTGAGATGGAGGAAATTGATGACATTGTCAACAACAAGCCCCGGCAAGTCATCTGGAAAACAAGGACTACGGGGCTCGTGAAAATGGAGTTTTCTAAGTATGACAAACATTCCGTCATCACTATCTGGTCACAACCTGGAGTTCGGGAAGAGCAAATGTGTCGTGTGCTGAAAGATGCCTCTAAGGCGGGAGCGACTCATTACCTGTATGTTGGAAATGCGACGGTGTGGGATAAGATACGCAACTTATGGCGTCTCGAGAAAATAGGGATCGATAGGATGTTCATCCGATGCCGGTCGATGGTGGAGACCATTCGGGATCAGGACCAACAAAAGGAGGTAACCACGGCTTATCATCAAGGCAAGACGAACCACAGGGGTATCAATGAGACGTTGGCAGCTTTAAAGAGAAAGTATTACTGGGTAGGGATGCGGAAGACGGTAGAAGAGATAATAAGGGATTGTCACATCTGCCATACGGCCAAATATGACCGCCACCCTCCCGTAGGATTACAGACTGAGACGCGGACACCCACGGTACCCCTGACAGAGCTTCAAATAGACACCTTTACGTGGAGAGGTTTTAAATGGGTAACAATATTAGATACGTTTAGCAAAGCGGCCATGGCCCACTCAGTAAAAGAAAAGTCGGCGGCGGCGGTGAATGACGCTCTACAGACGTGGTACCAGTGTTATGGGGTGCCAAACACGATCTCCTCGGATGGAGGAAGAGAGTTTGATAACGCGCTCTTGCGACAGGAGATGAAAAGGTTGGGAATCGAGTGGCATTGGAACACGCCCGGACATCCAAAAAGTAGGGGAGGGGTTGAACGTCTCCATAATACGTTGGGGGAACATCTCCGAGTATTTCATGCGGATAAAGGGTTAGAAGCGAACGAGGCGATGCCCCGAGCAATAGCGGCATATAACCATTCTATCCATATGGGCACCGGGTTTTCCCCTTTCGAAGCTCTTTTCGGGTTACGCGCGCGAAGGAGAAACGAGGAGGAGACGGTGGTGGACGAGGGCATGGCCGAGCAATTAAATGCAAACAGAGTAGAGCTCGAGAGAAATTGGGGCAAAGCACACGGACGAATGGCCGCAGAGAAGAGTAGGAGAGTGGCGCGTGAGAACGAGGGAGTAAGAGATGTCATGGGTACGATTAAAATAGGCACTATTGTTTATAGAAAGATCTTGTCGAATCGTGCGAAGGAGGTCCTCAGGTATGAGGGTCCATTCAAAGTGATTACGATTAGGGAGCATAATCTTGTCACTATTCAGAGTCTGGTTGAGCCCAGGAAACGGAGAACCGTTCATATTGAACAACTTAAGGTTCCGGCAGGGGAGGGCCGATCATGAAATTGTATTTATTTCAGTTTATTATTGGATATTTTTTTTTTCTCCTCTTTTTCTATGTAGTTTTAGGAATTTAGCGATATATAGAAGTATATAATTTTTTTTTATGTTTTGTATGTTTTGTTTTTGGGAGAGTTTCCTTGTCATTGTAAATAAAGTTTAGGTATAAGCCTTATATTGTATATATCCAGCGATGCTATAGAGTAAGATAGTATTAAGTTGGTTTTTGTAAGTTGTAGAATTTGTTTATTTGTGCCGATTGAGTTTAGCTTATACTATGTTGGTGTACCAGTATTCTTTTTTTTGTTTTTTTGTTTTTTAGAGTTTACGAAGATGTTCGTAAACTGGCAGGGGGGAGTTAAGATGAGACTAAGAGCTGTATATTCACTAATACCAAATTCTTATAAACAAACATTGTAAATACTATAAATAGAGAATTATAAGAGGAATAAAGTCAGTGTTTAACCAGCCTTCAAGTGTATTATTTGTTCCTTATCCTTCTTTTTTTTATGCTTTGGCGAGGTGAAGTCTTTAAGTTATAAGCATGCATATACATAAGGTAATAATTATTGAAAGTATACCCTAGTTGCCTAAAAGTTGAGCAAAAAAAAAACTGCTAACTTAATATGTGAATGATGAAATAATATATCTTAAGTCAACAATTTGTGATTTGGCATGCCCTGATTCAACATATCATAGATAAATGATTGAATTGTTTATGTTGATTGGTAATGGCAACTAATTTTAGCATTTAGTCCAAGAGAAACTCAACCAGGCAGCGGAATGGTCGAAAATGTGCTTCGAAGTTTTTATTCGGCTTGCATTTCCCCTTACATAGTAGTGACAAAAATGTATTAGTATGCATAGTTTCTATGTGGGCTTGTAGAATATAATATAGTTACAATTTATTATTTATTTATTTTAAAAGTTCAACTTGTCAAATTATTCAACGCCGTTTTGAAGTCGGACATTTTTTATAATTATTATGTAACATTCTGAAATAGGACACCTTAGGAATGAATAGGACTCTGAATAGGAAGTTTTTTCACACCTTATTAAGTGTTTCTGGCTTGTTATAGTTCACGGTTCTCAGGCGTCCTGATTTATTCTTCATAACTGTATTTTATTGCCTTGAGAATAGAGGGTACCCTACCTCACGTTTCTATGAATTATAGTTTCCATGGAGTTGCAATAGGCTACCACTGTACCATAGCCAGTGCTCTTGGGACCGATCCGTTCCACTCGGAGTCAAGGACGGCGACAAATCGTTCTAGATTCGAGGATTACGGTTAATCGAGTTGAACAGGAGAACCTAACCTATAAATCTTCGCCCGAAACAGGCTGTCCACAGAGACTAAGCTTTTGGGTTGGCTATTTCACACCCTCAAAGACATCAGCGCAATCTGCTATCATTGATGAACAATCGAAGGTACATTAATGACCAAGTTCTAACCAAGCTAGTAGTTGCTTATTCATGATTACCTTTGTACTCTGTGGGAGACAATGAGAGCTATTTTTGAGGAATTTGTTTAAATTAAAAAAAAAACATACCGTATCTGTTCTGCAGATTGTCGCTTCGAGTTGAGTTACAAACACGTTTTGATTGTTCCCTCTTAATGTTTTTCCAAAAATACAAGTTATCATGAGCTTTAGAATGGAAAAGAGAATGTAGTTATGGGCAATGTATACACTTCGGTAATCATTTCGTCTAGAAATGAACGTTTCATCAAACATATATCATCTATAGTTCGAAATTTAGTTGAAACATTTATTTCTTGATGCAAGATTACCGAAATCTACTCATTAGCCATAATTACATTTCTTTTCCTTACTGAACCTCACGATAACTAGTATTAAAATATTAAAAATGAAACAAATATACAGTTAAAACTTGTTGTGACTCAACTCGAAACGATAACCTTGGAATAATTACTAAAAAAATCTTTGAGTAAAGTGGCTTTTTCAGTTAATTCAGCTTTTTTAAACTTTCTGGTAAATACTACGTTCAGCTTTTTTTAAACGTGATATTTAATTTCACACGTTTGGTTTTCTCGAAATTCTGTGTATATATACTTGACAATCCTGTAGGTATACTTACAGCTTTATATATCCCGCAGGGACTAGTCGTAAGTGCCAGGCTATTAGGGAACAACGCTCCCCCGGGTTTCTAAGATTCAGTAAAAGACACAATGTATTGTTCTGTCTTGTGATAGTGCCTTTTTTACACTTTATTCATACCCAATATCACAGACTGTAATCAAATCACGGCAAGCTTCCCAGAGAAGACCCAAGATCGGGGGGGTTCAGCCTAACCACCAGTTTTCCCTAACATACAGGGCCTCTAGCACTAGGCCAATCCCGTAAAGAGAGTACCAGATTCAAAGAAATGCACGAAACTAAAATTATATTCGAAGAACTACACTTTTACCCCTTTCCACTTTTATCTAAGATAATTATATTATTTACAGTTTTAAAAATACAAACAAATGCCACTTTCCAATGAGGAGTACCATATCTAGTAAATTGATCTCGAGGTGAACTAAGTTAACGCTGTATAAGACCCTTATAAAAAGCTACAAATTTTCGAAAGAAAAATACTGCGACGAATCTTCGCAAGATTAAGATGGACGGATTCCGTAGAGGATGTTACCATGAAAGCTGGAGTAAATAGCTGGATGACCAACAGCAGCCAGCGATAGAAGAGTATGGCGATTGGTGTTGAAGGAGGCCTGGACTTTACGTCTTACTTACGGGTTCTAGCGCCAACATAGTAATAAAATAATTACTTTAAAAATGAACTGATAAAATCGCTAGCCCTTAATACATAAATGCACTCGGTACAATAATTGATCATCAGATCTTGCCGTTCGACTAATTTCTAAAAGGTAATTTATATTTTTGTTTTATACATTTACAGTACTTTCCCTTGTTTTATATATATATATATCTTGTTTTGCCTAATCAACTACGATTCACCAGAAATGGGGTGTGCGTTATATTTGTTTGTTGTATACGTTTGTAAAAGTGATTTTACAAGAGTACACGAGGCAGATGCCGGTGAAGTTAGATTATGAGAAGGGGAGTAAAAGATTCTCTACGAGCTACAATCATAAGTTTTTTTCATTGCCTATACTAGAAGTAGGACATGGCCAATTTCAACATCTAGAAATTGAAGGATGGGGCTGATGGTGACGATCTTCAAGAATAGAGGTGCTCTGAAGAAATATTTCCCCAAGGCATAGTCTCGGACAAGCGAAATGGGTCCTCCCGGGGCATTGAGTTTATAATTCCGAACAGTGCAGCGGATTTTCGAGCGAACGTAAATGGCCAGGACCTAGATCCCCAACGCCTCACTTGTGTTCAACGGAGGCTGTGGAGCATGTGATAACGACTAGTAATGCTTTAGAAAGGTTATTATGAGAGTACCTCTGCAATTTTATTCGTAGCTGATTAAGAAAGCTTCCCAAGGCTCAATGTGTCTGGGATACTGTTGGATCAATGGTGTACGATATGGAATTTAAAAAAAGAAAAATAGTATCACTAAAAATAGTTTATAAATAGTGGACCAATGAGCATCAAGATATAGCTTCCTTTGTATGCCGTACAGCTAAATGGGAAAAGGAAAAAATTAAATAAATAAAATTTAAAAAAATCATTTTTATACAAATTTTCCTTGCATAATAAACTTTCTTTGGTGGTTACTTCTACCAGGTTATTTCTAAAGGAAACTTTCACATTCGTCGGCTTTGTCTGAAAGAGGCAAGTAAGTTATTGGTAAAATTTTTAATAATTTTCATTAAAATAAAAATAGCGCCTACATTTTCAATAGACACTCAATTATTAAGCTTACTAAAACGCCAAGACAATGCGGTTACGTTAATATTGAAGAGTGAGCGGAGTGGCTCAGTGGTAGAGCGCTGAGTTGATATTCCGAAAGTCCTGGGTTCAAATCCCGCTGCTGGCAAGATATTCATTTAATCTGTTAGCAGCTGGAAATGAATCCCATAGGATTTAGGACCCTCCTGGTGGTCACCCAGGATCTATAAAATATTATAAAAATAGGGTACCCAAATAATTGAGAAAACTCTGGCGGTTGAGCGTGACCTAGGAGTAGTCATCTCCTTGCACAGCCGTTATCCATGAAACAGTACATTCTCTACCATGTACAGAACCCCAGACCCATCACGGATTGTAGTGTAAAGATTAATATTGAAGAGCTAAGTTTAAAAGATACTTAAAATACTAGTTAAGACACCAGTAGAAAAATTCCAACCAGAAAGCTTTAATTCTATAAACTAAAACAGGAAACAAAAACACCAGTCAATATTTCGCAAAAACTAAACAATAAAAACGAATAGAGCACATTATAACCACAAAATGCACTAAATAGATGAAACATCCCACCACCTCTAAGGCACAAAGGAAACTACTGAATCGTAAAGAACGTTACCAGATCCCAGCTGGAAAAGGTTAAATCAAAACAGCTGGTAAATAAAAACATGTAATATACACTCACTATACAAAAAACACTTAATAACACAATACTGATAACAAACAAAACAAAAACAGAATTCATGAGTCTTCTTTAAAAATAACGAGATTAAATGTGCAAGAGAAAAAACAAACGTTATTAAAAAACCTCTGGTCATACTATATTAACATTGAGCAAAAGTTCAAAAGCGACATAGAATAGATGTTATGACATTACATCAACGCACACAAGCAAATTCATTAATTAAATATTGTTTTAAATGGTTAACTTAGTGAATAGTCTGAGCATAATTGTAACCATTTAATAGTTAACTAATAAATAATAGACAATTAATAATAGACTTAGTGCTATTTTCGTTAAAATACTTTATACAGAATTCTTCTATCTCCTAGGAGATCCTGCCACTAACATAGTGTAAATGAATCTGTACTATCGTGATATTGGCAATCTAATAACAAATGTTTGTCGGCAATTACTGCCCTCAACTCTTAACTCTCACACATCAAAATATGAAGGAAATAAAAGTGACCTAACAACTTACTAATAGTTAGAGAATACATTGTCCGTAACTAGTTGAAAGATACTATAAATATAACTAAATACCGTGATATTACTATGATAAATTCATAAATTAATATGTATGTTGTTAGCTGTAAAAATAAATCTTAATCCCCGAGTATCATGAGAATAGCCCTATAGCCCTTTGAGTGCCGCGATCACATATTTTACCAATATTGCCGTGACCAGAGCCGCTATTGTTGTGACCACCACATTTGCGATTAATCCTCAAACTATTCTATTCTCATCAGATATAGGATTTATGTGTGTAAAGTTTCGATAGATGAATGAAAAAGATGACTTGCTATATTTAAAACCTTTTTTTTTTTGTGTGTTTCTTATGATTGGCATGTTAGTAGCAACAAAAATATATTAATGAAGTTACAAAACGTTTTTCGTTTAATTAAATCGCTCCTACAAAATAATGACATCATAACTCAAAAAACCTAATTTTTCAATACTGGCATTTGGAGTTTTTTACTGCAGTTCGTGGGAATAACGGACGTTAAAAAGAGATCTATAGGAGACATCAAAGTGCAGGACCACATCCCAATTTATTCAAGTTACACAGAATGAGGACCAGGAGGGGTAGGTTTTATATTCCCGGAAAGTTGGAGTACGAAGGTCAAGGACTGGAAATTAGTGAGCGAGCGGCTCAAGGTAATATTTGTGGAAGAAGAGAGACTTAACTCCATAATAATTGCATATGGTCCTAATGATAACCCAACCACTGCAGAGAAGGTAACTTTCTTTCGAAGACCTTCAAAGAGAAATAGACGATGCCAAAGCAGAAGCAATTATTATGGGATATAATAATCTATTTACTGAAAATGGTTAAAATATGGAGAGAATAATAATTAATAAACACAAAGAAAAGAAACACAGTTAGGGAATCTATAAAATCCTACAGGTTAAAAGAGATAGAGATGGTCACGTATTTCTAGCAAGAGGTGGAACGAAGGCAAGAGATCAGGATTACCTATGGGAAAGCGATGACGTTGAAACCAGCTGTAAATATTTTTTAAAAATGGTGTTGGAAGCTGCTGCCTTAGTTTGTAGAAAGAGTAAAACAGTATCTGGTAACAAAAGAACCGCCTTGAGCACTGAAGAAATCAAGAGTGCTATTCAATAAAAGAAAATACTGTGGAGAAAATATCTTGAAAACAGATCCAAAGGAAACTACAAGCAATATAAAAAGAAAAGAACTTGAAGTAAAACGAATGGTTAAGATTGCTAAAATGAAAGCTTTGGAAGATTTTGGCCACAAGATGGAGACACAGAACATGACAAAGAAGGAAATATTCTAAGAAAAAATGATGAAATTATGGAAAGATAGCGAGAATATTTCAGAGAATAGTTGAAAGAAGGTAGCCTCGGATGTGAATTTGGTGAGGAGAGAGTGGAAGAGGTGTGGGAAGAGTACGACTACATAGACGAGGAGGAATTGGTGGATGCTCTGTCAGATATGAATCTAGGGAAATCAGCCGGAATAGATGAAATATCTCCTGAGATGTTGAGGTACACAGGTCATAAAGGACAACAAGTTATGAAACACCTATTTAACCTTGTATGGAAACAGAAGAAGGTGCTCAGAGAATGGGAGATATTTCCAATCTTTAAAAAGGGAGACAACAGGGATTGCGGTAATCATCGAGGCAATTCCCTTTTAAGTGTACAATGTAAAATTTACTCTAAGATCCTAGAAAAGAGATTCAGAAGGAAGGTTGAAAATAAGCAAGATATTTTAAAGTTAGTTGATCATGACAAAGATCTTCAGCTCAATATTAGATACTCCAAGAACAACTGAAGTTTATCAACATGAGTATCAACCCGGCAAGAACAAAAGTAATGAGGGTCGGAAGAAAGCCAAGCAGAGCTATGAGAGTAATCAGAATTAACGGCAGAATAATAGAACAGGTAACTTATTTCTAATATCTAGGAGCGGACCTGCAGGAGAGAGGCAAGGGTTCTTGACATACTCCTCAGAGTCATGGACTCTATCAACCAACCACAAATCAAGGATTCAGGCTACCGAAATGAGGTTTCTTAGGAAGGTGGAAGACCAGAAGAGATCGAGTGCGTAATAAAACAACATGGACACATCTCGAAACCTAAGCAGTGTGAGGAGACGCCCTGTCTCTGTTCTGTACCAGCACATTTTTTCCATCCCAATCCATTCCTCTTTTCCTGAAAGCCTCCTTCAATCCCGTCCTCCCACTTTAGTCTTGGTCTTCCTCTCCTTCTCTTGCCATTCTACTCAACAGATTTCCTAACCATCTGAGCCAGTTCTCTCTCTCTCTCTCTCTCTCTCTCTCTCTCTCTCTCTCTCTATATATATATATATATATATATATATATATATACCCGAAGTTTCATATACTTAAGGTTCCATTTTCTTTATTATGTTCATAGTAATTAAAATAAGGTATATAGCAAAAATCATTAGTAATTATTTAGCGTTATCATCTTCACATGGTTAACTTTGTTTCAGTTAATTTATTTATCTAAGTTCTCTTCATTTTCTGACTAATTACCAAAATATAAATTATTACATGGCACAAAATTTTGGCATAAACCAAAAATATTTCCACATTCTACCTGTGAGTTCATAATTTTTTCCTGGTGTATTGTGTAGCATTCATTGTTAGGTTTTTGTTATTATATAATATAACCTCGAAAATAAAAATGGTAATAATAATCATCACCATCGATTACTTGTCATTTGGCTAAAAATAAATTTTGCTGAGGTTGTATATAAATATTTTTTTTTAAAAACGGGATTGATCGAAAAACATTGAAAATTTAGCTGAGTTTCTTATATTTTCCGAACCGTCTTTGTACTTAAAATGATGGGCATCGATATGTAGGGATAAATTATTTACCTTTTCTCATAACGGCTTGTTGTACTGGCTCATTTTCTTGTACCAAAACGGAAAAAACAGTATTTATTTTTTTTAACTTATATTTTTTGATAAGCTAGGATAGTATTAAACTAAACTACGTTTTTTTGATAGAGGATTCCACACAGGATTTAACACAATTGCTTTGTGACATAGAAGGTAGTCTGTGTTGCGCCCTAAATATCAAATCTTTAATGCAAGTAACTTTAATAACAAGTTAAGGGAAATCCTTTTTTTTTGCTTTCTTTTTCTGTCATTCTTTGTTATTAAGTTATCTCGGAGTTAGTCGCGTCCAATGAAAGCCAACTCTTCTCAAGATTAGTCATTCTTGGACTTAGCCCATTCTAAAAAAAAACTGAAAAAGTTGTGGAGGTGAGTTAAAAAAAAAGTTTAAAAAGTTGTTCACGCGTTATGAAAGTTGTAAGTGGCTTTAGGATTTCCGTCTCTTGGGACAGAAGTCTAAGAAGAACCAGGAGTAACAAAAAAAAAACTCTCCTTCGGACTTGACATAAATTTAATCTTGGTAATAAATATTAATTTTATTGCTGATGAAATATTCATGTAAATATGTTTTCTAGAATTTATGTGTGTATGTTACACATATATATATATATATATGTGCGTGTGTGTGTTTATGTGTGCGTGTGTAATAGTTTATAAATATGTTGACCATGTAGGTTACTAATGATGGAATCTACACCAACTAGTTAAATACAAGGTTTCTGTAACAAATGTTTTAATTGTCTTTTGTTTTATCTTTTCAATTGTCATATAACTACATTCTTAGAGTCTAAAGAACAATTATTAATTCAGTTTAATCAGGTATTTTTAATTGTATTTTTGTATTAATTTTTGTTATCTGATACTTACTTTTTGTTTTGTTTAAAAATTGCCAGTCATTTGGATGTTTAAACTGAGATGACTTCTTATTTACTAGAATAAGATGTAGAATATAGAATTACATAAACTGAATTAATGATTCTTCTTTAGACTCTTCAAATGACAATTGAAAAGATAAAACAAAGGACAATTATAATATATGTTACAAAAAGGTTGTACTCCACTAGGTTACATTATTATTCCTACATAACCTACCTATTTATAAATTGTTTTACAAAAATATATTTATTTATATTGGAACAGTGGAGTTTAACCCCTTTGCTATTGACATTATATATGGATGAGACAGCTGCAATCTGCAAAAGGCGAACTGAATGGACGTTTCTGGGGCGAAGGAATCTACTGCCAGTTGTGGTTCAGCTTCTTTTGTATGCGGCGGACGATAATGTTATAATGGTGGATTCCGTGGAGCAGGCGGTTGATGAATGTAACGAAGAGCTCCGCAGGAAGGGCATTATCAGTACAAGCAAGAGCAAGATCCTACAGGTTGGAAGGGTACATGAAGATGCTCAGGGGTACTGCAATGGATAGTTGATGGAATTAGTTTCGGATTTCACCTACCTTGGCACTGTTATGGGTAGGTCTGGGAAAGTGGATTCAGAAGTTCTGAACAGGATGAGCAACGCAAACGCTATATACTACCAGGTCTGCAATACTGTGATCGGGAAGAGAGAAGTGAGCAGAGGGGTGAAACTACACATATTTAAGGCAGTGTACCTCCCTGTACTCCTATATGGGGCTGAAAGCTAGGTCCTGATGGACAAACTGAAGAGAAAAGTCACTGCTACAGAAATGAGGTTTCTCCGAAGGATCGCAGGGAAAACGAGACGTGACCACATTTGCAATGAGAGAATCATGGTGGAATTGGGCGTTCCCCCGATGAAGGATGTCCTTGAGACCCGGCAGCTTAAATGGTTTGGACAAGTCGTCAGAATGGAGGATCACAGGTATCCATTGAAGTCTGTGGACTATATCCCCGATGGTAGAAGACCCCGTGGTGGACCGAGAATGTCGTACCTCGAATACGTCGACTGTATAAAAAAAGAAACAAGAATATACGCCAAGCCAGAAATCTTGCAAGTAACAGGGAACATTGGAAATTTTGGTTAGACGCTCCCCTACGCTGAAAGGCATTACAGAGTGAAGCAACAGTGAAAGAATCTCTCCCCCGCCCAAACTTGTTTGATCAAATATTGATTACTTATTTATTGACTATGAAAATGTGGGAAACAATTATAATGATGGATGAAAAAGCAAGTAACTACTAATTTTTGTTCTAAATGTATAAAAGAGGTCATTAGAAATGAATTTGGAATATAGTTTAGAATTAGCAACAATTAAACATTGGTACCAACGAAAATATGTATAAAATTACCCCCTTTTATGAATTATTTAATTTATGGCAGTGGAATACAGTGATTAACATGTGGTATGATAATTAATATATAAGATGTATGTAAATTTCTTGACTACTTTAAATTGTTTTTTGATCAGTTTAGTTTTGATTTTGATTCTAATGCTGGTTTCAGTAAATTATTATCAATGAAAAATAGTAAGGTTGTTTAAATATTTTAAAGCAGTTGAAATATCGTGCTATTGATGAGTTGCCTTGATGTAGAGTTTTTAGTATTTTGTTGGCAGTTGAGCTGTCTAAGATGCCAAAAAAAAAAATAAGCGAAAGGATTCTAAAGGAGCTGTTGCCGTTAGTGGGGCATATTTCAAATAAATTATACTTTCAAAACTTGTACGTTAAAATCAAAATATTACAAAGTAAATTATTCTAAAGAAGGAAGGCAATTGTTACATATATGTTAGGATTTGGGTTAAACATGACCTAGCCCTATTCTTGAACCCTTTAAAATGTCTGTTAAAGATTAAATTGTGTTAAAAAGATTGTGATTCCGCCAACCCGTGAAAATCCCGCCAGTGCAATTGAAATTCATTTAATTTTAAAAGAATTCATATTTTAGTGATGAACTACGGTGTTTATATTAGAAGTTTCGGTTAACGATCTTCTATAAACAACATTGAGTTTTACCAGCAAATGGGTTAAAAGTAAGATCCTGCAAGTGGGTAGGCGGCAGGAAGAAGTTCACATATACTGCGATGAAGAGGTAATGGAAGTGGTGACTGACTTTACTTATCTCGGCACAGTAATAATCAGGGCTGGGTAGCTGGAAGCGGAAATATCCAATAGGATTAATAAGGCAAATACAATCTACTACCAGATTTGTAATACTGTTGTAGGAAAGCGGGAGGTAGGAAGGAACGTCAAACTCCACATCTTCAAGTCAGTATACCTGCCGATATGGAGCTGAAAGATGGGTATTGTCGGAGAGACAGGAAAGCAGAGACCGCGTCGGAAATGAGGTACTTGCGAAGAGTGGCGGGAAAGACGAAAAGAGACTGTGTTCGCAACGAGAGGATTTGTCGGGAACTGCAGATTGCCCCGCTAAAAGAGCTCCTAGAAATCCGACAACTGAAATTTTTCGGCCACATGGTCAGGATGAATGATCACCGGGACCCTCTCAAGACGATGGACTACATGCCGGATGGAAAAAACCTCGAGGACGCCCAAGGATGTCTTATCTCGAGTACATCGAACGCCTAAGCAGAAAAAGAGGAAAAGATCTCCGACAGGCCAGAAACCTAGCAAGAGACCGGGATAGATTCGGTTCCTGGCTGGACGCTCCCCTACGCTGAAAGGCACTATAGGGGGAAGCGAAAGAAGCAGAAGAGTCGTACCAGCAAAAGTCTTTATTTACCCCGCGATTTTTTTTTATTAAATTAAAATGCAAAAACTTACTTCTGTTTTAAATTGCTCTATTTAAAATTGATTTTAAAAATTCGAATGCTAAAAATAGTGTGGATTCAAAACCTCGTGCTTGTTCCCAATAATGCCCAGATTACATTCTTGACTAACTCGTGAATAACATTTAACTTCTATTTCACGCATTCATAACATTTCGGATTAGTGATTATTTTATTTTTCACATTTTTTCCTATTAAAAATACCATTAATATTTAAATTTTCAGCATGATGGTAATAAAAAGAAATAAAAACACAGTGTTTCGTCTGCCAGAATTTTTTCCCCCACTATAATGTGTTGTTGAATAAAGGCAACAGTCCTTAGAATATAAATACTTCGTATTAGTTTCTTCTTATTATATATTTGAATTTATTATATATTATATAAATATTTAATTACTTTATATATCATATTACATTACCCCTTAACTCAGTTACAGAGTCAGGCGTCGTATAGGCAATCACGCACTTTTTAAACGTAATGCGGGTACTGTATTGTTCAAGATTTGACTTTTATCAGGCGGACATCAGAGAAAACAAAACATGGTAGCGTACCTAATCAAAAAGAATATCTACTACAATATGCAGGCATTGTCATATTTTACTATTATATTTTATTACTGTTAGTTCTTTGAATACTCATCGTTTACAAAATAAATGTGTGTACTTATACAATCAATAATTAGCTTAATTATTGATTAATTAAGCTCTAATCATTAATTAGATTCTGATTCTAATTTTATAGGGTTTAAATTTACTCTATAAAAACATCTTCAGACGAATTATTTGGCCCCAATGTCAATTATAACGTTGGTTGCTTGATGGAAGACTCAATTAATAAAAAATTTCATCCGCAAATCGATAATTTGTAATTTATGGTGTCCAATAGTTGTGACTACATTCCTAACAATTCCTAAGGATTTTAAATGAAGCTAAAATTATAATCTGTCTCTACTTCATCAGTTAATAATAAATGAGCGTTTATTAATTATTGACGAGATTTAAAAATCAGTTTTAAAATTCTTGATAAAATATAGCTTTCGGTTTATTAAATTAAAGTTGAATTTATTAAGATAATTCAATTTGATAATTCATATTTAATCATGACTAACATTAATAAATAATTGGAGCATATTTAAACGATTTTTAATATATTAAAAAACGATAGTCTATTTTAGAGCTTCATTTAAAGCACCACTTTCGTTTTGCTAATTTTATTTAGAGTAATATCATAGTCTCGAGATATCTTTATACATTTACTGAATTCAAGGAATTAAAAATGACTTATTAATAATTGTGAATAATGAATAACAAATAAATTATGTTTATTATAATACATATATTTATTTATTTTATGCAGGTAAATATTTGATACTTCCAACGTTTCGAGAAGAAAAAGGTAACTATTATTCTAGTCGTAATGCCAACTAGAAAATATCAGTTTGGAATATTTGTTTGTATATGGGTTCCCAGCAAAGTTCAATATAGTAATGAGGGCGAACGTAATTAAAGTCAATATTTTATATAAAAAATTCTATATGTATATACAATATTCAATTGTATTAAGTATTGTATTGTATTAGTATATTATTGTATTAAAGCATTTGTATATAGAATATTCTATTCACATATCTTTTTTTTTTTACCATGGTTGGACCTTGAGGTGATTTTTGAAATGTCATAGACGTCCAAATGAAAATATATATTACTAAACCCCACTCTGATATTACTCTTGCATATCGTCGAAACTGAAAATCAGACAATTATTGAATACGGCATAGATCTACGGCACTGGAAAAGTAGACGCACTTGTTTTTTGAATGTGGATCTTTTTAAAATTCTTTTCAATCCAAAATATTAAAATAAATAACATATAAGTCCTTGGTATGAAAATAACAATGCTCTAGAGTCCAACTTCTACATCCAGCCATCGACCATCACCTACCTTTACTTGATTCCCATTTCCTTTAGAACCTTCATGGATAATACAATTCCCTGATATGGCTAGGGCTGACTTGACCATTAAGATACTTGAAATAAGGTGGAGGTGAGATCTCCTGCATTAGACCTGGCAGAGGAGCCACTAGGTATTACTCTTCCTCACACTCGCAATGTCGTGTATCATCTCAGAATATATTTCCTTTTCGTGACTCTTGTTTCACCCCTTCTCTAATACTCGCAGGTGCTTATTTTTTTTCTAAATCAAGTCTGTTTTTTAAATAGTAATTCCATATAAAATGTTTTTAAATATAAGTATTTATTCGTATTCTAGGGATTTTATTAACAATTTTAAACTTAAAAATTGATCAGAAATTATATAATAAGTATTTTAGTTCTAATTATGTGTGTTTATTTTGAGCCGTTATTTAGTTCAGTATACATAAATTAAAAAAAAATCTCGGAATATTAAAAATTTTGTTTTTGAAACACACATTTCTTTTGTATTATACATTATACCTATACAGCCTCTTTTATACATGTTTTAACCTATCATTCAAAATGCACACTTACTAAGAAACGGTCACTCCCCTCCTAAATATGACTGAAGCCCTACTACTAAGTTTTAATTTATTGTTGGTATGAATTTCACAACTACGAAACGAAATTTTAGTTAAATTTTATCGATCTATCCTGACGGCGCTATGACCCTGGCCTCCTCAACTATTCTCCTCCACTCAGAGCGGTCCTCAGCAGTTCTTCTCCATCTTCTCACTCTCAGAAGCTGTAGGTGAGCCTCGACATCTTCGAGCCAAGGTAATCTGGGTCTACCTTTTCCTCTTATACCGTTCGAGCGTCTCTCCATCTTCTTTTCTGGTAGTCATTCCCGATCCATTCGATGTATATGACCCAACCATATTATTCTCTCTTTTTTAATCTATGAGACTAAATCGGGGTATTTATTCAGGTCTTTATGTTCTTTAATGGTTTTTATCCTGTATATATTTTCGACTTGGGCCAAATATTTTCCTCCCAAAAGCATTAATGAAACAATTTTGTCGCTTTGCAAGTGTCTGCGACTCACTAGCATATGTCACTTCTGGTCGGATAACGGTCTTATATACTCGCACTTTTATCTCTCGGGATATATTTCGATTTATATGAATTTTCTTGAGTGCCCATTAGATATTGTTGCCACACTAAGACCTCTACTTTATTTCTTACTCTATTTTGATAAATATTATATATATATTTATGTATATATAAAATAGCTAGTTCGGAGGCGCTATATGCTGCAGATTGTATTGGAATGAATAAAAAAGGTTTGATCGAGGAACTAGAAATCAAAGACAGATCTTGAGGAAAATCCAATTAAAGGGAATGGTGTATTTAGAAGAAACAACTATGAACTTTACAAATATGTAGAGAAGATCACCCACACCATTGGAAAGAGGAGGATTGTATTCCACGGACAGATTGCTCGTATGCATCCGACAAGATTGAGCAAGCGGATTTTCAGCTACTTCTTTAACAATAAATGCAAGGAAGCATAGCATGCTTTACAGAGGTTAAAGACGATCTACGAGAAGTCTGGATCATACAGGAATATATAGAGAAACGTCTCCTCGGAACTCCGAGGTAACACCAGGGTTTTCAACAAAAGCAAAAGCTAAGAACTGGCAATAAAATTCTTTCTAGCTTGGTAAAATATTCCAAGTTATAAATCCGCGAAGGTCTTGCGGCTGTAATAGGAACGCTTAAGGGATTGATATGCCCGAGGTAGCGGACTCCTGGGAAGACCAATATTGGATAGTGGCTGCTTGGAGGAAGCATCGGATAAATCGTCATGTAGAACCGAGGGGAGTTATGGGCGGTGCGTGGCGCCCTGTCATCCGCGCCGCCATTGAATAAAAGAAGGACCCGAGGCTAATATGTTTCCTAGGGGGGGGAGGAGTCACCGCATGCATTATTCAAGGGCGGGGGGCGGGGGGAGGTTTACACTCTGTTTGTCATTTATATTCGGGAGGCTAACTCGACCAATCCATCATTTTACCGCTCACTCTTTTACTACCTCGTCCAAGGATTTATGATTAACTTTTATATTTTAATTTTATTGCTCTACGATATTCGGCATCACCCGAAAGTAACGGAAAGAATTATTCTGGTCTAAAAACTCAATCATAATTAATGCTAGTTAAAAAAAAATCTTTAAGAGTCATAGAATTCAATGTATCTATCATAGTATCATAGGCCAGGGTCACCTGTGATCTAGTCCTTGGTATCCAACTATACCCAAGATCGCGGAGTTTGCAGCCCAGCAGATAGCCTCATGATTTTCTAAAGGGAGTAAAAAATCCTTAATTATGCCGTCCTTTAGAAGACACCTAAAATGACGGACCAGAGCCTGTGAGGTGTCATGTGCCCCAGGTAAGATTCCAATTCTAATTGAATAGGAAACATTTTAGACTCTCACTGTACCAGCGTCCGATTAGCTATCGCTGCTTAAACTGGCGTTAAATGAATTAACAACACACGGAAAGGTAAAATTCCGTTATTGTTTTACACTTGTTAAGTATTTTTAACAATTACAATTACAATCACAGTGGAGTAGCTCAGTGGTAGAGCACTGAGTTGCCGTGCGGAAGGTTCTGGGATCATATCCGGCTGTGGCAGATAAATTAATATATTTATTCTGTTAACAGCCGGTGCTAGATATTATGGGGATCTGTAGAAGGACCTGGGGCTTACCCAGCTAAAGTTGTAAATTTCAATAAATGCAATTTAAAAAAACTACAATATATATGAATAATCTAGAGTATAATACTAAATTATTATAAAAATTAGAGTTCATTATAATGGCCGTAGTGTTGTTATAACATACATGTTAGTAATGAGAGAGGAGATTGCCGGGCAGCACCTCTGTTGCTTCATTAACTTTCAAGTGTTCTCTTTAACACAACCCTCATCAACCTCCTTTTCAGCGAGAAGCTCGTAATGACTCAAGAATACTCAAGTGTTGATCAACGGTTGTTGAAGGTCTTGTGAGTAAAGTTTAGTAACAATTATTTCAGGAAAGTCATATTAATCCGTCATAACGATTTTCAAAGATATATTCAATAATTTTAATTTAATAAACTCTAACGAAACTCTTTTACTCAGGTTTGTGTTAAAATGGACATCAAACACTGAAATAGCCTATGTAATATTTAGTAATTTTGGTGAGCATTGAGATTTTTGAGGTGAAAACTTCTATAGCTGCGTTGAGCGATTTTTGGTAGGCGCAAAAGACATGACTTCGCGTCACTGACATAATCGTGACGTATTTCGTGAGACTAGCGACACTTAGGGGCCTATGCATGCGGTATGCAATTTGGTTTTAATCATATTTAGTTTAAAGATTTGAATTCGATTGATAAAAAAAATAAATAACAAATATAAGGTAGTTCGATAGTAGTGCAAATCATTCCAATAATAACTAAAATATCAATAACTAGTTCAACTTTTCGTTTTCCCTAAGATATTTTACATGTCTTAGATAAGTGTCTTGTTTTAAGTTGCTAATGGATGCAAACACACAAGAATTTGGATAAAATTTCCAAAATCATGTGGACGAAAATGGTCTACAAAATCTAGTTATCCTAGTACACGGCTGAATCTTGACTAAGATGCTATGCCAATCAACATCAGACAACATCTATACCACTTAATTACAATAAAACTGTGATAGAAAAACTTAAAGATTTCCCTCTTGTTTTCGCTTTAGCGATGATTATTCATAAATGACAAGGAGATACTTATGATTGTTTTGTCTTCATGAAGAAGATGACTCATAGCATATTAATATAAATAGAAATGAGTATTCAATATTTTAAACTACTCGAAAATGCGTATAATTATTGTTAGGAGTGTTAGTATATGTGAAATCCATATTAATGTTAATAATTTGAATTTACAAATTTGAAATTTAAATAATTCAGAATAAAATTGATTTAGAAATTCAAAAAAGAATACAGTCATTCTAAAGTTTGAGTTTCCTCTTCTGTCGGCAGTCCTTATGACTGCCTGTTTTAATTTTTTTTAATTATAAGTTACAAGAAAATGTGTGATCTAAGAATATATAGTTTTATGATTTTTGTTGGTGCTAACCATGCGATTGAATAAATATGTCGTTTCTCCTTTCAACAGACATCTTTGTCCCTCAGTATGTCACTTCAAACAATTCCTTTATTTCATTGATTGGATTACTGTATATTAGATATCAATTGAAGTGTAAATAATTTAATACGCTAATGTTAATAATTAAATACTTTTGTGTTTATTTTAAGAGTCAATCTAACGTAATTAAAGATTCTCAGTTCAGTCTCTTTAAAATCAATCAAAATATTATATCGATTGCCGGCAAATCGCTTGTTTATTTATTAAACAGATCTAGGACCGTATGGGGACCCAATCCTCCATCTAGCTTTGCTTTCATAATTGATCCGCCCACCTGTGCCCAGTTGAGTAGCGTAATCTCTACAGATCCTGCCATCCCAAACAGATCAAGGAATGCAATATCTTTGATTGAGTGAGCTGAATTAATTGAGTTGATGGAAAGCACTGAATTAATTAACGGATTACACGGCCAACATTGATGGGATTGAAAGGACATAAAATCTAGCTGATCGAGAAGCCTTACTAAAGTTAGATAAATATTAATTTTAATATCATGAAAGTACTATTTAGGAGTCTCACGATTTATTTTTTTACCAAATATATTCAAGGAAGTTTGTATCACATACATGTTTTCGATTTGTTCTCCTAGTGGTGGAGAAATGGCCTTCCTAACACGTAAAGTAAGAAAATAAATTTTCAGTTGTTGAATTAAACTTTTTTTTATATAACAAACAGAACCTCGTTCGCAGAAGTGAAACCTTTTTTCTAAACGTTATAGTTTTCCCCCTGCAGTTGTATTATTGACGATTTGATGTAGTATTTGAAGAGACCTGGATCATCTACCCACGTAAACCATTTTTACGATATAGAATCATATTAGATATATTTTATATGTAGGATTAAAAGTTACATGTAAAATTGAATTATTGGTGAATAATTTGCTACTATGCAAGGACTGAAAATACTCTGTTCATTTTACCTCCTAATGATGATTAGATGTCTGTGAAATAATTTACGGGGTATTCCATAATTTACATATCAGTATTTTGTTTTGTCTTCTAGGCCTCCTTTCATTTTCTGACTTTGCCAACTTTTGCCCCTCAGTCAAGTTTCTCTTGCCGGAACTGTAGTCAGTCTAAAATGTTCCCTTGTGTGATCTCGAGTTGTTCCATATAGGACCTGACTGATGTGGTCCTTTTGGCCTTGGAATCCTTGCCTCTACAGGTCACTATGAAATTCTGTTGGCGTCCTGACGGGCCAAGTACCCACTGAAGTTTTGTCGCATTTTCATAATACATGTGACCATATTGTTGTGGTAATCGTGTAACTCGATAATATGACGAATTCTGTATACCACCTATTCCTCTCTGACTGATCTTAGTATTAGCAACCTGAGAGGACTCTTCCTGGAGATTACAATTTTATACGGAACATTTTGTTTTACAACCAAATTGTAATTTGTTTGAGATTCTTGAAGAAACTTTGAGTAGTAAGTTCTTTCAAACATGGCACATCTGCTGGCTATTGCTAGGTTCTCACTATGATTAGCAGAGAACCACATGGAGATGTTTTACAGTGGAATCAATCGTAAGGGAGGCCTGCATTATATTGGTCACAAATTCAATCATCTGGAATTATGGCCAGTTATAAATATTAATATTTATTTAAGTATCCGTAGTATATTGCATCAAGAGATATGGGCCTCAGTCTGAACTTACAAAAACTAAATACTTGATGACATCAAGAAAGGAAAGGATACAGGCGGAGGTAGTGAAAATAGGCAATTATACATTCCCCAATTGGACAGAATTAAAGTATGTAGGAGGGATTATAACAAATGTTAACAATAACAGGGCTTATGTGCATACAAGAATTTCTGATGAAAATAGATGTTGTTATGACCTGCATAAAACCCCTAAGTCGAAGTGCATATCCAAATAGGTCGAAAGCAACAATAATTCTACACAAGGCAGTTATCGTGCCAACGGTGATCTATAGGAGCGAGACATGGGCCCACTCACACATCAAACAGAGGGCGAGATCAGCAGATGTCGGATATAGAACTCCTGAACATTAATCAGGAACCCGCCTAATCAAACAGGGAAGGCTGAGATGGCTTGAGCAAGTGGAAAGGAATTAACCAAGCAGACTCCCCAAGAAAATGCCCTATGGAAGACCAGGAGGAAAGAGGTAACGTGAAAGAACACGGCTTCGGTGAATTGATGACGTAGGGCAAGATCTGAAAACCATCCGAGTAAGAAGGTGGTGAGAAAAAGCGACGGACCGAGAGGAGTGGAAGATACTCGTCAGAGCATTCTAGGCTCTGCAAGGACTCTGACTGAGCCGACCAGTTATATAGTTTTACATAAGTAAATAATTTACCTATATTTAATTGAATATAACACTAACATAAATTGTTGTCGGAGATACATTTAAACTCATTTCAAATATATCTCTCATTTCAATGAAACAATATTTCAGAATATATGCTAGATAGATAAAAAATCCTTACGGAAATTGTGAAATGACACGTCTAGGAATTAAAATATGGAACAAACATTTAAAATTAAGTCTATAAAAGAAAGGTTCTTACTAACTATAGAAGTCAGAATCTATGTTCGACCATCTAATAATCTTTTAAGTGGCATTGCAACAGACATCTACATACTTTCTTTCACTCTTTATGAGTTAAATATAAGGCAGTTACGTTGCTAGGTAACGCGCAAACTGTGTACTGAAGAGTAAAGTACTGTTTTCTACTGTCTTCTTCTCCTATAAACCTCAGGATACATTAAAATAACCGACCTGCGGATGACAACTCTATGAAATATTACAGAATATGCGTAAATTGTGATTGTCCCGAAATAGATAAAAAGTGTATTACCACTGCAGAAAGTAAAATATAAAAAAGGTACGTACAACCATTTCTGAATTTGAATTGTTAAGCATTTCAATACAAATATGTTTATAATAAAGAAGAAGAACGCTGGAGACCGTGTGATATAGAACTTTACATGAAAAGAAACATAATCAAGATGAATTGTTGATGAAATTTGAAGGAATCCTAGATGAGATATTCGTGAGCTTGTAACAACAAATCGGAATAATATGAATCGTATTAAACTTTTCTTTTCCTATTTAAAATAAATAATTAATGTATTTTTGACTTCAACAAATATTGTTAAATTTGGGTGGAAGAAAATGATCCGTATGGAGGTCAAACATTTTTCTTAAGTTGTAGGAAATGTTTAGTAAAGAACCAACGTTTCGACCCACATTGCAGGTCTTCTTCAGGGCTGTCGAGGGGGTTAGAGGGGCCCGGTATGATTTCCCCACTAACTACTAACATAAACTATGAGTTATGTTATTATAATTATTAATTATTTTAGACTGGCGAAGGTTAACTACAATTTACTTCACTTTGGTTACATTTCCTATACAGTCATCCCGGACGGGGGAGCAAGTCCCTGAGGTGGCAGACCGAGTTCGATGTCGGGACCTTGAATCGTCTGTAGACGACTTCTGACTCGGACAGGGTGCTGTACGGAGGGGCAATAAGTTAAAAAACGAAGGAAAAAAATCTTAGAAGACTCTGACTCGATAACTGGGCTGTTGCGCCACTCTAATAAATAATATGAAGTAGAATCTCAAAGGACAAAGCCATAGCAATTTCCATCTTCAATAAAAGTTATTTGAAACTAAGAAAGATTCAATTGCTTTTAAGGATATAAATTTATATCCTTAAATATTGGATCAGCACTTTCTTATTCCGCTTCTTTTCCTCCTGATCCATTTCTTCATGATTCAGCACCTTCTATAAAACTCTTGGAATAAGAAATATAACAGAAATCTTATCCTGGAATAAATGGTTAACAATGTTCTGAGGTTTAGATTCGATATCTTGGTTCTTGGCATATTCAAATACAAGAGTTCTACTTATCCGTAATTAATCTAATCTGAAAAATAATTAATGATTTCATCTTCCGTTATCAATAAATGCAATGCGATCTTCATGAAATAAAAAACAATTAATTTCATTTTATTCATTTTTAAAAGCATAACAAAAGAATGCAAAGCAACTGAGACGTGAAGAAAAACCAATAAACATTCTAATTATGGAAGCGTTTCGATAAAAGTCGTTTGTTCTACGCCAAAATTAAGAGCCTTATCGCACGAAAAAGATATTCAATACTCGTCTCTAAATGGGTTTTATATTCTTCGAGGTCCGTTTTTACAGCAAGATATTTAGCAAGAAACCATTCCAACAAACATTACTTCACAATTCTTATTTTGGCTTATCAAGGAGTTGTCAGATTTTATGGAATAATCTCTTGATGGAATCTTATTTTATTCCTTAAAAGTATATTGGTTTTTTTTAAAGGTATCTAAATTAAAAATTGTATTTAGTTCGTAAGATATATTTCTAATCGAAATGATATCAACATCAATGCCTGCCGAATACGAAAAATGTTCATCTGGATTTTTTTGTTGATAACATAGTCTATCGTGTATCCACTACATGCACGTCTCTCCTATGAAATCCGAAATATTGAATTACAACCTATTAAAAGAACGAATCCAATTAATCCATTATTAAATACCAACGCTTGGCCCTTTGACTTACCTACTGTAAAATTATTAAAGGAAACATCTATGTCCCACACAATCCCTATCAAAACCTCATACTTTTATCAATTAATTTTTGCTTAAATATGGACAGTTTTTTTATTTAAAAAAAGCAAAAAAAAATCTAAGGCCCTTTATTTATTGATGTTGGGATGCCATTAATAATTATTGAAGATAAAATATATATATATATATATATATATATATATATATGCAATAAAATATGGAAAATTTATATATAAATCTATGTGTATGTATTATTTGTTAAAAATTATAACTTACCAACAATATTCCACTGCAATTATCAAAATCGTTCGCTGATCCTATCAATATTTATTATTTATTTATATTATTGAATTTCGTACTACTTAAAATGTCCGCATAAGCATATACCATGGTCAAATTTTTTTTTTTAAACAGATAAAAACCTAAGCCGTTAGGAATTCATGATGGTTACTAGATAATGAAGTAAGTAGTAAGGGAATAATATTCTTGAGCAATGCTTATCACTAAAAGTGCGGGCGACTCTCGGGCGAGTACTGAATACTTTTCACTAATGCCAGGTCTATTGCTTGATTAAAAGTTCATGGTGTGGCTAATAAATTACTATAGTGTTTCTTTTTCACCTGTTGGTATGAATAAGAACAGAACGATACTTTCAAGTATCAATAATTACTTAAAATAAGTAAAATATATATTGTTCCAACATAAAAATAAAAATAAAATCTGGAGTGGCTACTGAGGGTCTCTAGTTAGGGGGAGATATTTCAATAATACCTAACATAAAATTTATTAAAAATATCAGGATATTTTAGTTGATTTCAAATCTGTAATATTTTGACTTATTTTTAATTGTTATTCTACAAACCTGATTGTTTCTTCATCTGTTTTTTTTTTTAATGCCGTAAATAAAGTTATGCGTATATATCTGTTCATAATAAAGCCATAGGTAAAATTTTAATCATAGTTTCATGTAATTATTTCCTGAAAAACCTGAAAAATTGAAAACCCATAATGCCCACTGATTCGTTTTTCCCGGACACATATATGCGTCCATAACACTTTCAGGGTGAATTAGCCAGAAGGTGAGTTTGTCTGAATCGCGCTCAACAGTAGAAGTTTTTATACATTAATTATTTGTTTAAAGGAACGTATACTTACTTACTAACTTACTGATGGGAGCTACGGTCGTACAAGGATCTGGGCCTCCTCAAGGACCTTAAGCCAGTCGTTCCCGTACCTTGCTCCATCTCTCCATCTCCTTACTCGAAGGAACTTGAGGTCTTCCTCAACAACGTTCAACCATCTCACTTAGGCCTTCTTCTGAGTCGTTTCCCTCCAATGCTTCCGTATAACAGGCTTCTTGGTTTCCTTGTTTTTGACATCCGTTCCCAGCCATCTGAGGCTGGGTTTTTTTTACAAACGATACCAGGGTCCTTTCACAGACGTTGAGTTTCCTTTTACATTCGTCTGTCAATACCCAGGATTCACTATGGGTATAGAGCTAGGGTATAGGGCTATAGGGCCATATGTTCCTGTGGGTCTCAAGATAGTCTCATAAATAGCTATTTTTACTAGTAAACGCAGAGCTTTGAAGCTCAAAATTTTTTGCAGGGCATGTTGCTTGCAGACAGCCTCACATTTACTTCATCTTTTATTCTTTTGTCATCTGTTATAACTGATTCAAGGTACTTAAAAGTGCCTGTCCTTTCGAAAATGCGTTCGCCGATCTGCAAATTGTAGCGATCCATTTGCTGACTCTTGGGTGTTTTTGAATATTTTGTTTTTCCTTTATTTACATTAAGACCAACTTCTGCCGCTTCCCTTACATATACTTCAAAAGCTCCTCCAAGCGGTGCTGTGCTTGTAGCTATTATGAGAACATCGTCCGCATATGGCAAGTGCTGTGTTAATCGTTCGTAAATAGTCCCAATAGGGTTGGTTCGTATTGCCTATATTGCTTTTTTTTAGGAACGTATGGTAAAGTTAAATTTCTTGCCTTGAAAATACGCGTGGGTATAGAAAAAAAGGGCAATTATTTTTTGTTAACAATCTCTCAATGGGTTATGAAAGTGGAAATTTCCCATGACCATAGCCTGGAAGGGATTTTTCTGGAAAGCGAGTAAATGCGCTGGCAACCCTGATATGAGCGGTGAGGTGAGAAATGGAAAGCGATCTAACAAATCGGAAGTGAGGTCGGCATTAACTGCTTCCGGGTATTCATTTAGTTCGCTCCGATACCTCCGACTGTCTCATGGCGGATAAACAGTTTATCCCCCACCTACAATCAATAAAATTCGAAAAGTTTATTATATCGTAAATTAAATAAAGTCACCACTCAATGAAAAAAAATAATCCATAGATCTATAGAGGTATAAAAATCTCAACTCAAAGATTAAATTGATTTATAAGCTAAATCATAAAGATTGTGTAATATCTAAAGATTATATGATGATTCAGATTGAATTGAATAATCATGAATAATAAGAGTTGACCTACATGTATATTAGGGTGTCCCTTATATGGCAAAAAAATTTTTTTTTAGAATTTCGAAACGCATACCCTCTACTTTTTTTATAAATGCCAAAATGTACTTAAATATGAAATTTCATATTTGTAGCATGATTGCAACCCGTGCCGACCGAGCTCTAAAGTTTAATAAAAAATGGTGTTTTGGTCTGACATTTTGGTTTGATCCAAAACTAATTAAAATGCAACAAATAAAGTAAATATGAGTAAGAATAAAATAAGATCAACATAAACTTTTATTTAAATACAAATTATAATAATAATTAATTATGGTAACTTCTCTTTAGTGTATTTTTTTTAAAGTCTGGATACAGATTTCTATGTTCCTGAACACAAGGCAACAAAAACTGCTTTTGCTCTTCTTCAGGCGTGATAAGTCCATTAAAATCTTGCATTAATTTAACAGCTCTTTCAGCAGTGTCATTTACGACCTTGAAACGACTTATTCGTCTTCTAGCTTCCAAAAAAGTAGGATTGTCACCCCAAGAAGATACATCCTCCCGAAGAAAACTGTCGTCGATCTGCAGTCGAGATAGTTTGTTTCTGTGATAACATGACTGTTTCTTCACACAAATACCATAAATGATGAACAAACTTGCTTATGGATGCCTTGGAACTTGTCGCGTCTTCTTTTTCATATTCTTTTAGAGCTTTCAAAAAAGCATAAGCTTGGTTAGGTGCTTTAATTGCCACTGTGCATTCGAGCCAAGGTTTAGTATACAAGGTGGCGATAAATAAGCAAACATCTTGTAGAGCATTTTTGTCCTTTGCAGTAATTTTAAGTTGCGATTGAAGCAAACATATTTTTATAGAATAGATCGTTCTCGCCATCCATCGCGCTTATTGCAAAGCTCCAGGGGGCCTGAGTTTTAGTTTATTCTCTGTATCTCCTCAAAAGAACACAACGCATAGTTCCACCAATTCGCGGTAATCGTCTCTAATAAAAGGTTTTTTCAGTTCAGTCTTACAAAAAGTTAACAAAGATGTAATTTTTGTCTCAGCAATATGTGCTTTAACGAAATTCAGAGGTGGCTCAATATTATCGGTGTTAATATTTTTCCAATTATCTCTTAACTTTTTGAAAATTGGTATATCTGGGCTACTTGTAATTTGCTATACCTTGGTTTCAAAAGCAGTTTTAAGGACCAACTCATAAATATGATGACGACAAGCAAAAAGCAGTAATTCCCTTTCTAAAGTCGTCTCCAAAATAGCACAAGCTCCACTGAAACGGCCAGTATTTGAAGCTGTTGTATCGCAGCACATTATCTGTACTTTATCATGGAGGTTCCAGTCAAAGAGTGCAGTTGACATTTCATTCACAAGCCATTGCTTTAGCTTGATGTTTTCCAGAAGTACTCTCTAATTTTGGCACTGCAAGAAGCTGTTCTCTATCGTCAAATGAAGCAAGAATTGGCAAGCGTCCTTCTTTTGAACTTCGTACATCCAATCCAGGTAATAGTTTTCCATCCCAATGGACTGTCACTACGTCAGGCAAATTATTCTCGAAGTCAGTTTTTATTGCTTCTGCCCTGGATTTTCTCGCCTGAGTACGAATTCGCTGAATCGAAGATTTGTTAATAGGAAAATCATCGCTGTTCAGACCAAGCGCTTCTACAACCGCATGGAGAATGTAAACTGAGTCTCTTATGCTTAATTGGCATCGATCTAAAGCTGCTACCAGTTTAGGAGTTATGAAACTTTTCGTGCCTCTTTTAGAACTTTTTTCAGGGCAAGGAATCTGAGTACTAAGTTCAGAGTTCGAAATCTGTTCCTCATCCGAATTCTCCAGACATTCCAAGCTATCTATCGAAGAAGTAGGTGCAACAGCCAATAACTCTCTTTGCTTTACCTTTCTTTCCTCTTCTTCCTATCGTCTTTGCCTAACTCGTTCTTCTTTCTCCGCCAATTTTTTGTCAATTCCACCTAAGCATCCCGGTCGACCTGCCTCTCTCTGTTTCCTTAAAAAATCTTTGTCTTCCGCTATGTTCATTCTGTCAAATGCATCAGCATGTGCAATATCAAATAAGTTATCAAGGTCTTTTACAAAATTATTTTCACGGTTCTTGAACGTCACCTTACAGTTTTTTTGCAGCTCCCTCCAAACATGATATAAATCAACAAGTTTCTTCACGCAGTTAGGAAATGGCTTCGTAGGAATTCTGGCTTTTTCCCTAAATATAATGCACTCTCTTATAACAAGATTCGCACTTTCACTAACAGTCAGCTTGACTTCACATATATTGTAAAATAAAACGGTGAGAACTTGCCGATTAAATCGTAATTTTGCACCAATTATCTGGTGGCTTGGCAGTCCGATAAGGTAAATCACTTTTGTTGTTGTTTATCACTTCGTAATTCCACAGACATCTTCACACAATAAACAACAACGCACTAATAATGTTAGAAATCACGTATGAAATGACAATTGAAACTCGCAGTAACAGGTCGCAGCGCTGCACCCGCGCAACTTGTATGGACAGGTTAAAAACTCAAGTCGGCACGGGTTATCGTTTATAAATCGGGCTAATATTTATTTCTGTACTATATTAGGTCAATACAAAAGTTTTTAGAAGGTATGCGTAAAAATATATTGACATTGAAATTTAAGGGACACCCTAATGTATATATATATATATCAAAATAATCAATATTTACCTTATATATATATATTACGGGGGCCTTTAGAAAATGCTGGAGGCCCGCTTAAAAAGAATAATGAACTGCGCTTTAAGATTTGTCCTTGGTACTCTGAGGCGATCCCGGGTGTCACATCATTATAATGAGTTAACGTGGCTCTTCCCTCCCATTATTTTCAATATTTCCTTAGTGAATTTCTATACCAATCCATTAACTCGCAACCCCCTTCATAGATCTATAGTCTCCTCCAAATCTTCGGTCCAGCACCACACAACAAGATCCCGCCTTTCCGATCTCTACATTCCATCCCACAGAACTAAGGCATTCGAGCGTTCCTTCCTCGCCCGCTCCACCACTGTGTGGAACTCAATCTCTCCTTTCATCCGCCATTCTTCTTCACTGGCTTCATTTAAATTTTCCATCATCTCTTGGCATGCCAAAAGGACGCTTTCCAGGCAGGTCAATCTTCCGCTTGAATAAATTTGTATTGAATACTCAATCTCGTTACCTACGTGTTTTGTTTATTTTTCCAACAAAAAAGAAGATACAGACTTTGTAAATACTTTATCGCGTGCCATTCACTTATTTTATTTAGCAATTTCGTTGTTAACTGTTGTGATAATGTTATTTATTATTATTTTGTTAATATCAATACCTATATTTATTTTCGACAATTAGTTAAAATCCTGCCAAGTTTCGTACTTTTTATTGATTTATATATATTTATTTCTATTTCTGTTTTATTATGTTTCGTCACTCTTGATTACTTCATGATTTGTATTATTACGTAGCCTTCTGGCCAGATGAATATTATGTTTATTTTATTTGTTAATTATTGTTATTCTAAAGGGACTTGGTCCAAGAGTAAAGTTTGTTTTATATTCTATTCTATTCTATTATATATATATATATATATATATATATATATATATATATATATGTATATATATATATATATATATATATATATATATATATATATATTCATGGTTTTGATTTTTTATACATCAAAGATTTTCTTTTCATGTAATGGATGTAACCACTTTTGATAGTAAATGGAATCTTTTGGTATTGATTTTTGAAGGTTCCAAACGGTTTTGAAACAAACACATCCAATACATCATTTCTGGCAATAAAAATTAAAAAAAATTAAACAAAACATTTTTGGAAAAAATTGGATGTATCCGATTTTGAAACCGAACGCCTCAATTTAGATATGATCATTATTGATTAAGATTAATAGCATTACCATAAAATAAGTATATTTAATTAAATTAAAACTTAACCATGGAAAATATATGAATTGGATGCTTCGAGAGGTAGGTCAGTTGGTAAGGACACCTCATAGATTGCAAGTCCCTCACTCATAGTTTCTCTCCTTCCTTCCACTTTCCCTCTATTCTCTGTGCCGGGTTCCCTTGAAGGTATTTGGACCCTCTTTTTGGTTACTAATACCTTTAACCCCACGCTGTTCGGTCTCAGTAATCAGGTTACATGGTTGTTCTACAACTATCTTTTTTTTATCTGCGACGATCGGTAATTTATGTTAAACAAAGTATAAAAAATGAGGGAGTATATGGTAATGAATGCAAATAAACTGAACATAATAAATGAGTGTACCATTATTAACTATATAGAACAAATAAGTACCACAAACACGCACTCACATAAAAAATAGAAAAATAACTTTATTCTCGAAACAAGTCCTTTTAGAATAACAAACATGAACAGAAAAAGAAACATAATATATAGCCAAAAGGCTTCATAATACAAATCATAAAGTATGTAAAAATTGTCAACGAAGTAAATAAAAATAAAATAAATAATTAGTACGAATCATGGCAAGATATTAGTGAAAAAATAAATTAATAAAAACAGTTAAATGCATGAGCAAACATGAGATAATTTCTTTAACTGATTTATATCTTCTCTTCTTAATGAAAGAAAAAAAAAAAAAAAACATCTAAGCAACAAAATCAACATTAATATACACAAAAGTCATGAAAAAAAAATTATTCAACTCACAGATTTTTCTCTGCCTGGTCGTAATCGAATTTGAAAAATAAATAAATAAGTAACAAAATCCATCTTGAGGTCCAAAATATATTAAAAGCAATGACAGAAACGAAAATATAACTCGGTTGCATTTTCCCTATCAATTGGTAGGTACTATAATAACAATTTAATATTAAGAAAAATTGCATAGGTTCGTTTAAGGTAGTAATTGAAGTTGAGATTTGAGTCCACCTTAACTTCGGTTTAGGTCGTCGAGATATAGAAAGACATGCGACCACTTCTAAAATTATTGACGTAATTATCGTTACCTTATTTGAATATGAAAGAAAAGAAAAAAAAAACGATGCCTAATTTATGCAATAGTCTTAAGAGCTAATGATAAAATACAATATAATTTATTTAAAAAAAAAAACATTATTCTTTTTTTTATATTTTTAAATACTAAATTGAATTAATGATTACTCAACCCCCAAGTTATATCATTTTATAATAAAAGAACGAGTCTGTTATGAATAATAAGTATACAATTTGATACTGAAGGGATCCAGGGAAGGAATGCCCCGAATCCTATATCTGTCAGTTATTGTTCCGAATAGAAACCTCCCCAACCAGATTAAATTTGTTGGGTTCGATAGAAAATATTGTTCTGAGGTAGAAAAGGGCACGACGCCAGGATAAATATATTTTCTGAGGAAAAACAGTGGAATAAAGATTTATAATTTTATACTATTCCATATATCTTGTATG
The DNA here is from genome assembly GCA_964056705.1 of Troilus luridus. Taxonomy (NCBI): domain Eukaryota; kingdom Metazoa; phylum Arthropoda; class Insecta; order Hemiptera; family Pentatomidae; genus Troilus; species Troilus luridus. The sequence continues at coordinate 37,758,085 of OZ057412.1, forward strand.
GGTATAATGGTTAATTTCTACTGGAAATTAGAAAATAATAATCCCAGTGAGGTCACTGGGTATGTTTTCAATTTAAGTAGTTAATAATTAATATTAATGTAGGACATTATATTATTTCTTGTCAATATAGTTTCTTTTGTCAATATAAATTGTAAAACGAAACAAAGGACGGAGAAACAACGAAAATAAAAATCACAAAATATACCTGTGTATAGAGAATAAAATGCTCCACATCTCACATTCACAGACCACCAAAAAAGGAACCAGCTAATGCCAGTACCCCGATCCAAGACTCAACATACATGTTGTAGCAAAACTAAGGCTACCATACATCAGCTGAAAAAAATATGTTAAAACAAGCTGTGCCCGCGACTTCGTCCGCGTGGAATATTGACTTTGGGCAGGGTTTTTAATTTGTTAGGCTAATTACTTTGCAAATAAAATACATAGATACATTAAAATATGTGTTTTATTGCAAATAGTTTATTTAAGTAAATTCTTATAAACAAGGTTTTTGGTTTTCCCATCTTAAGCCAAACCATAGAGATTTTCCTAAAACGTATTTTCTGTAGTAAAATCTGAGTGAACTAAAGAATGGTTAATTTAACCGACATCGGAGTTATTAAAGAATATTAAAACTGCATAATTTATAATCAGTAAAACTTCGTTCATTACCTTCTCTTATAGTAGAAAACTTTATTTTATCTGTATATATGGTTTAACTCTAGTTTCAATAGCTAAATTATAAATTGCAGCGATGTGCGCAGTTTCGCAGCAGGGACCTGACTGAGATGCTCGGGTGTCAAAGTGTTCACGGAGTAGGGGGGAATAGAATAACTATAAATTTTATATATTCTTTTAGTGCATTTTCATCGTTATCAAAACGTATTTTATGAAATAAAAATCTAAGTAAATTAAAGAGGGGTTACGAAAACCAACTACAAAATTAACGAATTAACAGTGGTATATTACGAATTATTCTAAACAAAAATCTAGTTACTTTATTTAAATCAGCCTAAGAAAACGAAAAATTGTTCGTTATTACAAAATAAACAAAATATTAGCTACCAACCTAATATGCAAATGTATAACAAATAATAATGACGTAAAAACATTCAACTAAATTCAAAAGTAATCTTCTTTTGACGAATGAAATAAACCAAAAACGACCCAACTAAAGAAAACATATTTAATAACCTAACCCAAAAACTGTTTTTTATTTCACGAAAAACATTAATTAAGTAAAACAAAAAATCGTGTTATCAAATCGAATTGAAATAAATTTGCAGTAAATAATAATAATTTTCCAGCTGAAAAAAATTCAATATTCCCATTCGTTTCGCAAAGTAGTCTGCCCTCACGTGTCTGCCCGTTCGGGTAGGGACACATAGGTATATTTCCCCACCTACGCACATAAACCTCACATATTTCCATACAAACTTTCAACTTCTATTTTTATTTCACCCCCTAAAGGGTAAAATTTTTACAAACTTTGAATGTCATATTTATATATATCTAACCAAAATCCTAAAAAATAAGATTCAAGCTTCTAACTTTAAAAATTACGAAAATTACATACAACCCTTCATCCCCCGTTTCAACGCCTTACAATCATTTTTTCGAATTAAAAAGTAGCCTATGTCCTTTTCACAGAGTTACTTTCGCATTTATAATATTAGTGAAGATAACATGATACGATTTCCCGTATTTTACACTTTTAGGGGTCGATTTTCAAAAAAAAAAAAAAGTCTTTCTTTATTTTTTAATGTAAAAGCTAAATCTAAAATTGCATGATGTTCACGTTAAAAATGACGCTTTTTTCTTTACAAACGTTTGTCACCCTTTTCACCCTCTTAGGGGACGAATTTTCAATAATCCTTTCTTAGTGCGCGTTGGTCTTATAAAATGTACCTACTGTCCAAATTTGAAGTCTATAGCTTATGCCGTTTTGGCCCTGCGATGGTCTTTTCAGTCAGGACGAACTCTTTTATATGTAACTACTCGTTAATTAAAGAAAAAACGAGTAAAAATAGCAAAAAAAAAAGCAAGCGAATCTACTTAACTTCTTTTCGTTTATTTCGAGAAACATAAAATAAATTATAGTTATAACGTATAAAAAAAAATAACGGGATCTGTTCCACACGTTGTTTAAACAATTTTTAAATGCTTATTCTTTTCATTTTAAACTTTTCTAAAAATGCAAGTTATCTTGTGTTTTATTATGAAAAAGATAATGTAATTATGGGAAATCAGTAGATTTCGGTAATTATTTCATCAACAAATAAAGTTTCATCTAACATTTTGAAGTATAGATGATGTATGTTTGTTGAAACGTTCATTTCTAGATGAAACTAATACCGAAGTATACAAATTTCCCATAATTACGTTCTTCTTTACATACTAAAGCTAATGATAACTTTTTTTTTTTTGGAAAATGTGAAAAGGGAAAGGATTGAAGTTAAAACTTGTTGGGACTCAACTCAACGAGAAAACCTGCGGAATAATGACTTACTTGTGAGAAAACTTAACATTTTCTTAAAGCTGTATACTATGAATTTCAATGAATTAAATTACAAACAAATTGATACACAATTAAAAATGATTTGGTACAAAGATTTATTATTTAACAGGTTTTTCTATTGAAATTTCCATAAATAAGAAATTGGAGATTTTTATTAGTTAAAAATCTTCTCATATTACAATAGAATTTTGTAATCCTATAATTAAAAGTTAATTTGCTTAGAAGTGAAATTCCCTTTGAGATGTCTCCTCTTTCATAAGCAGAAGATTACGGCGGGGTTCTGATCTGGAAAAGGTGTGTTAGGAAGGACATTAGGACACCTCTTTGAACTGTGAGGAAAACTCTTTTCAGTTTCTTTATCTACTCATATATACAGGTTTCCTCACTTAGCCAATCCTTTGTGCCGTTCTACCATTAGCAAGGCTAGAGGTATTTTGCTGTACTTGACTCATTTTGGCTTTGGCTCAGATGGATGACTAGCAGTGAGGTATTTTCAAGCATACTCATAATATAAGAAAACAAATTATAACAGTTCTAAAGGTAGAATTTGAAAAAAAAAATGGATAACAAACATATAAAAACAGAGAACAAATAAAAAAAGTTATCAGAAATTTTTATAATATCTCTTAGGTATATAAAATTGATAAAGTTAGTGATGCTGTAGTATAGATGACTACAGTTTACTAACAACTAAATGTTGTATTCTCACAAAAGCGGTTAATTTAATCTGCTAACAGTCATAAACCCTACGGGATAGACCGACCCTTCAGGGGCTCACGCTGCCTCTGTATGGAGTATCCTAAATTTAGGGGAGAACTTGGCTTTTGGAGTATTATCTCAGGCAGATAACCTCCCTGCACATTCCTTGGCAATGAGCTTAAGTACATCATACCATTCATGGGGTATAGTGGTACAGATTTTATTTTGAGGATGTAACACTCTCTCATTAAAATTATTCCCACAATTCATAAATACAATCCTTCATCTTATGTACATATATTAATATAAGTATGAATTGATAAAATATTGACTATATTAATCAAACAATTTTTTTATTAAATAATATACTTATGTTATTTATCTTATCTATCTAAGATTAATCTACTCATGTTATGTATCTAAATAATATAATATATATTTCAAATATATTATATAATATACAAATATATGTTAGAATGCAAATGGAAAACACCACAAGCAGAGCCTTATGTTTCAAATGTAGTGTAAAATACAAACAATTATCAGTCGACGTTTCGCCTATTCAGGCATTATCAAGACACAAAAAAGAGTAAGATCAATCACATCTCAAAACAGAAGTGCAATACATCCCAAGGAATAATCGCTCAAATAGGCTCATAATCTGAGACCGCACCTCCACCCCGAGAAAGTTTTGGCTCTATTTTATTGATACAAATATATGTATTATAATATATATATATATATATATATATATATATATATATATATATATATATATAATATATGTATATATATGCAATATATATATATATATATATATATATATATATATTTTTTTAAACATTATATATTTTTTATTCGTTTCTCTACTTCTAAGGATCATTGCCGATTATTGGTATTATATTTCCGCTCAGATCCCTCTACTATAATTTAAATAGGCTTTCCTTCGTTATCATTATTTTTAAAAATGTTTTCTGTAATTATAGTTTCTTCTAATTTAGGAGGTGGGTAATATTGGGCGCGACGTCAAAGAGTTTACTCCTTAATCGGCACAATATTATTTCCTTCTAGTCGTTCTCAGAAGTTCTTTGGAGTTTGTGTAACATTTGTATCAGTCAGGTTTTAGTTCTGCTTGTATATTTATTTTAGCTTTATTTTCCCTCCGTCGTAAGCCAACGACTTCCTGTCCTCCAGTATCGTTTAATAACACCCCACTGGTTCCTATAGATCAAGTCCGGTACTTAGGACTACACCTTAATAAACGCTTATCTTGGAATCCTCATAGTAGACTGAAACGACAAGAAACAGCTCACCATTTCAGGCTACTTCAACATTTACTAGACAAATTCTCTAAACTCAAAAGACAAAAGACTCATATAAATGACAATCATTAGACCCATCTGGACTTACGGAGTAGAGCTTTGTGGCTTCATTAAGCCATCGAATTCCTCTCGTATTCAATCCTTACAATCCAAAATCCTTCCTAAAATCCTCAATGCTCCTTACTTTGTTACCAACAAAGTAATCCATAATGACATTAATGTCCCATTTGCTGCTGATTTGACCCAAATCCGATGTCAATCTTTTCATGACAAAATTCATTTACACTCAAGCCCACTAGTTTCAAACCTAGCAACCTCTTCAATTCCTTATAATCCTCCGAGGCGTCTGAAAAGAAGATGTCCTCGTGACCTTTTAAGTTGAACCTTTTATTCGAGTACTACCACTGGGTAGTTTCTCTAGTTACCTTTATCTCGGGACATTATTTATCTTTCATTATATTTACTTGACGTATTCAATATACAGTTGTAAGTTTCAATAAACACATTTAAAAAAAAACACACTAACTTTTTAATGGTAAAGGTTATTGTGCATAAAACAGTATTTACTTTGGTACATATTGCTAACAATAGGCTAATGAAAGACCTATTCTTAAATCCCAGTCCTTATTTTAAGTATTTTATGTCATTATATAAATACCATATAAAACCATCTCACGATATATCGCATTGGTTCTAAAACGTTTTTATTTTTAACCAAGGAATAAATACCTTTTACAAATAATTTAAAAATGGGCTAATATAAGCAATAGATATAGTTATGATTAGTAAGATAAAGACATGTATATTAGATTATATTAGCATTTGGTTCCTGATATGAAATAATTTAGAAAAATAATAATTAATAATCTTGAATAATTCACTTGTTGCTGCTGTTTATTATGCTAAGCTCTAGGCAACGATTTCTTGGTAGCAGACCCACAAATTCTCTCTTAAGCCTATCTATGATGTATTGCGTTGTCCGCGAATATGTTGAAGCTCTGCCATTAGTAAGGGTATTATTAACGATTGAAATACTTGTTTAATAATCGTATTTTTACATTTGCGGCGGTAACGTATTCTATTTTTCCTAATGAAAGTACACGGAATTACTAAAATCTACTGAACTTTCGCTCTTTCACTATCCACCATGACTCCTCCGAATATTCTTCCTTGAAAACTAACCTTCCTTGGATTAATTTTTTAATTTAATTTTTAATATTCAATGATATATACACCTGTATTATACTTATACAACAAGTAAATAGGATGAATTGTACATATGGGCATGAAAAAAGACAAGTAGACAACTACCCAGTGGTAGTGCTCAAATTAAAAGTTCAACTTAAAAGGTCGCGAGTATCTTCTTTTGAGACGCCTTGGAGGATTATCAGGAATTGAAGAGATTGCTAGGTTTGAAATTAGTGGGTTTGAGTGGAAATGAAGTTGGTCATGAAAAGATTGATATCGGTTCAGGGCCAAATCAGCAGCAAATGGGACTTTAAGGTCATTATGGATTACTTTATTCGTAACAAAGTAAAGAGCATTGAGGATTTTACGAAGGATTTTGGATGGTAAGGATTGAATAGGAGAGTAATGGCTCAGAGGAGCCCCAAAGCTCTACTCCGTAAGTCCAGATAGGTCCTAATGATTGCCATGTATACGAGTCTTTTGTAATTAATTGGGAGTTTAGAGCGTTTGTCAAGTAAATTTTGAAGTACCCTGAAACGGCGAGCTGTTTCTTGTCTATTCAGTCTAGTATGAGGATTCCAAGTTAAGCGTTTCTCAAGGTGTATTCTTAAGTACCTGACCTGTTCTATAGAAATTAGTGGGATGTTATTAAACAATACATGAGGGGTAGAAAGTGGGTGGTTTACGACAGAGGGTAAAGGTAATTTGATGAGATTTGTGGGAATTTATTTTAATCCTCCAACTTTGAAACCATTTTTCAAGATCAGTGATATGGGACTGAAGAGGATACTTCTTCGAGGAACACCCGCAGATTGAGGAAAGAGGGACATTATTATGACTTACATTGACCTGTTGCAGAGATAGGATTGGATAATGAGAAAGTATGCAGGAGGTATGAATTAATTTAAAATTAAATAATTAAAGTACTTGTTATTGCTAACTCACTGGCTTTATTAACAGTGATGTGGTTGAGATGAGTAGAAAGAAAATAGCTAAAGGTTATGGCCGGCATATCGATTGAAAACGAATATCTTCTGAGACATGGTTTTTTCAAAGTTTAAAGGATAGAATCATATATTTTTTAATCTATTTCCAAAAAAATAAAATTAAAATTAAAGTATAATAATTCTATACTAAAATTAAATTGAAACTTTATATGTGTACTAACCTTCCAACTAGTCCAATTTGAGTGGTTTTTTCATAGCCTTTAGATTGATATTTTATGAAGGATTTCGTTAGATTTCACTTTTAGGTTTCAAAGGGAACGGAGTAATTATGATTAAAATGGGAAAATTCCGTAACTGCATTAGTTCCGCTGATAAGTTACTGACTCTATAAATGACAGCTAATTCACAACACCAACTTTTTAATTACAATTTCATCGAATTCTTTGCTTTTATACATAAAATTTATTGATTAAATGGGAGGATAAGGTAAAAAGAACAAGTGAAAACGTAATCGATTTTTAAAAACATCCTTACATACATAGTAAAATGTTTCCTGTGATTCTTGAAAATGTCTGAAAAGGTGGTTTACAACGTTGTAAGATATTGTTATAAAGAATATTTCGTATTTTAGGCGTTTTTCCAAATGTAATATAAGTAACCGCGGGATCAGTTAGTTAGTAATCAACAAACAAAATAAAAAAAGGAACATATAGAAGTGTAATGGAAAAAATATTTAACAATATTGATAATAATTTTTGTGTTAATTCTTGAGTATTTTTCTAGTGAAAGAAACAATTATATTTTCCTTATGTAATAAAATATCTTAAAATTAATAATATAAATACACAAATCAGATACATATTGAGTGATATACATGCACATGTATTATTTATTATTTGTATATATTTCAACTAAACTATAGTTCGTTTTTTACTTCTTTTATTTTTTATAATGCTTAGTTTAAGTTCAGTCTCAATTCATATAGCTTCAAAAACTCAGATATATAGAATTGACAAATAGAATTATCTATATTTATAATATATCGGTGTTATATTTATCAATCAATCAATAGCTATTATGAGAAATAAAACGCTCCGAGTGGAGGTCTGAAAGAAGTCTCTTTAATAAGGAGAACTAATTATTTTAAAACTAGGCTATTTACTTTGGGCTTTAAATTATATAGTCCTCGTTATTACAGAGAATTTTTTCTGACCTCAAATAAATAAAGTCAACTGATATTTTTCAAGACGATAATTATGTCTCAATAAGTTAAAAAAATTGATTTAATTATTTTATAATTATTGTAATCAATTATAAAAGTTGAGTTATATTTCTTAATTTGCAAATGCTTATATGAAAGAAAGCGTTAACTGCAAAATTCCATACTTCAAATTTTAATTAAAATCGTGATTCCAATTGTAGTTACCACTCTTATGTAAAAGTCTAACTCTACCTCGGGAAGTGCAAGGAGATAAAAAGAAATGACATCCTGAATATTGTTCTGAAGACAGGACCTAGGAAACAACTAGGAATGAGGATTGGATGAGAACAAGAGCTGCCAGGAGTGGATGAGGACCCTCCAGCAAATGAAGAACAAGGCTGAGGCTTTGTCATTAAGGACTTCTAGCGGGCTACTACCGCTTCTTCGCCTGCGGGACATTTTTTACTTCATAATAAATATAAAGTGACGAAACAAGCTGTCGAATTTATATAAATGGATACAGTAGGATGCGCAAAGCCCATCTACATTATCTCACTGGCGCAGAGACAAAATGGGAAAAAAGAGGGACAAAAATAAAAATAAAGATCTTTTCTTTCAATTATCAATAAAAGTGAAAGATAGCGGCCATTTATTAAATAATTTGTCCAATACCTTTATTTATCTTTCATAATATGTATTTGTTATTTAATAAATGGTTAGTTATATCATATATGAGGGTATTTATCTGATTATTTTATACGAGATATTGCCCTCAGTAATTATTGCAGATAATCACACAACAGATTATTTATTTTACTGTCCATCAAAGTTTTAAATTGGTCTCTTTTCAAGGGGTTGGTTGTGTGTCATCTCTAGAAACATGACCATAAACTCTAATAAAACAAAAGTGATGAGGGTAAGAAAGAAGCCGAGGAGAATAATGAGGGTCATTAGAGTTGAAGATAAAATCCTGGAACAAGTGGAAATCTTCAAATACCTTGGAGCGCACCTAAACGAAAACGGGTATATCGATTTGGAAGTGATCGAGAGAATCGGTGCTGTGGACAGGATATTTGTTGAAGCGGCTGAGAGACGATTCCTTAACCTAAAAGAAGTAGAAAAGTAAAGGAAAGTGGCTGTATTCAAGTCAACATTCCTCACCATCCTCATGTACTCTTCAGAATCATGAACGCTGGCAAAGAAACACCAATCCAGAATACAAGCAGCAGAAATGAAATTTCTCAGGAAGATTGAGGGCAAAATAAGATGAGACATAGTCCGGAACATCACTATCAGGTCGAATCTGAATGTTAAACCAGCCAACGAGCTTGTAGAGGAAAACAAACTGCGGTGGCGTGGACACCTCCTGCGGATGGATCCTAGCAGAATTGTTAGCGAAACGTACCGAACCAAAGTGGAGGGAAAACGAGGAAGAGAAACCTAGGAAGAAGAGAATAGGAAGGACTTTGAGAAGAGGGGACTCCATTGGAGCAGAAGATCACAATTGGTGGAAGACCTGTAGAGGTGGAGAAGGCTGTGCAGAATTTCTCCTCAGACTGCTTAGGCGCTTATGAGGATAGATTATAATGATGATGATAATCTAAATATCATATGTAATCATAAATATGTAGTCCATCTGGGTTAGTAAGCATCTAAATAATTATAATGAGTTATCTTCATTAATACAATTCTTATTTTAAATATCATTTAATATATACATTCAGAAATCACTATTAATGATTCAGATTGAGTCTGGCCATAAAATACTCATGTAACGATGTTAAAACTTATGTTAAGGAAAATATCACGTACAGACCATTCCAATCACATTTAAAATTCCTCAGTCATAATACTCATGGCCCCTTTTACATAATTAATAAATCATTACACAGATAACTCGTGACTGGCACGATTAAGAAAAAGTAGAAAAACTTCATGACTCACTTACCAGGACACCCAAACTTACTGGTAAAATCATTATTGACTGGCACATCACATCAGAATCTGGCAAGGAAACTAAAACGTGACTGTCACGATTAAGAAAAAATAGAAAAACCTCATGACTCACTTACCAGGACACCCAAACCTACTGGTAAAATCATTATTGACTGGCACATCACATCAGAATCTGGCAAGGAAACTAAAACGTGACTGTCACGATTAAGAAAAAATAGAAAAACCTCATGACTCACTTACCAGGACACCCAAACCTACTGGTAAAATCATTATTGACTGGCACATCTCATCAGAATCTGGAAAGGAAACTAAAACGTGACTGTCACGATTAAGAAAAAATAGAAAAACCTCATGACTCACTTACCAGGACACCCAAACCTACAGGTAAAATCATTATTGACTGGCACATCACATCAGAATCTGGCAAGGAAACTAAAACGTCTCTGTAGCAAGGATCTACTACCAAGAGATGAACCACGCTAGGAGTGCCTTAAAAAGTTTCTCCATTCTCACTTCAGCGTGAATCCCTTAGGAGAGGTTTTCGAAAGATCACAAATACAACAAATGGCATTTGTATTTTTCTCTCAATAAATATTTATTATTATCTTTAGATAAGAGGGGTACGTCTGGGATCCTTAGGCTACACCTACATTGGATCCGGTGCGATTCGATGAGACGTCGCTAGCAAACCAAATGACTGAAATATATCGAGAGCGCCTACATTGGATCCGGCCTTAATCAATCCATTTTTATCCGACCAATCCCAGGGATTTAGTCGCTCTTGGAAACGAAATAGTTTATTTATACGAAAGTCCCTACATTGGAACAGGCGCGATGTTGTACGATCAAGTGTGATTTTAACAATTCGAAATCATTAATTTTCAATTCGATAAGCCAGCCGTTAGCATGTGTGCCAACTTAACCTTTACTGTCTAAAATGTTTATTAAAAAATATACATTGTAATTTGATGATTAACTATTATATAAATATCCGTCATAAATCAAAATTAAATATTGTCAATTCTCATTAAAATATTTTATTACTAAACTTCATGATCCATTAAATATAGTAGCGAAGGTTATTTTTCCGTTAAATAAAATTATATCTATCAGAAATGTCCATAAAAAATATACCTAAATACAATTTTAATTCGTCAAAGAAAATTGGAAATATTAACTTTTGATAAAATTATCACCTTAATGTTAAATTTATTTGTTAAACATTTAGCAAGGGCTTTTCTGATTTTTTATACTCCTTTGCAAAGATAAACAACAAAATAAACAAAGATTACTCATAGAATTAGTTCGAAAGGAGCCTCCATTGCGGGATCTATGAAATAATAATAATAAACAATAATTTCTATTTTTTTATTTTATTGAAAAACAACTAAAGTATTAATTTATAGTGAAACAGCAAGATAAAAATATTCTAATATAACTCATTTTCATAACATTTGGTTCTTTAAATTTATAAAAGATTATTTTTAATATAATTATATTTTACAATAATTAATATAGAAAACAAGAAATAAAAGAATAAAATTAATACTATTATATTCAAAAGGCTAGTTTCATTATAGGTTTGAATAGAATAGATTTACACCATAGAATAGATCCAGTATAGGCTGTATGAAATAAAATATGTATTTAACTGATCAAGTTTATCAAATACATTACACCCTCATAATTATCAGAATAATTTTAGCTTTATTGAATGTATATTACAAATTCATTTTGATATTACATGAGCAGATCATTATCTCATCATCTATAAGTTCAATAAACAGTGATTTTTTTAATGAAAGTTCAATACCATTATAACTACATTGAGTATTCTCAAGATTCCAGTTTTCGAAAATTGTTTATTTATAAATTAGCTATGTGAGCATGGAAATAAAGAAATATTTTAAAAATGTAAGTTTGATTATTTTCTGTTTGTTCTATTTCTACAATCCTTGATTGTTCTATTCAATCATGTCATATGTAAGTTACTGGTATAACTCCTATAAGTCTTTTATTATTGCCATTATTATCCAATTGATATAAATAAACATTTGTTTCGATTAATATTTTGAACCCATTTAAGTAAATATTGTAACAATCTGTCAAATACATATATTTATGCAAACTTTATCTATATCTCTTATAGAGTTATAGTAATTGGAAAGTATAATGTTATGATAATAGCAATTAATTGAGTTTTTAAATTCATAGATTATTATCTGGTGTTTACTGTTACTTGTTTTATGGGCAATGAGTTGCATGTTGGAAGGAGTTATTGATCTTTTTAAAAATGCTTCAGATTATTTGCATTACCAATTTATTTTATTAACCTAAAAGTCTAGTAGAAATTGAAAGTAGGTACTTATATATCATGGTATGGTACCACCACTCTTTTTACTTCACATGTGTTTCATAATCATGAAATTCAATGAATTCTATTAAATTCTAAAGTGGTGATACCATAACAAACAAGTACCTGAAAGTAAAATCAAGAACCTCTTGATAAAACGTTTTTTAAGAACTTATAGTTATCATATGGGCTACGGTATAGATTCCCAATAGCATTCTATTTTTTCCTTATATTCATAATGTCCAATGTTCTATCGATGCTCCAATTTAATATTATAAAATGAAAGTTTACTATATTTACATCACTTACACATGCACAATTAAAGGTATGTTGATTGAAGGTCAAAATCAAGTCTCGAATAGTAAGCAAGTGATACATTTATTAGCTTATCAATGCTTTCGACCAACATTGCAGGTCTTCATTAGGGCTTATTTACACAAGGTACAAACAAATAATATAATACAAAACATATAGATTAATAGCAGTAATGATACAAATAATACTTAAAAAATATTTAGGTGATAATATAATAATAATCATCTTATTATAATGATTATATTAATATTTTTACCTAAATATTTTTTAATATGATTTATATCATTTATGAATTATCATATTTTACATTTAATATTTGTATCTTGGTAATTTAAACCTGATGAAGATCTGCAATATTGGCCAAAACATCATGCAAAGATCATCATATATTTAAATTATGTTTTGAAAAATAAAAGAGGACACCAGCATATTGTTAAGGAAGAAAATAAATCATTCATAGAAGAAAATAAATCATTTATTCAATAACATACATCAGTATTTACTTATAAAATTAAAAGAATAAAATTTAGGATACACATTTTTAACAACAATATTAGAATTAAGTGGAAAAATAAATGAATAACACAATTAAATATTTCGAATACAAGTTAAGAAGAATTACACACTACAAATTTTATAAATAATAATTGTCGATTAAGATACTAACATATTAATATGATAAAATAATACATAGCAATAATATATAATTTTTAATATTACAATTTTATATAATAATTGAGGTGATTAAGGAAGATCCTCTGAAGGTTTAGATTGGAGTGTTTTCAAATATATATAGGCTTAAGATGCCTTGAATATTCACAATTAATAATACAGTATTTACTGTATCCCAAATTGTAAGATCTTTCTTGATTATCATTGACATCCATTAAGAAAAGTATACACAAAGGTATAAACCAAATTTCTTCTGATACTTGATATACACAATCCAAAAAACAATATCATCTTCGCCATATATGTTTACTTGTAGGAGTGTCTGCTAACATGAATTTGAATAATATTGAAATTTGAACAAGGCCACTTCCTCATTGGACAACATATTTCCTTTCTGTTTCTGGAAAAAATAATGTTTTCAGATACACATTGATTTAATAATAAATAAAAATTAATTTAAAGTATTCCATAATAAATCTATTAGGTAGCTAACAAAAAGTTGAACTTTTTACATCTGTAGCATTTTTCAAAAGAAGCTAAATATTTATATTTATTATTTTTGTTCAGTCTAAACTTATTTATTTAATCTGAAGCGAATTTATTCTAAATACTACTGTGGAATTGTTCTTCGGTGAAATAGAAATTTAAATTAATACTATTTCTAGTTCCATAATGGATTTTTTTCAAATGTAATTGTTTAATATGGGTGTTATTATTAGTAATCCTAATGTCCACCTGATTTTAATAGTTAATTTAGTGGCTAATTGATTCATACTTAATTATATGATATGGGGTTATCTTACAAACAATTATTCTGAATGTATATCAAAGTTTAACAATATAAATCACTTATTGCTTCAACTATTTTCATTTATTCTCATAAAGAAAGGATAAGAAAGATTAATTAATGGTTCTTGTCACTCTGTGACTCCTACCAAAAATACATATTGAATAAACATATTTAATGACAATTTTTAATGAAGAAAAGTGAGTTTAGGTGAAACAAATTTTTATATGTTATACTACACACAAACATTATTATAAAAATAATTACACTTACCTTGTTCAATGTTTTCACATCAAATCCTTTGAAAAAAGTTAGGAGCCAGTAGGAGATCAATTAAAGATCCAGGATCAAGCAAAAATATAGGAGTAAAGTAAACACTAGTTGAGATTTGATATTATGGGGAGGTTTCAAGTATAACCGCTCCTATTTATGAATTTAATTGCAATCGTTAATTTAATTACAAACCAAATAGATTAAAAAATATCACTACTATTCCATTAATAAATTAACTCATATCTAAAAAATATAAATTCTATTTTATGAAATTGAAAAACTACTAAATTATTTATTTATAGTCAAACAGCAAGACAAAAATATTCTAATATAGTAATATTAGCTCATTATTATAACATTTGGTTCTTTAAATTTATAAAATTAAGATTATTTATTAATCACTTTTAATACATTTATATTTTACTATAATATATATCTAATATAAGAAATAAAAGAATAAAATTAGTACTATTTTATTCGGAAGGCAGTGGCTAGTTTACTATCGGATTAACAAGAATAGAATTTATCCGTATCTGATTCACTATAGGCACTCTGGGAAATTTCAGTCATTTGTTTGCTCACCCCAGCATCGTATGTGATAGAATAAGATCACGTCGCGCCGAATAGGATCCAATGTAGGTGTACCCTTAGTCAGGTACGTCTATGGGTAGTGCCTGGTCATAATATTCGGAGCCAGCTACGAGCAAGAGCTTCTCTCTTCTCGGCATCTTCTTGTGGAATGTACTCGACTGTTTCCTTTTTTGAACCTATCTAACCTACATCTAATAATTAAGGTCTGTACGCACTATAGTTTCATCAAACTGTTTTTTTTCCTACTGGAGCGCTTGATTATTAGGTTTACTGATCAGCATCTACTTTCTTACGTTTTCTTACACCCTCTTAGAAGACTAGAACTTAGAAGACAGAGAAAACTTCCCATAGAACGGAAAAGAGCAAAAATAATTTAAACAGTGGCACCTTGATTAGAGCCAAACAATGGCGGGCCTAGCCAAAGGTGGATATTGTTGTGAGGTTTGAGAACGGCACTCTTTGTTTAGCAAGACCCGGTGCTCTCTGAGCCTGAGCCTGACAGTATCAGCTGATTGTGTTTTCTGCTTGGCAAGAGATCGCTCTCCCGGCGATTGAAATTGTAAATAAGCCTCGCCAAAACCGCCCCGCTTGCTTCATATCTCTGATTCATGTCTCTCGTCTATGTTCGACAGCTTTCTTTTTGTATTTATTTTATGCTGCCCCTGGCTATTTATTAACTTCAGTCAATTCGAATGTGCTTTTGTTACAATGTATGGATGTATGTATTCAAGTGACAGCGTAGAAATACTGTTTTATATGGAATTAAACGTGTTTAATGGAGCATTTTCTTAAGAGCAAATGGCTTAATTTAAATTAATTTACTTTGTGATTATTTTCGTAGAATACTAGTATTTTAAGTGGAAAGTAGTTGACTAGGTAATTCTAATAGTGGATTGAAATGGTCAGTGGGTGTATTAAAAAAATATACAAAATAATGAAAACTTATTTTATTGTGCCAAAGTTTCGGCCTAAATTGTAGGCCATCTTCAGTGCTGCAGGGGGGGGGGTGTATCCAATGTGAGCCCCAACTTTGACTGGATCCCCTGACCATTCCACTATAATAAATTTTAATTCCTCAAATTCTTTCTACATATAATAAATGCTGATCCATTTCTACGGGTCGTAATTCTATCCAGAGAAACATCAAAAGGTTTAATAGATAAAAACGTTTTGTATTTAGATTTTAAATACAAAAATTTAAAAAAATACATTATATATAAACTTTTTTAAATGTTAAATTCAATTCTGAGAAAAATAATAATTTACCTGAAAAAAATCTTTTTTAATTTTGGACTATTTTAGTATTCTTATAAATATAATAGGTCGATTTGTAATACCTCCCTCTTTTGATTACTTTTGTTTACTATAAGGATACACACTGATTAACAGAAACCTTCCAGAACGTTTTATTCATTAACAGAACGGTTCACCATATGTGAATTAAAAATTAAATTAATAAAAAAAATTAAGAAATTTATTTATAAATTCATATTTTTTAAGATCCCTGAGTCCACATAATAATAATTTAAAAAGAAACTGACTGCACCGTTTATAGGACAACGGTTGAGCAGGGAGGTGATTTGTTTAAGTTCACGATAAACTTTTATATTTTTCCCTCAATTTAGTGTTCTTTATAGAGTCCACGACGCCCACGATATCATCTTTATTGGCACCAGGAGGTTCTGCAGAGTTCACTTAGTACATCTATAGCTGTTAACAGATACTTATTAAATATTATATCTGCCCCAGCTGGATTTGAACCCGGAAATTTCATCATAGTAACACAGCAACCCTCATGTGGAGGGAAAGTAATAAGTTAAAAAAAGTTTTAAAAAAATACTGGAACTACATATATAAAATAGTGACATATATTATTACAGATGTCATAGCAATTTTATCGACTTGCAAGTTACTATCATGGTTTATAGTTTTTTACAATAATCTCGAAAATTACTTCAAAGATTTGATTGATCTTGTTACATCAACGTACAATGAAATAGTCATTAATACCAGCCAGGAAATGAATCAAACAAAAATGTAGTAATTAGTAATAATTTTATTGGGAAAAATTACAAAGTTTTAATATTGTGGAATAAAATTACGTTTGTAACCTTTCAGTTTTATTTAAAAAATGCAATTAAATTTTTAAAATGAGTTTACTATAAAAGTGACAAAAGAGGGTTGGTTCCATTAAAATTCCGTAAAATACTGGTCATTAATTGGAAACTATCTTCCTGTAGAATCTAAATGGAATTTTAAGTAAAATTAAACGTAAACTTTTAAATACTAGTTAAGCGCAGAAGGCGAAGACCTCAACCGATGGCTGGGAGACAGCAACAAAGAAGTTCTGCAAACCTGCCAATACCACGGCTAAATTTAGCGCGAGCACGTCAAACGCTTTCTCGTTTTTAAGCGAAACGGACATTTCGGGAAACAGTGATAGTGCGACTAATAACATTAGTGCCGGTACCGCGAGTGTCGCGATTCGGAAGAAACCTCCTCCAATTGTTGTACCTGGCATCGTGAACACACAGAAAGCTGTCCAGGAGCTGAACACTGCCGGCTTTTCAAACTTTGAAATTCAGAAGACCAGGGATGGAGTAAGGATATTTCCGGGCACCATCGAAATTCACGAAAAAATGACCGGGTTCTTTCGCCAGTCACAGAGCCCGTACCACACTTATTCAACAAGCAAAGGACAGAAGACCAGAAAATTCGTGATCTACGGGCTGGACATAGATCACAATATCGTAGATATAAGAACAAGCCTTACCGAGCGCCTGTCAGGCATCCTCGACGTTCGTC
Organism: Troilus luridus; assembly: GCA_964056705.1. Lineage (NCBI taxonomy): Eukaryota > Metazoa > Arthropoda > Insecta > Hemiptera > Pentatomidae > Troilus > Troilus luridus. Next base: position 37,775,715 of record OZ057412.1, read on the forward strand.
GGATGCAAAAGAGCGATAAAGACGGCAAGAAGACGGACCTGCCTCTCATATTAATCACAACGGGTCTCGAAACCAAACTACAAGACATTCAAATACTTTCGCACATCGACAGGATACGCTTCAACGTCAAGTTGTATCGCGGCAGGAGCGGCATCGTTCAATGCCACAGGTGCCAGGAGTTCGGGCACACAAAAAATCATTGCGGGAAGAAGGTGACTTGCGTCCGATGTGCCGGCCCTCACCTGATCTCAGAGTGCCAACGCATGACCACACCTGTTAAGTGTGCGAACTGCGGAGAACCACACGTCGCATCCTTCACTGGATGCAAAATCAGGAAGACCCTTCAGGAGAAGCTTGAGCAACTACGTCAGAAGTTTGGTCTACGCAAGGATCAGCAGAAGAAGAGCGAGCAGCAGGCTCCACCACCACAGCACCAGGAACGTGGACTATCCAGCGCACGACCACAACCACCATCCAGACAGACCCCACCTAAGACTACGGATCAATCTCAAACCCAACAGACTTACGCCACGGTGACTCAACATAATGAAACCCCACCCTGGGTGGAACTCATTATGCAGAGCATCGCTACATTAACCACCACCACTAACAACCTCATAACACTTCTTACAGACTCTCTAACAAAATGAACAGGACAGCAAAACTTTTAAATTTTAACACGGACGGGCTTATGCCCAAAATTACGGAAATCTACGCGTTGATAGCACAGACCCTACCCACCATAGTGATCCTCACAGATGCAAGAGTTAACTTCCGGCACATTCGCATCCCAGGTTACGACCTCACAGGAGACGACGAAGGAGGGGTCATCATAGCTATACGTCGCGGTTTTCGGTGGAGATCACTCCCCTCACCAGTAGCAAATGGTGACCCGAGAATTCATCACAAAACTATACAGGTACTACTCGATAAGCCTACTATCATCACAGGTTTATATAGAAGACCCAGGTCTTCTATAGACATCTTCTCGATGATATTAGCCGAGTGCGCCAAGAAAACAAACCACTGGGTAGTGGGTGACCTAAATGCTCGGCACCCGATCTGGAATAACATTCGGAGCAACAAAGCCGGAAGTAAACTCATCAAGACACCTTTCACTGTAGTACATCCGAACACCCACACTTTCAGACATCGAGCGAAGCCGTCCTTCACATCTACCATCGATCTACTACTTACGAGGCAGCCGCATCGATTCGTGGATTGTTCAACGTTGGACTTTATTACCTCCGACCACAGACCTGTGCTCTATATTATGGATGAGGAAATACCTGTTCCAGCGGTGACAAAATATAAATATGTGGAAGCAGACTGGGGAACATACAAAGCACAGGTCCATCACGTACTGTCAACAGTTCCCACACTCCGGACGAGAAGTGATGTAGACGCATACGTAGAGTTCTTCACAGAAACAATCAGAAGAGCCGCAGATGAAGCAATTCCGAAATTCAGACCACTTCCACCACCTCTACGCCCTATGCCAGACCACATTCTGAACCTTATCGCCACCCGCCATAAGTGGAAGAATAAATGGTATAGAAATAGAGATTATGAGACGAAATCGGTGGTAAATTCCCTGACCACGCAGATTAGAAATCTCATAAAACAATGGAGGACTGCACAGTGGCATGAAAAACTGAGGTCCACGCACGGCGACTACAGAAAGTTCTGGAAGCTATTGAAAACCTGCACACAGCAGAGAAGCTCTACACTACTTCACGACGGGGACAAACTGTTGACAGTAGAAGAACAGGTTACCAAGTTTTCACATTACTATGGTGGAATCATCTCAAGAAGAACAGATCCTGCACACAATGATTTACCAACCGAAGAGGCAGGAACCAACTATATGTTTGTATCACCGAAGCAGCTGAAGGCGATTCTTCGTCGTATGAAGGGGAATAAAGCACCAGGTCACGACGGGATACAAACGATATTGCTGAAACAACTGCCAAAAAGAGGAATAGCTCACTTGACCAATTTATATAATACCTGCCTCAGGTTAAGATATTTTCCAGACAATTGGAAGATAGCTATTCTTTTTCCTCTACTCAAGCCGTTGAAGTCAGGATCACAGCCAGCGGACTACAGGCCCATCAGCTTGCTTCCGCATCTGGGGAAAGTCTTTGAGAAAATTGTCCTCAATTATCTCAAGGCGTATTGCTCAGAGACAGCACTCATCCCACCGGAGCAAACCGCCTACCAGGCCGGCCTCTGTCCGGATCATCACCTGGCGAAGATCCATGCGGAAGTGAGCCAGTGCACCGCCAAGAACGAAGCGACCGCTATGATCTCCATAGACTGCACGGAAGCGTTCGACTCAGTCTCTCATAACCTATTATGCAAGACACTACAGGACAACGAATTTCCGGAACAGCTCTACTCGATCCTACGGTCGTTTCTTCAACAGCGAACGATAGCAGTTCGTATCGGTGAAACATCATCGGAAGCCATCGCATTCACCTGCGGAGTTCCTCAGGGGTCTGTGCTATCTCCAGTACTTTTCTCAATATACACAGCTGAAACTGTTGGAGCCAACTACAAAAAAGCTACTGTAGCTGCCTATGCCGACGACATAGCGATCTACAGCACCTCGATCAGCGCAGAGAGAGCTCTACGGCAGGCGGAGGAGGTCTGTGCGAGCATCACACAGAAGCTAGAAGGACTCAACATCACAGTGAATCCTACAAAGACGGACTGCATAATTTTTTCCTTTCAGGGGAAAAAGCGCCGCCCTCTCCCTAAGGTCTATAGGGTAGCGGGACGTGAAAACAGACCAGCGAGCAGCATAGTCTACTTAGGTGTCACCCTTGACCGGCACCTTAAACTAGCCTACCACTGTAGGAAGAAACTTAGATCGGTTAGGACCAAGTCTTACAGACTTAACCACCTGCTTACATCTCCTAACTTATCCCTCCGCCTCAAGTTGACCATCTACAAGAGCATCCTAAGACCGGCACTCCTTTACGGAGCACCACTATTAGGTAACATCACGCCGGCAACAGCGAAAAAGCTCCAACAGTTTCAGAATGGCGTACTGCAACGCATAGTGAGACACACAACATTAAACAAAACAAAAACGGACCTTCTACACACTACTCTCGACATACCGACAGTTACAGACTTCATTAAACGTAGACACATTAAATTTTTCGACAGCCTGAAATACTGTACTAACCCTCTTTTTCGGACACTCACCCCAGCAGGACGGCCACAAACGTGGCAAGATCACGTACAAAGTCTCAGCCTGAACTGAGAAATTAATAAAATCAACAAACAAAAGGAAAAGGACACGGTGAGCCCCATCACCGGGAAAATCTAAAGTTAAAAATAGAAATGAATAAATTAGAACCTTCCACCTTCTCATCCTCCTCTTCAAATGTACATCGTACAGTACAAGAGATACCTCTCCGTCATATCTTCCATTCTACATAGAAATCTTCAAACTCAAAGGGGCTAAGAAAAAAACTAGATCTAGACTTTTTATTTTCCTATCTGAGGTCATTGCTCTGAAGTTCTTTTTGCAGTCAAAATACCTTGATAAATAATTTTCAAATGAGCTGGTCCATGCTTTCTCAAACTGTCAGCTTGCTAGAGATTTTTAAATGTCCCTCAATTACTTAAAGATCTGAAGAGTTCTAAGTGCATATGTTAGTATCTCTTTTGTATTCAAATTCTCAAGGGAGCACCCTATGTAAAAACTTTAGCCAGCCGAGGTATCATTTAATTGTCTCATCTCGTCTTTGTGTCTGATAGTCAAGTATGTAAATTAGTTAAGTGCAGATAAGTTATTTGTTAATTGATGGTAGAAGTTTTTAAGTAATAATTAGTGAATAAATTATCGTTTAATATATTAATTAAAAATAAATTTTCAGAAAATACTTTTTTTTAACTTGGTAAAGTCCAATAAACAGAGATATATCCTGACAAAACGGAGGCCAATACACCACTTCCACAGCAGCGGTGATGAAGCCAATGTACTGACAACAAATATACAATATCCTGCCTGTTGCCACGATGGCTTTCCAGAACAATGTTTACCAGCAACTGCTGTTTTCAAAATCTCACAACAAATCATTTGACGTTTATGTAATAAAGATGGGTTTTTTAGTATTTTATTAATTATGCATACAAAAAATTATCCTTATAGGACAATATTTTATCCTCTTATTTTAAAGATTAAAATATTATATACTTCCATTCTATACAAATGACCAGCCCATCGCAGTCTTCTAATCGTTAATGATTACTTTTTTATTTAGTTCTTTTATTTTCTATTAATCATGTCTTAACGAAAACAGAGATTAATAGATTTCCGTTTGAAATAGACATTTATCAATTTATCATATTTTAAAATACTTTTACTTTAATAAAATATAGTGCTCCAGTTATTTTTATAGCTTTGAGCACCTTTCCTTTATTTATCTAGTAAGTCAATTAATAATCCCATTACAAATTCAGATTTATACCTTTAGAATATTATGTTTGAGGTAGGCTCCTTTTTAAATTTAAATTTCCACTGCCCACCTAAGATATTCTAGATAGATGTCTTAGAGCCGTGGTATTCTTTCGAAATTGTTTTCCATAAATTTCCCCTAATATCTCCTGGAGCGTTAATCGAAATTCCATAAAGAGGCTATAATTCCAGAAGATAAATGCGACTATTCCAGGGCTCCAGAACAAAGCCGGTCAAAGGAATATTAATATGAGATAGGAAAGAATGCTATCAACAATGTCCTGCGCTCCTAAATTCTCCTCCGTCCTTTAAAGATGAGAATGGAATTCTCTCTCTCTCCCTCCCTCTCCCTATCCCCACTCCCTCTCTCCCCCCCTCTATCTCTATCTCTGTTAGACTTTTTATCACCGGACCTTATAGTTTCTCCTTAAATTTTTTTGTCTTTAATAAATTTAAAATTATTCCGGTTTCATTGTCCCTTAGTGACGATGTTCCCTCATTGTTTGCTACTTTTATGTAGTAACTTATAATATTGTAGGCTAAGTAAAGGTATTTTTATTGCACAATTAAAAAAATTGTCGTTGATTGAAAAAATACTGCTCTGTTTCCTTGTTTACAAAAAAAAACAACAATCTTGTACCACTACAATTATTGTAGAGTGTTGGTTTCTGAGCGTGATAAGAGACTGTACTGTTTCACGAAGAGCTGTTATGAAGGGAGGTGATTTGTCTTAGATTAAGCTCAACCGCCAGATTGTTTCCCCTATTGTGAGTACCCACTATATATATATAGAATGAATGAGTCCCAGATACCAAAGGATCCACTCCGGCTGTTAACAGATTAAATATTATCTGCCTCAGCAGGAATTGAACCTGGGACTTTCGGCATGGCAACAATTAATAAAAGGTATTCCGACTGTGTTATACAAACTTTTAATCCAATTACAAAGAAAACTTGTCCATTATTTAAACATATTTTAATGTTTTCTAAAAGGACACTTCCCCTATTCAAAGTTATCTATAAGTTTATAATTAATTTAAATAGCCTTCATTGAAGAGGAGATGCTGCGAGCATTAAAAGTTGCTGGAAACTTTTCTGCTCTAACATTGATTAATGTAATTGAATAATGAAAACGATTCATGAATATTTTTATAAACTCATTTTCACAAAACGGTAATGTAAGACCGGTTGAATCGTCGCTTATCTACACCAAATACAAGCCATAACCGTACAAGTGATTTTTATGTGAATATTTTATTTTTATGTTTAATACTCATTGCATTACATTAAATATTTAAATCAGAGAATTACCTTAATAGTTTTTTGTCAGAACCTTATTTGAGCTGGGAAGATTAACTGAGCTAAGTAATCGTAGATCTCATCCCAATCTATTATTTCCCGATCTCATCACTCTCCTTCCCTCAACTTTCCAAAACTTCTTAATCCCATTTGAATTTTTTTTTTATTAATGGAGTTTTTAATGCCTCCAGGTTAAAGTTCTTGTAAAGTAAACTTTTTTCTAACCTTGCTTATTATAAGTTTTTTTTCCTAATACTTTCGGTCCCCAATTTACCATTTATTGAGCTTGTAAGCGTCATTTTGTTGACGTGATATTAGACTCATCACATTTCCCGATGCAATCAATTAAAGAGCATACTAAAACGATATTGCAACATTGCATAACAATGCTCATAAGGAAATGTCTTGTCTTCATAGCATTCAGTAATCAGAAAGAAACAAGTTATGTTCAAAATCATCAAAATTATTTACACTCCATTTCTTTTCGGTTATTTTTTTAGGCAGATAATTGATACTTCAATATTTTTTAGCAGGGTATCATTTTATTTCAGTATCTTATCCTAGCAATAATAATGAAATTTATGAATTTCGGGCTTTGAGCTACGTATATTGAAGAAGTTGAGGGTTTTTTCTTCTCAGTACATTTCTGCTATTTTGGTACTTGAATCTTTTTGAATAAAGAAAAACCTCATTAACAAAATCATGTTTTTTTCAATTTTTTGTACAAAACACTTTCATGATGTAGAGTCCGTGCTTCAATGAGTTTTATTTATAATAACCATTTCTATCCACTGCCTTCAGTCTTACGAATATTAACTTCAGAGATTAACCTCCACATACATAAAGACTCAGAGATTACGATCGGTGATGGGGGAGAGGTGAGATATGGTGATGACCTCTTTCTTTCCAGTTTTATATATATATACCTGTGTAGTGTGTTGATAAAAAGTAGCCTATGTCCTTCCCCAGGCTTGAGATTATCCATATCAAATTTCATCACAAACGGATCAGCACAGCTGTGAAACATACATTGACACTGATTAACAAAAACGGGACGGACATAAGTTACTTTCGTTTACTGTTGTTCGTTTCAGTAAAGGATTAGTATGTAATGTTATTGAATTCATTGAAAAGGATTACTTAGTATATCGTTTCACTTGTCGTACGACAGTAGCGAGAAATGAAAACTGAAAGGATTAGATGTACGTAGATATTGCGAGTAAGAAACACGTGAGCAAGCTACTCAGAGGGCAGAATTTTATCCTACTTACTTAATAATTATCGTTATAGTATGACCAAATTAAGCAAAATCATTGTAAACTGTAAACTTTCGCATTTATAATATTAGTAGGATAGTAGGATATCAAAACAATAGTTTCACTCATGTTCTTTCTGTTATTTTAACAACTATGATCATTATAATATTAGTAGCGAAAATATGTAGATTTTGCGAGTGAGGAAGCTACTCAGGGGGGAGCCCTGTAGCGATGCTATCAATATTTAACAACTAAATTAAATAACTGTGATTACCTACTGACCATATGTTAGAGGTAATATTGATAATGTGTTATAACCTAGTAATTTTTAATGATATTTATCCATATATTGTGACCAAATTACACAAAATCATTATAAATTGTAGCATATGTGTTATTCTGAAGTATAACCTATATTACTGTAAACTTTCATCCAAATCCGTTCAGTAGTTATTGCGTGAAAGAGAGACAAACATACATACAAACTTTCGCATTTATAATATTAGTAGGATATGTATTTTCTCTTCTTTTTAATGATCACTCAGAAGATTATAAAATTATCCAAAAAAAAATAAATGAATCATAAAAATCCGACAAGTATTTGCAGGGAAATGATTGGTTTACGTTCTACTTGTTACGTAACTTCTTAGATAACTTTAGTGATATAAGGAAACTAATTATATTCATTTTTATTACACAGTGAGATATGTATAACTTTTTAGATGTTCTACTCGTATATAAGTTCTACGTCACCGTGATTCTTGGCTTCTCTAATTTTCCTTTAACACATTTTCTCTTCAAATTGTAGAAACCTTGCTCTCGATAGTTCAATTCTTCATTCTGATTACTAGTTCATCCCACAAGTGACTACTTGACTTTTACTGCTAGCTTTTATGCTGAAATCGATTGATAATATCTTATTGCTAACTTTTATAAAGTATTTTGCACAGGTTCAGTTATTTGTTAACGTGAAAGCTGTGCATTTCCACGAAGATTACAGAACGTCAAACTATTAGCGATAACCAAGTTTCTGCTCCATAAATAACATTATTGATTTACATTTTGTTGTTTCGGACTAAAATTGAGACTTGAGACATTCTTATTTGTCCATTTGGAAAATAATATCACATATAGTATGTCGTCTTTACGGATAAAACAGAAATTTGTGATATTAGCATCATAACTACGATTAGTATTCCTACTGGTCAAGAGGGTAATATGAACTTCCTTCATTGACGGCATATTCAAAAAAAAAAATATTTTATTGCTTTGGCAAGTTGCAGATATCGATCCTGTGCTTACGTCGGATCGCGCTTGGAACCCACATGGATTTTCCGGTATTACTTAGTCGCATAGCTTCTCAGGGAGAATGAGTATTTTAGTGCGCATGCGAGGGCATGAGTTTTGGAATAACCTCCACGCTGAGAGGCGCAACAGTGGAAGAGAAAATAGAAGATTGTGGAATTTGAACATATACATCTTAAGGCTTACTTGTACATCTTAGAACTAAATCAAATAATGTTTGCCTGTAGAGCCATTTAGGCACTTAAGATTGGTATATAACTAGGTCTGCGGGTGGAATGAGTAGGTAATCCCCGAACGATAGTACAGTGGAAGATTGTAGTGACTGAACAAAGTCGAGGAAAGTGTATATAGCAAACAAATATGCACAGTATTGCAATTATTTGTTTCATGCTGTTGATAAAAAAAAAATTATACTACCTAATATCTAAAATCTTATTTTTTTACTTTCTCTTATACTACCATTGCTAGTGTTGAAGAGCTACCACTTTTCAAGAGTATACCCCCCGGTACTGGGTTTCCCCTTACCCGGAGGGCCAGTGGCTGATTGCAGTACATGGCTGGGCAATGGAACCGCCATCTCTCTACGCCTTACATTATCAAAGGTATTTATAAATATGTAGGTATAAAATGTCTGTATTAGCTCGAAAGGTAAGTTTTCAAATAAAATAAATAAGACTCAATCTACAGGCCAATCGTGAAGTTCAATCAATCAATTTGCAGACTGATCCCTTGGTCGGATTTGATTATTGCAGAAGAGTTTAATAAGAAAGTAGTTGGAAACGAATTTGAAACAGCCCTCTGTCTCTCTCTCTCTCTCTCTCTCTCTCTCTCTCTCTGAAAGCTGGTGCTGCTAACTCGAAACTCATTTCCCGTTTCGGTAAAGTTTGAATTAATTTCTTTGCAGAAAGTTGGCTTCTCGCCAGATCTGTCTCTCATTGGGGACCCTTCATCAATCAGTGCCGAGGGTGGGTGTTATTAATATCGTCTCTTTTCCACTTCACCTCCCGCTGGCTATAACTTTAATTCTCTTTTTCCTCCGCTTTTCCAGCTCGATTTTAATGGCCTATGAAGTACCGGTGATATCTGGAACGGAAGCTTTGAGTGGATGCTGAATGTTCGGCCTGAAGGGTTCATATATATAGCCCTCAAAGTCAAGATGTGGGGAGGATATGACGTCAAAGGGGAAATTCATAATTTGTTTGCTAGGTAAAGCAACATCTCTAATTTTTCAAATGATAAAAGAAAATAATTTCCATTAATCTGTACTACGAAATTTCTATAAAGTAAATTTTTATATTGCGAATCATTATATTTTAGAAAAAATAGAAAGTATTTAATTTGGTAGTTTGTGTCTTTAAATAATCAATCAACCAATGAAGGATGTGTGTGACCTAACGCTGCTTACTGCAATGCGGTCGTTTTCATTATATATTTTGGGAGTATATGTAATGGAATTAACTATTATTAATACTCGACTTCTTTTATTAATATTTTAGATTAAGAATGTTTAAATTAAAAAACACAAACCTTTGATTTAATAATCATTCTAATATTTATAATTTTAAGTATTTATAATAATATTTTTTTTGTTCATTAACTTCTTGCCAACTAACTTGTCAACTAAACAGTTCATATATTTTGCATATGTGTAATATAATATAAAACAAGTGTTTTATCACCTTATTTAATGAATTTGAAAATGTTAATTGCTGCAATATGATTACATTAGTTCCTTATTATGTATTTCTGCTAATTTAAACTGTCATTTCAATCTTTAGTTATTTTTCGGTGCTAGGGGGACTAATTTGGCAAGTAATAAATCAAATTGAGTTATTTTTTCTACACCTACATGTTGCCGGACAAAAATAACCAGAATGGGGATGTGAACTTACATTTCTTTCATCACCTTGAAATAAAGAATCTAATCTACACAAAGTAAATTAGTAATAAAATTAACAAACTTTTTGACAAATTCATTTATTCATTGGCACAACATTTGCTTGCAAGGTAATCGCCATGCTCAGTGGCCTCCGCCAAATAATATCTGCTGGCTCTGCATCTAATGGATATTAACAATTTTTATATGTTGGATGTTAACCATTTTTAGATGATGGATGTGAACCAGTTTTATATGATGGATGTTAACCAGTTTTATATGATGGATGAAAACCATTTTAATGTAATCCTCTTATTCATTATTCATTAATTTTGCCTTGGGTCTTTAACTAGACTAATTTCCATCTAGTTCCCTATGGAATACCCATCTCCCTGCCATCTTTTCATCTATTCTTAGGACATTTCGTAACCGTTTTATACTTAAACTCGAGAGAACTGGGATATAGAAATAGCTCTATGGTTGAAAGACTCAATATTGTACTTTCTAGAAGGCTTGCTGTAGTCAGCCATTTTAGTGTCTAATATCTCCTTATCTTTGCTATTGATAACATTAATTTTGGGCCAGGGTAGGTAAAGCCTGCTCTGAAATGTGTAGTTGCCCACGACACAGGCTTGTGGTTTTGCCTTCGTTACCCCATTTTCCGATACTCAATTTCCAACCTACTTGTACCTTTCAATCCTTGAAGTTATTGTCATTAATTGGCCACATCGTCTGCGTGGTTGAAGTATTTTTAATTCATTTGGTAAATCCTCAGTTGTCATCCTCCACTATTTAATCCATTCCTTTTCATCATAGTCTCTTGTCTATCGAGATCTATCGAGAACAGTTAGGACCAATGAGGCACGCTGCCTAAGACCGTCATTATATGAGCCGTTCACTGCACAATTTGACTAACTCCACTTTTTGAAAAATCTTAAATTTAAATGTAAAATCACTTGGTATAGTCATAACTTTTTATATTAATAAAATCTTTCCTTAAAAATAAAGGTTAGCACCATTAAATGACAAAAAAATTTTGGCCCCTGAATAATAAATGATTTTTTTCAGAGGTCGTTTTGATTAACTCTGTACTCTAATGCAAATCGTTGCAATAATACCATTTAAATGCACTAGCAAGTGCTAAATGTTGAATTTTATCTAGTTAGAAAGGTCCAAACCACGCCTTATCCAATTTAAATGAGATAATAATGAAGATTCAAAATTTAATGTCACTAATATAAAGAAATCTGTGGCAGATAGACCACAAAGTTTGAAAATTGTGGATTAGCCTTTCTTATATCCTAAAGGTAGATCTGTAACAAGGGAAAATGGGAGTGACATGATGGCTCTATTGAAATTCATGGCTCCTGTTAAACATTATTAATTTTAAAACTTGGGTCGAAATCGTGATACCTTCATCAGCTGATGAAGACATAATTTATACTGCTGACAAATTAATTACAAATAGTAATATAATATGCATATCAAACAACTGTTAATATTAATTTTTTTGGAAAATTAGAAATAAAAAAACATCTAATAATTAAGTTTTTCTATGATTAGAAACTTAAAAATTTAAACACTGAATTTAAATTTATTACTTTTTTCATTTGGCAGATTGATTAACTTTACCGGTCACATAAAAATTGTAATATTTCTGAGGATAGCTTTTTGGTGAGTTTTTCTTATTAATTTTATATACTTTTAGATGAATGATACAACTTTATTTATGCATTCTACAATATTTATTTGAATTTTATATTATAAAATAAATTTTAAAAATCATTGCACACTATTTTCTCGCATTTCTCCACTTTTTGTTTTATGAATTTAATCAATTTGTGAATTGAACGGCTCATATAATGTTAGAATTTTATGTAAATATTACTTTGTTATGAAATTATCAATACTTGAATTAAAAGTAATAACGTTGAAAACGAATAGTTACCTCCAAATATCAATTTAATCATCTTCAGACAAGATAGATTGCTGTTCAAATGTCAGATGAATTATAAATGAATAATTACTCCATCGGTCCCAGGCTCTTAACGATTCAGTAGTATCATCTCAGTAACCTAGCAACCACTATCTCATGTTGTCTTCAGCATCCTGCCTAATGCAGATATACCCAGTATTGATTCGAATACATCTTGGCCGTTAATTATATAAATATACTAACAGCTTGTGACCAGGTTGCGGGGTTTTCGGTCCAAGGTCCAAATTGATTTAAATAAACTATTGTCCAAAGAAAAATGTTGTATTCTTATATTACACATCAACGGTAACATAATGTCAACTCCAAAACTTAACCATAATATATATTGTAACATCAACGTAACACCACCAACGCTGAGCCGCAAAGATACGATAAGGTAAAAACAATTAAATTTGGCAATTACTTGGCCATATAACCCACTTATACACATCCGTATGGAATGACGGTCCTCAGTTAAGTGAGGTCAGATAGATAGAGACACCTGACGGACGAATTTAGCAAACAAAAGAATACTCGTTACACACTCCCCTCCAGCGATTAAGTCCGTCGGGTTGGATAAAATAATTTAAGTTTTGAGGGATGCCATAAGCCTATTATCTTTCCATCTTCATCTCTCAGTTTACAGGATCCACCACCCGTAACGGAAACAACCGTAAAAGGGCCTTCATATTTGGGGTTCAGTTTAGCAGCGAGTTTATCAGCTGCCGACGATAGCTGAAACCTCATCTTTAAGACTTGGTCCCCCGGTTGGAAACGATCTTTTCGGCGTCTCAAGTTATAACGACTGCTCTGATTTAGACTTGCCTTCAGAGAGTTTTCCTCGGCTATATGATGAACTTCAGGCAGTCTGCCCACTTTAGCGGCCCAAGCAGCATGTTCGTCTGTGCCAGCCACTAGGATATCATCGTCATTAGCTTGATGTAGAGGCCTCAGTTCTCTACCAAAATTTAAGAAGGCAGGACTGAACTTGGTCGAATCTTGAACGGCGGAATTTAAGGCAAACTGGATCTCTCCTAGTTTTTCGTCCCAGCGTTGGTGTTTCTTCCCTAGGTACGCTACGATAAGTTGCTTGATATTCCGATTCGCTCGTTCTGTCGGATTTGCCTGTGAATGGTAAAGAGGAGTAGTTTCTCTCTTGATTCCAAACTCCTTAGCCACTTCAGTTACAAGATTACTGACGAAGTTCTTCGCATTGTCGGAAATTACTTTATGCGGTGCGCCATATCTGTATATTATGCGGGATTTCAGTTTATTTACAATAGCCGAAGAGGTAGCTTTTCTGATGGGACATAATTCCACCCATCTACTAAATAAATCTACAAACACTAGTAGATATACATTGCCTCTAGAACTCCTAGGATAAGGACCCATAATGTCAACTGACACCATTTCCCACGGCTGCTTGTTATAGCGAGGGAACATTAACCCACGAGGTGGCGTGTTATTGGGTTTGACCTTCTGGCATAACTCACACTGCCTCACATACTGGCTTATATCTCGGTATAATCCAGGCCAATAATATAGTCTACTAACCCTAGAAACAGTTTTATCTATCCCCAGGTGGCCTGACTGCGGTAGATCATGATTTTCGTATATTACTGCTCCCCTTAAATGTCTAGGAACGACAACTTTCCATTCCTCACTGGGGTCTTCTAGCTCTCCCTTCAAAGGATTCTTTCGATGGTATAATAGCTGTCCATCTTTTATCGACCATCCAGGGTGGAGTTCTGGGGACTTCTGGACTCGATAAAATTTCTGATTATACCATTCGTCGGTCGCTATGAAAGTTCCTGAAGTCGAAACTGAATCGGTAGAAGAATTAGGATCGGAACTGGTAGACAATACTGTGATTGCAGCAATTCGTGATAGGGCATCGGCCACTGTGTTGAGTTTCCCCTTTCGATATTCCACCTTGTAGTTGTAAGGCTGCAAGCGAAGAGCCCATCTAGCCAAACGACCTGAAGGGTTTTTCAAGTTCAGTAACCACTTCAGACTGGCGTGGTCAGTTATTACAGTGAATGGATAACCTTCCAAGTAATGCCTATTCTTCTCGATACCAAACAGAACTGCGAGGCATTCCTTTTCGGTTACGGTATAATTCCTTTCAGCTGAACTTAAGGTACGAGAACAAAAAGCGATGACTCTTTCTTCGCCGTCTTGTATTTGAGTCAAGACCGCTCCAAGACCTGTATCACTGGCGTCAGTCTGTAATTGAAAAGGCTGTTTAAAGTCTGGCCTAGCTAATATTGGTGCTTCAGTCAGTGCTGACTTGAGAGCATTGAAAGAGGCGTCCTGCTCTTCTGACCAGATCCATTTAGCGTTACGCTTAAGCAAAGCTGTTAGCGGAGAGACAACTGTGGAGAAGTCTTTAATAAAACGGCGATACCATCCTGCCATTCCAAGGAATCTTCTGAGCTGCCCAGCGTTGGTGGGAGGAGGAATCGAAGTAACGGAACCAACCTTATCTGGATCTACACTCAAGCCATCACTATTAACCAGATAGCCCAAGTACCTAACTTCATTACAACCAAATTCACATTTTTCCGGGTTGATACGCAGACCTGAGGCTTTAAGGCGACTGAACACTTCCCTTAGCATATCCAAATGCAGTTTGAAAGTTGGTGTGCAAACCAAAATATCATCAAGAAAAACTACTACGTAAGGGTAAAGTTCGGGTCCAAATATTGCATCGGCTAACCTCTGAAAGGTAGCAGGTGAATTCGTCAGCCCAAAGGGCATAACTTTAAACCTGAATAGTCCTCTGCCAGGAACTGTAAACGCAGTAATGCCTTTACTAGTTTCGTCGGCAAGGGGCACTTGCAAAAATGCTTGCTTGAGGTCAAACTTGGAGAGATATCTAGCCTGTCGAAGTCCGTCTAAGAGAGATGTCATATTAGGCATAGGATAGCAATCTTTACAAGTGACTTCATTAACCTTACGAAAGTCTATACAAAAACGATAACCTGATCCCTTACGAACCATGACTACCGGGGAAGACCATGGAGATTGGCAAGGTTCCACTAAGTCTTCATCCAACATTCGGTCTAACTCCTGGTGCATTGCCTCAAGTACTTTGGGTGAGTAATGGTAGGAGCGCTGCTTGATAGGTTGGGCATCCTGAACATCTACCTTATGGCTAATGCGCGTCGTTAATCCTGGAGAATCTTGGAGAATTCGCAAACCCTCACTGACTATTCTATCTAGATCCACCCTTTCTGAGGGATCAAGTGAACTAATGCCGCATATTTTTGATGTTTCCTCTTCTACTAATTGAACATCTTGACGAAACGAGAACTTATGGTCGGGGTCATCTTGAAACCACCATGTCGCTTCACGATGATTAGTACTCATATTTGTGTTAACGATAAAATCTAACCCAAAAAGAAACATAAATGGAAGCTTGGTTAAAACGTAAAGCTTCGTGTCATATGACCGGTACCCAACGGTAATTGAAATGGAGAATCTTTCATCAACAATACCAGAGCTTCCATTAGCGACACAAATATTAAATTCGGGAATTTTCTCAACTTCATATCCCAATTTAAGGAGAATCTCAACCCCTTCTGGTCCAACAAATGAGGTAGTGGAACCAGGGTCAAACAGGGCCAAGTAGGACAGGCCTCCTTTGTCAGGTTTCCCTATTCGGAAATCAATATAGTGCTGTTTAGGAAACGGTAAACGATAACAAGATACGGTAGCAATTTCGGGAGAATTCGATACGACACAAGGAGAAACGATATCAGATTTAGCGGTACAAAAAGGTAAACGATAAGGCACGGTAATAGGTAAATCGGTACTTGGTGGGTCAGCTGAAACCGTGGGAATAGGAATGACCCTCACTTCCGATTCCCTTGCAAATTTCCCGGAGTACATTTAGGACATGCGTGAATGGAAACTCCTGGGTTACCACAACGGTAGCAAAACAACTTTCGTGGTAGCGGACATCTCGAATATACGTGCGGTCCACCACAATTCCAGCAAATTAATTTCTTAGCTGGTAGAGCCGGTTTTGAGCCTTTTAGACACGTTTTCTCGTAGAGAATCGATTCGGTACTATTTCTTGATTGTACATCAGTCGGAGAGAATACCTGTTTCTTAGAGCCAACTGCCTGAATTTCGAACTGGTCGAATTGAGGATCGTGATTCGTTGTGTTAGCAGCAACATCGGTTTGTTTTTCCAATGGCGAAACAGTAAAAATTCCCGGAGATATTTGTTCTTTTCCGGAATTGGATTTGTTATATCGTCTAGTGGAATTCGCAGAGCGGGATTTTTCTATAATAGGCTTTTCTGATCGGCCTTCTTGAGCCATCATCTCATATACTCTAGTTCGTTCGGTGACGAAATTAATCAAATCCTTATAAGAGGGAATATCTGCTGATTTTATTCGTTCTTCGAATGCTTTTCTAGTCCCTGGGTCTAAATTATTAAGAGCTAAATGTAGTTTAATGAAATCCCCCATGTCTTCAATGCCTAAAGCCGATAACGCAGAAAAATTATTTTCATGCTCAGATAAAAATCTCTGCAAATTAGCCGCTGAAGAATTGTTTAAAGGGGTAAAATCCATCACTTTCTTGATATAAAATCTGGCTAGTCGCCTTTTATTTTGATAGCGAGAGACCAATGCGTCGTAAGCGAGTGAATAATTAGCTTCGTCTAATGCGAAGCCCGAGATAAGCGACAGAGCTTCATCGCGTAAGCTACTTCGTAGATAGTAAAATTTCCTAATGGTCGATAGAGATTCTTCCCTATGAACCATAGAATCAAATAGGGAATAGAATCCATTCCAGTCCTCTAATTTCCCTGTGAATATCGGTAAGTCAATTTTCGGTAGCTCCTGAGGAATAGAATGAGAATGGACAACCACAGGTTTATTCTCAGGGAGGGCAGGTAGATTGTACCACTTTGTTATAATTCGCTTTAGTAATATCGACTAAATCGTTAAATGAATTTTGTACTGCTGTTGTCTCGAGTTTTTCACTTTTGTTCTTTATACTTGCATTAAATATCCGAATTTTTGATTGAATTTCTTCAAATCGGATTTCATTTTTGAGTAAGCGGTCATAAGCGGGTTTAAAAGCGGATGCTGAATCGGTACTCAAAGATTTGGATTTTGTGAAAATGGATTGAACTGCGGCAAAAATATCCTCCCTCTCTGACACTAGAACGACTGGATCACCCATCGTGACAATAAATCAAGAGGTTACCCAAAGTTACAAAAAAAAATGCCAAAGAAATTAAATGTTGAAAAAAAATACCAACAGAACCTTTAAAAGTCGTAAAATACTGAAAATTAAATTAATTAAATTATATTAAGACTAACGAATTAAATTAAATCGGTAAGCGTCCTTTACAAACTTAATATATAATATTTTCATACGTCAGCCATAGATAAACAAATATTTTCTTTTTAAAAGGAAACACAAGATAATGCTAAATAGAAACAAACAACAGCTGTTGTCTCTAATGTTTACTTGCTAATCTATCATATGTTCAATTCAACTATTTAAACTTACGGTAAAAATACAAAATAAAATCATATATTAGTAGATTTTAATTTTCAAAACATGTGTTAAACAAAACTAAGTCGTTCTACGACCTTAAGTAAAAATTCCTGATTTTTGTTGTTGATACAAAATTATAAATTAAAAATAATTATCTTTACATTTCCGAAATTGCGTCTAAGACAAACATTTAGCTTCAATCAACAGAAATTTAATACCTTCAATTAATACGATAATTATATTTAAACATTAGAAAAAAATATCAAAGTATTGTTTGGAAAAATTATTCTGTTACTATTATTATAAAACTATTAACAGTTAACGTCACTATTTCAAAAAATGTTAATATAATAATTAAATCTTCAGCTAATAACTTATCTGTAGATTTTTCTTTTGTAGTCCCTGTATTCGAGCGCCATAATATTTGTGACCAGGTTGCGGGGTTTTCGGTCCAAGGTCCAAATTGATTTAAATAAACTATTGTCCAAAGAAAAATGTTGTATTCTTATATTATACATCAACGGTAACATAATGTCAACTCCAAAACTTAACCATAATATATATTGTAACATCAACGTAACACCACCAACGCTGAGCCGCAAAGATACGATAAGGTAAAAACAATTAAATTTGGCAATTACTTGGCCATATAACCCACTTATACACATCCGTATGGAATGACGGTCCTCTGTTAAGTGAGGTCAGATAGATAGAGACACCTGACGGACGAATTTAGCAAACAAAAGAATACTCGTTACAAGCTTGTAATCAGATATTAAATTTGATTAAAATGTACAAGGTAGATTTTAAAAATTTTATTTAAAATTAACAATTTTTAACAATGTTCTAATTTATGTTAACGTGTTCATTTCCACTTATCACTTAATAATTAGAAGTATTAGCATTATTCCTGAATATTATATATGTGCCTTTGAGTATTCGGCATTGCAGTAAGTCGGTAATATTACAAATGATAATTTAGAGTTAAACTGAAATTGTTATAAGAAAAAGTAAATGAAATTGCTATAACCAACTAGTTAAAGTCAGTCAAATAGTTTCATTTTCTTATTAAAGAATCAGTGGAAAATGAAATCGGGATTTAGGATGATTAATGAAACATGATCAGACGTCCTAGATATTATTGCCTATTTGATAACTAAATAATAGTAACAGATTGTCAAATAACTATTATTGGAACATATTTATAATTTATCATTTAGAGCATAGAATTTATCCACTCCAAAGGAATAATTTTTAAATTTGAGCTAAAAGCTTGTTTGAAATTTAACACGATTTAAACTATGAATGCCAGTGCTTATATAATTGACTATACTAAAATTTTTTAAAGTAAATGAAACATTATTATTTATATGGACGTCATTACTTAGTACTTCGGCGTCACGAAATTTCAATTCGGAAAATACGTTCGGAGAAGGTACAGAAAAAATGATTTTAATAGATTTACACCTTATAAACGTAAGACATTACTTTTAAACTTATATTCACCTAATATAACTAATCTTAGTTAATGACCGAGAACCAGAAACAGACACTGATCAGCAAGTGAAAAGAAGAAATGACTAAATGAAAAAGCACATTAATCTTTCAAGAATATTTAAATCACCAAAGGCAAGGGAATGGTGTGATAGTTTTGATATAAAGCGGCACGAGCTTATAGAGTTATAAGCGGTTTCACATTAGAAACCGTATTCGAGTAACATGATATGTTTATGAGATGGATATAATCATATTGGAGAAAGACAATTGTTTAAAAACCAGCGTTAATGCAGTCCATCGATTTACGACAATGAACAATATTAGGCAAGAAATTTGGGTGACCGAAAAAAAAGATAAATAGATAGAATTAACAATCGACAGCCTAAGTTCACCAACCTTTCGGCAGACAATGTTCTAATTCTACGACACCATTGAAAAGGGTTTCCTTCAGAAAATACTGCCATAGAAAATCGACGGTGTGTGAGGATGTACTATAATATCAATCGAGTATAAAAATCTTAACAAAGCTGAACATAAAGACGGCTTTAGATAAAAAAAAATCGAGGATCGAAATCTTTTAAAAAATAAATGATGAAGACTTTATTAAAGCCACCAGGGGACTTGAACCAAATCTGGGTGCAAGTCCAATGACTGACCCTATCAAGGCAATTAAATTAGATCGGTATGCCTAAAGAGCTCTATTTCTGGCACTCGCATGAACAGAACGAAAGCTAGTAGTTGAATCTAATAAGGCTTAGCGAACCCGAAGGCTCGATGCCGGTACCACCAATCTAGTAGTTGAAATTACAGAGACTTAAAATTAAATACCAAACATTGTTATTATTGCTATAGTTTATTTTAAGCCATGAAAAACGTCGACACGTCCACGTCTCTTCAATGCAGGAGTTGCAACGCTACTTTCATCCGGTTTTCAATTCCTAAGCTCATTGCGTCTCTACCCCCACATTTTTTTTTTTTTTTTTTTTTTTTTTTTTTGGGCCCCCTTCCTGCCATTGCTGGCATACGGGGTTCTCGGCAGTGACGGGTTGATGCGTTGGGTTTACGCACGCCCGCCACTGCCAATAAATAAACTTTTTTTTTTTTTTCCTTTATTTAAAATAAAATACTACATTTATAATGGGGGGTACCATTTAATGTCTCTACCCCCACAGTCCATTCACCGAATTTTGGTCTTTCGACTAACATTCTCCCACAGGTAGCTACTGTTAGCAATTCTTCTTCCTTCGAAATCATTCCCACAGCCTCAGAACATCTCAATCGGGCCCGTTTAATATCTGTCAAACCCACAGGTTGCTTTCCCTCCTTCTCTTTACCACAAATAAACGTTGGTACAAATATTTTTGGGTATGCTACAAATAGGAGTAAACATTGGCACACATTCATCGTAATTGTCCAGGTTAAAAGTATAAACTGTATGATTTAATGTTTACATCACATCCCATCAATAGAGGTTATACTACATCCCTCGTATTCTTCTTAATCTATCTTTTGGATCTGACTCAGGTGCGAGACAAATTACTTACGAATGATTCTGATTTTAAATAAAGTGGTTTTGGACATCGCTTCAATATATGGCTAAATCTTTTTATTTAAACTTGATAGAAGACTTGGTTATTCGTTGAAAAAATATGATAATTATTTTGAATGCGATATTTATAATTTATTGGTGAATTCTTTATGAACTTTTCGCTTCTATACAAGGATATTGCATGCAGGACCAGCTTGGAACAATATTTTTCACTATGGAATAAATTAAAGCCTAATATCTCCTTTTAACGTAGTGCAGAATGGCTCTTGTGTATTAGTAGTAAAATAAAAACTCCACCCATAAACTGACAAATAATTATGTGAACATTTGCCTCTCGAAACACGAGGTACTTTTTATCCCCCCCCCCCCTCCTCCCCCTCTAATAACACGTGAACAAGCTCTGAATAATAACTCGAGTGCCCTCTCTACCTGGCTACGTGTTTATTTTAGAATTTTGTGCCTGGAACCGCCTCTCCTCAGTTAGTCATACCTGTTTGTCCCTACACTCTGTCCATCACTTGTTATTCATTAACTTCATTACGATATTTATTTTATTTTTCCATTAGCAAAGTTTTTTCTTATTTTCTTTAATTTAAAATAAGTGGATGCATGGTTATTACATATGCAAAATCGAAGTATTAAAGTTTTAGAAAAAACAGATATTATAATCTATACATATAAAATGCTTTGTCCTGAATGACTGACTGACTGATGGTCCACTGCGATGCGATCAGACGTCGCTAGCAAACCAAATGACTGAAATATATCGAGAACCCCTACATTGGAACCGGTCTGAACCGATCCATTTTTATCCGACCTATTTAGTCGCTCGCGGAGTCAAAATAGTTTATTTATACAGAAGCGCCTACATTGGATCCGGCGCGATGCTGTACGATCACGTGCGATTTTCACATTTTAAAATCATCTGTTTCCAATCCGATTTCAAGAACCGACTAGTATTGACCAAAACCAGGAACTGACCTAACTCTTTCATTGTTAAAAAATGTAACTGATTTATCAAATTAATATTGTAATCTTTTATATACAGCCTATATTCTATCATATATAATTTCCTAATGACTATATTATACTCTAATACTATATGCGGCCAACATGATTTCAAATTTGTACATTGTTTTTTTGTTTTGAATAAACACTTTTCATTTAAGCAATTATGTACAAAAATGTATATAAAGGTTTTGAATGAAATGTGAGATAAAATCAGTTGTATAGATTATTGTCGCTGTAAGTACATGTCAATGTATCAAATAAAATATGTGTTTGAAAATTGTTTGATTGAAACTTAAAAGAACCCTGCAAGGAATTTTCGTACCATAGCAGTAAATTAAATTTTGAAATAACCCCCCATTTGCTGAGGGATTGATCTCCCCATATTGATATATTTATTAGCTTACCAATGTTTCGACTAACATTGCAGATCTTCATCAGGGCTGAATAGACAAGGTATAAACACATAATATAATACAAAAAATATACACATTAATGGCAGTAATGATACAAATAATATTTCAAAAATATGACAATCTTACCAATAATTATCACGATTTTATATTAAAAAGTTAACAATAACAATCACTTCTCACTTAAACTATTTTCATTTATTTTACATATGCTCCTCAAAAATAAATCCTGAGAAAGAATAATTAATGGTTCTTGTCACCCTGTCACATATTTCATAACAATTGTTAATGAAGAAAAGTTTAAAACACAGGAGTATTTAGAATAAAGTACTGCGTTTAGAGTATAATACAGTATTTAGAGTAAAAAACAGTTTGTAAAGATTATGTTGTAATACAGATTTCAGTTGAAACAAATTTTAATATGTTATCACCAACATTTAAAAACATAAAAAACTAATTCATACATTGGTCTTTGAATAGTTACAACACACAAAATAACAGTATTATAAAAATAATTACACTTACCTTGTTCAATATTTTCACATTAAATCCTTTGAAAAAAGTTAGCAGGCAGTAGGAGATCAATTAAAGATCCATGATCAAGGAAAGCTGACAAAAATACAGTAGTAAAGTAAACACTAGTTGAGATTTGATATTACGGGGAGGTTTCAAGTATAACCATCCGACGGCAATCGCTCCTATTTATTAATTTAATTGCAATCGTTAATTTAATTACATACCAAATAGATTTAAAAACATCACTACTATTCTATAAATAAATTAAATCATTATATAAAATATGAATATCTAAAAAATATAATATATATATATGAAATTGAAAAACAACAAAATTATTTGTTTATAGTCAAACAGCAAGACAAAAATATAGTAATATTACCTCATTGTTATAACATTTGGTTTTTTAGATTTATAAAATTAAGATTATTTATTAAATATTTTTAATACTTTTATATTTTACTATAATTTATAAAATATAAGAAATAAAAGAATAAAACTAATACTAGTTTATTCGGAAGGCAGCGACTAGTTCAATATCGGATTGAAAAGAATAGAATCATGACGGATCTGATTCAGTGTAGGCACTCTCGTAAATTTCAGTCATTTGTTTGCTCAGCCCAGCATCGTATGTGATCAAATAGGATCGCGTCGCACCGAATAGGATCCAATGTAGTTTTTTACTCGCAGAATCTAAATATTTTCGCTGAACAAAGTTTCTTACTCGCAAAATCTAAATATTTTCGCTGAACAAAACAAATCAAGTAACATAGTTCACTTCTCGCTGCTGGTGTACGACAAGTGAAACCGTTATACTAAGTAACCCTTTTCAATAAATTCAATAACATTACATACTAATCCTTTACTGTCACGAACAACAGTAAACTTCTGTCCGTCCCGTTTGTAAATCAGTGTCAATGTATGTTTCACGGCTGTGCTGATCCGTCTGTGATAAAATTTGATATGGATAACCTTAAGCCTGGGGAAGGACATAGGCTACTTTTTATCAACACACCACACAGGGGAAGTTTATATAAAACCTGATTGACTAACACACCCATCGGTCAACGCTCAGTAGAAACCACTTAACTTAGCATCTTGAAATTCGCAGATGGGCTCTTTTCATAGCTTAAATCAGCACTAAGAAAGGAATTTGGACAATTCCACCCTCAAGGGTTTCCCCCTTAATATAACAGGGGTTCAAAGATTGTATGGAATCCGTCAGTTTTGAAGTTATTCATCTGAAATTTCGGAGTCACGAGTAACTTATTGTTAAAAAAAAATAAAAAATTATTTACTTAAAATGATCTCTCACGAAACTTTATGTGGCAGACAGCTCGCGTGGAATTTGGTCTGGCCGTGGGCAAGAGCTAGTGATATTATAAAATTTGTGATAGATAATATTTATGTGAGTGAAATTAGTTCCCCGTTCGTCTTGTTTTGCCTTATGAGCAATGAATAACTGAAATTTGTACATTAATGTTTGATAGTTACGCCGGCTATCAATCCATGTTGGTAGGAAATAGAATGGTATTCATATATGATTATGTTTGTATGTTTATTCATTTTACGTCACTTTATGCTGCTATGGCTAATCAGACGATGCGGAAGTCCTGAATTTTGCCTATCCAGGTATAATTGGGATAGGGATTTTTAAGGAATACCCGACATCGTGCAGACGCGTTACCGTTGTTTTACATCCCTTCCGAAGGACGGCATAACTAAGGATTTTTACTCCCTTTAAAAAATCCAAGAGTCACCTGCTTAGCTGCGAACCAGCAATCTTGGCCATAGGAGGTTGTTATGCTAACTAGAATACTGTAAATTATTGTGAATAAACCGTGAATCGACATAATTACCTTATATTGAATATCGTTTATGAAAGAAATAATTTACTGAATAAGAAACCAATAACAAAACAGCCCATGAAGGTCCTCGAGTTCAATGCATGGTAGAATCTGTACTCTAGAAAGCGGTGTTCGAGGTCACGCTCAACCGCCAGGTTTTCCTCTGATTAACGGTATCCACTTTATAGAGCCCCTTGAGGATATTATTGTAATTTTTCAACATTCGCCACGACTTACAGATGGCCATTTCATTGAAAATTCTTAGAGCTATATTTATTTTTTTTTATATTAAATTTAAATTTAATAAGTAGCTAATTTAAAATTTTGTATGGAGTTTTATCCGTTAAGTATCTTAGCTTTTTTTGAGAAAGATCTAAGGAAAATGTTATTGGTTGTCTAATCTTTTTTTTTGTTAATTAGTGTAAGTTAGTTATGGTGAAATTACAACCCTTAATTCATGTTCACATAGATTTTCATCAACTAAATTTAGTTGAAACAATATCCATTCCGTTAAATACCGGTTTACTAGAGTAATAACAACGGCTAATGTTGAGTATTTCGCAGGAACAACATTTAGCACTTGCTATGCTAACAAGAGTTAAGTGTTGTTGAGCCTGAATAGGTAAAGTCCCAAGTCCGAAGAGCCCTATTATGCCGCCCCCCCCCTAGAACTGCTAACACTAGTTAGGTCGATTGGAAGAGGGCAGTGATGGAGCCAGGTAGGGAGGACCTTATCCTATCTCCTGCAGCCATCCCCGGGGGGCGGAGGGATCAGTTCACCAAATAGAATCCGCCCGTTCTTGCTTAAAAATGTTTTTCTTCGCTTAGGATCACTTTCGGGCTTCTAAGTGGGCTTAAGGAACTTACAGAATAACCGTCGCTTGGACCCGTATGATGGGATATCTGAGCTGTCATTTCTACAGTATATTTAAGCATTTTTAACCTGTTGTAGTTTTACTGAACTGTTTTCATATAAATGATATCAATTAATTTTATTATAATTTATTGCGTTAGATCATACAATAGGAGGAAGTGTAAAATTTGGTACTTTAGGCTACAATTTGATATTAAATTGAAAATTGAAAATTGAAAGCAAACAGTTCTCAATTAAGTTTTCCCTCAAAACGGCCTAACGCCAAAAAAAAAATCATCATAATCAGCAGACAAAGAATCGGACATATAAAGCTGACTCATCTCCATCTGCTTTTAGGTAGTATCAACTAACACGTTGTGAAACTACAAAGCTTACAAAGAAGTATCAAATAGAAAGAATGAATTTGAATCTTTAAACATGTCTACCATTCAAAGAAAATAATAAAATACACAAGACGCTGATGTATTTAAAAGCCACAGAGTTGTTATAAGAAAAGTCGTCGGTGCCCCAGCAGTCGATGCGATATTTAACAAAATATCTAAAAAAAGTGTTTTTTACTTATAACAAATACGGACCCAAGAAGGGTTAACACAGTAAATAGTATAGTGATGGACAGTTTCTAACCCAATGGCTGTGCAAGAAGGTGATTTTTCTGAGGTCACGCACACCCTCCTTTTTGCCCCAAATAAGGTTACTCAATTTAAAGTGACTGAGTGAGTATACCAGGCAAGTCTTTAGATTTATCTCTATCCATGGATCTGAACAGATTAAGTATTTTACCTTCAGATAAGCAATTCATATGGTGCAATCCCGCTTCCTCTTATGTAAGTACGTATTAAAAAATATATATTTTATGATATCTTTTCTATAATTAAAGATCAAAATGTGTCAGTGATCTTGTAGTATGACTTTCAAGTGATTCGAGTTACAAGACAGTCCGTCTACTCCAACATTTTAGGTTATGTTTAAAACTTAAATTAACCATAGCAATATGAATGGAAGTTTGAATGAACATAGTTCGTCATTTTCTCATGAACAACCTACGGACGAAAGAGTGGAATCTTAAATGATTTCCGAAATTGGGTTGTGCATATCAATGTGTTTATAGAACTCACTAGATTAATACTTGATAGAAAAGAGAATGAGAATGATCGAGTTAAGATAGTAGGCAAAATACCTTTAGACTGAAGAATGTTGATGGCTACATATTTAAATCATTATTTTTTTTAAATGCACAGTAATTACTGCTCTCATCTCTTCTACAAGCTTTACACGTGATGCCTCAACGTAATTGAAATTAATATTAACACTAAAAAATTAAAAATATGAATAACTGTATATAACAATTGTTTATTGCGTTCTGAAAATTAATGTTGTTCTGTACTTCTGTTTTGGATCAGATCTGCTGAAGGAAGTCCGGCATTAATGGTATTTTAGGATGGTCTGTTCTGCTGCGTCACTTAACAGATCTCCAATACATGAACCCTTTCAGATACTATACTGATCGCGATAGCTCCAATGAACCGAATGAAGGTAGATTAGGCCTTTACTAGGCTAAGAACAGAATTATAATATGTATATCTTTATTATAAGTACCATTATGGGCCTAGCATAATTTGGGCTCACAAAGGGACCATAACGGCATTTATAGGTCGACAGGACGTGCCTCAGCGATGATGAGAGGGCTATCTATGGCCCTTGCTAATATTCTTGGTGGTGATGATGATGACGATGATGTAGACGAGGGAAGAGGCCTGGCACGCGAGATAGCATAGTCCCTGCCACTGCATTAGACGCCGACAACTGAACCAGTTATCCTTCGTAAACACAATCTTCTCATCTTACTCTGCTCTGTTAATTAGAAACTGGCTCGTCCTTTTGAATCGGATTGAGCTTTGCGACATTAATTTGTCTTAAGAATTAAGAAGCTTGAGCCTCGTCGGATGTGAAGCCTACTTCGCAGTATCTTACTGCAACCAGGGAAGAACTCAATCTAAAGTGTACGATAAGCTGAATTAAAGTAAGTATCCTCACTTTTCTGGCTATAACATATGCAATTCATGTTACTTCCAGCTATTAATAGGAGATATAAAAATTTAATATGTAACTACCACAACTCTATTCATTAAGCTACTCCTCTTCCATTAACATGCCACAGTCCAATCACCTACGCTTGAAATATAGTTTATGGTTACTCAATAGTACCAGTATACTTTAAAGTTCCGTAAAATGATGAAGTTCTTATCTTATCACATGTTATTTCTTCACATTTTTTTTTGAAAGTGTATTAAACATCGGCAAATTAAAATTCTCATCAAACTTGTGAAACAAAGCGTAGTAATGTTACCTGCGGGTCCTCTCTCATACCCTGTGGACACATGGCAAGAGCTGGGTGGGAAACAAGATACGGTCTAGGACACGTATGAAAAAATGATTGTCAGACTGGTAGAAAGGCTACATCATCGACTGAAACCACTAAATTGCTACAGCCAGAAAATAGTCAGACTACGGTAGAATAGACTCCCTTCAGACTTAGTGCTTCTTCAGATGCGATTGGGGTACTTCTCACCTCGAGTTCGACCAGTCTTCAACACCACCTTCTTAAAAAAAATCGGCTCATTAGACATGTTTAATTTAGCTAGCGTAAACAGAACCTGGCTATTTCCCTGTTTTGCTTTTAGTGTCTGTTCGCTGCTGGGATCTATCGGAGCCCTTCGACTAACCTCTTTCGATCGAGTTAAGATCTTATCCAAAACAAGACAGAAGTAGGTTGGTTTCATTTTCACGTTTCTGCAACGTCTACAAAAATGATTGGTTGATGATAACTGATTGGTTTGCGCGCCTCGTTCACTGATAAGATTTTTAATTTTTTGTTGTTCCTTAATATTACAATATCTCTGAATACTAATATTATTATCTTTATAATATTAATTATACATCATTAGAGTACGAACGGTAGGTCATAAGCTTTCTTCATTTTTACAGTTATCCAATAATGACAATATAAAGTAAGAACATTTTACTTACTTTCCCAAAACAAGCGAAGAGTAGATGATATGATTATTTCAAGAAGAATAAATTGTGTGAGTATGTTCATCGTATTGATTTATATTAACTATAAAGAAAGGAATGATTGTAGCAGTTAATAAAGAATATTTAAAATAAATAGCCATTATTATATTTTCTTATAAAATATTTTGGTTTTCGTCCATTGCAAATAGAAGGTGCCAAATAGCCATCTTATCATTGCTTCAGGATTTTAAAATATTTTCATTAATAGTCGTTATTGAATAAAAATAAAAAAACCGACAGGTACAAGCCATGGTATTAAATTCAGACTATCGTCGAGACCGAACTATTTCTTAATCAACGGTTCTGTAGAGAGATGATTTGATCGAGTTCACAGCTTTATAGAGGCTAGTTAAACCTCAGGAGGGTGTCCATATCTCAAAGAGTCGATTCAATGATGTGAGAAGAATAATTAAGCTAATCCTCACCCAGTATTTAATATAAAACAATAAATTAACGAATAAAGCATATTCTTTAATTACTCACCCAGGGTTTATATTTAATTATAGAAAGTAGACATGATATTGATGTGTAATTGTATCATTAGTTTCGCATAGATTACCGGTTTTTAGAAGATTTATTTATTCCTATCTCCACAGAATGGAATTCCGTTACAGAAGCGGTATCGATTGCGACTCCACAGGTTTAGTGCCTGGCATTATCATTAGTGACCGGCGATATATTTTGCGGTGACTTTGGACTGATATAATGCGGCTAATGGGTTTTATCTTCTCTCCGATTCCCTCAATATCCAACATTAGTAGAACTGACGAGGTCCCATCTTTATTTATAGATCTTCCTGATCCCACCAAACCCTTTTCCATTACTAAAATAAATACGCCCACTTTTTTTTTCCCCTTAGGTCCCACTAGATTCCGAGTGTAAAGCTCTGTTTATCCCGATGGCTCATCACCTATGCCTAATGACCTGAACAGGAGGTAATCCCCACCGTGTGACTGATGTGATCTAAATGGTCCTCTGGGAGTATTCGGTTAACGATTTAATAGCCCTTCTATTTTCTCTCTCAGAGTTTAAAACTATTCGAGGTAATGCTCAGGGACATATAATTTGAATCTATAATTATACATTTCTGGAAAAGAAGCTGTACTATAACCAGATTGCAGAAGGCCACGAATGAAGTGATTATAAATAAGGTAGGGGCTAAACTCAATATTCTCAATGACAAGGAGGTTGGTATGGTATAGGCACATCATGAGAATGGAGGGGATGGCGCCTTTGAGCTCATAAATATTGCCCAGAGAAGAGAAGAAGACGTGGAATCCCTCGGAAGCAGTGAATAGAGGAGGTGAGAGAAGATATAACAGAGTTCTGACGGAGAAGGATTGCGAGAGGAGATATTGGAGGAAAGGTGTATTGAGAACCGAGATGTGAAAAAGAAATTTATTAATTTGTTATAATTATAAAAAAGCTATACTTATTTATAATTGTATTCAATACCTACTATTCAACACCATTATAATTTATAATATGCATTCTAACAACAACGAAAATATCATTTTTAGAACTTTTAATTTATCCTATTGCGTAAAGTTATTATAAACTAGGGACGGTTTGTAAAATATTCATTCACTTTTATATTAAATTAGATTTTAGCTCAATTAGTACAATTAATTCTTGATGATCTGGTGTAAATTCTTGCTTTTTTATCAGCATTAATCAATCGAAATTAATGTACCAGGTGGGCTGAAAAGTTAGTAGGCTAACATAGCAAAACACATGTTTTTGGTAAAATTCGATTTTATTATTCGACATCATTCCCTTTGAGAGCGACGCGTCGATTATAGTGATCATACGATTTTTCGATACCACTTTTATAGCTTCTTTTCTAAGGCCTCGAAATAGGCCTTACTCTCAGCGATTGCTTCTTAATTCTTTCCAGTGAGCATTCTTTTGAGATCTACAAACAGGAAAAAGTCACTGGAGGCCAGATTTGGAAAATATGGTGGAAGGGAAAGCAACTCGTAGCTTAATTCATGGAGCTTTGTCATCGTTTTCATCGACATGTGTGTGGTGCATTGTCTTAATGTGACAGCGCATTTCTCTTCTCCGGGGCCGTTTTTTCTAGTGATTCGATCCTTCAAACGCTCCAACAACGCTATGTAATAATCACTGTTGATGCTCTGGCCCTTTTCAGCCTAATCAATCAATGTTATACCTAGCGTATCCCAGAATGCTGATGCCGCAACCTTGGCAGTCGTTGCATGTTTATCAAGCCAAATAACTGGCTTCAACAGTATTTTTTTCATGTAAAGCAAAGCTTCATAGGTATGCGAAATTCGTTTCTATCAATTTTTACATTAACAAATGTAGCTTCATTCACAGTGCTATAACATGAATCAATTGGTCAACAACTTTCCAATTTATATGTGAATATTTTGAACGTTAGCATTAACTAAAATTCATAAAGATTTAATTTTAATAATATCAATTATATGTAAGCCTAAGAACATTTCAGCCCACCTAATAAACAAAATGCCGCAGAAAGAAAAGTAGAAATATATTCTAAGACTATTCCTGGAACCTTACCTTTAAGTTAAACTATGGAAGACCATTCAACAAAACAAGAAGAAAACGAAGACAATTGGTAGAAAATAATTCTTCGCTTAAGTAATAACTGCATTGTATATAAAATGTTTGAAAATTATCATAATTGTTATATTTATGCTAATGTAATAAAAAAATTTGTATTGCAATTAATGTTTTATTATTATTTTTAACTTGAGTTTAGTTTAGACCCTTTTCAAGCCCAGTTATTTAGTTTTTAACCTAGTTATCATTTTAAGTTCCTTTAAAACAACTGTTGGTGGGACTGAATTATATCTTTGTGTTTTACCATGTTAAACGCAATGTTTTACAAATTATCAAACCCCTTTGTTGACAATTCATTGCACATCGAAATCTCTCCAAACGATGCTTTAGAATTGCCATCCTTCCCGATTCGATTTCCAACCAATTTACATTTCATATTATCAATTCAAAAACTGAATACTTTTGGTAATTGTTTAACGACAAAATGTGGGTGTGTAATTAATCCGATGGTGTTTAAATCCTTGTGATTATACATGGATTTTAGAAAAGGCATGTATCAAGTAAACTGTGAGTACGATTTAGTTTCAACAATATGTGACCGGTTCTGTACCACAAAGGAAAGTTGTTACAAGCCCTCGAACCCAAACCCTACCTGGTATTTACAAAGGTCAAGAAAAAGGAAAAAAGAGCCATCTGGGCCAGGATCTGTCATAACAGCTCTCGAGTTGACAGAAGGCAAATTGGTCTCGCCAGAGATACGAGTATACAATAACCCTCCAAAAGGAACTCTCACAGTGGCACTATTTACTTGGCTGTAGCATTGTCATGACTAGTACAACAAATCTTTTCTTGAAATCTCCAAAGAAGCTTTTGCGATCTACAGATTACATCCATTTAAAGCTAAAGGAAACAGATAATTGATCTCTTCCCGATCCAATAGGGAATTTTCTGAGCTCAGAACACCTAAGAGAAACCACTGATTTGTTTCTTAATAAAGAAATTGGGAAAGCTAATGTGTTTATGACCAAATTTACGCACACGGCTATATATATATATATATATATATACATATATAGGCTGAATTAAAAAAAAATGTGAAGCTTGTGTAATTGTTAAAGATATGAAGTTCCAATGCATTTTGTCAACGCAAAGAGTCTTTTACTACTCTTGGGAAGATTAATGATAACAGCAGAAGCAGTTTTGGGCGACTATCAATGTGGGTTCCGCCCTGGAAGATCTACTGTTGACCACATATTTACCATCAGGAATATGCTTGAGAAATGTAACGAATGGAACGTAGAACTTCACCACCTCTTCATTGATTACAAACAGGCATATGATAGCATAGAAAGAAATGAGCTCTACGAAAACTTGATGTTTCTTGGGTGCCCTAAAAAACTTATCAGATTGATTAGAATGACACTGCAGAATAGTAGTGGTGTGGTTAAGGTCCAGGGAGAAATGTCCAGAGACTTCCCTATTAAGAAAGGAGTTAAACAAGGAGACCCTATATCTCCAGTGTTGTTTAATTTGGTGCTGCATAAAATAATAATAACAACGAAAGCAAGAAGAGAGGGTTGTATTTATAAGAGCATGACCCAACACCTCGCATATGCTGATGATGTGGTTATCACAGGAAGAAATGAAAATGTGCTCTTGGAAGCATTATGGGAATGTGAAGAGGCAGCTAGGAAGGCAGGGCTCATTATAAATATGGATAAAACAAAATACATGCTCTCATCCAGGAAACGGCCGTCCAGTGGATATCTCCAAGGAAGAGGGTGCAGATTTGAAAATGTTAAGACATTCAAATATCTTGGCACCATTATTACAGAAGACAACAGACTGGAACATGAAATAAAGGCAAGGATTGAAAACGGTAACAGATGCTATTGGTCCCTCAGAAACGTGTTCCAAAATAGAGCTGTACCCCGTAGTCTCAAAATAAGGGTATATAAGACGATACTTCGTCCTGTCGTTGCCTATGGTGGGGAGGCGTGGACTCTAACCAAACAGCATGAGAGATTATTGAATGCATGGGAGAGAAAGATTCTTAGAAGAGTGTATGGCCAAACCAAGGAAGGAAATTGTTTCCGCATTAAAAGGAATCAAGAACTTAAGGACCTATATGGAGAACCTGACATAGTTTCTTGTATTAAAAAAGCAAGATTGAGATGGTTGGGGCACGTTCACTTCTTCTTCTTCTTCCCATGGCTCTACAGCCCTTGCAGGGCCCTGGCCTCCGCAACAACGCCTCTCCAGTCCTCCCTGTCAGCAGCTCGACCTCTCCACTGTCTGATCCCCATCCTCTGCAGATCGCTCTCTACATCATTCAGCCACGTTCACAGAATGGACAAAAAAAGGCTCCCAAAGCTGATTCTGGAGGGACGTCCAGACGGAGAAAGAGGAAGAGGAAGGCCTAGAATGCGATGGCTGGACGATGTGGAAGCAGACCTTAAGTGCCTGGGGGTAAGAACATGGAGAAGAGCAGCGAGAGATCGGTCAAGGTGGAGGAAAATTGTTGAGGAGGCCAAGGTCCTTCATGGACCATAGCGCCATGTAATGATGATGATGAAATAGTATTTATCAGATTCGAATGTTATCGTATTTGCCATGTAGATTTGTCTACTAGTCAAAATATATCCATTCCTGGGAGTAGGGATGCAATCCAAGTTAAGTGTCTCGTATAATGTTTTCAGAATCTTTATATGCAATAATATGGAATGTTGTATTCCTTTTATATTATATTTGGAAATATCATTTAATCATAATTTAAATGAAGTAGGAAAACTTTATTAAGAGATCAAATGAGAGGCTACTTTTAACTTATTGTTAATTTTTTAATGCATACTCGTGTATATATATCCCCTAAAAAAAAGTATATATATAAATATAATGAAAGGAGTCACCCTAACTCACGGTTTTCATGATGCATTGGCAATAACTGTGGCTATCCATAGTTGTCCAATTATAAGACCAATTATGCTGTCCTCTTCCCACATACGTACACTCGGGATCAAGGATTGGAGCGAATTGGTCTAGAACTAAGGTTTCTGGCTGTTTGGAGTCAACAAGAAGACTCCAAGGGGAATTCTAGATTGTAGTGACGGCATTTCCGGATGAGAAGACAAAACCTGTCAGGAATATAAAGGATTAACGAACAACATTACTTACCCTAGATTAAGGAGAACAAGACCCGAAGAACTAGTTGAGAATGTGGATGACTGCATTCTGGAGTATGAAATAGAAGAAGCAATGGCTTACATGAAGCTTGGGAACCCATCTGGCTCTCATCAGTTCTTAATAAACTGTACAGCACAATTTTAGAATGAAGTCTTCGCCAGATAATTGAGGACGAACTGGAATAAGAACAGTCAGACATCTGACAGAAGAGACAGGCTATCGATTAACTACTCTCCGTACGAATGATTTTAGAAAAGGCCTGGGACCAAGGAAAGAATGAGTACCAATCCTGGGAATGAACACGGCCTTTGATTCTGTTCCGAGGGAAGAGATTTGGGATGCTCTCGGTGTAAAGAAGGCCCCTCCAAATCTGATAAAGGCCATAAAGTCGGCCTGCCAAGAACCCAAGTGCGTGGTCCGCCTCAGGATGGGAGTCTGGACCATTTTCCTTCTAAGGCCTCGTAAGGAGACTTAAGTCCTAAGGGCCTGAGTCCTCTCCCTTTCATAACATTTACGGGGGAAATTCAGATCTCCACGAGGAAACACCTAGGACAATAGCCGGGTATTGGAACTTCACTCCTATATTTTTCCAGTGCTTTTGTATTTACAGTTACAATAGTTCTGATTTCCGACTCTTAAAAGATAACTTTTAGAAAGCTGTGATGGATAGGAGAGGGGAACTAAAACGAATAGTTGTGTAGATGAATGCTTCAAAAAAAAAAGTAATGCAAGGGAGAAGGGTTAAGAGACATTAGATATCTTCATAAAATCAAAATTCTATTTAAACATAAACCAGGAGTTTAGGTGAATACCAGCAACCGTTTCAATTGTCCAATAAAATTAAAATAACTTGCTTCCCAATCATAATTTGAGAAGTTAGAAAAGGTAGCTTAAGAAATTTAATTACTCTAGGTTTATCGTCAAAATTGGAATCTGTATAAGAAATATAATAACATTATTAAAAAATAAAGACCTTTATTGGTCCCAATTATCAATGCATATACCACCGAAGGTATTTCCTTAAAAAAATCATATTCTTAAAGGCAGAGACAACAGAAATGTGTGAAATGCCAATTCTTATTTTATCTGCTTATTAGGATAAATCAATCGGTTCCCATTTTCTTGAGATCGCTTAGGTTTTTTTTTTTTTACTTATTACTGTCAGTCGGCACTTGGAAAGAATCACAGAGTGCTTTATTTTCCATAGTGTAAAGGGAAAGGGTGTTCTCCAATTACGGGTTACACATTGCCCGCAGCCTTTTCTGGCTAAATTGGTTCTCGAATAGGAGCCAATTCGTTGCCAGGTCGCTCATTGTCATCTCCTACAATACACAGCTTCACTTTGTATTGTACCTCCTCTCTCCCCTCTACAATAAGCTACCTTCAATTCTATACAACGCCGGTGCTTCCTTTTTTTTGTTTTCCCCGTTAAATAACCAAATTTATCTGATAGATCTACCTTTACCGATATTAATGGAGCTCTGTCATGGAAAACTAATGTCCGTTTTAAAGGTAAAAAAAAATGTTAAAACAGAGAGATATTGACAAAGAGGATTTTTAATATCGTGAAGTATATGTCCTTAAAAGATTGTTTGGACTTGATAAATATCTCTGGTATGTAGATAATAATTAAAATGAACTGTATTCAATATTTGGATATAGTATGTGACTATTAAAATAAAACAATAACTAATGTACAATAGCAACCCATGAAGGGTCTTATTAATATTAATTTTTGAATTTAAATAAATATAGTTTACACTAAGGAAAAAATGTATAACATAGTTTGTTAGCTGATTTAAATTTCAATAACATAATACAAAATCAAGGTAATGTTTTATGGTTAAAAAAGATAATGTTGGCCTACTATACTTCAAAAATTTACTCTTCGCTTTTTAAGGGATGAATATATTGAACCATGTGATTATTTTTCCCGATTTATCCCTTTTCGTTTTGTTATTGTTTTGAAATCAATTATTTTTATAAGAATAGATTGAATGAGCTCTGCCTGTCCGTCGGTAAGATCAGAGGGCACAAGTTTTGCCGGTATTAACTAAACAAAACTTTTAGCAACATGATTTTTATTAAGATATCAGTATATGATTGTTTTGTAAATTATTTTTACTATTGATTGTATATCGATAATAAAATATCGTATACATCCGCTAAAACGTTTAACTAATGTGTTGATATGAGCTAGAAAAGATGAGCTTATTAATGAAGAAATCTATATTAAATTTTGTTTCTTATTTTTTTTTTCTTAAAAGTTCGTAAGCGCTACGCAGATGATTAATGCCCAAGAAGTAGGCGGAAAGATCATGCGTAATGCGTGATTTTAAGGATTTGGATGTGGACTATGATCAGCGAAAATAGGTTTATAAATAACTAATGATGGTGTCAACGCCGAACTTCTGTTTCGCTTATCTTTTAACTATATTATATTACACAACTGTATTATTGAACCCTTTAACCCATTCGAGACCGATTGCTCACCGTTTCCGAGGCTATAATACACCATGTGTGCAATAACAGTAATATGCAATTATCAGTTATTCTGAGTAAACTAGTCGTCGAAATAAGATTTTTCTTGAACTAATGGAATCTGGAAAACAAAATTTGGCATTGGTTTAACTGTGTACCAAAAAAAAATTTTTAAAACTTTTACTACTTTTAAAAAATATTAAATTTTTTAATGATGTATTTTAATTTTACCTAACATTGCACACAAGGTGTTCAATCCACTCCTCGCAATAAAAATTTTCCGAGGAGGGAGCTCCACACCCGGTGTGCAATGATCTTATGTGAATTCACATACAAATTGGGTGATTTCCCTAGTAAACATGTTTTTTTAAATTAAAAATGAACAATATAAAGAGAAAAAAAAATTCCTCTCCTGGATACCGTGTT
The DNA here is from genome assembly GCA_964056705.1 of Troilus luridus. Lineage (NCBI taxonomy): Eukaryota > Metazoa > Arthropoda > Insecta > Hemiptera > Pentatomidae > Troilus > Troilus luridus. The sequence goes on from OZ057412.1 coordinate 37,812,836, forward strand.
TGAAAAAAAAATCGTCGTCTCGAATAAGTTAAATGAAAGTAATAATAATTTTAAATTCTGTGCTATTGATTTTCTTCTATTTTAAAAGACTAAAGAAAGCTTGATGGTTAGAGCCCTTCATCCTGCCTAAATAATTGCATCTGTCTGAGTTTGTCCGTTGGAAGGATTTCCAAACATACCTCACAATTATTTTAATTTGATGAAAAATAAAAAAAATATTCCTTTTAGGCAACATTGTTTTCGAAATTCCTTTACATTTTAGTGAAAAAACATATAGGCTTGACAATGTGTAGCAAAGAAGCCGAAGCCATTAAAAATGTTTGTATTGATATGGAAATGGTTGACTGAATATATCTTAGAAGGGTGTGAAATAGTCGGGGCGAGTAGTCAATATATTTTACACAAAATAACTTATTTTATTTGGCCCAAGGTTTCGGCCTAATTTTAAGACCATAGTCAGGGCTCAGAACAAAACGGAGAATAATAACTATTGTAAACACTGCAGTGAGAAACAAAAAACTCTGTACCATTACAACCTGTCCAGCTTCTGGAGTTCAGTACATAATAGAGACTGCGTTGTTTCTTGGACCACATTTGTGCAGGGAGGTGATTTGTCATAGATTAATTTCAACCACCAGATTTTCCCCCTTATTTTGGGTACCCACTTTATATAGAATAGAATAGAATAGAAAACAAACTTTATTCTGGGACCAGGTCCCTTTAGAATAACAATAATGAACAAATAAAATAAACATAATGTTCATCTGGCCAGAAGGCTACATAATAATACAAATCATGAAGTAATCACGATTGACAAAACATAATAAGATTATTAATAGGACCGGCTGACAGGATTAGGCAAACAATGGGATTAAGCGGAAGGGATTAAAGAAGTTGCCGAGGCCAATCTCGTTCAACCTGGATCGGCCTGGATGGTTCTCGATCTTGTTCCGAGTAATGCCCCACCACGACCTACCTTGCCTATATAAAAAGGACAGCGTTTTCGGCCGCGGCAGTCAGTAATAAGTCAGTGAGTAATAAGCCAGTAGTAATAAGCAGTCGTTAACTAGTGATAGTGCGTGTGAGTTACAGTGAGTTAGTATCAGTCTGTAATAAGTGCTTAGTGAGCAACAGTGAAAATTAGTGGCCGTGTAATAAACTGTGGGTCAGTTTGTCATATTTGGAGTCTTACGGTCGGTGGACTTTAGTTAGCGAACTGTAAGTGATAATTTGTAATTGTAAACTATAGTGTAATATTATTGTATTTGTACGAATTTATATATAAATAGTTTAGTTATTTAGTATTAGCAATATCCTATTATCTTAGAAATTAGATAACATTTAGTAGAATATTGTTATTGTTAATTGATATTAGTTTAATAATTTAATTGTTTTAAATAATCTCATTGTATTCTTGTTAATTTGTTAATAAATATTAGATTCTTGAATTAAGTAATAGTTTAGTTCATTTTACACCCGGTAGCCCGTAACAATATGAATGAATAAAAAGTACAAACCTTGACAGGATTTTAACTAATTGTCGCAAATAAATAAAGGTATTTATATTAACAAAATAACATTAATGCAACAGTTAACAAGGAAATTCCTAAATAAAATAAGTAAATGGCATAGCATGCGATAAAGTATTTACAAAGTCTGTATCTTCTTTTTTGTTGGAAAAATAAAGAAAACACGTAGGTAACAAGATCGAGTATTCAGTACTGATTTATTCAAGCGTAAGATTGACCAGCCTGGAGAGCGTCTTTTTGGGATGCCAAGAGATGAAGGAAAAGCAGTGATTTAAATGAAGCCAATGAGGAAGAATGGCGGATGAAAGGAGGGATTGAGTTCCACACAGTGGTGGAGCGGGCGATGAAGGAACGCTCGAATGCCTTAGTTCTGTGGGATGGAATGTAGAGATCGGAAAGGCGGGATCTTGTTTTGTGGTGCTGGACAGAGGATTTGAATGGGAGGAGACTATAGATATGTGAAGGGTGTTGCGAGTGGTATACCAATGGATTGGTATAGAAAAACACTAAGGAAATATTGGTTACGAATGGGAGGGAAGAGCCACTTTAACTCGTCATAGAGATGTGATACCCTATATATAGGGTAGATGGGCCCCAGGAGTGCCTTAGACCCCATGAGGTCCATATCCGGGCGGCAGTAGATTAAATAAAAGTCTACCAGAGAGTGGGATTTGAATCAAGGATCTTCACACAACTCAATGCTCTATCACAGAGCCACTCCGCTATCAGTGAGAAACATCATCATCATCATCCACTATTGCCCTGTATGGACCTTGGCCTCCTCTATGAGCTGGAGTCGTTGGTGAATTGATGACTTGATGACTGAAGCTTAGATTAGAGGATATCTAAGCCGCTTAATAAAGAAACAGGATATACAAACTAGATGATAAAATGATAGGAATTTCTCGTCTGTTATATTTTCTTCGGTACTGCACTTTTGGATCTAAACGGAACTAGAAAAAAAAGAGAAAGATAACAAACTCTCATTGTTGAAATTTAGACTCATAAATTATAACGTAAAAAAAATGATCAGATAATTTTAAATAGTTGGAATATTTTATATAATAGTAATATCAAGCTGTTATGAAGTTAATTGAACAATCACACTCTAAACATTATGTTGTGTTATGTAAGATGGTTTGGTCGCCATATATTGAGGCTCCTGGTTGCTATAAGAAACATGTTAAGGAGAGAGGTGGAGTGGCTAGGCTAATCGGCTGGCTGAGGTAGCGGAGGAGGACACCTCAAGAGAGATATCTCAGCCCCTTCCGCTCTCATTTCTCTTCTTCTTAGCGCTGTCTTTCCTGCTTCTCGTTAGTGCCGACGTGCTTTCTTCTTGTGGCCGGTTCCTTTAGTCCATTAGGTTTTTGGGTCAGTTCCATCACTTGCCGATATTATGATATAGTTTATAAATATGATATCGACGAGGAAATATACGAGTATCTAGGAAAACAATCTAGAAATGTTATCAACATTAGATCAATTCTATCCATAACAATGGTGGATTTCTATCAGCTTCGGTTTACGATTTATTTATTGGGGGGAAGTGGTGAGGATTGGCTAAATAACTACTTTCCTCAGCTTATTATTAAGAGTCTATTTACCAACAATTTTGTAAAATACATTAATGGAAGAAGTGTACCAGGCAAAGGTGCAAGCAATTGATTGAGATAAGCAACTGTTACAGTGGATGGTCGTATTATTAGGCTACTTGATTTTTTTTTTTTAGTAAATTCTAAGTTTATAAAAAAATACACTTTATTAGTATTTTACAATAAATTATCAAAAATATGAAGTTGGTCTTTAGTTGACACTTATTTTAGTTTAATTTAAGTATTTTTTATTCTCATAGAGATAATATTACTATATTTGGATGTCGGTTCCCGTGATCGCTGTTATTTCTTTACTAAGCAGCGAACGGGTATTGCTAGTTTGAGGTTATTTAGCTGTTTTATTTCTCAAATTGTGTCATTTACGCTAATTCATACTGTATTTATATACAGCATCTTTTAGTTACAGTGGTTAAATTCATTAATTTTTTTTAATTTAATTTTTTACGTTTTTTACATTACCTGTTATTACTATTGATATATTACCTAATGACCTTACTCCGCAGAAAATTACGAAAATAAATAATTAATTAATTAATACAAGTCGCTCTAACAGAAAAATAGCGTCTGTGAACGGAAGCAAGTTTTTTTCAGGGTGGCTCTATCAATTTGGCCACCAACTGTATTGTTTGACGAATTTGTTGTATTATTCTTGATATTAGCATGATTACACGCTTAATTTATTTTAATATCGATACTACAGGTTTACTGTCAGCTTAAGGTTGGGACATTAAAAAGTGAGGAATAGTAACACGTGTAGGATTGGTTCTATTTTTAAAACCATTTTTTATTAAAATAGATGTTAACCAATATGAAGGTGCAAACATTTGACTTTGATGTTTGAAAGTATTTTTTATATTCCTGTATAAAATTGATATAACCCTCTGAAGAATTTCAACTTTTTTAATAAAAGGAATAGTTATTTATTTGGCAAGAGAGGAAAATGCCACTTTATTAAACGAGGGTGTTGTAATCACTTTTGTCACGTGTTAAATATTACATTTTTCCAGCAACCATTTTAAAATTAAGAAATTAAAGGTGAAACTTTAGATTTGTTAAAACTACACTAGTGCTAGTGGGTAAAATGCTAGATCAATAATAGATAAATATTTGTATAAAATCGCTTCTAATTCTATCTAGGTGGCTGTTACTTTTCTTCGCTAGTGAGGGAAAACCACTTTCCCTCACTAGTGGGGGAAAGTGGGATTTTCCACACCAGTTTTAGTTGAGTAATGGATAGCATTACTCTATGGTTGCAGGAAAAAGAATTTTTCTGATGTTTCTTGTGGGTATTTTTGTATTCGGATATTTTAGTTAGCCTCATTAATATTAAAGTAGCCAGTAGGATATTAACATTTTATTTTATTTTATTTCTATAAATTCGACGTTTGACTTATTTCATTAACTACTTTTTAAAAGCATCAGCAGAATTACTCTGTGGTAACAGAAGTAATGGATCTCATAACTAGTAAGAGAAATATTGACTCAGATATGAAACAGATATTGGAATTATCGTTAGAATAAAATGCGAAGAAGATGCTAACGGGAAGGAAGGCGTAAGGAGAGGGGGGGGGAGTGAGAACCGGTCAACGGTAAAACCCTCACGAAGTCCGAAACTTTTTTTGACTTATGTGTTATGGTTTCAATGGGGCATAGCAAGCCAGTATACAAAGTATCTAAGAAAGTATAGATATCTTCGATAATATTTGTTATTATATCACGTGAACTTATTATTGTGCGATGCTTTAAATTATTTGGTCAGAACTTAAGATATAAGGCAGATCTTTGAGAAATTAACCTTTTTCGACATTACAACTTCTTTAGTTCCAGTAAATCTGTCCTATTTAATTACCTAGTATATACATTTTTAATGATATCGTCTTACAGTGGTCTGGGAAGTTTTGGTGGGAAATAACAGATCTTCACAACTTCACTGAGCTTCACTTGACTAAGGAAACAAATGATTAATTTACAACACTATACTAAAGCATATTTGGAAATATAGAGCAGAAATTTGGGATTAAGAAAAAATGATTTCAAATACACAAGTTACAAACAAAACAATCCAAAATTCTAAGATTTTTTTTTTATTCTCCTGGGTTTATTTCTAATTACACCATTTACAAGGACAGGAACATTGCTACTATAACATCATATATTCATAACAAATACAGAACATTCCACTCGTAAACACATCATTGAAATTTCTTGTTCTTACTCTTTCATTCTTCCTGTTAACTGGACTTCTATGAGAAGATTAAAATACCATGGCCTAGAGACATGCTCAGAAAACAGTAATCAGTTCAAAAATTTCATATTCCTGCAAATCGAAAAGAAAAAAAATTCATTGAGTTTAATTTGTTGGATGCGATACTGCGCACATAAAACATAAAAATATTACTAATTTCATTATATATGGGTTATAATGAAATACAAAGATGTTCTCTAGCGTATCTACATCATGGTACTAGGAAGTGCTAGTGAGATGAGTTCTACAGATATGGCATTTAAAGAATCACCTACTGCAAATATGAAATGTTAAAATTCCATTCCGTATTATAATAGTTTATGCGAGAGTTAATTAGTGATGGATTTTAATTAAAACCTTGTTCAACAGGAGTGAATGATCACTTAATTCGAACACATTCACTAGGAGGGGCGTTGTTAGATCTATTATTACAGCAATAATTGATTCAGAGGGGCAGAAGATTCGGGCTGCCCAGTTTATCCACAATCAGCTCGTAATTCCTCATTACAACTTTAGCCAGCAGATAAATTGCTTGTCATTAGTGCTCGTTATTTTACTGAATCAAGGGCATTTATCGAGCCATCCTCTCTCGGTACACGTTAACAATTACCGGGTTGGAATTTCGTTAATGTTCAACAAAATATCTAACAGAAATTGCTGTACTAAAGTTGCTTTCTCAATGGACGAATTTACTAGTGGATGATAAATACAGCAATCACAACTAGATTAACATGAAATTCTTGAACAATTATCTTTTCAATTCTCATTTTTCACATTGAACAAAATTTTTAATTTAATATAGTATTGATTTTTTAAATTTCGTTATTGATTAAAATACTTTTGTTAATGCTTACAAAAATTATACAACATTTATTTGTTTATAGAAGATCAAATTCTTCAAAATATGCATTACGAGCTCAATATTGTATAATGGGAAAAAGTTGAATATTATAATATCTAATTAATCAGTGTAGTATTATCATTAGGAGTATAAATTGCTGAAATTCTCACTTTAATTTTGATTATTTTACATTTCGTAAATTGTCTACATTTTATAAAAAAATATTGTTACTTTTCAATTATTAAATAAAATAACAACTTTATTTATGTTGTATTGTATGTTGTTTGTTTCTTGTGAACATTCAAAACTTTTTAGGAAGTATTTTGTCGAATCTTCCTCTTTCAACTCTATATGGATTTTTAAAAATGATTATTACTGGAGCCAATATACCGTATGTTGTATTTCTAATGTGAGATAAGAAAAAACCCTTATACTATTTACATTTTTGTAAAAACGGGAAAAAACTGTTAGTGAGCTTGGAATATCATTAGGACACTACGAGTGACACAAGTGGAAAATCGACAAGACGATGGAATTAAAATAAATTAGGTACACTTTTGCTTATATACTATTGCATCAAAAATGATAGTTGGAATTTTCATAGATCATTTCATAGATCCTTTGGATATACCAATAGTCCAGAGTTTTATTCATATTATAAATTATCCGTTAAGAGAATCGAAGCTGAAATGAATTTTTGGACAAGGTGTGACTTTAATGTCAAACTTTTCATTTCTTCTAAAATAATTATTTGTTCATTTCATATTCATGGTATAAATTGAACTTAAGAACTATTTCTTTAAGGAATTGTTGTAATGTTAGAATATTATATTGTTGTATATCAATTATTTCCAACATTAATGTTCTAAGCCTTTCTCAGATTTTTGATTTTTACCAAAATTATTTGGAAATAACATTGTGTAGTATTGGAAAAAAAAATCTTCGAAATATCAGTTGTTAAAAGTTAAAGAGAAATTACTGGAATGCCCTAGAATGGATTTCACTTTCTTTACTTAAATTATTATTTCCGAGAACCAAATCTTAATTTGACTCTCTTTTGACTTGAGTATTCTTTGAATTGTAAACGCTTGTTTTTCACCTTGAAGTCCTTGCTCCCTTTACAGTTGTATAAATATCTCAAATACCATACTTGGCATAGATTTGAGTAGTTGCTTCTTAAGATCTGATATTCCCTTGAATTCGAATGAACATTCTCACGTTTGGAAAAATATATCAGCTTTCAATTCCATTTTACAGTTGAACAAATCGGGATATACACTGCTATGTCCATATATCTACATAGCTGAACCAATTGATTATTCTAGTCATAAATTTATAACATACAGATTCATTAATCAATTTCATTTTAATAATATAAGTATGAGATGGAACTCTGAGATCACTATAACTGAGATACAGGACATAACATCAATTTGCAATGATAATACATTTATACAAATTTAATAATTAATTAATGAATTTAACAACAGAAAGAATAGTGTTAACAAACTATTTCATATCGAAATTATTTTATTAGATTTAAAGTTATCAATGCCATGAACCGGGTCATTGAATATTTTAACTTTAATTTTTAACTGTTTTTTTCAGCGTAAATTGTGACTTAGTGTGTTATTTTCTTAAAAATAAGTTAATAGTGTTTACTATCTTGTAACTGATTTTTTTAAATCTACATATTACTTCTATATTTATTTGAACTAATAAATACGTATTGGATCATTTTAATTACATGGAAATTCAAGCCATAAAATCCACCGTTGTATTTAAATACGTAAAATTTTACATTTCAATTTTTCTCAATATTGCCTCCAGTTCAATTTCTGTAAACATGTTCCTAAATAAAGTTAGTTATAAGTTTCATACAAAATAATACATTACGATAAGGTGAAAAATATTGAATTTTTACTATCTTCAATCAGGGAATTTTCTTTTTTTATTAAGCATAAAAATAAACTTAAAATTATATTATACTAGCTTTTGCCCGCGGCTTCGCTCGCGTGGAATTTGGTCTGCCACATAAAGTTTCATGACAGATCATTTTAAATAAATAATTGACCTCTCCGTCAATTCTTCAATTCTACTTAGAAATCTTCAAACCCAAACGGGCTAAGAAAAAAAAAAAGTAAATAAAAAAATAAAATAAATAAATAATTTAATTTTTTTTTTTTTGCTCGACGTTTCAGGCTACTTCAATACTTACTAGACAAACACTCTAACCTCCCAATTAACTACAAAAGACTCATCTACATGACCATCATACGACCTATTTGGACTTACGGAGTAGAGCTTTGGGGCTCCACTGAGCCATCGAATTCCTCTCGTATCCAATCCCTACAATCCAAAATCCTTCGTAAAATCCTCAACGCTCCTTATTTTGTTAAGAATAAAGTCATCCATAAAGACCTTAATGTCCCATTTGTTGCTGATTTGGCCCGAACCCGGTATCAATTCTTTCATAACAAACTTCATTCCCACTAAAACCCTCTAGTTTCAAACCTAGCTTCCTCTTCGATTCCCGATAATCCTCCGAGGCGTCTGAAAAGAAGATGGCCACGTGACCTTCTTAGTTGAACTAGTGATTTGAGTACGACCAGAGGGTAGTTTCTCTACTTGCCATTAACTCATGTCATTATGTATCACATAGCCTATTTACTGGATGTATTTTTGAATACAGTTGTAAATATCAATAAATGAATTTAAAAAAAAATATTTTTTTTTTTAACTATATGTTACTCGTATATCCAAAATTTCAGATGTCTAACTTCAAACTTACAATCTTTAAACCCCTACTATATTACGGGGGAAACCCTTGGGGCGGAATTATCCAAATTTCATTCGTAAATTATACAAAGAACCTATCGCCAAATTTCAAGATGCTAAGTTCAGTTGTTTCTGCTGTGGTTTGACCGCTGAGTGTGTTGGTCAATCAGGTTACAGTTCTATATAAACTTCACTTGTATGGATTCTTAATAAAAAGTAGCATATGTCCTTCCCCAAGCTTCAGATTATTCATATCAAATTTCATCACAGATCAGCACAGCTGAGAAACATACATTGACACTGATTTACAAACGGGACGGACAGAAGTTTACTGTTGTTCGTGTCAGTAAAGGATTAGTATGTAATGTTATTGAATTTATTGAAAAGGATTACTTTGTATGACGATTTCACTTGTCGTGCGGCAGCAGCGAGAAATTAAAACTGAAAGGTTTAGATGTATGTAGATTTTGCAAGTAAGAAACACGTGAGGAAGCTACTCAGGGGGGAGCCCTGTAGCGATGCTAACAATATTTAAAATATTTAACAATTAAATTAAATAACCGCGATTACCTACTGACCGTATGTTGGAGGTAATATTGACAATGCGTTACAACCTAGTACTTTTTAATGACATTTATTGTTATAGTAAAATCATTATAAATTGTAGCCTGTGTGTTAATCTGATGTATAACCTATATTACTGTAAAGTTTCATCCAAATCCGTTCAGTAGTTTTTGCGTAAAAGAAAGACAAAAATACAAACTTTCGCATTTATAATATTAGTAGGATAGGAATAATATTAAATTATATATATATATATATATTAAACTATATTTCCTAAATTTTATGGATAGATGTTTCGAGCCTGTGGAACAGTGAACATCATATTTATAATCTTAAACTTTTCTTGATTCGAGCATAATGTTTTTGTGTTTGATTTATAATTGCTTTGATCGTTAAATTATTAGTTATGAATTGTTTTAATTGAGTAAGAGAGAGAAAAAAACAGAGAAGACGACGAAGTGGTGACGATTAGCCACAGGAAGATTAGTTTATTTTCTATATTTTAATTTAACTAAATTCCTTTGTAATACTAATTAATTAGTTAAATATTATTCTATAGTAAATATTTGTTAATTGTTTGTTTTAAATTTAGTCATTTAATAGAATTTAGTATTACACAAACGATCCACAATGTCGGGGAATAGTAATGGCCGAGAGGTTATTCCTCCTGACAAACGCAAAAATAATAACGATAATTAAAAAAAATTAATTGGCACAAAACTTATCTATAGAAGAAGAAATGAAATCAGTCGAGAATGTAAGTAATAAAGTAGATAAAATCGCGATAAAAAATAAACCAACTCTAGAAAATATTGGCCAAAACACCTTACCTCGCTTATATGAGGAGAGGAACATTGGTCCTTATTTTGTCTTCGTCGAAAGTAAATCGCAGGAATCGGCTACATCCTATGACTATAGGTAAATTATTGAATGAGGCTTGTCCCTCAATACATAATAATGTTACGGTCAGAGCAGGAAGTAGGACCTTGACAGGATTAGGCAAACAATGGGATTAAGCGGAAGGGATTAAAGAAGTTGCCGAGGCCAATCTCGTTCAACCTGGATCGGCCTGGATGGTTCTCGATCCTGTTCCGAGTAATGCCCCACCACGACCTACCTTGCCTATATAAAAAGGACAGCGTTTTCGGCCGCGGAGTGAGTAATAAGACGAGTCAGTAATAAGCCAGTGAGTAGCAGTCGTTAACTAGTGGCAGTGTGTGTGAGTTAGTTAGTCTGTAATAAGTGCTTAGTGAGCAACAGTGACAATTAGTGGCCGTGTAATAAGTGTAATAAACTGTGGGTCAGTTTGTCATATTTGGAGAGTCTTACGGTCGGTGGACTTTAGTTAGCGAACTGTAAGTGATAATTTGTAATTGTAAACTATAGTGTAATATTATTGTATTTGAAACAATTTATATATAAATAGTTTAGTTATTTAGTATTAGCAATATCCTATTATCTTAGAAATTAGATAACATTTAGTAGAATATTGTTATTGTAAATTGATATTAGCCTAATAATTTAATTGTTTTAAATAATCTAATTGTATTCTTTCTAATTTGTTAATAAATATTAGATTCTTGAATTAAGTAATAGTTTAGTCCATTTTACACCCAGTAGCCCGTAACAATAATATCCAATCTATAACCAGATCAGGTCGAAATAGGATAAAAATTGAAACCCGATGAGGACTACAAGTGAACGCATTAGTCAAGGTGCGAAGTACATACGTACATTCAATCATTAGTCCAGTGTCGAAATTATTTTAGATATGGCCATGTAGTCACATCAGTAGTCACTCAATGTAAATGTACAACTCCCAGATGTTCAGTTTGTGGAGAAAAACATGTAAAAGAAGAGTGTTACGTTATTAAAATGTATACATTGCAAACAAAATCACTTCTCACTAGCCCAGAATATAATAATCAAAAAAAGATAAAAAAGTTAATGTCAATCCAAAATTTCACTTTTATGGAAGCAAAAAATTTTCTAGAAGGCAAATCATACAATTAAGGCAAACGCCAGATACCTTCCCAACTTTAGAACAGGGTAATAACAATTAAATATTTAATCAAATGAACCCGCCAGTTAAAATCAAAATTAGTGTAGACAAAAGAATTCGGGTCTCAAGTCCCGATAAACAATCGAGCGTCGAATCAACAGAACGGATTAGGAGATAAATTAATAATTTTTACACAGCCCCTTTATATCCATCGTTTCCGTTACCTTCAAATACAACCATTCTAACAAACCCAAAAAATTTCTCAAAATCGAGTAAAACTAATCAAATTTCTGAAACTATATATTCAATAATAAATTCAATTTTATCTACAAAAATTTAACAATTTCTGAAGTAAGTAGATATTAGAAACATGATTAAAGAAAGAGAAGAAAACTTATTAATCAATCATTAATGCAATTAGAAAATAACCTTTTAACTAAACTATTTTAATAACTTTCATATAAAATTACAAATTAACATATTAATTAAAAATTCATTTTTATGCCTAAATTGTGCAAACTAATGCAATGGAATGCAAGATCTGCCATCGCTAACAAAAATAGTTTAGAATATTTTCTCTTCACACTTAATATCGATGTTGCTATAATATCAGAAAACCTGGTTTAAACTTGATAAATATATAAATTTCCCAGGATTCAATATCATAAGAAAAGATAGAGAAGATGGCTGGGGAGGAGTTGCCTATTGATTAGGAATAAATATATTTTTTCAAAAATTTCAAATTTTCATAGAATAGATAATATGGATGTAGTTGCTGCAAAAGTCGTGCTAAATAATAATTTCAAATTCAACATAGTTTCATTTTATAACCCTCCTACAAATATAATAATTCAAAACCATTGGGAAAAATGTATTAAGAGTTTTGATTTCCCTCTAATTTTCGCTGGAGATGCAAAGCTTACCATTATCAGTGGGGCTGTAATTATTGTGATAAAACGGGCAATGGATTAATACCTGCAGTATAAAATTTAGATTTGGTATTGTTGAATGAAGGGTCCCCTACGTGCGTTAACAATATGAATCAGGCCAAAAGTATTGCATTGGATATAACTCTCTGCTCACCCAATATTGTAAACAAAATAGAATGGGGCCGCTAGCCGCTACTATAAAAGCCTTGCTTGCTGACAAGTGGCTCCACCATGTTTATATTTATACCTATGGTTCAAGAATCGGGTTGTGTGATTTTTGTTCCTAAGTACAAACACTCTTCTCTTTATCAATTGCCTTCTGGTTGTTCATCACATACAGTCGAATTATATGCCATCTTAGTAGCGGTCAAATACATCAATCAATCTATATATCAAAATTTTGTTGTTCTTACTGATAGCAAGAGTGCATTATTAGCTTCTTTCCCGGCTGTTTATCTATATAAAACACAATACTCTGAACATTTCATATTTCTGGAGCCGTTTTAAAAACTAATTTATTGCTATTTCATTATTTTTTTTACGAAAAAAGAAATCACTTTCCTAAAGGAATTGCCATGTTTTTGGACCTAAAGTATTTTGAAAATGTATTAGTAATCAAAATTGGAGAGTCAAAAATTGCAAAATGTACATAATGCTGCTAAATGACTTTTTAATTGATTTATATTACCTCCTTCAGAAATAAAAATACATTTAATTATCGTCATAAATTTTCCAGTTTTTTTAGAGGTTTAATTTAATGCATAAAAGAATTTTATGAAGAAGAAATTTTTTGAAGTTCCATTGTCAGGAACGATTTTATTACCACCACAGTATATAAAAAATACCATTTTTTTTTACAACCACTATATCGTAGAATATTGAAATAGTTCTACGTCTATAAAAGCGCGCGAAAAATTCTTTTCTTAAGAATTTTTATTTATTAATTTATTTATGTACATTGCTAAAAAAATAATTTTTTAAAAATTTCACTCCGACTTCATCTGCAATATTATTAAAATTCACAATATATGTGTAAAATATGCCCTACCTCTGATCATACGTTCAGGTTGATCCTCTTCGTCAAGTATTAATAATCATCCCTGGTTCAAACCTCTCATTCTTCATTATGCACTTGAGCCGATCAAAATGAAAACCAAGCTCTTAAAAAAAGAAATTAAGATAAGAAAAAAGGAAAACTGAGTTGGACTGGTGAAATGTAACTACTTCACATCTAAAAATGTGGTTTTGGTTGAGAACAAAAATGTAGTATAAAATATGTGAGAAGGTGATTTAGAGTCTATCAAGAGAGGATTTAAACAAAAAAATTAAATGTATTTACTAATACAAATGTGTATATATAATAAGTAATTTACTGATTTATTAAGTTGTTAATTACTAAGTTGGTGGAATTCATCGGTTTTATAGGATCAGAAGAGCGTGACGATTAGACTAAGATAACTGGATAGCGTTAACTAAAGTTAAATAAGGGAAACGACTGGGAGGGAAACGACCGAGAGGGAAAGACTGGATCAGTTTTGGCAAGCCTTAATGATTAGGGCAGCCCAAATTGGCTGGCTAATTAATACGCGGAGCTGGCTTAATCTGGTTATAGCGCTCTCGTATCGGTTCGGCAAAAAGGCCCTACTCCGGGTTAATCCCGATGCCGTTTCACCCCAGACCGCGTTATTCACATCAAAGGTCCCGTGGGATTTTTCTATTTGTGCCTCTGTTGATCGATCATGCGGTTTACAATCAGCCATTATGACGTTCAAGCTTCTTAACGATGGTTCTCTGGAGAGTTTTCTTATGATTCGTCACTTTTTACTTGAGTAACAATTCCTGGCGTACAGCCAAAAAAAAGAAAAGAATATAGGTTGAAAAAAAGTTCAATATAACACTGATAGCAGTAAAGAGCCTCTACAAAAGTAGATAATACCCTTCCTACCCACCTTATTATCCAGCTTTAACTGGAAGTATCCAGGAACACAGAAGTATGCATAAGATGATAAACTGTTAGAATATGATAGACTATTAAAAGAGATAATATAAGTGAAAGTAGTGGAGAATATTATAGAGAAAAATAAACTCAGTTATTTAACAGTTTGGCCATATTAGTATGGTATGGCATTCTATTAGACAAGCCTGTCCATGGTAGAAGAAAAAGCTTTCAGGGACATCGTCTGAAATAGATGGAGTGAGCTGACCGTGGAAAGAATTAATTGGTTGCTGAGAAGATATTTATTATTATATTTGGTAACTACAGGTAAATATTATTAGTCCAGGACCCATGGTCCTTTTTTGCACTTGATTAGTATCAAGCTGAATCTTCGTGAATAGCTTCGTTTTGATAAGACGCCCAACAATTTCCTGTGCGAAAATTCTCGATTTTGGTAGCTAACAGAGGTAGCAAGGATAAAATAGGTCGATTTGATGATTCTCAAAAATTTATTACTAACTGGTTTTTTTTTGTTAAATCTCAAGATAATTATATAAATTATTTGAAAAAATATTTGTTCTACAAAATGTATGGTTTGATCAAAGAGTCCCTCTAAGATGTATCGATAACAAGGTCACCAAAAATGATTACCAACCAGCTGATTTTCTTTTTATATTTATATTGGAAGGAGGGGACTCTTTGATCAAACCATACATTTTGTAGGACAAATAATTTAGATAATTATCTTGAGATTTAGCAAAAAAAAAACCCAGTTAGTGATAAATTTTTGAGAATCATCAAATCGACATATTTTATCCTTGCTACCTCTGTTAATTACCACAATCGAGAATTTTCGCACAGGAAATTGTTGGGCGTCTTATCAAAACGAAGCTATTCACAAAGATTCAGGTTGGTACTAATCAAGTGCAAAAATGGACCATGGATCCTGGACTATATGCGTTATTTAATCTTCGTCTCCACAATAATCATTGATTGTAATTATAAATTTTTCTTTATTTCTAATCGATTAAATTTTAAACTTTATTATAAAATCTAGTTTAGTCTGAATGATGCATGTTTCAATTAGTTTAATGAAAATATTCGGCAAGAATGCTTCATCAACTGCTTAATGGAAAAATATTTGTATTTGAGGCCAGAGATTATTTTGCTTTACTGTCCCACATTATAACTTCAAGAATTTTTTTTCGTTCAGTACAAGATAGAACACGTGTTCTACGTTTCTATCTTATTAACCTTTTGGATTTACAACAATGAATCAAAGAAGCTATGAAAGCAAGAAACTGGAATTAAGATTAGTTTATAACTCAATATTTGTATGTACAGAGGCGCCGGAGGCGGCTATAGCCGGGACAAGAGACAAATCGCTGCGGGGACGTGCACAAGGCCGTGACAGTTAATAACGGCGAATTTTTCCCCGGCAGAGGAAACATGTTAGGCTCGTCGGAGCTTAATCTTCTTAGTACGTGCCTGTCATTAAACTTGTCCGCAATTCCCACCTTCCTTCATTACTTACTATCCAATCCCAACTAAAAGTACCCACTAATTTATTAAGCATTAAGCCAATATTTTAAATCGATTATAGATTCCTGTTTAAATTCCATAAAAATGAATCGGTGAAATTTAAAGAGTAACCTACTTTATTAATATATTTATTTATATTTTAAATTTATTTATTGAAATTGACAACAATATTATAATAATACAACAAATAAATATAACGTATGAAACGTGATAGCGTGAGATAGGGACAAGTACAGACACTACCCATTTAATGATAAGTATACGAGGCCATCTCCTTTTTGGTTTCAAACAAGTGGTAACAAGTGAGAATAACGAAATGTGGACGGTGGAATCGAGGAGGAGTGATAAGGCCCGAGAAAAGTGACTGAAGAAGTAGGAGAGCAGGATTGGGGGAAGATCTTCGGAATTGTTTGACGATGACCGAAAGCTATTGATCAGAAGAGTGAGTATAGATTTAAAGTATTACAAATACTCGAAATAATATAGAGAAATACATTCAGAGCAGAAATGTAGCGACAAATTTATGCAGAAGAAAAAATATGGAATGGCTGAGAACGGTGACAGAGAAAATGGATGGAATGATGGAAAAGAACAAGGAGAGATAATTCAACCATCCAATGAACAGAGCGAAAAAAAGCTTTCAGAAAAAAGTTTATAATTGCCATGATAGTGATGGCATGTGATAAACAGTGAGGAAATCCAAGTTATGTATAGATGGGCGGAATATTCAGAAGAGTTAGTTAATGAAAATGATTCTGCGGAAAGGACAACGACTGGAGAAAAGGCACGAACAAGCCTAGTGGTAGATTTGGATAGGACTTCCATCTCCTGAGAAAGTCTTTCATCCACAGAGCCGATCACAATATTACACCCTTATATGGAACTTCAACTGTTTAACGAATTTCTAGATGCAATAAATGTAGACATTATAAAAAAATCTATTTTACTATTTTCTAAAAATCATGGTGAAGATAGTATACCAGCTGAATTATTCAAGATAGGGGATGAACTTCTAAATATCAGAATAAATGACGTAAAACTTAAGGTTTGGCTAGAAGGAAGGAATAGATTAGTCTTCTGGACTTATTACACCAATAAAAAAGGGGAAAATACAGTATATAGCAATAATAGATTAGACGGGAGTGCTGTGAAGGTTTTAAACAAAGCCGGGTGGAGCAAAGAGGTTATTACCACAACCCCAATAATTTTTAATATTTTATTTTTATACTAATTTCTTAGGTGTTCACAAACTTATCTTCTAGTATATTGTTTTTCAGTTATCTTTTATTTATATTTCAAGGCAAACCCATTGATAACCAATTCCCCTGGTTACCTTTCTCTAATAACGGAGAGTGTATTGCTGTTTTTTTTTTCTTGCTGTTCTAACTGCTTTGAAACAGTTTCTTTGAACTGGACTTTATATTGGCAAATCGCATTCTCTTCACTTATATATCTATATATATAATATATTCGGGATAACTTTTAGATTTTAATTATTGTGTCATTCATTCATCTGTATAGGAACGTTATTAACTCTGCAGCGAACTTTGTTTCTCTTTGTGCTTAATTAGCTTGTTCGCGGAGATTTCTACAAACAATAGTTCGTAAACATTGCCTGTGAACAGTATCCACCTTGTTTTGGATCCTCATCAAAGTGTAATTAAATTTATTCATGATGCTTTAATTAGGTATTTGTTAATTGAAAATGCAGGCCCTATAATAAGTTCATTAAATTTGTTTGACTCACAAACTGTAATTATTTTATTCTAGCTCAAAACTTCATTGTTATTTGGAGTGAAATAACAGCTCATATATTGGTTATAAATGTGTATCACCATTTCAGAACATTTTTTTTTTAGAATATTGTTGGTTTGATTAATATTGGCCCTTGTTTGGAAAAATTTAGTGCTTGAAGAATTTACTAATTCGATTTAAAACTAAGGAAACTCACAGAGATAAAACGTCCGTTTTAATTATTTGCTCTAATAAAAAATTTAAGTTCTTGTGTTGAAACAGCTACATATCCTTATTACTAATCGGGGAAGTGGTTATTTGGAAAAAGCAATGATGGTTTTTGAAGCACTGGTAGTTTAGAAATTGTCAAATGTTCAGGCTGTTGTTTCCAAAATCTAAAGAAGAATAGAAGAAGATGATAAACTCAACAGAACGAGTTAAAAAAGGATTTTTTAAGAGCAAAACCTGTAATAATCTGGCTACTGATATGCTATGACAAGAAACCTGCTATCCTCACGAATGTTATCACCCACTGGATCCAAGACTTCATCTCGGGAGAATCGATAGCTAATTAATTTCGCCCTGAAATAGCGCCATGCTTGGAATTCTCAGAGATCTCAAGTGTTTATTATATCAAATGTAATTCATATGTAAAGTGTAAACAATAGAGGGTATGTCAATAAAAGGTATATTTACTTTTTACATAATGTATTTTAATATTGTTTTAATGTATATCAATATTTATAACTTATAATTCATTTCGTTTAAATAAGAAAATATCAAATTAAACATACGGATTAGGCTTAAGATATTTAATTGACATCTTGCAGGGTTCGGGTATTAAGTAATAATCATTTTAATGATATATTTGTAAATCATACATTTCAAAAACATAACATAGTTGTGTTAATATTAACTAGCCCACTAGACCACCAGGGGGCTATAACTTTTGGCAAAAATCGCTTGTATTGTCAACCAAAAAAAAATTATTTTTTTCAAAGTTAACTAAATGGTCCGACAATTCCGACATAAAAAACCAACAAGAAGTGTAAATTAAAACCAAATTAAACCTTAAAGGTTATTTACTGCTTCTCTATCTGCTCCAGGTTTCTGATTTCTGAATAATCATGTCTCTCTTTTAATGACATTTCATTTCATTTTCATTGTTAGATTATTTAATTATGTCTTAACCATAACTAAAAGAAAATAGGTTACCAAAGTTTAAAAAGTTACCAAAAGTTATAGTGAGCGTTTGAGTTTGAGTTTCATTGAGAGTTGTAGTTTTTTTTTTAAAAATGACCTTTTTTACCAAATCAAAGTAATAATTTAGAAGTTTATTTTGCAAGAAAAGGTTTTCAAGACATGATTTTTATCCAAAACTAGAAATGGCCAAATGTAAATGTCATAACGTGATCTGGTGTTAGTGTGACAGAGAAAATTTCTGTCGGCCGTTTATTAAGTTGAAAACTTTAGTAATTCTATTCTAGTTGGTAATGAGGTGCCCTCGCAGAGCCTGTGATTATTCAACCTACCTGTACCTGCTACTATTAATTTGGGATTTTTTCGCCACTATCGGAACATTTGTGTTCCAGGTCAGAAAATAGGACTAATCTCAGGCAGCCTTGGCCTTGGGATGGGCCTACAAGGACTCCTTCCCTCGACTATTAACTATACCACCCCTTTAGTGTGCCCTTTAGAAGTGTCTGGCCATAGCTGAACAAACTGGAATTGAACGCAATGAAAACCCAGGCCATTGTTCTGGCTCCAACTCCTTCCATACAACTTATCCCCACCCTCCCAACATCAATCCTAAACAAACACCCCATCAGTTTCAACTCCTCTGTCAAAAACCTAGGCATTACTATTGACCAAAACCTTTCCTGGAAACCCCATGTCACCCAAATATCCCGGCGGTCAATTAGTTCCCTGAAATTATTCTGTCGATCTCGGCATCTCCTTACACGATCTACCCGGAAGCTTCCCTCATCTTCCCCCACTTTGACTACTGTAGTGTGGTATACGGGGGCCTTTCGAAAATGCTTGAGGGCCGCTTAAAACTAATAATGAACTGCGCTTTAAGATTTGTCCTTGGTAGTCCGAGGTGTCACATGACTATTATGTCACACCACTATGATGAGTTAAAGTGGCTCTTCCCTCCCACACGTAGACAAAATTTGCTTAGTGCTTTTCTATAACAATCCATTAACTCGTAACACCCTTCATATATCTACGCTCTCCTCCAATTCAAATTCTCTGTCCAGCACCACAAAACAAGATCCCGCCTTTCCGATCTCTACATTCCTTCCCAGAACCAAGACATTCGAGGAAGGAACGCCTGCTCCACCACTGTGCGGAACTCAATCCCTCCTTTCATCCGTCATGCTTCTTCACTGGCGTCATTTAAATCCCTGCTTTTTTAACATCTCTTGACATCCTAAAAAGATGCTCTCTAAGCAGGTCAATCTTCCGCTTGAATAAATTAGTATTGAATACTCGTTCTCGTTACCTACGTGCTTTGTTTATTTTTCTCAAAGAAGATACAGACTAAGTAAATACTTTATTGCATGTTATCCCATTAATTTATTTTATTTAGCAATTTTGTTATTAACTATATTATTAATTTTATTTATAATTATTTTGTAAATAATAATATATTTACTTTTGACAATTAGTTAAAATCTTGTCAAGTTTCGTCCTGTCAAAACTTTTTATTTTCTTTATTTCTATTTTTATTATGTTTTTGTCACTCTTAATTACTTCATGATTCGTATTATTATGTAGCCCTCTGGCCAGATGTATATTATGTTTATTTTTTTTTTGTTCATGATTGTTATTCTAAAGGGACTTGGTTCCAGAATAAAGTTTGTTATCTATTCAATTCCATTCTATGTTTGTGTGTATTATTAATATTATTAAATTTATTAGAGTATCAACATAATATTCATAAATGTATAGTACATCTGGGTTAAGGAAGTACCAAAAGTATATGCGTCATTAATACAATTTCTTATTTGGACTATCATTTAATATACAATATATTGAGAAGCACGATTAACGATTCAGATGTAATGGAGGATTGCCATAAAATACATACAGAACTTACACTACAACGTATCAGGTAAAACAGGAGTACATATGGAGTTCTTCTTCAAGTAGATCAAGGACATCTGATTCTCTCCATCTTCATCTCTCTTGTCTCCAGGCTCTCTCTTGTCTTTTCTGCTACCGGAAGTCAACTTCGACTTCTGCCTCCTCGGAGTTCTTTCAGATAGTCGTTTTTCAAAAGTGGAGTCTTGGACTCCCATCTTGGGTACCTTGATTCCTTTGAACATAGTATTTCTTACAAACGGTCATTTGCTCATTAAGCAAATTCTCGTTTATTCTTATAATAATACCTGGTACAATACATAGGTTTGGTTACCATAGCCCATACTTAGTTGTTTAGTGGAATCTAGGGATGAGCAGGTAAGAGAGGAGTAGGAAAACATAGACTAAGTCTGTCTTTGTTGTTATTGTGGAGTATGCTTTGACAAAACCATTTACTTATTCAAGGGTTTTATGTAAAATTTTATGGTTTGAAAATTTTATGAATAACACAACTTAATCAAATGTTTAAAAATTAATCTGAAGAATTTCCCAGTATATTAAGTGAAAGGATGCTTCCTAACAATAGCAGGACCAACTGCTACAGAAGAGGATTGCTGTTGAGAGAAGTTGTGGGAGGTGGTACAGGGTTGTGATAAGGTTGCAGTTAGTAGTTAGCTTCGTAATTTAAACTTCTCCTCACTCTTGAGTTATAGTCCGATGTGCACGCGAGTTTCACTTATCTAAGCCGTTTTGCGATTTACTTGGTTGTCATTTCTTTAATAAATAATGAATTAACTGACTAATTCGATCGGATCAGTTTATATATCTCACCTAAATTTACATACCCCCTTAAAGGTTAATTATTGTTTCTGATTTCTGACTTATATCTGTTATAATGACACTTAACTTCATTTCAATTGCCACATAATTTAACTGTCTTACACAAGACTAAGAACAACAGACGTTCATTTTATCAAACTTTATCTCATGACCGAGGCCAGCTGAATTAAAACTCTAATTCCGTAGATCAATTATTTTGATGAGGAAACATAATACAGAAATGACTTTTTATAAGCATATTATTATTATTTAAAATAATGCAGAAATTATTTTTCATTATTAGTATTGGGAGCGATTCTTGTTTGTTAGTTAATTCAATGTTTTTATTATTTTAAAAAAATGGAAAACCCAATTTCAAGCCGCAATTTTCGAAAAATAAGTGGTAAATTCAATAAAGTAAATATTAATAAAATGAGATGTGGATTTTTAGCCAACTAGAGATTAGTAAGAAATATCCACAAGTAGCATTTAATTTGAAAAAAAAATTTTTGGAGAGAAAAGATTTGGGATATGGGATCGGTGAAGAGAACAGATTTGTCCTAGGTATGGAACGACCCCAATGGCTCAAATGGTTAGAGCGTTGCCACAGTGATGCGGAGATTCGGCTTGGAATCCCAGCTTGGGGAAAATCTTTTCTCGTTAAAAGTAAAAATATTTAAAATTAAAGCATTATGCAGGTAGGTTAATGTCCGAGATCATGGTTAACCAGCTATGGTATGGTTATAAAGGCTGCGTGAGCCCTATGCGGGACTGCAAATCCCACAGGGTCGATCAGAGGCTGTCATAAGATTAAAAAAATTATCTTCCACAGATGGATTTGAACCCGGAATCTTCAGCGCAGCAACTCTATATTAATCCTATAAATTTATTAAACTTTTAAGTTATATTTTCTTTCTCTCCTTGTCAACTCCCACACATTTAGTTGAACCAAGAAAAACGGTATATTTCGTCTAGTTTATGATGATAGATAACAACCGTATCTATTACATTTTATAAGGAATCTATATAATATCCTTGGAGACTATAATTTGAAATTATTAACTAAAAAGTCACTGTTATTCTCTGATATTTCCTTAAAATAATATTTCCTTAAAAATTAACAACTCTATCGGTTGTTATTTGTTTGTTTATTCTTTATTATTATAGCCTGCTTTTCCCAGCCTTGTCATGATACTGGCTTCATTTATTAATATATAACATTTAATAAATTCTTTATAATAAGAGATGCTCATAAGTAGGCAACGTTTAGATATTTTTTTAGGATTTATTTTGTATTTTTCCTAATCAAAGTGCCCGCTTATTTAGCTTTTTTGTTTTACGCACTACTAGTCAGACAAATTGGAAGTACTGGAGAGATGCCCCCCTAGGGAAATCAAATAGTATTCTGAAGACCAATTTGTTCCGGATGGGCGCGACAAACTTTGTTCCCCGAGTTCACTGCAATTAATGAATGATACTGATTGATATGAGCGTATTTTTCCCGTTCTCAGAAAAAAAAAACACAATTGTCCCAGGCGATTCAAATTAACAGTAATCCAATACACTTTTTAAAATCTAATTTAATGTTCAATAAAATTAAAAGTCATTTGTAAACGTGTGTAATTTGAGATAGACACTATTGGTAAAATGATATCCTTTTGCATTGCTATGCTTTGGGGATATAAATTTGTTATAATCATTCTACTGATTTTTGGGATGCCAGAGTAATCATTTATGATAATTATTCAAATTATTTTTTATTTTTATTTCCGAACTTTATTATAAATAAGCTTTATCTCCAGAGGCTGTTTATGAGTTTACCAATTTACTAATCAGTCAACTTAATACCTTAATTAAACCATAAATATATAGCGCAGCTGGGTAAAGTAAGTCCCTGACTAATAATAATTAATATACTCTATTAATACAATTTCTTATTCATCTTTTGGACTATCATTTAATATAAAACAGAAGTACATATATGAATATGGTTAGGGTTTCGGACTGGCCTAGACTTTGGACTCTCCAGGAGATGTCCAACTGGCTTCTCTGCTCACTCCTTCGGCCGGTGTTTCTCACGAAAGTCGGCCAAAACATAAAATTTAGATTTTTTTGGAAAAAATGACCAATTTTCAAAGGGATGTAACTCTGAATCTATTTTATTCCAAAAAAAAAATCCAAATTTTATGTTTTGGCCGACTTTCGTGAGAAACGCCGGCCGAAGGAGTGATCCTACAATGGAAGTCATCGGGAATGAAGCTGTAGTAAATTTAATTAGCATACACCGAAGCCTGTAGGTCTGATAGATTCTGAGTTACGCCCCTTGGTCATTTTTTCCAAATAGTCCAAATATATGCCAGCGCCCAGGTGTTTGGGGGTCGCAAAAAATCGAAGAGAGTTGCATTTTCGATATATTGTAAAGGCATGTCTGATTAGTGGAAATCCATGTTTGCAACAAAAAAACGGATGGGAAAACTGGTGGCCGAAAAACCTCGGGGAGACTGAGTGGCTCCCTCCCCCCCTGCTTAGTAGTGCCTACTAGTACTACCATTATTCTTGGGATAGGTAATTTACAAGTAAATATTTATACTTTACAACAAACAAGCTGTTTTAGATGGATTCGTGATTTACAAGGTCATTTTCTAAAAACACCAGCATTCCCCGATTTTCCTTTTTTTAATTAACAATAGTATAACACCTTCAGGCCTCAATATGTGCTTAAATTAAAGCTAATTAAATTTATTACAGCTTGATTTACCTTGACTTTCATCGTAGGATCACTCCTTCGTCCGGTGTTCCTCACGTAAGTCGGCCAAAACATAAGCTTTTAGGATTTTTTTTGGAAAAAAATGACCAATTTGCAAACGTTACTCAGAATCTATAACAGCTACAGAGCTGCGGTTAGGCTCAAATTATGGAAAATTTAATTTACATTAAAAATTGTCGCTTATGTTTTTATCAAAAACGCACAAATTAGGAGATATAGGCCAAAAACTGAAATAACTCCGAAAATGTTAAGGTTTTTCGGCCACCAAAAGTTTTCCCATCGGTTTTTTCGGTAGGAAACTTGGATTTCCTCTAGTCTGACATGCCCTTACAACATATCAAAAATGCAGCTTTCTTCGATTTATTGCGACCTTCAATCACCTGGCCGCTGAGCTATACCCTCTGGTTCCTGTTACTCTTCGAGAAGACAACCTTGATTTCACCTTCTTCCAAATCTCTTCAGAGAGTGCCCTTTTCGAAAAGTGAAGTCTTGGACCATCTCTCCTTCGTATCTCCTGAACCATGAAGGTCTTGCTACCTGTCCGAGTGACCTATTTCTTCAAATAGTCTTTTGCTCATTTTGTAAATTCATTTTTAATAATTTTTTTAATTCATTTATAAATTGATCATTTTTTGATAAAAATGCACGGAACGATACATAGCACTGGTATCTTCCAAAACTAATACAAGCGTATAAAAAGACAACACCAAACAGCCATTTCCATTGTATAAGCTATCGAAAAAAATCCGTTGAATCAAACAATTGATGAATAAATGCAGTACACTTTAAAAATAAGAATTAATGAATAAAATGTAAAAATTATTTCTGTTCGATGTCTAAGTACGAAGAATAGAACTTAAAGTTTTAATTTTATTATTGATGAAAAGTTAAATTTTTAATTTTGCAAACAAACCATTAAACTTTTCGTTAATGAGTCTTATTAGATTTATAACTTTATCGAGTTGAGATTTTGAATAGCAGACTAATATTTTATTAATAATAAAATATATATATATATATATATATATATATATATATATATATATATATATATAATACCATGTGTGCTTCTTCTGTTTAAATTTATTACAGAACTGACCGTCATATTACAAGATTTATGCACTATATAGCATTTGTGTTTTTATAGTATATAGTATTTATGGCATGTCGTACTTAAAGCACTATTCTTATGGGTATTATGCAAAATTGACCATTTCAAAAATAACTAAATCAAAGGAGAGGTCGAACGTAGGGTGACCTGAAGAGAACATTGAAACAATTTAACGTTTGACAGAAGCACCTTAAGGTTCATTCCTTTATCGAATATTATGTATATGATCACCTCCAACAATTTGTAAGAGATCTCATAATAATACTTTAATTATCGTAATGATCTGCTAACAGAATTTTCAACAAAAGAATTTCCTTAGCTGGCAGTTAAGGTTTCCTAACATCATATGCGTCACCATTACTTGCTAAGAGTTCATTCTTATATCTTTTGTTGTCCAAGAGTTTTAATTTTTATTTAATTTGTTAATTGTTTGCGATAAATTCTATAAGTAATTTACTATGGGATTGAGGCATGAACCCCTATAACCCTGCCTTATGCAGGAACTCGGACTTAATTCTGTTCTTAAGCCTTTCACTTGATTATATTAAAATTATTATTATAGTTATTTATTTCATAACATTTTTATAGACAGGTCTTGATAACATTTTTGAAATAAAAAGGTTTAATTGCTAAATAATATAAATTAATGCTTAGTGATTCAAGCTCGACATCCAAAAAATCTAAACCAGTTACAAATATTTAAATAATTAACTCATCTAAAGTCCTTTTATGCGCTTTCTAGACGAAACTTAAAAGAAAAAAAAAGAATTATTCATGAAAGTTGCTGGCAGATAAAAACTACATGTGAAGTTTGGCGATGGCACGGCCTATATATTTTGCATGCATGTATTCCGCTCAACGAGTTTGAAGTTATCCAGCAACGTAGCATCGTCTTTGTTTCTCCTCTTTGAAATATTTCATTCTTTTTAGGGAAGATACTGTTGAATAGATGCGGCATTTTCTATCAATACGATCTTATGCAGACTATAGATGGTTCTGTATGATTAGTAGACTGTCATTCTGAGTGTAATCATAAGTGTAAATTGTATTTATATCTTGGATGATATGTTTGAAGTATTTGGTTAACATTCTACTTAAAAAATAACGTTTAAAGTAATTCATTCATCATTATTTATCAATTATTTATTTATTCATTTGAAATATGAATAAGGATGATAACACTGTTCTGCAAAAAAAAACTTTTCTCCCCTCCCTTGAACAATTTTGCCTGTTTCTCATATTTTCAGGTGTTCTGAGTCCGAATCCGAACTCAGAAAAATTCTATCACCCTCTGATTTTGAGAGAAAATAGGTGAAACTTGGAAAAAATGAAAAATTGTATTTGAAAATTATTGTCTTCATTATAACAGATTTTTTTTCTTTTTCAACAATAAAATGTAATTAACTGAATCCTGCATGCTATCAGTTATAATACTAGATATGACACAACTCAAAAAATATACACACATCGTCAATGAGTAGTTTTTTTTCTTTTGTACTCTTCCTCCTCTGTCTCCCGCTGCAGTGTCCAGCAGTAATCCGCCAGCATCTTCTCATTCCATTTGCCAGAATATCTTTTTTCCATTCTGGATATGTCTTGGTGGAATCGTTCTCCATGTTCGTCCGAAACTGCACCCAAATTTGGGGCGAAAAAGTCTAGGTGACTATGCAGGAAATGTATTTTTAAGGACATATTGCATCCCAATGTTTTATATGAAGTAAGCAGTTCTTGGACTATTTTTCGGTAGTCTCTAGATTTTTTGTTTTCCAAAAACTTAGCACGTACCTCTCGAAAAGCAATCCAAGCCTTTTTCTCAGTAGTATTTAACTTTGCTTCAAAAGTGAGGTCCTTGAAAAACTGAAAAAACACTTTTAGCCATATTTCTTTAACCACTTGTAATATTCCCATCAAATTTTTTTCGTTCAAATATACTTCATTGCGCTCAAAATCATCGGGCTTTTGAATTTTTTTCACTATGTTTTGATGCCGAAAAAAAATTCGTCAAATCCACAAAAAACTCAGCTTTTTGGATAAAAAACTAGAATTTCTCAGGAAACTGTGCGTGATAGACAAAATCTGACTTCAAATTCGTGTTCACCACATCTGATAACAGTAAGAAAGCATGTTTTGGTTTGAAGGAGGATTTTCGTGCAGAACAGTGTAATTAGTTATACCAAGGCTTCAGAATTTCTAATAGATGATAGAAGAACGATTTCATTTATTTATATCAAAATTGTGAGTCAGTGATACAGATTCGGTTTGTTATGAATATGTGATTCTAGTTTTTTATATATTGAATATCCGGTACAATGGTGATTTTATTGTCATACATTAGAGCTGGAAAAATGTAAAATTAAAATTGCGATATTTTTCTACCCTATCAGCAACAGTTTAGTTGGGCATAGGGAGGATGGTAAGGGAACAAAAATGCACGTTTATAAACCATTTCAATTCCCAACCCTCACCTACGGAAGAGCAAGCTGGGTTACACTGGACACGCAAGACATATGACAGCTGCTGAGATGAAATTCTTGCGGAGAGTCTTTGAATCCGTGGTCCATTTGCTTCGTTGTTGTAGACAATGTAAGTAGTCGCCAATGTTTCCAAATATTGCCTATGCATTGATGAATAAGATTCCATCTCGGAATAGGATGGATGATGGCTAAGATGATTCTGGTTCTGGCAGAGCAACCAATGGGGCACCAATCAGGAAATGACCAGGGATCCAAGTCTTCTGGAGAACATGACATAGGGTGTGTAGTATCGTCAAACTTAATTAACCAAATGTTTTGTATTATTTTAATATATTGCGTAAAACCTTCCTTTTAATACGCATTGTTTATAACATCAAATGAAAATAATGTTTTTCTGTGTTTCAATTGATTCTCAAAATAACTCTTGATATAAGTATGATAATTAGTTATACCAAGGCTTCAGAAGTTCTAAAGTATCGGATATTTCAAAAGTATCGGTCTTGAATTCAAAATGGTTTCTATTCGACTTGCTATTGTAGAGAGTTCTTCAAAGGCAAGGTGGTGGCCATCACATACTCTTCTGAGGTGTTCTCATTCGTGGTATTCTCGCGAAAAGATTTTACACCAGTCTCCTATAATCCAGCGAAATTAACCTTCAGCCAGAGGGGGGTAAGGACCAACAAAAGATGATTAGGGAAGTAGTAGACTAAGGGAGGAATATAAAAAAAGCAAGATTTCGAGAATTGTGAAATAAACAGAAGACTATAGTTGTATCCTAATACCATCTTCTAAAAACTTTTTTTTATTTTATTGTCTGCCAATAAAAATTTTATTATTTTGACAGGAGAGGAGTGCGGTGATAATTATAGTAAAAGTTACAAACAGCTGGGTGACCTAAGAGGTTTGTGTGAAAGGGATTTGCCACTGCCTCAATCACTTCATTTATTTTATTTCATCCTTTATTTATTTTTTACTCGTTCATTAATTAATATTTATTTTTACATTTTTTATTTATTTATTTTACAGTGGAAAATCCATGAGTAACTTATCCCCAGTTGCATTTATATACTGTTGTAGTACTGTCTCATTGCAGAGTTGTTGTGGAGTCTCTTTCTCTGTTTTATGACTTGATATTTTAATGTGATTTCGACCTGCAATTGTTATGTGGCTGCTATTTATAAGAACCCACACCTCAAATTACGATCAAAATACGAATTTTTATAATCCTTGAGGTTAATCACGGTGTCGTTTGGTGATTAGCGGTTGTGTGCACTTTCCTTACTCTCAGCCTTGAAAAAATAGACCAGAATTACTTATTTTTAATTAAAAAAGAAATTGCCAGAAAAAAGGCCATGTTATAGTTTAAGTTTAATTAACCTTAACAGGTGTATGACATTAAAAATGGTCCTTTAAACCTCATTGGATATGATCTTGAGAGCAATTATATTTTCAAATTGTAGGGAAGGGGCACACTACTTCACTTTTTGGAGACATTTTTATTTTGCTCATATCGACTGTCTCTTTGTAGTTATGTTATAGCAGACGAGATCCTAGACTATTTGTGATGCAGAAAGAATAGCTACTGAATGAAACAGCTGAGGATGTGACAAGACCTGGTCGATCCAGGTCAATTGGATTTTCCACCACCGCGGCCCCCAAGGAACCCTCGTCCTGTGGCAGGCCCTTCTGCACTAGTGGGCCGTCCTCCTGCATCACTACCGGCTCTCATCTTCGACTTGATTCCTATATTCATAATAAGTAAATCATATTTATCGCCCATTCCTTTATTTATATAGCTATTTACTTGATGTTAAATTATTTACTGGAAAAATCTAATTAGCTGCAAGAAGTATGATTACAAATTATGAAGTTTTGTAATTTAGAAAACATTGGGCTCAATAATATATAAATAAATGTATTGAGATAGTTATAGTCGACATTAGATGTTAGTTGAAGATTTATAAAGTCTCTGTATCGACGTTAACTGCGTTACCTGAGACTGTTCTAGAGGAGCACAAACTAATTTGATTCAGATATCTCCTTAGGATGAATTCAGGGATAAGTGTCAGGAAGACTTAAGATAACCAAACGGACAGAAAATACCCAGAGGAATGCCTCGCATCTCCTGGGAGGACAGTGTAAGGGATACTTTCTGGAAGAGAGGATTAAACTGTAACAAAAAGAGAGAGATGGATCAGGAAAGAGTCATGTGGCCCAGACTTTATAAACAGTAACCTTACACCGCACAGATGTAGAAGAGGTACGAATGTAGAAGATTGACGAATCATTCTTGATCTGTTAATACTAAAATCAATAGTAATGGAGATCTGTAGCGTTTGCAGATTCTTTTCGTAAAATGTTCAATAAGAAAAATGTACATTTCTAAATCGAACGAGACCGTTCGAGAAATACAATTTTAGGAACTTAATGATAAGCAGCATATTCCGTATGTCACTAAAAAAATATCGAGGATAAATTCGTATACACGAATTTGTGATTTCTTGAGGAGTCCTCTACAGTTGCCAAATGATATGCCTAAAAGTGGAATTGGGTTTTCCCGAGATATATTTTTATGCTTTTCTTGCCCTTTTGTATGGCGGCACATACTTAATTTGAAAAATCATAAACTAAAAATATAATCGGTACTATATGACCACTCGAAAAACTATTCATATGAATATGCTAATTGCTGATTGCTGAATTTTCAACTACAGTAGCTTGATAATACTGCAATGTTTACCAATTAATCCTATTCGACGAGCACGTCTGATCTATATATGAGGCCATGAAGGTCTAACTGCAGACATAGGCAGGACTGTTTGCTCTTTCCTGTGAAAGTGATTCCTTGAAATATTAAAGGAAATTATTCGCTTATTCTGTGCTTTCTGTGGATCTGGAAGGAAGGAAAGCACACTTGCTATGGAAGGAGAAAAGTGACAATACCAAAGAGGTCTCTGGACAGAGGGCTGGAGGGGGAGAAGGTGGAGATGGCGAAAATGAGAAGTAGCGGAGAGCAGATGATGTTGACAGCTACTGATTTGAACTCAATACAATCTACTTGCAGTGCTATACTGTTACGCTGGAATGCATTGACGCAAATAAAGGAAAATAGAGGCTTGGTAGGGTAAAACATAACATACATCAAAAATGATATTACTCAACAAATAAATTTTTGTCACAAATGACAAACGAACACTCTGGTTTTTGATTTAATAAGATCCACTTAGTTTTTCAACATTTTGTTTTTCTATTGGACCAATTGCTGCGTAGCTACACGTTTCCTGAGATATCTTTACTGCATTATCAAATAGTTTTTCCTCCGCCCCTTTTTTATTGGACCAATTGCTTCAGAGCCCCATTTTTTTGAAATATAAAATAAAGAAAGTAGTAATAAAAAGTGCACCTACCCTCAAATGTTGGAAATTAAACAAATTCATCATTAAAAGGGACGATAATTTATTCTTTTTTTTTCATGATTGACCACTTCGAATCACGTCACAGCTTTATTTTCCTTTCTTCTGCTGGAGTTTTCTCTGTTTTCAATATTTTGCATGTTTCTTTTGATCATTTGCCCAGCTTCGTTTAGCCTTCTCTTATACTTCTACTTCCTGAAACCCTTCCAGATTTTTCATTGTAATAAAAAATTCACTTTCTTCTACCATGTGAGACTTTTTAATCCCAAAGTTTTCAAAAGTTTTCATTACTTCTTTAGTTCAATTAGTCCTTGTATTTTTTCTTTTATTATTTATTATAGAAACAAATTATCATAAATTTATTTATTATATTATATTATTTATTATACAAATAATCCAGAAAAAGTGTCAGAATGGAGCTGTATCCTTAATGTCTCAGGTCCGTCGTTTATAATTTTATATATTTTTTAAAGCCCTGAGTGAGGTTCTTCATCAGCCATGGTTAAAATTAAATGAGAGGTTTATCAGAGGATGCAATCTAAGTGGATGTTTTTAGCGGAAGGATGATGATGGGGTTTATCTTTTGAGGAAGTGCTATTTTTTAAAGGGTGGTGAATAGTGTCGCTCTGAAAGGAATTGTTCGCGCTGAATGGAGCGAAGGGAATTGGCCCAGGGAAGGGCTATCGCAGCGCCGCGGCCAGCTTCGATTCCTCCTCGCACCTTTTAATTATCTCTTCGTTCCATTATAAAACTTCCTCTCCGTTGTGAATATCTATATTTTTATTGCCCTAGGCTTGCTTTAGGTGACGGGCATTACTGAAGGTTTATGTTTTTCGGTGTTATAGGGCATCAAGTTCTTTCCGGTTTAATATCATCAGCTCTCAGTTATGACTACTATCCCAAGATAAATAAATTCATTCATCTTCCGATCGTTCAGTAAATTCAAACATTAAATTCTAGGTTAGATTAGGTTTTATTGTTTATAGACGCACAACATCCATCAAGCTTCTTTTCTCTTTTGGTTCAAAATTTATTTCCACTTCACATATTTTATTTTTATTTTGTTTTATATTTTATTTTTTATTTTATAAAGCTTTATTATTCAGGCGCCACCCATATGTTTTCATAGCTTTACATTCCGACGCTTAGGAGTTTTGACGAGAGAAAATATTTCAGGAAGATATAACATTTATATTTAAATAACATTTACTTTACTTCACAGGAGTTCCAACATGGGTTGCCTTAACTTGTAAGAACAGAGCTCTCGACCTCAACAAGCCATCTCATCCTGGAATCCCTCCTTCCACCTGTTTCTGGGCCGTCCGCGTCCTCTCCTCCTCGGTGGAACCCAATTGGCCAACATTCGAACGACATTCTCTTCGACATGGTCGTACTATCTTAGGCGGCGTACCCCAATCTTTTAATTTGTATTTATATATATATATATATATATATATATATATATATATATATATATATATATATAAATATATTTCTTCGTTTCTTACTTTATCACGGAGACACCTTCTCCAGAAATCCACCCCAACCACCACTTCAGGATGGATTCCACTATGGCTGTGAAAATGCGGCGTTTATTTTCATTAGAAATCTATTTAATCCATAGGACCGGATGTAGCACTTACCTTTCCGGCTTCCGCCACCTTTCTACTGACGTCATGCTCAGAAGACCCTGTAGTTTCTAAATAACAACCCGGTGAAACAATAGTGAAACTAGTGCTAATGATACTTAATACTTATGTAAATTTATAGGCCTCCCTTTCAACCAGAAGCGCACTAGAATCAGGATCTCCATATGGCTCGGTCTTTTCGATGTTAATTTTAAGTCTACCATTTCAGTAATATTTACATTTAAATAATTATAACAGGCCAGTTATCCCGAAGTAACGGGGTCTCCTTTACTAGGCCAATCACCCATAATTGGGTAAAATGATTCAGAGAAGATATAGAAGCCTCGGAACAAATAGACAGTCTAAACGAATGAGACGATGATGTTGGCACGGGACCGACAGGACTGGCACAGTTGGGAAGAGGCACCTCCACACTGAAAGGTATACGGAGGAAGGGAAAGAAGAAGAAGATAACTATAACAATAAATTAATAATAATAACATTTATTAGTTATTTACAAGCCAATTTATGGCTACAATATCTAATGCATCCTGAAATAGGTCATCGTCCTCTTATGGAAACATAAATTCGTTTTGATTCGATCCTTCATAGTCTCTACTCTTTCCTCTTTCTTCCTTATTTCACCACTTGGTACTTCCACATTTATTAATGCACGTCATTGTTCGGGTTAAGAGAATTGTCTAAGTGGTCAATGATTTTATTACTTACTGCAAAAAAACATGCACTAGAAATTTTTAAATAGTTACCTAACGTATTATTACGTATGCAAACTATAAAATAATTATGATTGTGCAAAAAAAAAAAAAAAAAAGGATTCAGTCAGAAGTAACATGTTCAATATCATTTTAGGTTTATTAATGTAATAACTAATAGTACTAGCTAGAGATTATTCTAAATAGTAATGTGTCTAGAATAATATGTACGCTAGATACTGTGCGTTTGGAGATAGCTTAATGTTCATTTACGGTCAAGCTGGCCCTGAATGATAATAATTCAATCACCCACGCCCAATTTCAGGCCCTATGAGCCATTTTAGCCCTATATATTGTACCTCACTTTTAGCCCTATATATTGTACCTCAAATTTCGCCCTTTACGGGTATATTGTACCTTAATTTACTTCGGCTGTCGGGAAGTTAGGTGCGATTATTCTGCAACACTTTGATGTTGATGTTAGTCACAGGTTTAAAAGCCATTATGAAACATATAATCTTCCTAAAAACACTCCTTTTCTTAGTATTGTTGCCACTATTATACGATACGAACCTAAATTATGTTATATTATTTTTTGGGCGATTTTTAGCAAAATCTTGATTCATTAATTTATATTTATAACAGCTACCTCTGTTTACATTTTTAACTCTGACT
Organism: Troilus luridus; assembly: GCA_964056705.1. Taxonomy (NCBI): domain Eukaryota; kingdom Metazoa; phylum Arthropoda; class Insecta; order Hemiptera; family Pentatomidae; genus Troilus; species Troilus luridus. The sequence continues at coordinate 37,847,236 of OZ057412.1, forward strand.
TGTTGCATTTCATTTGTTCCACTATAATTTCTTCTTTTTATTTTGAAAATTTTTTTGTCTATAAGAATTTTTTCTGCTATGAAATTCATAATTATTTCGATTACCCAATTTTCTATTTTACGCATATTTCGCTTAACTAAGTATTACCACGTTATGATATGGTGACATATTTCATATTCGTACTGGAAATATCAAGAAAAGAAATTTTAAAGTGGACATGTTATCTGAAATGTCGTAAAAAATAAATTGGTGTTATAATGAGAAAATAGAATACTTGGAAATGACTATTTTATAGGTAAATAAATGGATAAATGTCAATAATCCTAAATACAAAATTAAATGATGATCAGAGTATAATGATCAAATGACCTTAATTTGAAATTATTCGTTAACACATTTCTTACAGGTGACAAGATATCTCGCTTTCATGTTTTTTTCGACTTGATCGACTGCTTATGAAAATAAAAACATATTTTCTTGTTACGTTATCATGTTAACGTAGTCTCGTGTACTTTCATAATGAACAAAATAGTTTGTGAAATAAATGAATTTCGAAATCCGAAGAGCGTAAAAATCAGTAAATAAGAAATGGTTATACTGAATTCGAGTGACTTCGATAGATATGAGTCGATCATGTATCGCTTAACTTATACAATATAGTGTTTTATTGCAACATATTTCAAAGGCCTTTATTATTTCAAGGTTTGCATTTTATAAGTAAAAAACATTTTAAATATAATTTATAATTTCAGTTTTGTATTGATAAATTACAACAATGGTTATTTTATAAAATATGGGCTAATTCTAAAAAGATGTCGTACGCAATAAATTCATGTATGAAAAATGTATAATAATCTTTAGCAATACCTTATATGAATATAATACCAAATACGAATTTAAAAAGCGCATATATGTATTATATATAGTGCCTCTGGCGTGTCTAAAAATGAATGGGCATAGGAAGCGTGTTGAGCGAGCAGAGTGCCCTATGCAATGAGTTAGCAATGCAATTCCTGTAAACAGTTTGTTCATAAACATAAACCTAAAAAAAATTAAAAAGCATGAGATAAAGATAAGTAATGAAACTAGCCCAGGTAGTACTCAAAATACAAATTCGACTTAGGTCAGGAGGCAAACTGACGACTCGGAGGTTAATTAAATTCGGAATCGCAATAAAATACGTTTATACATACAATATAAGTAAATTACAATCAAGGAGGTAAAATGAAAATATCTATTTTACGAGGTGTCCATCCGACAATTATAAGACGATTGATTATTATTTTTTTTTTTAAGTTGGAAAAGGTTAAGTCTCTTATAACATCAAATAAGCGTGTCCTACAAAAGCAGATAGAGAGAGATTGTGTGGGAGACTAAAGCTGTACTGGCCTAAAAAAGAGAAAGAAGACATGTTTCCATAAAAATAAGATGAATTCTCATGGATAGCACACAGAAGCATTTAAAATTTGTTTTAATAAACGTGAAATGTTTGATTATTCAGCTAACGTAACTTTATGCTCCTATGGCTAATCCGACGATGCTACAATGGGAGCCCTAAATTTTGCCCATCCAACTATAATTAGGATAGGAATCTTCAACAAGTACCGGACACTTGTATCATAACTAAGGAATTTTACATACCACGTGGCGGTCTGTAAAACCGCGTTCTTCATTTCAGCATATTAGGTTGTTATGCTAACCACTAGACCACAAGTGCTTCCAATTAACGCGGTAAACGAATTTTCGTTACTTACTTATTCAATTTTTAAAATATAGATAATTGGTTATTGTTAATTCAAATTTAAATATGGGTTTTACTACAATTGAACCTTATTTTTTATTACTTATTTAATGTTAATTAGATATACATAAAAGCTTTTTAGTATTTTTTGAAGCTATATTGATACTAATTTTCCTGAAAATAATTCTAATACTCACCCGTTAGGAACAACGGCGGATTTTGCGGACGGATCGGTTGGATTTCTGGCGCCGTTGTCAAGTTCAATGTTCGGAGGTTTTCACGCTCCGTTTGGCCAGTCCGGTGGCAATCCCTGCCAGGGAGTAGTTTAGCCACTATATAGGATGAGGACAAAAATAAGTCTCTAGTTTAAAATGATAGATTTATTTTTTCTTCTATAATTTAAGGCCAGTTTATAAAAAAATAAAACATAAATACACACAAAAGAAACAAAAAAAAAACGAATGTTTTAATTGCCTTATCACTTATGATGATACAATTAAGAAACAATGATCATTTTTAATTAAAGTTACTAGTTAAGTTCTATTTAAAAAAATAAAATAAAAACGTGCTGCAAATATCAATGGAGATTCAGTTTCAGACAGACAGACAACACTAAAAACAGAGACTGCACTGTATTTGGTACAACCGTTGTGAAGGTGGGTTGGTGGTTTATCTGGAATTAAGTTCAACAGCCAGCTTTTTCCCTGGGTACCACTTTATAAAACCTGGGTAAGCCCTAGGAGGAACTGCAGGTCTTATAAGGGCCATCCGAGACTTAAATTATCTGTAACAGCTGGATATGAATCTTGGACCTTCAGAACAGCAAATAAGCGCTCTATGAACTAAGATACTCCGCTTCCTTACTACATAACCAAGATTTAGTTTTCGATTATTAAATTTAACCATGAGATAAAAAAAGGTCAATATTTTATAAAAAATAACAATCTATTTTGTATTAATCTAATATTATCTGTTTTTAGATATATTTTTTAATCTTTTTTTAGATATAGTGGACTTTTGGTTGAGCACACGTTTTTAAATATGCTACAGTTATCTTAATACTATTCTCTACTTAATGGCAATGGCCATTTGTGAAGTAATTCAGTTAATTAAAAATTTTCAATCATCGAATAAGGTAAAAAAAAATTTCAGTTTTAACATAACATATTTGCGTTTAAACGATCATGGTTGGTTGTTGTGATGTTTTAAGGGGTAAAACATCATAGGTCTTTGCACCCAATCCATATTTTAACACAGCAAAAACTTATTTTATCACCCATTAATTTATTTATTTACATTTTATGATTAATTCATTAAAATATGAAAGAATAGACGACTAGCCGTAATATTAAAAATAATTACATTTTCAACAACACACGTTTTCTAAGTTACCTGTTGTTAATTGCTTTTAATTACATGTTTTAATTGCATCGTCAATTACATTACATATGCTTTGCTCTGATAAACATTTTACTTTTTATTTACTTGTTTTGTGTACACACCAATTCCACTCATTTATAATAACTCAGATTAGATATGTCATATAATCCTAAGTTTTATTCATAAATAAATTTTAAATCTTATGCTGACAAAAAAAAAAGGTGAAATTAATAGGAAATCCGAATAAATAAGATAAATATTAATTACTTTTATGAGTTTTGTTATATTATTACGACCCGTAAAGTATAGATAAAACATCCAAGAACCCCTCGACGAAATTGAAGGTACAAATAATAATGGATGTAAAGCAGACATCATAAAGAAACCATTTTATCATAAACTGAGCCTGAATGATTTATTTTGTTTTCTTTCCCGGCAAAGTTTTTCAAAACAAATATTTGTATTTCGTTAGAAGAGTAGCTTTCATTTTTGCAGACGGCTATTTATTAAAGACCTGATTTAACATTTCTTCAAAGAGTTTTCTTGTATTGGATACGTCAAGTGCAATGTCCGATTGGAACTGAAACAAAAAAGTTAGAAAACTAGACCCCGAAGTAGAAAGTTGAAATATTGCTAAAGTTTTCTTTTCATACTACACATACGACGAATTAGCATAAGCATACTTTTCCACTTTTTCGCTGTACGTGTCTCTTTTTTAATCGTTCATGGTAAATATTCGCTTCATTACTTTAAAAGATGTGTAATTTAATTAACATCTAAAACGTTTCATGCTACAGGATAAACATTAAGGTTTTTCATTAGCAATAATGGAATAGGGGGAAGATTAATTACTGATATTATAAAACATTTTTTTTCAAACATATGAAATATCCTTTTTTGTTTTTAAACGAACGATATATTATTAAATGGAGATAGAAGGCAGAGTATGCAAAATTTAATGACTTTTTTCGTGTTTTTTTTTTCGAGTAAATTATACTGAGAAGGAAAGACCGAGATAAAAAATTGAAAATTAGGGTTTCTTGCTACGTTGGAAATTCGCTTGGAAAAAGCTTATCATATGCTAATAAGTCGTCAAGCCTGACTTCATTTATCGGAACATATTCAAGTTATTTGGGCTGGCAAAACCACCCAGTCGCGCATTTTCTCCAATGACTATTGATCTCAAAGTAAAGGGGGATATTTCAATAAAATATTTTTTCTAAGAAATTTTAATAATTATTATTTTGAATTTGTAATGATCTACATCAATGTGTCAATACTATTTCAATAAAATATTTTTTCTAAGAAATTTTAATAATTATTATTTTGAATTTGTAATAATCTACATCGCTTATGAAAAATAAAAATTGTTAACATTCATTAAGAAAGTGATCTCTATTTTTTTATTCTCCCAGATTGGCAAGTAATTTATATTATGAAAACAAATTTCCGAAAATAAGGGCAATAATATAGATGTAATATACTGGAGTTTTCTTTTGAAAGAGATGTTTTCAAGAATAAATAATATTAAACTGATAAACCGATCAATGCATAAATACTATTTTGATCGTTGGGGTTCTTATTTTATATTTCTACATCTATAAATGGAACATAAATATCTCTATAGTATTTCCTATGTAAAATTTATTATTTATTGTGAGTTAAGTAAACAAGGGACAGCACTCTCATACACTCTTTTCTGTAGGATTTAAGGGGATGATTTAATAATAATAACAAGAAAAGGTAGGCATATATGGTTTGGGGAATTTACTTAATTTTTTGTTTTTATGACAAACTTTTTTACTAAAGTAAAAAATAAAATAATTTAAAAAATATCACATCACATAACTAGATATAGAATGTAATAAAATTAATGTTATCAAGGGTTGCAATATGTTTTGAAAATAAAAATAATTCTGAGTTCTAAAGTTATTTTCTCCAAAAATGTTCTGAACATCAACTTTCTTCTAATATTTTAATAACAGTTTGCTGGTATACTTTAAATTTAGAACATAGAGTTTCACTATACACCGTGAACTTAATACATCATATTCTTATTATAACTCATTGTTATATCTTTAAAATTTGAAGGTCTTCGTGAGTTGCTCAGTGATAGAACTAGAGTTGCCGTGCAGAAGGTCTTGTGTTCAAACCCGGTTGTTGGCAGCTTTTATTTAATCTGTATTGGTATCTGGGACCCTACCGTGGAGCACCCAGCCTCTATAAATTCAGTACCCAAAATAGGGGGAAAATCTGGCGGTTGAGCGTTATCTAGAACAAATCACCATCCTGTGCAACCATTGTCCAAGAAACAGTGCGGCCTCTATCACGTGAACCTAATATATCTTCCGGGTTGTAGTGGTAAAGAAAAAATATGCAATCGTAAATATATTACTATTAAAAATCTTTTATTTAACAAACTAATTTAAAAATCTTACAATTACCAAATTAGAGTTGGTTTTTGGCGGACCACCTTAAGTAATTAGCTATAGATGAATCGTTATTACTTGTTATATTTTAATTGGACTTATACTTAAATGGTAGTAATGAATTTGAAAAAAAATAACCAGAGGAATGAATTTTTTTTAAACTGTCAAGAAGTTGGCGTTGCTCGGTGAAACTTGCCCAATCCACCCCACGGGCATCGACCTTTTTAGTTATGAATTATGTATCGGGGACCAGAATAAGTAAAGCGCTGCTCAAATAACCGTTTACCCTGCTGGGTTAGCAGGCTATATTTGTTTTAAGTTTTAGTAAAATATTCAAGACTCATAAACTAATTATTAAACAATTTATCAGTCTATCTCTTGCGTATCGCCATGGTCCCTTCAAAAAGTCATTAGGAATGTATACTTAGACAATAAAAGTTAACTTTACAAACAAGATCTTTCCATTTCTACAGATTATCAGATCACCAGATTATTAGATTATTCTGCTTGCATTTGTATTTTCCGATTAAGCACGCGCTTCAAACTGAACACACAGTGCGCAATTGCAGGTGCGCATTACAATTATAATTATGCGCAGTATAGACTGTAGCACAGAAACGGCTCAAGCGATAGCAGTTCAAATTGCCTATAAGCTGTGACCAGGTTTGCTGGTTTCATCTCCTAGGTCCGAATGAAAACAATAAAAAAAAAAGTCCAAAGAAACTACGTTGTATTAGTTCATCAAAGAATAACCAAGCATAACGTAACACCAACGCTGACCCACAAAAACAAAAATATCAGGAAAATATTGCCTATTTCTTGGCCAAAAAGAACAGAAAACCGAGGTTAGTTATATTATATATAGATTAGTTACACCACATGCAACTATATCTCACTACAAAATGACCTCACAGGTGGTCTGTTTGAATCCTTTCGGTCTACACCGTTAGGTAGCAGCACCAGACGGACTATAAAAGCGATAAAAAAGAAAGTCATTACAAAATAATCCGAATCTAGCTTACGAAATATCATATTAAAATTTATTTATTGGAACTCATAAATGTATTACATCAAGTAAATATAGTGAATCATACATATTGGCATGGATAAAGGAAAGTAGAGAAACTAACCAATGGTAATACTCATATAACAAAGTCCGGCAAAAAAGATCACGTGATCAACTTCTTTTCAGATGCCTCGGAGGATTATCAGGAATTCAAGAAGTAGCTAGGTTTGTAACTACATAGTAGGCTTGAGTGGGAAAGTAATTTGTCCTGAAAGGATTTGGTTGCGGGGCAAGTCACCAACGAATGGGACATTAATGTAATTATGGATGACTTTGTTTTAACAAAGTAAGGGCCATTGAGAATTTTACGAAGGATTATGGAATGCACGGATTGGAGACGAGAGGAATTCGTAAGTCCAAATGGTCTTATCATTGTCATATATATGAGTATTTTGTAATTAATTGGCAGCTTAGAGCATTTGTCTAGTAAGGTTAAAGTAGGCTGAAACGGCGAGCTGTTTTTGTCGTTTCACTCTAGCATGATGATTCGAACGTAAGCGTTTGTCATGATGCAAGAACTAATTTAATTAATTGGATAATCAAGTCCTTAATTTTTATAAAATATACTTTTCCATTTTACGGAGACAGACACTGTAATGAAGAGGATAGACTGCGATAAGGTAACAAGAATATGATAATCCAGAGCCTGTCACAGGTAAATAAACGCATTCGAAAACAATTGCCTGACTGGATACAAATGGCTGATAGCATGAATAGGAAAGAGAACAGTTTGAAACTGGCACAATGACTGAGACTGACTGGGTGCCTAGGGCGCCTGCGTGCTGCTCTGATGTATCGTCCCATCTCCCGCCACTTGATGTCTGCCTGCACGCAACTCGGGGCAAGACAAATGCAGTCAGCTTCAAATACAATAGTCACCGCTAAATCGGCCCACTGTGTAACAACTGCTTAGTTCCGGGATGGCGAAATGGTTCAATCGAAGTAAAATATTGTTGCAATCTTGTTTTTAGTGAGTATCCAATCCGTTTAGATGCTTTCCACACCCAAAATAATGATCTAATAAGAAGTGAGGTAAAGTTTGTTGATGTACTTTTACTGTCACACATTTTTATATATATAAGTTTTTATTATTTATTATGAAACAATTATGAAAATTTCGATGATTATACGCCATATGTGATGGAGCATGGTGTCAAAATTGATTTTTTTAATATAATTATTTTAAATAATATATAAAATCATTCCTTAGAATGCCCGAACCAAAGTTTACTGTCATTTCTTCCCTCAATTTTCCCGAAAAGACTTAATTTGACAAGATCGGCATGCTTACTCATACTTTGGATATATGTAGTAGATAAATAACAGACCGAATTTTTTGTTTGTTGATTTAACGTCACTTGTATGGTGATCTGGCTAATCGAACGATGCTACACGAACGAGCTCTAAATTTTGCCTATCCAGTGATAATTAGGATAGGGATTTTTAACATGTACCTGACTCCCTGAGACCCCCGTTTAACACCACATCCAAAGTACGGCTTAACCAAGGATATTTTACTCCCTTAAAAAAATCCTAGGGCCACCTGCTGTGCTAATAACCCGCGATCGCAGGTTTTTATGCTAACCACTAGACCACAGGTCATACATATACATATTCAAACTGGAACAAAGAGAACATTTAGATACAGGACACTGAACATTTAGATTTAGGACACTGATCCACCATGTCTTGCACGGATCAGAGACTTGGACCGTCGAAGAATCGAACGAGCAATGGTTCCTTGTGTTGAGGAAAATTCTACGCCGAATATATGGTCATGTGAAAGTAGTCGAGAACTGGAAACCTACTAGTAGCTTTGAGCTGTCCGCTTAGGGACGCTTAGAGTGGCTGGACAGGGTGAACGAAAGCGTTCCAAAAAATATAATGGCCGATCAACTGTACAGATCGAGAAGCATCAGTAGACCGAAACTGTGACGAAAAGCGAAAGATTCTAGCAATCTGCTTGGCGAGCGGAATTGGAATCCTCCTTTATCGCACAAGATAAAGAAGGACGGCGAAAACTACTAAAAGAGGCTCTGACTCTGTAACTGGGTTGTTTCGCCACTGGTGATGATGATCTTTGACAAAAGAGCTTGCCTCCATATCCTTGTATACTTTTTCTGACCTGCCTCATACTAAATATATAATATAATTAGACATGGTATATTAAACCGGTTATTTTTAAGTGATACTTTTTTAACTATTTTTTTTTCAAATATAATTATCGATTCGTGGTAATTTCTAGATTTTTTTTTTGAAGTCATTTCCGAAGGTCAATCAGTGATTTCTATTCCTTTCCCGGTCAAGCCCTTTAGGGAGGACAAAGGTATGGGACGGTTGTAGTAGAGCCGAAGAGGAGTCAGCCGAGGTAATGGTGGACACTTAACCGAGAGCCCCCCTAGCCCAGGTTCCGCAGCACAATAGCGAATAGTCCCACTTCTGGCCGCCCGCCCTTCTTCACTACTACAGGGAGCTCAACCCTACTTAACCTCGATTACCTTTTTATTCCATCCCGGACCTTAATTGAGTACGATAATAGTGTATCCTGGAGTAAAGGAATGGAGTGTAATAAAATTGTAACCATTAAGTAAGATTTATGTTGAAATTGCTTCAACTAGGTCTCTAATAATAATTACAAGGATTTTTTTTTAAAACGGGTTTATAGTATACTTCAATTAAATATTATTTTAGGAATAAATTGAAATATACCCAAATATTCATAACTAATTGTATTCATTTGTTGTTACAAAAAACAGAGCACTGTATACACTGAATAATGTGTTTATAATAGATAAGGTTTATAAGGGGGGGAGGGGGGAGAAAACAGAAGATATGACCAAATGCCGTTTGAGGCTGCTACAGTGTTAATTTTTTTTCTTCCCTATAAGAAATATAACCATTAAACGCAGGCTAGACCGTTGGTTGTTTTTCTTTATCTATTTACATCGAACTTTAATACATAAATTTTATAAAAATTTCTAGTATTCATATTGTCTTCCTTCAGTAGTGCGTTTATATTAAGGTATTGTCGCATAACATGAAATTCCAAAAAAAAAACCAATCAAATAGATTATTCAATATATAATACTTTTAGAGTTTTCTATTTTTAGCTTACCGATTTCGATTAAATGTTTTTTTGTTATTACATCCTTAAATATACAGACAAGTTTTTTAAATGGTGCACCAGTGCGCCATTGATATTTGGTTCAAATTAATAATCTTAATGTATTAACATATTAACCTGTCAACATTATACAATGTTTTGGGTGACATCATTTTTTGTCGGAATGTTGTAAAAAAAAAAAATTAGGAACAGAAAATCTAGAGATTTTTTTTTCCTACTTCGAGTGCATATTTTAAATTTGTGTATCATAAAATAGTCTGGAGTGTGAAAAACAAATATTAACATAGTTTATCCCTAAAAACTTTCTTTTTTTTTTACTCACTCTGTATAAATGAAAAATCTCAAAAATAAATAAAAAGTAATACAAATTTCTGCCTTGTTGCGAAACAATCTGGACGTTTTAGTTTTACCAGTATTGATCAAATTTTGTTGGATTATACCTATTTACGATAGAAAAACATAATTTTGTAAATTTTAATTATGATTAGTACGTGGGTAGGAGCGAGGTTACTTAGCTGCAGGTCACGAATTTAGTAAAGTATTTATATAAAGTATTTATTCTGTTTGTGGACTTGTATTGCCTCAGTAAAGTACAAATCACTTCCTTGCACAACAGATGGCATGAATATGGTACGGACCCTACTATATTCTGAAGCTTCAGGTAGTAAGGGTTTTAATAGTACATTTTTTATATATATTAATTATTTTTATGACTATGAAAATAATTTACTCTAAATATTAAAAACCTAAACAGTGCAGCTATGAATATAGTTTTACAGATCGAAGAGTATTTTGAAAGAATTATGTTAAGTATGCAACTTCATTTTATTATTTTCAGAAAAATAAACAATACTAAATCTACATAAATAAATACGTAAAAGAAATATATCTGCACACTCCTGTAACGATTTTTGTTTGAGAATGTTGATGGGTGCTAAAAAAAAATTCTATCCTTAATTTTACTTCAAAAATATATACATTTTAGGTCACTTTTATTTCTAAAATTAGCTTAAATCACAATTTATAATGTTATAGATTAGTAATATAATTAAAAAAATGTCATTCCTAACTTAGAAGGACTTTAATACATCAAGTTGTTATTAATTAATCACTCTCTGATTCAAATGAAAACTTTTCCAAACAGAAAAAACGTTTTATCGAAAGAAATAACGTAATAATTATGAATATTTAATATTATTGGAAGATTTAAGGGTAGCTAACAAAACGCTACTTTCGCTTTGATAAATAAAAAACTTTAATTGTACCTAACAGTGATCTTAACCAGCTTCCATTGGCGATTAATGCCAGTGACGCGGGTGGGAAGGGCACAGGGCCTCCCGGACTCCTGCTTTCCCCTCATTCCTGGGGAAGAAGCTTAGTTTGGAGACGCCAGGCAAAATGTGAATATTGTAATTGTGGTATGATTGAGAGCAATTATTTTATTTTTATTATCATTTTCGCATGTATTTATTTTGTTTTTATTATCCGCATGTATGTATTTTTATTTTATTTAATTTATTTATTTATTATTTTTTAATTTTTTTTTATTTCATTATTTTTTATTTTCTTAGGTATTTCCTCTTTTTATTATATGTTTGTATAACTACTTATCGCTATTACTTATTGCCTACAAGTGGCAGATTGTAATATTATATTCAATAAAGTGTATTAAAAAAAATTTATACCTAACAAAATTGGTTTGTCTTTTAGACTTATTAGAGTAGAATAAACATTTTGTGGAAAAAGAAATACCATGGGCCTGATAATATCCCATTCTTTCTGTTGTGATTTGTGCGTAGGCATCTGACATGTGTCAGCCATTTCTCATATAAGTCTAGATCAATACACATAGCATTCTATATATCTTTTTTACGCTTGGAAAATGTGTTTATAAGGGAAGTAATAGTTTCTAAAACTATTGTTTCAAAAACTTGCAGATACTCCATCGATAACTGAAGTATTCATTTTAACATTGGCTTTTTAATATTATCTAATTGGATTATATACCTAATGCGATATTAACCAGATTAAGCTAGAACGAAACTAAAATTGAGTCTTAATTTTTTTAAGCTAATGGATGTAAATCCAACCTGACAAACCTTACATACTGTAAGCATTTTTCTGAAACCAGTTGGTTTCAAAGAATAGAAACAACGCACATTCATTTTTTTGTTTCGTTGGCTTTAGGAAGAACACTTTTGCACCCTAGCATTGTCCCATTTTTAGCAAGATACGATTTCTGTAGACCGGTCTTTTAATCTTTAAGGGTTTATTTGCAATAATATAACAATGTGAAAAGGGTTTATCCAAAATCTTAGAACTTTTGAAATGTATTTTGTTTCAAAGGTTTTACCAAAAATTAAATAATGATAAAGAACTCAATATTTAGTGAACGAGGCGATTACAACAAAACTTGGGCGACCTGTGGTCCAGTGGTTAGCGTAACAAACTACTAAGCCCATGATCGCGGGTTCGTAACACGGCAGGTGGTCCTAGGATTTTTTAAAGATAGTAAAACATTCTTACTAAAGTACGCCGTCTTTTGGAAGGGACGTTGGAGGTCCTAGCATGTACGATGTCAGGTACTCGTTAAAAATCCCTATTCCTAATTAAACCAGGATAGGCAATATTTAGAGCACCCACTCGTCCGATTAGCCATAGCAGCATAAAGTGACGTTAAATGAACAAACAACAAAAGTATTTAGGTTACTTGACAGACATATGCTCCAGATTGTTTTCATCAGTAGATTTACAGTCTTTTTTAGTTGTTTAGGGGATATTAAATACAAGAAAAGTTTTTAAAACTAAAAGATTAAAAACAAAAATGTTTATTATGAAATTATAAAATCGGAAGGAGGACCTATAACCATTTACCCCCTCCCCACAGCATGAATATAATTTATTATTAATTTGGAGGCTGGTGCAAAGGGGCTCCCTTGGGAGTGGTTATTAGTGGCTTGAAAAATTATCATAAAATATAAATTCCCCCCGAGACCACAAGTTGGTGAAGCTCATTATAGCTACTGCATCTCTGGCTCTCTTTCAGGGGCGATTAAGGAGGATCTCCCTTTAATAACTTTCGACTTTCCGCTAGGCTTTCATAAAAGTATTAAATATTTTATACCAGGCTGCAGCTTAAAAAAAAGAAAGAGAGTAGGGGAGACCGGGGCAGGTTGTAACACGGGGTAAGTTGTAACACACCAAGTTTTTCCCGCATTTAAAACTTGGCAACCCTGCATCATACATACGCTTGCAAGGATCACTGTGACGATCAGTTGCACGCAGACAATCGAGCGGTAAGCGTTAGTGTACTAGTTATTCCCGGAAGTGAATATAATTCGAGCACGTAAGTAAATTTTAGACTCTGAGTTTAATTTCAAATTACTAATATTACAAACGGTCGAAATGTATTTTCTTTGTCACTAATTAATTGCTACAGTTTAGATTGTTATTCGAACGAAAGGTTTTAGTGATTTGACGTTTACTTTTTTATTTATCTAGGAAAAATAGAAAAAATCAAGTTCGGGGCAAGTTGTAACAATTCCATCGGGGCAAAATGTAACATGTTACAACTTGCCCCACCACATTATTATGTACGTAGGTAATTACTTACCGTTTTAATAATTAAAATACCGAGTCAATTTTGAGGGTCAAAAATACCAAATCTAATAGATTTTAGATATTTATTATAAATAAACACTTTTACAACGTTTCGCCAGACTACTACTTCCCAAAGAACTTCTAAAGGCAAGATTACGTTCTCTCCAGAGTTTGTTCGCCCACTTCCTAAGGCTGAGCAACGAAACACAACCCTTAGGAATCGAAGAAAAAGGAAATCTGCGATACTTACTGATACGCCAGAAAAAGATGTGCTAGAAGAAGAACAAAATAGTCGAAAGTCCAAAAAATCCAAAGAAATTATAAAATCTAAAGTGAAGAAATTAAAGAAAAAAGTTTTCGTTTCATCAGATGATTCCTCAGAAGAAGAGTATTTTTGCTTAGTTTGCACTGAATCCTATGCGAATAGTAGACCCAAAGAAAAGTGGATTAGCTGCCGAGAATGCAAATTGTGGTCGCATGAGGATTGCACAGACGGAAGTTTTCCATATATCTGCCATAATTGCGATAGTGATTGTGAATAGTTGGTGAACACTAATACTAATACCATATTTTGTTTTAAAATTTCAAACACTTAATGAAATACTCTTCATTGATATATTTTTTTGGTTTATCTGTATGTTTATGTTTGTATTTAAATAAATAGAGCATTGAAAAATACGTGTTACAACTTACCCCGAATAGTGTTACTTTTTACCCCGAGGCGGGGCAAATTGTAACAAAGGTTCAGATTTATTTTTAAAAAATCTGGTCGTTTAGTGTACAAAGATTTTGTCATAAATATTTAATCAATTTGTTCACAACATATGGTAGTACACATTCATACAAAAAATTTTGGTTAGTTAAAACTCTTGAACGAAAAAAAAAATTCGAAATTTTTTTTGTTACAACCTGCCCCGGTCTCCCCTAAGTAAACAGAAAATAAGATGCGAGGAGAGAAATAAGATCTGATAGTGATTTTTGCTTTCAAGTATAAACTATTATTGTAGTAATAGAGGGATTATTTATAGAAACAGGCTAAGAATACGAAAAGCAAAATGGTGAGATGCGCCCATTGTACTAATTGTTCTTAATATAATAATAACACATATTTTAAAAATTACTTTACAATAATGATTTCAGGGAAAGATGCGATGCATGATGTGCTGTGATGTGATCCATTTTCAAATTAGTAATGAGGAGGAGATCATTAATACTGAGGGACAGTAATAATATATAGTTATCAATTAAAATATTTATCCCTTCTTCTACAAAGGTATCTGCCAGTAATTGTCTGGGAGTTATCTAATAAATGAGCATCCTTTTATGTGACATTAACTTTCCTTCGTAATTTTTCTTTCATTATATGGTGTTCATGGGTACAAAAAGTACATGTCTGCTTACGAAATGTCCCTTTCTGTTACATTAAAATTCCTACATGAGTTTCCTCGGCATCAACACAAACTAAATCTTTACATTGTAGGGTTGTGGGGTTTTCGGTCCGAGGTCCAAATTGACTAAATAAAAAAGTCCAAAAAAGTTGGTTATATTCATAACAATTTCGTAACATAATCATCACATAAAACACCAACGACATAACCATAACAACGAATAAAAAAATCATAGATAAATAATTAATTAAAAAACATTATATACATTTTATTTACAAATTTTAATAGGATGTTTGTCGCTCAGCCGCAAAGAAAAAATAAGGTAAACAGTAAACTTTGGCAATTACTTGGCCATATTAATCACTGATATGCCTTCGCGCGTAACGACAGCCAACAGTAGAGTGAGCTCACAGATAGGTAGAAACAACTGACGGACGAAAAGAGCGACTAAAAAAAAGAAACTCGTTACAACATCACAACTGTCTCCCCTTCATTTTTTCATTGATACACTAAATGTATGTATCATAGTATCATGGATTCAGTACATAGTAGAGATTGTACTGATTCTTAGAAAACGGCCGTAAGGAGAGAGAACAACGTTGTCCGTGATCAAGCTTGACATCCAAGGGGGTGGATCCCTAGGAGGGTCTGTTGATCATAAGGGTTCAGCCTTGGCTGTTAACAGATAGATTTGTCTGCCACAAATCTCATTTACACACTCAGCTACCCTACAAGCTCTAAAACATCAAGAAAGTCTCATCAAAATTTCCGAGTTAAATTTACAAGGAACTTAAAATTGATTAATATCCTGTATTTCATTCTGTCTGTTTTCAGAATTTTCGTATAGTAAAAACTTAATAGTGCAGTTATTCCATGTTACACTCTTCATAAATGTAGTAACGCGGTGAAAACCGAAACCCCTCAACAAAAAAATCGGCTTTTTTGCTTAAAATTAGTTAACCGAGTCCATAAATTATTAACAATATTTCATCACAACCATGTATCGATTTTAATCTCTTCCTTGATTTTCTTGCTGGATATATTTCCTGAACCCCTGTTTCGTCCAATTATCGGATTGAGGAGGGTGATTGAATGGTAAGCACTGAGCTAGACGAGGATAAGCAGAGGACTGTTAGCTTGATAAGGGCTTTCAGCTGAGTCCAAGAAGATTAGAGGAAGACCTCTCCCCCCCCCCTCCTCGGGACAGGACGGAAAATAAAATTGGTTGGTCGGGATTAAATTGAAGATCAGTCTTAGCTCTTAGCTCTCCAGTTTCGCAACGACAGATGTAAGTGGGCCTAACCGTATCGTTTAGTTCGATTTTAGAAATAGTTTTATTTTAGCATGTATTTGTAATATAATTAGTTAAATATATAAATAATTATATTTATTTGGGTTTTGGGAGTTTTCGGAAGAATAAAAGGGCCTGTATCTTAAACAAATGAGACTACTGTATATTTATTTAGGAAACTGTAGGCGGGTCACTTAAAAAAACAACAGCTTTCACTGTCACTTTCCCTGACCTTGTCACCTTCTCCATTAATAGTGGTTATTTCTAAACAACTAAAATTGCCGAATCAACTACATATCTGAGGCATAAATATCATATGTCCAGATTGCTCTAAGCTAATTGGTGAAGTTACTTCAGGCTGGATAGGTCATAATTGTATCACAATAGTTAATGTCCAACAGCTACCTCCAGCTTTTAAAACGGTGCTTTAGTGCTAAATAATTATCTTTTGAATTTCACCCTTCATCTTTTTGAATATATAGGACTTGAATGTAGCAATCCTACTTCGAGTTTAAGGATACGTTTATATAACGATATTAGGGATAAAGACATTTGCCCAAAAATCTGTCTAATTAGTTACTTCATATTAGTTGTTGTTGATTTCAACTCTAATTCAGTCAAACGGGGGAAATAGTGCTCACCAAGTTTGTGTCCTCGAAATATCCTTTAAAACAATGTGTTTTTTTTATTCTCTGGCATATTGATCTATATAATTTTCCATTGTCTTTGAAGCTAATTCAGTTGTCTCTAGCATGTTGATAGGCAGTTGATTGCACCAGGGTACCTTCTTCAAAAAATTAAGGATAGAATGAATGTTTTCAAATTAACTTTCTACTAACAAAAAAAAAAAGAGAGAAAAATGTTTAATTATAATAATTGATCGACTCTATAATTAACTTAAACTATTATCTGGCTACACCCAGAATCTTGTCCGACTACAGTAAAAATAATGCTTCCTACCTTCAGAGTTTATCTTCTTTCGGTCACATAAAGATATTCTCATCTGGAATACCGGTCTTCATACTGTGAATTATAGGAAAAATTCCGCTAATTATGTATGTTAATTCGCGCTTGCGTAAGTATATTCAGAACATTTCTGTACGCTGCTGCGCCCTAGTGGACGCATTCTACTTATATGAGAACTTTTTATTATTTTTACTTAGAATAATGAATTCATTATTGATGTTACATAAGTTTAGCTTAGTTGTGTACACACACACATATATATATATATATATATATATATATATATATATATATATATATATATATATATATATATATATATATATATATATATATATATATATATATAGTTAACCATTTCCTCCTCAATAGAAAGTAAATTATTGTTCCTGTTTATAATATTTGTTTTATCTGGCTTAACCTATATCATTGTTTGATTGCAGACAAACCCGAGAGGAGGGGGACGACGAGGTGAGATGGGCGGCGGGTAAACATGCGAGATGTGGAGAGTGGTGACGGCTCTGCTCTGCTCGGCCGTGCTGACGCTGGGGCACAAGTACAGCACGCGGCTGGTGCGGACCAAGTACGGGCCACTGCGCGGGCTGACGGCGGGGCATCCCCCGGTCGAGGCCTTCCTCGGCGTCCCCTACGCCACGCCCCCGGTTGGCTCCCTCCGCTACATGCCCCCAGTGACCCCTTCCATGTGGCGCAGCCCCCGCCTCGCCGACACCTTCTCCCCGGTCTGCCCCCAGGCCGCCCCCCACGTCGGCAACCTCAGCGAGGCCCTCCTCGAGCTACCCAGAGGCCGCGTCGCCTACCTCGAGAAGCTCCTCCCCCTCCTGGCCAACCAGAGCGAAGACTGTCTCTACCTCAACATCTACGTGCCTAGGGGAGGTGAGTCGTTTCAAGGTTAATTGTTTTAGTGAATAGTTATTTAAATATTTTATACCTAGTCCATACGCATCTAATTTTTATATGCTTCTAACAGTTTAACTATCCACATGTAGAACCTGTCACATGTTCACAGCTAATGTTTCATAATTGTGTTTTTCATAAACAGTATAGACTAATGTATCCATCAAAGATTCTTCATTAAATGATTAAATTTGTATATTAATTTATTTGTTGAAATTTACAACTTTATTTTAACAATAATATAAGTAAATAGCAGGAATGATAATAGTATGGATAAAGACAAATAAAGAAACTACCCAATATTAGTTCTCGAATAAAAAATTCAACTTAGAAAGTCAGGAGGCCATATTTTTTTCAGACGCGTCGGAGGATTATCAGGATATCAAGAAGTAGCTAGGTATGAAACTAAAGGGTTCGAGTGGGAATAAAGTCTCCCATGAAATTATTGATATCGGGTTTGGGCCAAATCAGCAACAAATGGGAAATTCATCAATTCTATAATCGACCAAGTTAGTTAACAATAATTACAGTTTAATATTTTAATATATTTAACTGTAATCTTTTAAAATATTCAAGTCTACGTCTAAATTTACGTATAAACCTAGAATCTGCAGTTAAAAGGGAGGGAGAAAATTAGTATGACATAAAGTAGGATGTGTGAAAACTTTTGCATTTCATTTATATCAAATACAAAATCGGTATACTAATTTCTATCTAGCAATATATCATGGAGTGTTTATGATCGTACTGTGTAATTTGATTGATTAATTCGAAAGTTGTATTTCATTCTCCTCAAATTGGTTCTAATAATAGTTATTGTATATTAATAGATTTTAAATTCTGATGAATATGACTATCAAATAAACTCACAAGTAGATTTTTAACATTGTTTAGATTGTTCACGTTTCACCTTATGCAACAATTTTTTTTTTCAATGTTTTAAAATAACATTTCACGGGATATGAAAAAAATGTATTATATTTAGAAATATATCAAAGGAAATATTTTCCGTCTCGACAAACAGTATATATCATTGATAATATAGTTAATATTGATAATACTACATAGAGAGCGAAATAAATCATTGATATGGTTAAGAATGAATGAAAAGGAATTCATATTTTATCACTCCTCAACCGGAGAGAATTCAATCTCAGAAAATTCTTGGTCTCTTGCCCCCGTTTGTTGTTAGGTTTACACTAAGTTTCAAAGATATCATTCTATATTGGAAAACACAAAATTACTATGAATTGGTAGAAAAATAAACTAATTAACTTTTTAATAACAGTCATTAATTTTTTAATTGAAAGCGAGTCGTGGGAAAATTATTTTACCTTTTCGATGCTCCTCGGAACGGGTTATAAAAACGACAATGTTCGATAATATCCAATAAAATGTCATCACATCTGACTAACTATAACAGATTTTGATGAATTTGATATCAAATTTTAGTATTAAAATGTAAAATAAAAGTGAATAATTTCAGTTATAAGAGTGAAATATTTTCCCCATATTTTAAGTATGAATAAAGAACTCACCGTGTATACGTAATGACTAAGTAGGAACTTTGGAAGAACACACAAAGGCGCACGCATACAGACTCGTTATTAACGTAGTTTGAAGAATAATAATATTTTTATTTATAGGATATACTTCTTTTCAGTATTTCAACAATAGTTGTTAGTTGCTAGTAGCAGTAGTGTAGATAGTGATATCTTTAATAATAATTAAAAACTATCTAATTATCAAATTTGAATTTTATTTCGTAGGGTTTGAAATAATTGGCTATAGTAAACAAAGTTAATAAATATTTTCAATTTATTGTATTTTTTTTTTTTAGGAATTTGATATTTACTGACAAAAATACTGTTCACAAATATATATAAGTATATAAAAGTCATGTTTCGCTAAATGATTGAATGCTATATCCCAACCGTTTAAAACTATTGCCTGTGAAAAAAAAAAAAAATGTAGTGAAAGAGTTCGGTTAACAGTTAAGGCAGTGGCGTAAAATGAGCTATGCTGTTTGAAGAGCCATTACTGAATCTCCCAATTTCAATATTGAAGTCCCCTCCCTCTCAAAGCCAAACTTCCTTTAATAACTCTTACTCAAATAACGAAGAGTCGTATTTCGTCGACTTTGAAAAATTAATCTTATTCCGTGGTCCAAATCAAATTCTAGCCGCTGCTTCTTACATTAAAATTTCTGAAACTCCTCTTCTTTCACTTGATGTATTTATTAACCGTATCAAAGGGCAATCTGACTTCTGCATAAAACTTTGTTTATATATTTTATAACAAGATTGCATGAAACAAGGAAATCGAATTTTAGCTGATTTATTTTCATGTCTTCTTGTTTCAGAAGCTTGGGAGTCAAAATAAATAAACAAACAGAAAAATACATATCATAATGCTTATACAAAAAAATACTATACCTAATGAATGATCTTTTAGTCGTTATAAAAATCATATTACGACTAATTTTTTTTAACCGAAATAGGATAATTGGAATACAATTAAATAAAAAAAATAAAATATTTTCAGTCTCCGACCATGGCACTTAAGAATGTGTACAAAAATAATGGAATGCATATCTGACCAAGGTGCTACTTAATAAGAATCAAGTATGTAGTTATGTAAGTGTATTCACATAATTACTTGAAAATAAATCGAAACTAAAAAGTGTGTTAAGGTCAAGAAAAATAAATATATATAAAGTATAACAAATAAACGTCCTTAAAATTCAAACTACCTAACTTTTCTTTTGAAACGATTTTATGGCTTTTCGTATTAATAACAAAAGTAACATATTTAAGGCGTTCAGGATCAAAACCGGATAACTCGCAATTAAAAAAAATCTTTTTTTTACATTTTTTGCTCGTTTATTGAATTAATGTTTTTTCCTTCTGAAACTTCTCGTTTATAACCGGACTGTGGCCATGAGAAATAAGATTGCCTTACTAAACGAGTCAAGTATGTGAAATTTGCATTGGATATCAAAGAAATAATTGGGTTTCGTGTTTGTCGCATTACTGACCTATACTACATCATTTACTAGTTCTCTGATTCCAATGAAGATTAAAAATATTGTGCGTATTCCAAAAGGATCCCATGCTAATTTTATACAATTTCAGGAAATAATCAAATACATAAATAATACAAACTTTATAAATACGATTCGTCAGAACTTGATTAAAATCTTAAAAACCGTTTTAGTCCAGGATCCATGGTCCATTTTTGCACTTGATTATTATCAAGCTGAATCTGCGTGAATTGCTTCGTTTCGATCAGACGCCCAACAATTTCCTGTGCGAAAATTCTCGATTGTGGTAGCTAACAGAGGTAGCAAGGATAAAATATGTCGATTTGATGATTCTCATAAATTTATTACTAACTGGGTTTTTTTTTTTGTTAAATCTCAATTTAAGAAGAGATACCTCTGTTAGCTACCACAATCGACAATTTTCGCACAGGAAATTTTTGGGCGTCTCATCGAAACGAAGCTATTCACGAAGATTCAGCTTGATACTAATCAAGTGAAAAAATGGACCATGGATCCTGGAGTAAAGTTCCTCACCAAAACCCTTTATCGCTTCAATAATATTAAAACATTTTGAAATAAAAAAAAAAAAAAAGAGTTTCTGTTTGTCTCTATCTTATCACATATACTGCTGACAATATTTTTTTCGGATATATCTATGAGAAAATTGAAGATTCCCACTTTTATCGAAATTTAAAATGTTTTAAAACTTAAAGTTTCTAAACTAAAAACCGGAAACGAAAGAATTTTGTAGAGAGAAGATTGGCCCCCAGCCGGGATTCGAGCCCGGATCTCCGCCTCACCGTGGCAACGCTCTAACCATTTGAGCCACCAGGGGTCGCCTCACAGTCAGGACAAATCCGTTCTCTTACCGATCCCATATCCTCGTGTCTTCGCAATTTCGCGATGTATACATGAGAAAGAGTGTTCATTGCACATTACATTAATTAGGATCTTGTTGACTTACTTCATTATATTATTTATAATTTTTTATTAATTATTTTAATTTTTAAGTATTTTTATATTGAAGAGAAAATATTTGCCCCAGCCGGGATTCGAACCCGGGTCGTCTGACTCTCCGTGGCAACGGTCTAATCAATTGAGCCACCGGGGTCGCTACCTACCTAGTTAAATCTTTTCTCTTCAAAATAAAAATATTTAAAAATTAAAGCAATGATTAAAAAATTATAAATAATATAATGACGTATAATTTCAAAATGTTTTAATATTATTAATAGGTCAAACGGTTTCTACGATTTTAATCTAGTTCTGACAAATCGTATTTTTAAAGTTTGTATTATTTATGTATTTGATTATTTCCTGTTATTATATAAAATTAGCATGGGATCCTTTTGGAATCCGCACAATATTTGGTACCTTGATTGGAATCAGAGAACTCGTAAAAGGTGTATTACAGGTCAGTAGAGCGACAGACACGAAACCCAATTCTTTCTTTGATATCCAAATCATAAAAAGCTTTTTCACTGATCTTCAATTCAAAGCCAACAACTTTTTTTTTTCTTTTCCAGCATAATTACAAAGCTCTTATACCTTTAGTTGAGATGAAGCAAAAGTTATACAGCAACAGTCATTACATTATTGGCGCGACAGACTCATAAAAAAGTCCTTGGCCTGCTCAACCGCTCTACCCCAATCGTCCCGATCGCCTGCTCGAGTGATGGAGACCTTACACAGCCTCAGATCTTCACAGACGGCATCCTTCCATCTAGCTCTGGGCCTTCCTCGAGGTCTTACTCCATCCGGATTTCCTTTATACAGCTTTTTAGCTGTTCTTTCTTCGCCCATCCTATATAAGTGGCCCAGCCACTTGATGCGTTGCCTCCTGATGAAGCTCGATATCATTAGGTCTCCATATAACTCACTTAGCTCCTTGTTCCTTCTGATCCTGAGTTGGTCGTTTTCCCGAACTGGGCCGAATATTTGCCGAAGAACTCTTCTTTCGAATCTATTCAGCTTTTCCACGCTTGATTTATTCAGTGTGAGGGTTTCGCCAGCGTATGTCACTACTGGCCTAATCACGGTTTTATATATCATCAGTTTGGACTTTAGGCTAAGGAACTTACTTCTCAGGAGCTTTGACACTCCAAAACATGCTTTATTACCTAATACTATCCTGGCTCTGATTTCCTCCTCCTCATCCAAATTCTCATTTATACGGCTTCCTAAATACTGGAAACTTGACACTCGTTGGAAAGTGTGCCTTCCAAACGTGTAGCTATGAGGTGGTCGGTTTTGTTTACTATTCTTTATTACCATTATCTTGGTTTTCTCCTCATTCACCTGCAACCCCATTTTTCCAGCTTCCACTTCCAGCCTCTCGAAACAGTCATGTCAATGATTATTTTTCTTTACTATCGTGCTAAATCATTCTTAAATTAAGTTAAAAATAGATTGATGGTATCGGGGATTCCCTAGTTTTGTTTCTGAAATCGTTGATTGTGATGTGTTATTCAGAATTGACTAATTATCAGATAAGTGGTAATCATCAAATAAAAAAGTGTCATTAATTCTAATGGAAAGTAAAAAAAAAAAATCTATTGCACTTTATATCGTATATGTGATTTATATCTTATGGGTATATTTTTTATTTTATTTTGTAGCTTGTTTAAATTTTTATTTTATTATTTATTAATGAACCATATGACACATTTAACAGTTTAAATTGTTTAATTAATTATTAAACCATTAGTTATAATGATACAAGGGTCAAGTCCTAACTGACCTAATATAATTTCCCCCAAATCAACATCTGTATCCAAACATGTATTAACGCTTGCTGATGACATTTCAATCGCTGTACAATGGACATATGCACTGATTTCGCTGGACGAAATTATATCACTGTAGTGCTTTGGAGTCTCTGAGGCCGTAAAAATAGTTTAAAAATGCGTCATTACTTTTCTCTGGGTTGTTAAATAAATCTTCATGAAAAATAAATTAATGAGATATGACTGGTAAAGTTTATCAACTATGTGTTATGAATGTACCTACAGCCTCTATAAATAAGTGGTTAAATCTAATTTGGTTCTCTAGTATACTTCAATTATATTAAGAATCAATTGAAAAACAAACTATCGTTGATATGTCGTTGTATTCATATATTGTTTTAAATAATGTGTATCAAAAAGGAAGGTTTTTACGAGATAAGATAATATAACAAAACACATGTTTAAAATGACGTTTTACTATACCACATCTTCTCCCCCCTTAAAGATGTCTAGCTTTAAAGATCTCTTGGCCGGAGCAGATCGGCGTGCATTCTCTTCCGACGACCTTCCACTTGGACAATGTAAGAGATCGGTCCAGTCTGTTCCATGATCTGCCATTTCCATGTCTCAATTCCTTCCTTGAGACTCGCCCAGATCTCCTCTCCCGTTACGAAGTCAGAGGTCTCCGGGATATGCTAAAGCTGGAAAGAATATGGAGGAGGAGGTGGCCTGTTTTGCTCAATCATTCATTTGATGATTAGGCGGGTTGGGGAATTTCCCATGAGTTGCCCGCGTTCCTGATTCCCTTGAGGAAATCGTCCATTATGAAGCCTGAAGTCTTTCTTGGTTAAGCTTGGCACACGATTTCTTGAAGAGAAGGTCAGGTTTGCTCATAGAATGTCGACCTGGACGCGGTGGTATAACAGTAGATCCTGTTCGATGCACAGACACAGTAGGAGAAACATTCTTATCGGTGGGGAATGTTAAGACGGCTGGCTCGGGATGCTCGCGTGACCCCGAGTAATCGTTGCCGCTTGCTGGGCATTGTTCGGTCTCTACAACTATTGCATTTGTTTAGGCTGGATTCAATTCTGCTGAATAGGTGAAATTCGATCTGGTCTAAATTTTGGTACTGGTTGTAATTTGGTAAAACTTGTTGCTGTTTTAGGTGCTGCTGATGCTTCATTTGTTGCTGTTGCTGTTGTTCAGCATGTATTTGCTGAAGTTGTTGTTGTTGATGTTCTTGAATATGCTGCTGATGAAGAAGTTGCTGTTGTTGTTGCTGTCCCTGCTGTTGCTGCCATCCCCTGGTGGAAGAGGTAATTGAAATGAAAGAGTCCAGTCGAGACCGAAGAGAGATTCATCGTTCGAGTCTACTACCACAAGAGGAAGGCGTAGAGTTTTATCGAAAGCACCGACAGTAACTTTGCATGACCCGAGTGTTATTATTTTAAATTTTGAATAAGCCACCAAGGACGCTGTTGGTTTTAGAGGAGGCTGTCCAATCATTTCCCCTTGATCGCAGCTCCTGAGTGATACAACATATCTAACTGTTGACCGTTAATAGTATTTTTTAAGATTGCTTCAGAGCCTGGTCGAACGATCCGGACCTGCTGCTGACTGCTTCTGTTTGAAGACGAGCTGTATTCCGAGCCACTGCTACTACAAGAAGTACCTTTAACTCTATTAGTCCTTCGAGTACCTTTAATAATAGCTTTCCCACGCTTTAAACATACTTCAGACAAATGATTTTTACCCCGGGATAAATGGCATAGTTTTCCTATCGCCGGGCAGTCTTCTTGTTGTCTATGTTTAAATTGACCGCATCGTAAGCAATGAATTTGCTTATCTAGATAAATTTTATTTTTTTCTAGTAAACGTTTATAATGAGTCGGACTTATTTTATTAAGATTAGGCTCAGCGTTGTGAGAGGTTTGTTAATATGAAATGTGTGACTGTTCATAATTGGCATTCTTCAGTGTATGCAATAATGTTTCAATTTCATCGAAATTGTTCTTGACCGATGGATATTGTTTGATGATTTCCAGTTGCCAACTTGTGTTATTCATGCCAAATAAGAGTTGATATCGTAATCTTTCCTATAATGAATTTCCGAAATCACAATGGTTTGCTTGAGAACTTAATCTAGCGATAAAATCATTAATTGTTTCATGATCTTGTCGTATCATTTGATTAAACTTTAAACGGAGAGATAGCGAGCTATCAGGTTTCCCAAAATGTTTTTATAATGCTTCAATTAATTGCTTATATTCTATTGAAGCTATGTCGGCAGGTTTAAAGTAATCGAATACAAATTTGAATGGTTTATTTCCTACCTTGGCTAGTAGATATCTCTTTAGTATGTCATCATCGATGTGAGGATCCGAGATAGCGGCGAGTGAAAACCTCTGTAGCCAATCCTCCCACTCGTCTTCATCAGGAGAGAACTCGGTGATGTTGAAGTCCCTAAAGGTTGGTCCTCGGTGCAGCCGAGATCTGCTGTACTCTGAAAGCGGTTTCTGTCTTCATCGGATTGTTCAGTCGGTCCATCTTCATCTCTAGCTTACTCTCCTTGATATTTTAATATTTTTTGACGTACTTTAGGCGTACTTATTTTTATCCTCGTCGCCAAAATATAGTATACTTCAATTATATTAAGAATCAATTGAAACACAAACTGTCATTGATAAGCTACTGTATTCATATATTGTTGTAAATAATGAGTATTAAAAAGGAAGGTTTTTTACGAGATATGATAATATAACGAGTAAAGAAGAATCGTGTTATTTTCCTAGCGAATCTAGGTTGGGAACTCTTTTTCAATTGGCTTGAAATGGAGTTATTGCTTATTAAGGGTGTCCCAAAATTAACGCATGATTTGAATTAATTAGAAAACACAGTTATTTGTCTTTTAATTGTTATTTTTTTATTGAATCGTAAAGTACACAGAATAGGGTTATTTATGTAATAAAATATTAGGCAGATGGCCTCCACGGCTTTGCATGCACATACGCACTTGTTTGTCCAAATTTTCCATGACCATTTTGCATAAATGTGGCTGAATTTCGTTGATGCAGCGTTGAATCTCCTCACGCACGGGTGATTGTGGGCTTGTTGACATAGACCCGCGATTTCAAATAACTCCATAAAAAGAAATCTAATGGTGTTAAATCACACGATCTAGGGGGCCAATTATGATCACCGAAACGAGAGAGTAGACAACCTGGAAATGTCTCTTGCAGTAATTGAATTGTTTTACGGGGTGTATGGCATGTGGCATCGTCTTGTTGAAACCACATATTGGTCACATCAATATCATCCAATTTCGGCAGAAAGAACTGTGTTATCATATCAGGATATCGAGCACCAGTAACAGTCACTGCTTGACCAGCCTCTCACGCATTGACATTTGAACGGCTTGTTTTAGGACGGCCAGTGTGTTTGGCTCCCTGAATTTTTCAATTAATCTCTTCACAGTTGACGAAGTTAAACGACTATTCCCTTTAATTTTGTACGTTATAGTGATAAATTCATTGTTTATTTAGTCATTTATCGATTAAAAAATCCTAAAAATTTTGGTTCAATGGAATTTTTATTTTTATTTAAGGCCATCTACGGACCGCGCTATTTCAACGGCCTCTTCCCTTTTGCCTGAGCTTTAACTTTTTCCCAGTATTCCCACATTCGTTTCCTAGGTTGTTTCTTTCTAGCTTCCGTCCACACCTTTCCAGTTTTTAGCTTTGGCTTTTGTTGGAAACCCTGTTGTTCTTGGAGCTTCTTAATTTCAGTTTACCGGGTTTTAGAACAGGTTTTAGGAGCGAGCTCACATTGAAGGTGGCAAAGCAATTCCGCTGTTTACGATTGATCTTGTTCCAAGGATTCTCCGACACCTCTAAGGATGTGGGTGCAGGCTCCCCAGAATCCAAAAGCCTGCATGATTTTTTACCACATGGGGTAGTAGGATTCGCTGAACTTTCCTCCATGCTTAGAACAGTTGAAAGACTGTTGACTAGGCCCAGTTGATGTTTCACACTGTCGAAGGTACTACCAAGGTTGTGTGACTTGGAGCTCCCAGAACTGATTAAATCGCCGACCCAGTTTTTCGCTGGGATTGGTTACACAACCTTCTACTGGGTAGCTCGGCTCAACCTCCTGTAGGTTACGTGCTGGAGTTGGAGTGAAAAAGGCTAGCGTTGGATTTTCTTAAGTTGGATATCATTTCTTATATTGGATCTCATTAAGTTGGATATGAAATATAACTGCCAAAATCTAAAATAGAGATACATACATATTGACAATAATTAAGCTTGGTTTAGAGACCGTGAGAATATCTGATGCTGTAAAAGCATTGATAAATTAATGATTGCTACAATAATCGCTCCCTGCAATTTCCACAATTCACCTACTCGCTTAAGAGCTCGTTTATTGTTTTTTATGTATGTAATTTTTTTTTTTTATGTAGAAATAATTTTCACATATTTTTATTGCAGTCAGTGAATTCGTATTTAACGATCGAGGTGAATTTTCTTATAGAGCATTATAAGGTCTAGTATACCTAAGATCCCAATTACAATGGATGGATTTCTATTCTTCTTTTTTTCTTCAGCTTATTTCATTGTGAAATAAAAAGTTTACCCATTAAAAGTTCTCGTCTTTCTAATTTAATGTTTTGTTTTTTGTTATTGCTATTATTATTATATGATTATGCTCAACCTTATATTTTATATTATTACAATAACTTCAAGAAATCAATTTTTGCACATTTAGTTATACTTTTTTTGTTAATGATTTATATTTATATATTTTCATTGCTTACGACAATCTGATACCGTCAACTTTTCCAAATTAATAAAATAAAGGGTTCATTAGAGAAAGCCATTTTGGAAATTTGGCATTTAAACCTTTTCAAATTATTTTGATTAGGAACAGCTGAGATTATAAAAAGTTGCATAACAATGTATAAATACAGTTACATCATTTGATCCTTCCGGTATTTTCTATAACATTAGAAAAACAAATTTTTATTGATTTTAATAAAATGTTATTACCTACCATATTAATCTATACATAATCCACCAAAAAATACAAATATTTAGATCTGTGAGCCAATGAAATATAACTTTCGTCTTTCCCCTGCATTATGTGAAATGAATTAATTTTATTTTTTTTTACAACTTAAGGAGTCATATCCCCAATACCCAAAGCCACTGCTCTCTGTCCATCCAATCCCCCTTACGGAGCCCTCTGGCTGCCATGCATTCCTCCACGTCCTCTATACATTTTTTCTTTGGTCTTCCACGCTTTCTTCTTTCAGGTGATATAGCTATGAATTTTCTTTGGCCAGCGATTTTCGTCCATCCGCATTAAGTGGCCATACCACTTTAACCTTTTAGTTCCGATCTGGTAAAGGATGTTCTTTTGACATCCGACCTTGTCTCTAATTGCTGCGTTTGAGATCCGCTTGGTTTTCGATATACCATAGCTTCTTCTCCAAAAATCCATTTCCATAGAATGCAACCTATTCTCCGCCTTTTTCGTGAGTGTCCAAACCTCTGGTCCGTAAGTGGCTACGCTTTCTATGAAGGAATGGTAGATCTTCTTTTTAGTTTCCAATCTTATTTCCTTACTCCATAGGGTGGGATTTATCGAACTTATTATTTTTTTCCCTTGTTTACTTTATGTTCGATGTCACCCTCATTACCTCCTCCTGAAGAGAGCCAGTATCCGAGGTACTTGAACTGTTTGCAAGCATTGAGCGTTCAGTCATCGATTTCAAGTGGTAAATTTGGAACGTTAAAAACCATATACTCTGTTTTATTTTTACTGATTTTCAGCCCCCATCTGGAATATGTGTCCAGCAACTTACTCATCATATAGCTCACGTCATCCGGATCCGATGCGATTATTACTTGATCATCGGCACACTGCAAATTGTAGATGACATCATCCCCGATTTGTGCACTCATTCCCCCGCATGATCTTTTCCAGTCTTTAAAGGCATTTCCTTTATAAATGTTGAAAATCAGGGGTGAAAGACAGGAGCCCTGTTTCAAACCTTTGTTAATTGGGAAGCTTCTAGACACTCTATCTCCTATTTTTATTGCCCCTGTTATGATTTTATAGAGCCCTTGAATTGCTCTGATGAGATATCTCTTAACAGGTGTATCTTCCAAAGGCTTCCACAGTTTCCCTAGAGGTACAGTATCATAGGCCTTATGTAAATCTACAAATATCATGTGGAGTTCACGGTCGTGGGCCGTCTTTTTTTCTATAAGTTGTGAGAGGCTGAAGATGTGATCAGTGCATGATCTTCCAGCTCGAAAACCCGCCTGTTCCTCGCTGATTTCTTCTTTTAATTCCTTTTCAATTCGGTTTATAATTATTCGGCCGTATAATATACTCAGCGAGCTGGTAACCATGATACCTCTGTAGTTTGAGCAACCATTCTTTTGATCTTTTTTGAAAACTGGGGTGATATATCCTTGCTTCCATTCTTCAGGGATCTCTCCACCATTTAACAGAAGTGTCATACTCTCCTGCCTGCTTTAATTAATTCTATTGGAATAGAACCGGGACCAAAAGATTTCCTATTTTTCATTTCATTGAGAGCTGAGTCCAGTTCTACAACTGTTACTGGCGGTATATCTTCCTTATTCGATGTTATTTAATTTGATTTGTTTGGGTCGCTCTTCATGGAATAATTCTTAAAAGTGATTCACCCATTGGTACTATTTGATCAATGGGAAGTTATCTCCGCATCTTTTGGTTTTTTTTTTTCAAATTTCTGAAAGTCCTCCAAGCAGCAATAGACTTTTGCTCATCAATGTAAGTGTCCACATACTTGCAGGTTTTTTCCAAATAGGTACATACTGCCTTCCTTCTAACACTTTTTACTTTTTATAGGCATTTTCATATTCCCTCAGATCCTTCTCATTTTTAGACTTCAGCCATTTATTGCATAAACGTTTTTTCTCTTGGACAGTCACCTCTGCATCTTCATTCCACCAAGGTTTGTTTTTCCCTCTAACCCTTTTCCTTTCCTCTCCGACGGCTTCTAAAGCTGCGGCATGTCTACACTTTACTATGTCGATCATTCAAACCTCTCTCATCATTCAATTACTCCATTAGTCGGTTTTGGAACAGTCCTTTTAATTTTTTTCTCTAACTCCTTGATTTTTCATACTCTCAATTGAGTATCGAATTGCTTTTCGAGATTCTGAATTTCCTCTGGATTCTGGGGAGTTTCTAAGAAGATTGTGAGATTTAAAATTTATTATAGAACCACATTAGGGCCCTCTCATCGCTCTAACATCGTTCAACTTTATCCTAGTGGTGCATCTGAGTATTATATAATCTATGATTGATTTTTAGCCTTTAGTGGGCTGGTGCCAGGAGAATTTGTGAATTTCTTTATGCTTTAAAAATTCATTTAATATTTTCTTGTTTAAATGCTCTCACAAACTTATTAATCTTGCGCCGCTATCGTTAGTTTTCTCTTCTCTGAAACGTCCCACGGTCTCATCGTTGAACTTGCTGCCAACACGTCCATTGAAGTCGCCCATACAGATAACAATCTTACGGTCAGGTGTTCGCTCTTTCAAGTCACAATTGTCATCGAAGAACGGGTCTTTTATGGGTTGTTTGGAGTCATCAGTTGGAGCCTAGATCCCCAAATAACAACCTCTTCTCCAAACAATGCCATTTCGAGTTTAATTATCCTTCCATTTATACATTCATAACTCTTAATACACCTGCGCAATTTCTTGTTAATCACCACTGCAATTCCTGCTCTAGCCCACTCACTTTTTTCTACTCCACTGTAAATATACAAGAATTCTCCTGAAAATTCATTGTAACTTCCCTTCATTTTAGTTTTACTGAGGACTGCCACATCAATGTTTTGCTTTTTCAGTTCATCTTCCACCTCCTTTCTTTTGGTTCTTAAACCTTGGACATTCCATGTACGAAAAAAACATGTTCCGTTTCCGCGTCTTAAGTCGTTGCCGAGTAGATCCGTCAGGTTTTTTTTCTGTTTTGGGTTTGAAAGCGAGATATATTTTTCCGATGAAGGGTTGCTGGCCCTACAATCAACCTTTTTAAACTGTAAGGGCAGTGGTTTGATTTTGGGGTTCCCTTTCCCAAACAACAGTTGTGGAGGGAGGAGATCGCGCTCAACCGCCAGATTCTTCCCCCTTATTTTAGGTACCCAATTTATAGAGGCTGGGTGAACCCCGGGAGGGTCCTAGATCCCATAGAATTCACCTCAAGCCGCTAACAGCTTAAATAAAAGTCTTTCCATCCGCGGGATTTGTATCAAGGCCTTTCGGTATGACACCTCAGCGCCCTACCACTGAGCCCTTAGGGTCCCATTAAATAATATTAAACTTTCAGAAATCTTTATTAATTGTCAGAACTTTTGTCAAGAAATTAATAAGAAGTATGAACTCAAAGAAAGATGTCACTGTCCCTGATATTTTATTTATATGGAGATATTTGAGTACTGCCCCATAAAATATATTTCTACCTGAATGTCGTGAACTTTTATTTTTTAACTAGAGAACAGATTTAATTAAAAGAAAAAAAAGCGTTAATTCCTCCTAAATGTATGATTCAGTTACTCAATTCCATCCCCCACCTACATGGCGCGTAATCTCGTATAAAGTTAGCAAGTGGATGCTGATAAGAAAGACCCGTATTTGAACTTGTAGTTTGCTCAGCAAATTGCATTCACCCTCTCAGCGACGAACAAAGACACACCTTACTTTTTTTTGGTTGCTGAGATTTATAAAGATATTAGATTCGCGTATGAGTAAATACTTACACGTTCTTTCTTCGTTATACGTTCTTCTACGAAGGGCAGGCATTAAATAGTTTACGAAAATATAGAGATTCTTTTGATTATGCCTTAGTCATTATTTAAATTACAGTTACAGAATTATATCGTCTTTTTAAAGCAATCTATATTTTATCCCATTCGTTTTATAATTGTTTGTATAATAGGGTACATAAAAAAAAGGACCGTTTTTCAGCCAAATGTTTGTTTTAATACTTACTTCTTTGATATAAAAGACAGTGAATACTAAAACAATAGTCCATTGTTTTCTACCGTCATTAGCCATCTGCTAGCCAATTGCTCGATCCCATCTCAAAGAACTCTTGGACCGCAATTTAAGCTTCCGCAAAATTATCAACTTTTTTCCATTAAAGAAAATGGGCCATGGATTGAAATAAGTAGAAATCCGACGGTGCGAAGTCTGGAGTATATGGTGGATGAGGCAGGAGTTCTAACCCATGAAGTGATCTAAACTTTTATTCGACGGGAAGTGTATGGACGAGCATTATCTTGTTGGAATAAAACACAACTTCACGTACAATCTTTCCAGTTGTTCTCAAATATAGAGAATTCAGAATTCATAGAACATTCATCAGGAAAAAAATCGTGAAGAATAATAACTTCAAAATTTCAGGAAACCG
Organism: Troilus luridus; assembly: GCA_964056705.1. Lineage (NCBI taxonomy): Eukaryota > Metazoa > Arthropoda > Insecta > Hemiptera > Pentatomidae > Troilus > Troilus luridus. The sequence goes on from OZ057412.1 coordinate 37,880,379, forward strand.
CAAAGCATGGATTTTGTTTACAAACTGCACCCTTGCAACAACCGGAATAGCAGTTAGACCGCGATTTAGCCATTGCTCACGGATTTTTGGATTTCACCAGTGAAGGGTTTTTCAATAAATTTTCTGGGGAGTAACTTCGTGAGGGACCACTATTTCACCTTCCCAATGGAGTGTAGATGGCAACTAACAGTATCTTTCGAGTACCACACTTCCAGGCAAGTTCCCATGTGCTTGTGGATGGATTTGATTTGACTGAACAGCTACATGTAGAACCTCATCAAATCCATTAGTGGTCGCCCGGAGCCCTTCTGCCTTACCAACGTCATATCACCACTTCTCAATTTTTCAAACCAACGCCGCGGAGTGCGCTGCTCAAAACACCTTATTCTTCATAATTTCATGAGTAGCTTCAGCGACTGGAATTTTTTTTTCCAGTAATGCCTTAAAACTACGACAATCTCGAGGAACAGAATACTTTCATGTTTCTTCTTTACAAACAAATAACCATATTGAGGCTTTTTTTGATGAAGTCGAATGGGATTAAATAAGTTTAGAGAACGATCTAAAGGAATTATTAAGTATTGCTCAGTATTAAATAAAATAAATATTTGCACGTTATTGCTATCAATATTATAGGGAAGAAATAGTCCATCTGTCTATTTAAAACACATTTAAGTCACCTATCAAAAACAGTGACTTAAAAACAATTATATTTCTAAAAACAATTTCATAATTTCTTTTAGTTTTATTTCACACGGCTTTGGTGTTTCATTTGTTTTCGTAATACACAGGTTGTCTAATATAAATTGGTACAAATGGACCTCACAGCCTCTGGTGATCTAATAAAAAAACATGAGAGAATTAAGGTGTAGGTTTCTTTCTCTATCTACCTCTCTCTCACACACACACTCTCTATCTCTCTATCTTATCTTTCCCCCTCTTTCTCTGACTACCTGTCTATCTATCTTTCTTTCTTTCTACCTAGATTGGTATCTCTGGAGCATCACCAAACGTGTTGCCTTTTTTCTTTGATGAGATAGATGTGGTTAACGCTCTTGGGATATACTGATAACATGTACTGCTTTATGCTCTTATATTTGCCGATTTAGAAGTTATGAAAGACACCGCTAAATGCAACATATTAAAAATTGTAAGGTTTACACTTTTATGCAAAAAAAAATTCAAACAAATTTTAGTTGTTATCACTGATTGTTACACTCAAATTGAAGATAACGCAGATAACAGAACAACCGCCCGACAATATAGCGATATTGAATAACAATTTAAGTCAGAGGATTGCTCCCTATTTATTGCGCGCTATAGAAGGCAGGCTATTGAAGTGCTAATGTTGTATCTGGAAGATAGAATACATGGTCAAATGTATAGAACGTAGAGAACTAACAGATAAAAACAAACAATAACTACGTTACAGAACTATAATCACTATTGTTTTTAACATAATAGGTAGAGATGATATTTACCTAGAATAAGGAAAAATAAACTTTTTTGCAAGAATACATCGTAGAAACTCAAATCGCAGAAAGTAAAAACATGATTTTGAGGAAATGCTGATGAAAAGGCAAGGGTACTTAGTGTGATTACGAAATATTGAAAACAAAAAAACAAAAATAAATAAATGAATGACTTAGTGGGCTTTATCAGTGGAAACATCTCACACTTGAGCTTTGGAACATATCAGTGTATTACACTTGTAACCTTAACGATACTAAGCCGAAAATGCAATTTTGGTTTATTGGATTTTAGCAATATTCTTCCAATGAACGTGGTTTTCATGATTTAATAACAAAAAACGTACCATTGGACCTTGGACTCAGTGCAAGTTAGAGACTGTACTATCGCAGTTTTTTTTTCGGTTATTCCCTTTATAGAGGCTGTGTAGCCCCCTATAAATTTCTACAGACACCAAAGAGTCCGTCTATAGATGTTAACAGATTAAATAATTTATCCGAAACAGCTGGATTTGTAACTTCGACACAGACAACAAAAGCTCTACCCCACTAAAACTAAACCTCCCCCTAAAAAAAAAGTAAAAAAGTATTTAAAAAGTATTTAAATATCCTGAACAGTATATGATATATTATGTAAAACTAACTATTATAGATAATAATACAGTTAATGGCTTATAAAATTTTATTGTTAGTTCCCAAGAAGTATTTGAAGAATATAAACCTTTCCCCAGCCTACTATATTTTAGTGGGAAAGTGGACAGCCATTTGTAGGAGTGGTGCTAGAAGGGTGGTATAAATTCTGATGGCGGCTCAACTCCCTAGCGGTATACTTTACCATTAGCAATGGAAAATGGTTTTTCACTTAAAACTTCACACCAATGGCCTGTTTCCGATTAGAGCGGGGAGAACTTATTTAGCCGTACTTAGTTCTATATAAATCGGAAATATTCTTAATCCGTTTATTTGGTTTAGTTTTTATCGAAAAATGATGTTATTGCTTTAACCCTCTCGAAACTTTATAAACTATTTTTTATTATTATATTTCTTATAAATTTGTTACATTACATTATTAAGAAAAAGCAATTCATTTAAATCATGAAAAGTAAATATGATATAGTAAGTTAGTGTTTATTCATTTTTCTTAAAGGTCACGTAAAAAAGTAATACATAATTTTGAATGATAAAAGAAAAATTCATAAACAATTACATCGCTCAAGAATTGATATACATTAGGTATGTTAGGAAATTAGAAATGTATGAATATTTATTGATAGGGTACCGTAAATATTCCCGGCAGGTTACCCTATGATTTTTTTAAAGGAAAAAAATCCTTACTTATGCCGTCCTTCCGAAGGGATGTAAAATAGCATATGAGACATTTAGAACTCCCACTGTATACAAAGTTAATAATTATAAGAAATTAATAAACAGACAAAACTCAACACCCCTACAATCCATGAAGGGTTATGGGTTCAGTAAATGGTTGAGATAATACTGTTTCTAACTGATGTGTGCTGTGCAGAGAGGTGACTTGTCTGGGACTACGCTTAACGGTCAGGTTGTCCCCCAATTAAACGTAACTTCTTTATTTTTATTTTGAAGAGAAAAAGTCAACAAATCCTAATTAAGTTAATGTTCAATGAACATTCTTCCTCGTGTATACATCGCAAATTTGCGAGAACACGGGGCGATGGGATCGGTGAAGAGAACGGATATGTCATGATTGTAAGGAGACCCCTGGAAGCTCAATTGGTTGAGCGCTACCACCCAGAGCCAGACGACCCGGGTTCGAATCCCGGCCTAGGCAAATCTTTTCTCTTCAAAAAAAAAATTTAAATATTAAAACAACTAATAAAAATTTATAAATATTATAATGAAGTAAGTCAACAAGATTCTAATTAGTGTAATGTTCAGTGAACATTCTTCCTCGTGTATACACCGCAAAGTTGCGAAAACACGAGGATATAGGATCGGTAAGAGAACGAATTTGTCCTGACTGTGTATGTAGCTCAATTGGTAAGAGAGCTGACACGGAGAGGCGGAAGACCCGGGTTCGAATCCCGGCCGGGGCAACTCTTTTCTCTTCAAAATAAAAGTATTTAAAAATTAAAACAATTAATAAAAATTATAAATAAATAAATACAAATTAAACCTAGGTAGGCAAAATTTAGAGCTCCCACTGTAGCATCGTCCGTTAGCCATAGCAGCATAAAGTGACGTTAAATAAACAACCACTAAACTAACTAAACTAAAAATTATAAAAAAAAAACTACTTTTATGGAACAAGGTACCATTATGGCTATTAATAGATTAATATATGTTTATTAACAGATAATTTATCTGCCGTAGCCAGATTTGAAACCGGGATCATCAGCGCTATATCACTGAGCTAAACGGCTCCTCTGAAAACATAAAGACAAAATAAATTTCAATAAACATTTTTCAAAATTTACCTTCTTGTGTGATTCATTGAATAAAAGTAAGTAAATTTTGTACTTTCTTTGGACCCTTGTGTACTTATGTAGCCTACAACCATCTTGTATAAGTTGTAAATTATGAACATAAATATTTTTATGTTTAATGTTTAAGTATTTTTACTAATATTCGATATTGATATAATACGATGGTCTTCTTTTGACTTTTTCATTTTTATGTTTAGAAGTTAGGTATCCTTGACCCAGTACTTTATACAGTTTTACAGTTGTCATCCCGACTCATCTTAATACTATCCTTACCACGTATGCTGATGATACATGTGTATTATCAGTCAACACCAATCCAGTTATTACATCCCAAAGCCTATAATCCCATATCACTGATCTTGAAGAATGGTGTCAAAACTGGAGAATTAAAATAAATTCTCAAAAATCGCATCAAATCCCTTTAACCTTACGTCGTAAACCTATGACATCCAGCCTTTAATAGTATCCTTTAATAATATCTCACTGGTGCTAATAGAACAGACCCGATACTTAGGGTTGCACCTCGACAAAACGATTAACCTGGAATCCTCATACAAGACTGAAAAGACAAGAAACCGATCGACATTTCAGGCTACTTCAACACTTACTAGACAAACGCTCTACCCTCCCAATTAATTACAAAAGACTCATCTACATGACCATCATACAACCGATTTGGACTTACGGAGTAGAGCTTTGGGGCTCCAATTCTTCCGTCAAATTCCTCTCGTATCCAATCAATGCAATCCAAAATCCTTCGTAAAATCCTCAATGCTCCTTATTTTGTTAAGAATAAAGTCATTTATAATGACCTTAATGTCCTATTTGTTGCTGATTTGGCCCGAACCCGCTATCTATCCTTTCATAACAAACTTCATTCAACTCAAACCCTCTAGTTTCAAACTTAGCTTCCTCTGCAATACCCGATAATCCTCCGAGGCGTGTGAAAAGAAGATGGCCACGTGACCTTCTTAGTTGAACTTGTGATTTGATTGCTACCAGTGGGTAGTTTCTCTACTTGTCATTATCTCATGTCATTATGTATCACTTAGCCTGTTTAATTGTTGTTTTATTGTTATACAGTTATAAATATCAATAAATAAATTTTTAAAAAATGTTTAGAATTTGAGTAAGAAGTATTTTAAAGAGTATATTTGATTTATCATTTAAAGAAACATTTTCTAAAAATAATCTTCTTACAAAAAAATATAACATTTGTTGGGATTCATAAGTTAACATACACATGTTGTGTATAAGTTATCGTTTTTCTTCATTAGTAAAAGAATAACATTATTGATTTTTATTTTTTTTTATACAACTTGTATACTTTATTATATAAAAAGTGTTGGTAATCTTGTATATTTCTTTCATGGAATAATTTTTATTTTACAACACATGTGATTCCCAGTTAATAATAATATAATTATATGGTTTCGGATATTAATCAATTTTCAAAATTAAAACAAATAAAATCGAAGAAATAGAAAAAAAGTTCATGTTCTTTAGGTAAATGGCAGACAGGGTATGACGTATATGGCAGGCCGGTCTACTGAATGCCCACATAGTAATCTCGTCATTTAAGGCAGGGCAGGGCGCACATTGAGACGCATTCCAATGCTGGTAGGGTAGGTTAGGCAGGGTAGCGTAGCAAACAGTTTTGCGATACATAGGTTCGAACGAACGAGTGTTAGTTAAAAGGGCAGGGCAGGGCTTAACCGTTAAGTGCATGTGTGAACCTGCTTCACGCAGTGTTTGTGACACAGATTACTACGAATGTGTCAAGCCATTTTTGTTAAAATTTATTATATTTCATATCTATTTGTTTCAATATTATTTCAAATCACATAATACTGTCATCATATTATTCATAATATCACTATGGAAGAAAAATTAATTGAAGCCGTTCGTCCAGATAAAATATTATACGATAATACCCATGCTGATTATATGAAATCAAAATGAATACAAAAGTAAAAGTTCATCCATTTGTTCGCCTGAATCAGACTCGGAACTTAGGTCAAGTTCATTTAGTTTGTCCATTTGTACGCTAGACGACCGATTATATACAAAGATGCTGCGTTTCAATGTGCGGTCATATGAGTAGCGCAGCTTTTAAACTGCTCTAATGTGCCCTGCCTAACCTACACTACCTTGCGTTGAAATGTGTCTCAATGTGCGCCCGGCCTAATTCTCGGCCCCACCGTACATTGTGTATCCAGCCAGCTTGATTTATCCCTAACCTCTTTATAACTCTATTGTGTTCGATAAATCCAGGTTGAGGTTCAGCAATCCCTTTTAGGGCAATCCGTTTCGTGAATAAAAAAACAATATGCAGTGGAATAAATAATTTCATCAATTTTCAACTTTTTTGCAGTGGTAAGAAATTTGCCTAGTCATATTAATGAAGTCCATTTTCGAGCATGCTATAACAACATCGACTGTTCTGAACTGGATTTGTGAGACCTAATAATTGGAAGATATATTCTTTAAAATAAGCTAAAACAAATATAAATAAAAACTGAATGAAAAAAGGGTACTAAAACAACATAAAGGTATAAATAGATCGCGTAAAAGTAATAAACCGATTAAACTAACAATATTTTGGCCGAACTGGTGGAAACTTTAAACATTTTTTTTTAAATATTGTTAAATAAAATATACAACAGTATAATAATAATACTAGTAAATAGAATGAATGATACAAAATGACATGAGATAAAATCCAAGTTTAGAAACTGCCCAATGGTAGTACTCAAATAACATATTCAACTTAGGTCACGAGGCCAACTTATTTCAGACCCCTCGGAGGATTATCAGAGACTTCGCTAGGTTCGAAACTAGTGGGTTTTAGTGAGCATAAAATTTGTCATCAAAGGATTGATATTGAGTTAGGGGAAAATCAGCAACAAATGGGATATTTAGGTCACTATGGATGTCTTTATCATAACAAAAGAAGGATCATTGAGGATTTTTCGAAAGACTTTAGATTGTTAGAATTCGATACGAGAGGAACTTTTGTTTATTTATCATTTGGTACTATTTTGAGTTATTAGAAAGTCAAAGTAACTATTAGAAAATGAAATCATAAAAGGAACGGGAATTTAATAACACTCCTAAAAACCCCATGTTTTGACAGTTCACCTTTCATGTTAGACAGTTTTGGGAAGCTAAAAAAATGTTAGAAGAATGATAAAATTAACCATACTGGTTTTGTTCGTTTGCATTTTTCTTAAATATTTATAAATTACCGAGTTATAAGCTTATTAAATCTATTGTTGTCAACCATTTTGATACGGAATGCAGAGAGGAGTTCTGACGATACTCCGGTGTTTTGACGATAAATTGAACCAGTGCCAAATCGCAAGAATATCGGTTCAGCTGTCTCGAAGAAAAGCCGCAGAGTGAGTATGGTGGGCGGCTGATAGAAGGATTAGATGTTTGGCTTCTACCTTAACTCAAACCTCAAAATTTTAGTTGGGGTTGTTTCTTTTATTATTGTCAATTAAATATAACGTATAACAACTTAAAATATAACTAATGTAATAATAAATATTTTTTTTATATCAGGAGGAAATAAATGCGTTATTAAAGGCCGAAAATTCTTGTTTATTTCCTATTTATTTAAGCCTTAGCATATCTTATCCGAGCATTTTGTTTAGAAACATAATCAGAATTTATAAAACTATGATTCTTTCTAGGAATACCATATTTTTAACAGTGTTTTTTGGTGATGAATTATGACTATGAAAGAAAATGGTATGTTACCTGTGGTTCCTCTCTTGGTCACCAGAAAAGTGCTGGCTGGGAAACAAGGTATATTCGAGGACACATATGGAAAACTTGGTAAAGAAACCAGCCCAAAACATCCTCATATCAGAAATGAAACACTACTAATAATACTGACACTGGAATTGATAACAATTATAATTGTATTATAATAAAATATTCACAACCCTCTTTGATTAGTGACCGAGTCGATACAATAAAAAAAAAAGAAACGAAAAATATTTATTTGTTGAATAATATTAGTTGACCTTTTATATATATATGATGAAGAAAATGGCCCGGGTGGAGGTAAAACAATTCTCTGAAATAGGGAGAACTGTTTATTAGTTTGCCGATGTTTCGACCCACATTGCAGGTTTCTTCTAAATAATATTTACTTGTCACAAGATTTCGGCTCTATCATCAACTGAAACTACCATCTGACTACACCCAGAATCTAGACAGACTACAGTAAAAAGAGAGATTCCTTCCTTTAAAGTTTATCCTTACTCCAGTCATATCATGAGCCTTTTCGCCGTGAGTACCTTTTTGGGAAAAATCCACTCTTTAAAAAAGTGAATATCCGCTAGCGTAAATATTTTCAGTACTTCCTGTAAGGTACTGCGCCCTAGCGGACACATTTGGCTAATTTCTTTCGATCCCGAGAAAATAATTTACAAAACCTAACAACTTCCGGTACAGGAGTCCGCAACATTACAGAACCAGCGGGTGGCGACTGTTTGGGTTTTAATGTCTCACCTAGCTTCAGAGCTTGTCTGAAAGAAGACACATGTGGTGTTACTCTTAGTGTCCTTATGCTATTCCAAGCTCACTAATAGTTTTCCCATTTTGCCAAAAATGTAGGTTTTTAACTTATTTCCTTTTAGAAATACGGCCAAAAATATGCGTATCCCAAAGATATCATTTTATTTTAAAAAAATCATAAAATTATATAATTTTTGCCAATAAATACTAAATTGAACCTGCCATGGGTATAATGTTTCATATTATTAACTAGTTATCCATTACTTATTTTAATAACAATATCTATCTTGAAAAAGTCAGTTAAAATGTCCATGCATTTGTTCAGATTGTAGAGCATGCACGTACAAAGTGTAAACGGCTGTTTCAGAAGATTATAAAAAGAAAAATATCTAAGTTATTGAGAGAAAAAATTCTATCTTGCAGTTTTTAATACTCGATTTACTATTAAGAGGTTTTTATTCGATTATAAATACAACTAAGGCCCGCCATGAATATTAATACACAGGTTACACGATTAGGCTCTGGTTGGATACAACAAGGCGGAGAGAGAGATAGAGAGCCACCGACTGCCAACAGAGCAGGGCAAAAAGTTTAGGTCGTCCGAGTCAGCAAAAAGTTTAAGCATCATCAGCTGTTATTGAACTCTTTATCTGTTTGTCTTAAAGATGAAAAAATACAGCAATCATATATCTTCTCTGCCGCTGCATCAATCGTCCTTTTGTTATTTCTTTTTGTTATCTCCGCATGAGAGTTTTGTTGTACATTTTTTCAAAAGTTAATATCATTTCCGAGTTCCGAGCCACAGCTAACAAACGGTAGGCGACTAGTAAGAAATATACATATATATTTATTTATTATGACGTTGTTGGATATATGCTAGATATACAAAGTGAATTTACTCATATGAACTAAGTAAATAGACTTAATTACTATAGACTAACATTATAACTTAATGACTACTCTCTTTACTAAGGTACTATAGTCTAACCATACCATCCCCTCTCAACTCTCTATTCTCTCTCTCTATGTATCTCTTTTATGTATTATTTACTATATATACGTATGACTGCAAATCTACAGTCCCGGGTAATAGGGAGTTAAGTTTAATTCTATCCAAAATGATTTTCTTGCACGGAGGGAAGTGGAATCATGTTATCGAAGTGTGTGGTTTGAATACTTACTACATTTCTCATGACTCAATTTCAAGTCAAGGCCTGACTTACACTGATTATAATTTCATCGGTTTCTATTAATTTAAATTTTGTCTATTCAGAATTCTACAATAGTATTCATCTATTATTAACAGTATGATTTATAATAATATTGAACAAATAGTGTTGTACAAATTTAAATGTAATAATAATACTTAACGAATAATAAATATCTTTGTGTGTATAAGTTCTTATATTTTCAGGCCATTATATGTTGCTTAGAAGGTTACCTAATTTAATAACCAAATCTGGTAAATTTAACAAGCCGCCAACTGGTTGTGATCTTGAGTTACTCTTGCGGCTTCTGTTAAAATTCATGAATAATCCTTCCATGAGAGGCTTTAACTACAGTTTACTTGGGGTTAGGGCCTTGTTAATGCGCAAGAGGCTCGCTTTGATCTCGAGGAAACCTCTTCGTCCCTCGCCTTCTTGAGCTTTATCCTGGAATCGGATTCAGGCAATTAAATTTTTCCGATCATTCCGTTCCTCAGGGGAAGTTGCTACTTAAAGCGGTCACCTCAAAAGAACTTTAAGGTGGTTAATTGGCTGTTTGTGCATTCCTGCTGTACACTAATTGCTTTGGTTCATAGCACTTTTGAAAGTAACCCTCATTTACGTAATATATTATAGGAGGCGTTCAGGATCTATCAGGAAATATATCTCCATTTTTTTGTTCACCAGTTTCGTCAAGCAATGCTTCATGCTCCCGAAATTTCAGGTTCAGGAACGAACTAAAACCATGAGAAATAGTTCGGAAAAGTGTCGTGTTAGACAAAATCTAAGTTTAGACTATTGTCTTAAAATTTACAAAACGACCTTATTCAAAACTGCAGGAGGAGCTGAGGAGGTGTGGTGGGGAGAAGAGAGTTCCCCCATCTGACACCTGGATGGTCATTGAAGAGTCAAATAAAACTGAAAATCCGAAAAAGAGTAAAAAAAAGGCCTATAACTCAAGGTCCAAAATGAAGTAGAAGAGTAGTGTCGAATGCAAAATAAGATAATAGCTCTGAAAGAATTCAAAGCTATAACAGAGAGAGTAAACTAGATCATGATGAGGATGACAGGAGAGTGAAGCGAACTTGGCCTCCCCTCATCACAGCCGCACAGTTTTTCGATTAGTACACCATCAATAATTTTGGTGGATAAAATTATTTTGCGGTATTTTTACAACTTTCTCAGCCATTCAAATAATGTAATTATAAAAATGTTTTTAATTAATTACCAATTGAATTAAAGAGGATCGACAGGAGAATTAGTAAGGAAAAAGAAAAAAAAACGTAGATTAGCAATAATTATATTGCGGAAACATTTTTACCTTGAATCTTGTAAATATGAATAACACACATAAAGACAAAAGTGTAGTGATTGGGAATTTGAAACAAATTTGAAACAACCTTTGCAGAAACTGGTAATTGGAAAGGGACCAATTTTCTCAAGATGAATATTCTTCTGTTATTGTCCTTTCGGTGATTGGAGTTATTGCCTTAAGATTAATTAATAAACTTTGTGAATTTCGTTCATTCGTTGAATAGATAAGTTAGAATAGTTAATATGAACAATTGAAAAACTTACTTAGTTATTCAATTTTGTAATGCAGGGTCATGAGGAGACCTGCAATAATGCTAACAAGTTTTATAAAATCACAGATAATTGTGATTTTGTAGTGCCTATTAAGTTTGTTGTAATTAGACAGGAGTTGAAGCCACTAATAATTCATGACCGAATAGTGGATAATACGGTTATTAGTAAAAATAAACGGTGACAACACCGAGTGGCCTGTAACCGTCTTTGACTTAAATATTGCTAATTATAAAACTGTGATAATTAAACTTGGACTGTTGGAGTATTGTGAGAGACTAATTAAAGTACATACAAGTCTAAACTGTTTAAAATGGATTTAGGTATTGCCAAAATAAATATATTCATATACTGCGAAAAGGAAATCAAAAACACCTGATACATTTTATATAATAAAATTTCCGGCAAAACAATCCTTAATTTACTCGGTCATTAATTGCAAACAATTAGGTACCATTTAAAACGTGTATGCTCACTTCCAAACTTGCAATATATATCATAGATGTTTCAAGGAAAAACACCCAGTGTAAACATTGTTATATTTTAATTCTTTTCGAGGATGTGGTTGTTTGGCTGTATTTATGTTAACTTACTCGTGTTTATGAAATGAGAGGTAGACAAATTTCTTAACTACTAATATTGAATTGCAATAGTTAGTGATCATAAACTAAGACAACAAACGATAATTATAGTCTTTAACAATAAACGAAAAACGATTTTTTTTCTATAACGTATCATTTCTAATAACTAAATGAAGTTCTGTTTAATTAATAAAGTGTATTAATAACTAAATGTTGGCATCCAGAAGTTATAGCTGCAGTATCCATTGAGCCCTACAGCTTTGTGAGAAGGTCCATGGAGCAGTGCCAGCCCAGCCGCTCGCACAGACTGAAAGTACAGACTCGAAAAATCCATTAGGAATGGGTAGATACTGGATTTTCCTGTATCTGATACAAGTGATACTGATACTTTTCTGTATCTGATACTTTTACTTGATACTTTTGTAGTTGAATACAGATATCCCGACTCTTACTCTTTTAATACGCTACAAAGAAGCCTTTCTTGGGGCATCAGTTTTTGTTATCATTTTTAAAGGAAAAAGAGTTATTCGCCGTAATAGTAACCTGCGCAAGGCATCGAATGATTAAAATCATGTTTTTTATTGGTTAATTATTTGTTGAAAGCTATGGAATTAAACAATAAAAATAGATTTTAACCCTACCTCAAACTTTTGCTATTCACGTTCCAAGGCACGTAGAATTTAGGTTGTAATACAAAATTCGTCTGTCCGCCGCCGCACGCTATACTTTTTAAAACGCTATAGCTGTTGTTTTTTGTGCACCTGATTTTAATCATTTATGTCAATTGCCTTTACTTTATGGTATAGATATATCCATTTATAAACCCATATTTGCCCGGACATAGGTCGAGGTTTTTTTTTGCGAAAGTTGCTCGTGAAAAATCATGTATTAGGACGCGATCTAGGAAAATGTTATTTCAACCACCCTTTACTGTTAACTAATTACATAGTTTATTTTCGTTTTTACATATGTGATAAGTGACTAATTACAGATTATATTGATAATAAGTGAAAACTTGTTCACTATTATTTTTACTTATTTATTTATTAATACTAAGGGGGGATGCGGCAAAATTGGTCTTTTGCCGGTAATAAAATCAAGGAAGCTTAAATCAGTGGTTGAATATTGCTTATTATTTATTTATTTATTATTAAAAAGCCGTGATAAATAGTTGATAATAATTTTTTTAATCCGTGAAACGATGTAATTTTATTGCCAAAATGAGATTGGTTTGTTTTTGGCGGTAGGGATGGGTAAGGTTGTATCAAAAGTTGTATGGTACAAAAGTATCAGGTACATTTCGTTTGTATCTGATACTTGTATCAACCAATTTATAGTATCAGATACAAAGTGTAAATATTTAAGAAAAATATTTATTTCATTTACAAATATATATATACAATCTCTACGACAAATCATACAAATGATTGGATAAATAGATAAAAATTCATTTAAGGCACAATGAAATGAGGCTGATAAGCAGACCAAAGAGGGTTGTGGCGACTTATTAACAGGACTTAGTTTGAAAAAGTAATTAGTTAAACATACTTAAAGTTTTGACATAGGCAAAAAGTGAACGTGATTTTCGATTTTTTGTCTCATATTCATAATTTATGTCTCATAGTTTTGTCTTTTATTCATAGCCTAAAGCATATATCATGATTTTTTTTCTCGAATATTAAATAGTTAAAAAAAATTAATACTCTTTAAAGTAAAAAATTTAATTTTTTTGTCGCTTACCGCATTGGAGTGAGCTTATTCATACTTTAATTGGGATATAAATGGAAAACTGACCGTTATTTTCAAAATTCAGATTTCAAAGGACTGTAAATATTTAAATCCTATTTAATACTTAATAATCCGTTTAGAGAATTTTCTAAGCTTGTTTAATCCCATTCGACTTTTTCAAAAAAGCCTCAATTTAGTTATTTGTTTCAAAGAGGAAACATGACAGTGTCGGAATTTTAAGACATTACTGGGGAAAAAAAACTCACATCCGCTGAAGCAACTCTTAAAATTATTAAGGAAGAAGGTGCCCTTACCTTGCACTGCGCGGCGTTGGTTTGAAAAATATAGCAGTCGAGATAAAACGTTGGAAAGAAAGAAGGGCTCCGGGCGACGATTAATGGATATTGATGAGGTTCTCCAGGAAGCTGTTGAGTCAAATCCGCCCACAAGAACTCACGAACTTGCCAGGGAGTTTGGTGTGCCGAAAGATACTGTTAGTTGCCATCTACGCTCCATTGGGAAGGTGAAAGAGTTAAAAAAAGAATCTGTAAACTGGTCCAACACGAACTTCCTCCTCAGCAATCAGCTTAGAGGTTAAAAATTTGCGTAAATTTATTGAAAAATCCTTCTGATGTGAAATTTTATCGGAAGATTGTCCCCTGCGATGGAAACTGGGTTTACTTGTGAAATCCGAATACACCTGAGCAATGCCTAGATCGCTTTTCCGGTTTCTGCAAGGGGGCCATTTAAAAAAAAATCCATGCTTCGTGGTTTTTGGAATTTTGAAGGTGTTATTCTTCACAATTTTTTTCCCGATGGATGTTCTATGAGTTCTGAAGTCTACTACGAACAACTGGAAAGATTGCACGCTAAGTTGTCTGAGCGTTATCCTGCTTTGATCAACCGACAAGAATTTTTATTCCAATAAGATAATGCGTGTCCCCACACTTCACGTCGAACCATAGAAAGGTTTAAAGAATTACATGGTTTGGAACTCTTGGTGGTTAGTGTAGGGGCATACTACCTGGCAGTGTATCGTTTCTCAAAGTATTAAAAGATCCGTTGTAAATCTTGGAAAAATAGTACACTTTAATCAGTTTCCGCGAAGGAGTGGTTAGTGCTCTTATTTTAATCTTTCAAACCATGGTCAGTATTTTTATTTTTACTAATGACTGTCACCACCGACTTACCTGCAATTGATTTCAATAATTCCAACACACTTATGTATATATATCGAAATAGAAAGCCGTAGAAGTCTAAATAAACCCATATCGTTACCTAATTCTAAATTTTCGAAAATCTTTTTAACGGATAATAAAATCAAAAGATAAATTTAAGAGATTAATTAACAATAATAAACTGAATATTATATGTAAATATCTATTAATAAATCTTATAATGAACAAAATGATATTGTTACTTTAATTTATTACTTCCCAATTAAGATTATAAATGTTTCGTTTTGAGAAGATCCTTCATGGTGAACTTGATCTCTTTACAAGAAAGAGGTGAATAATTTCCTTTAAAAATATTTTAGTAATATTTTCCACCTTTAGTTCTTTAACTATATTGAGTCAACGCTAGTTTTATTTACTTAATTCAATATATAGACACACATCTAGGAATTTATGTGCTATATGTATTTTGTTTCCACAGAAGGAAAAAATGTATAAGCCCAGAGATTTGAAGTGAACGTAAATACCAGCTAGTATTTTCAGGAGAGAGCCGACTGAGACATAAAACCAGACGGAAGAAATAGCAACACAGTTGACTATAAAACACAGAAGACGGGCGAGATCTGGGCTCAACCCTCCCCCACCAGCCTCAGCCTAATACAGTTCTAGGGCCAAGTTACTGCCGAAATTCCCACTAACTCGTATAGAGAGATGGACTACACCGCAGCTCTTCGATTTTACTTTATGAAGAGCGATTCTTAAATAAGTTAAAGGAATGAACTCAATCCACTAATGGCGTTTGAAGTTGGGCTCTTAATCTTAAGCCGCCAATGTATAGTTTCATTCATTTGTATCTTTTTTAAAGAGAGTGATGATCATTCATATTCACCAATACTTCACTTAAAGCGTGTCATCACAATAGCTATGATACTATAAAATGTTTTAACTTGAATATACTTTACTACAATTTTAAGTTACAAAATAAGAAACAAAGTTTTATTCCGCTTTCTACCAGTGGCTCCTCTTTCAGAACTCGTGGACACCTGGAAAGGTCAGGATGGGAACCAAGGTAAAGCCAAGAACACATATGGGAAATTAGGAAAAGAAACTAATCCAAAATACCCTCAAATCTAAAAAGAAACTACTCTATTAAAACCCAAGATTAACAGACCAACTGTCAATAACAATAATCTTAATAGCACTCATAATAATAATAGCTACAGTATAATACTAGATTCACAACCCATCTGGTTAGTGATCTGGTAAATAGAAAAAAATTATATAATTATATATATAGATTAAAAAAAAGCGAACTGAATTAGGACGCAACATCTCAATAACTGACAAGAATTTTTTTTTCCAAATATTACAATTTATGTTAATCTAAATATCACTGCCTTAGTTTATTAAATCACTTTTACATCATTACACCCACAACGAAAGGTACACCATAGGTGAGAAAGTATGCCGTTAGTTAACGTTTTATTTTATTTTTTGCAACTACATTTGCTTTAAATTGAAGTATGTACTCTATCATTTTCTATTCATTAATTATTTTATTATTCTTTTTTATTAGAAGTGAATGAGTAGCTATGTTCATTATGAAACCACATTATACAAGTTTTGGACAGAATTGTTTTCAGCTGGACAAATTCCACTTCAGTTTGGTATTACTTTTAGCCTCGAATGGTATAGTAAATAATAGTGAATATTTGGTAAATAATTATATGGACCTGGAGGTGAGTTGGCTGACAACATAGGCCATACCGCTCCAGTGCTCCAGCTGAAAGCCACTGCTTCCAGTCATTGACTAGATTGAAGGAGAAATGCTGGAATTCCCCTTCCTCTGAGCTTTGTGTTGCCTCACATAGGCAATGAGAGGCACTCTGATCGAGAGTCTCCATCTTGTGTTAATTAATGAATTATAAAGTAATTGATTGCCTTAGTTAGGGATTTTCGCTTAAATGAGTCAAGTTTTTAGCGTTATGTAGCAGAATTTGTATTAAAAAAGTTTGTTTTGAACAACTATAGCGTCTAAACATTTTGAAGTTTCGATGTGAAGCCACTTATATAGTACAAAAACTATCGGTGCAATCTGAATGAGAAAATTATTTGTGCCTTTGAATATGGAATATATTGGTGATAGGATTGAAAATATTTCCATATTTGTATTATTATTCTTTAAAAGTAAACTATACAACAATTTTTGGATAGGTAAAACTTCACCATGTTTTATACTGATTTTAAAACTGACCATGTTTTATACGACTGATTTGTTTTGTATGATTTAATGGTTATACAGTATAATTTATACTAAAATAAGAGTGGCTTTAAATTTTGAATTAGTAAAATACGAACTGATTTTTCATTAAGAAATCACTAAAAATCTAAATACCGTTCATTACCATAATTACCGGAGCGGTATGTATAAGAAAAAAAACTGACAAAATATATAGCTCCACAATTTCCGAAATTGAGGGGTTTTACATTTTTGGATAGTTCGATCAAGTAAATTGGTCTAACGACAAATCATCAATAGCATCAAAGTGAGTCTTAATCTTATTGATTTAGTCCTGATCAGGTTCGGACCAGAACCATTAATAAATTTTATTATTTTTTTAAAGATATTCATAAAACTAAATTTTATATTAAAGTTTTAATTTAGTATAGGTAAAACTCACGCCTGTTTTGCACGTCCACTAAATTTTATTATATTTAATGTTTATACGAAAAAAGAACAACTTCAAATTTCGAAAAATGAAATATGAGCCGTTTTTTGTTGATTCGATTTTATTTTTTACTTGACCACATTTCTTTGAATGGTTTCCTTTTAAGAACTATTTGAAAAAGACACAAAATAAACAAACTAGAACTTCCTAGCGAAGAAAATTCGACATCCAATATATTTTCTTTATTTTTAAAATTATTATACATAGGGTTGCATCTCGACAAGCGATCAACCTGGAATCCTCATACAAGAGTGGAAAGACAAGAAACCGCTCGAGGTTTCAGGGTACTTCAACATTTACTAGACAACCGCTCTAATTACAAAAGACTCATCTACATGACCATCATAAGACCTATTTGGACTTACGGAATTGAACTATGGGGCTCCACTAAGCCATCGAATTCCTCTCGTATCCAATCCCTACAATCCAAAATCCTTCGTAAAGTCCTTAATGCTCCTTATTTAGTTAAGAATAAAGTCATCCATAATGACCTTAGTGTCCCATTTGTTGCTGATTTGGCACGAACCCGCTATCTATCCTTTCATAACAAACTTCATTCCCACTCAAACCCTCTAGTTTCAAACCTTGCTTCCTCTAAAATTCCCGATAACCCTCCGAGGCGTCTGAAAAGAAAATGGCCACGTGAACTTTTTAGTTGAACTTGTGATTTGAGTACTACCAGTGGTTAGTTTCCCTTATTGTTATTATCTCATGTCATTATGTATCACTTAGCCTATTTAAGTGTTGTATTATTGTAATACAGTTGTAAATATCAATAAATAAATAATAATAAACAATTATTAATATGCCAAGAAACTTTTATTATATATAAAATGTTAATGAATTTGTAAAGAAAATGATTCGTAAAAAGTTTCGTAAATGAAGTTATTTTTAGCACCAATGGTTATAATTAATGGTTTCCTAATTAGAAAGTCCTGTTGAAAAAAAGAAAAAGAGTCTGATCATGAATCACTAAAAACTACGATTAATTGGATATACTAAGAAACTAAGAAAAAAAACCAACTATGAAATAACGAATGTATAGGGTTCGAGTGTGTTTTTAGCTTATGCATGGACCCTGATATGGTTATTAAATATATTTTAAATATATATAATCAAAGTTAATAAACAGTACTTATAATTTTCATTTATTGAATTGACAGCCTTTAACATTCTATTAAATAATATTTAAAAATATATAAAGTATTACCTTCAAAATTATTATTTTTTCGTAAATTGACGTTCCGAACACGGGGAGAGCTTCAAAGGTTATTAACTGTGACTGCCAGATGAAACTAACGTAATGTTTAGTTAGCTAATATAACCTGAAAATTAGCTCGAGTATTTAATATTAGTCCATTTATCATTTTATGAGAACAGCTTAATTAAATAAATACCGTAATTATCAGTATTCCATTAAAAATAGCGCTTACTTCATAACAGTCTAATAATTCAGTAAACAAAATACCTCTTTGCCCCACAAACGAACGGTTTCCGTGTTAAAGCTCAAATGGGTGGAGCTTTGCAAGCTTTAAAGGCTAGAAAGTGGTAGACTGAATAAGGTAATAAAGCTTATTCCTAAAAAGGCCTCTGGATTTTCGGTCTCCATTATTTTAGTTTGTTTAGTCAATTTACTTTAAATATCTCACTTTTTGTTTCTATATTTAGAAGGCTGTCTATTTCCTAATTACCTATTTTATACTATTTTCAATGTTACATGTAGAATTTATATCTTTTAAAGTATTTTTTATGAGAAATAGGAGCAGATGTATTTTTGCAACTTCATAAAAATGTTTTTTAATTTTTAGCGGTGGCTATGTTTCTATGTGTGTTTTGAACAGCTTTATCTTTAAACATGTGTTTGTTCCTAATGTCAATTTATTATTCGTAAAATCCCATTTTTTGTCTCCTTATTTCCACTCAAGACGTTTCAATATCCACTCTTAATCCACTATCTTTGGCAACGTTTCGAGACTCAGTTGGTCTTAAATTCATGTCCTAGATGAAACATGGGAATATGAATATAATGGTTTATGGATGCGTAGCCTATAATGAAATAGTTAGAAATAGTAGAATGTTGTACCTATTGAAGGGGCTCTAAATGCAGAAGGAAATTTGAGGATTTTGAACAGCAACTTCAACAAATATTGGGATATTTGCAGGTAAATTGGGAATCTAGCAACAGTTTTTTTTCCAGGAGGACAATGATCCGAAGTACTTAGCCAATAAAACTTAAGATTGATTAATAAATAATGGTCTTCAACAACTGCACTCGCCACCACAGTCACCAGATTTTGATATAATTGAAAATTTATGGCACATGATAGACTAAAATATTCGAAAGCCTCACGTAACCGGAAGACACCACCTTAAGTATTTTTTAGAACAAGAATGGGAACAAATCCATCCAGAATTAATTAAAAACCTAGTTTACTCAATACCTAGACGTGCACAAGCAGTTATTGATGCTAACGGACTACATCCAATGTACTACATTTTGTAATAAAGAAGCATACATGTGTACTTATTAGTAAATACTTTTAACTTGTAATTTTTGGAAGTTTTTTTTATTTAATTTAATGATATTTACAACTATAGGCCAAGCTGAGGGAGTAAACTACTGCTGGGAATAATGATCAATTTAGTCCCGAGGGGCATACAAGATTTTATCTCCAGATGGGATGTAAAAAGGCAAACTATACGCTATAATATTTTATATGTATAGTTTATATAATATTTTATAATATTTATAACTGTATTATTAAAGTTATGTTTTACAATAAATTCAAAAACTGAAATTAAATGTGCAATTATTAAAGTTATGTTTTACAATAAATTCAAAAACTGAAATTAAATGTGCAATTATTACAATTTTGAATTGTTAAATTTTCAGCCATTTTTTGATGTCTTCGTACTTTATTTAGTACGATTTAGCAGGCAATAAATTTGAAAAAATATTATTTGCTTCTTGTACAATATGTGGTGGATCCATAACTTACACAACCTGAACTTCTGTTTATCAGTTTTGGTGTTTTGAAAGAACAGCTGATTTTAATGGCCGGTGTGATAGGTGTACCAACCTAACCCTGAACTTCTTCAGTACAATCTTTTTACATTATTCCCTAGGGAATAAAGTTAACTTTTTGACTCAATTTCTAATGCACAGGGAGAAAAGACTTACTTTAGTCATAATTAATTGAGCCAAAAACACATGTTTTTGTACCAGCTGGAGATAAAATAACTTATACGTTGAATTCTGAATGTCTATTTCTTCTAAAGTGAAAAGATTTTCAGATTTGTCTATTGCAATTTATTAATAAAAAATGCGTGGTACATGTCATAAGAATCTAATTATTGCTGATATATCTTATTGATATATACATATATATATTACCATCAGCAACATATTATATTATAAACAGCGCAAAAACCACTAATGTTGTTGTGTTTACTTTGCCTAGCATTTTAATATTATTTTTATTATAAAGAGCATTAATAATTATTAGAAATTATACTACATTGAATATAAATGTAGTTATTAAATATATAATAATAAGAATGCTAGGTACGGCATATACTAAAAATTAGCAATATCCTTATCCATTTTCGCGCCGTAGATTTTGATTAAATGAAATTTTCTAAAAATCATGTAAATATATTAAATTGTCAGAATTAATAAATTAAATTAAATGAAATGAGCCGTGGAGATGCAAAAGGGGATAAATCCATATTTAATCATTTTAATTTGTTTAATGTTTTTCACGAATTTAGCGTCCTCTATGCGGTGGTACATGCTTCACCATTCAAAACATACTAAAGCCAATCTAATTTTTCTTAAAATAATTGTCTCAAATAAATAATCATTACATAATAACCTGAATTATGCATATGTTTGTTGTTCCAGAAAAAAATTCAATTTTGGATTTATTCCCTTTTGCATCTCAACGCCTCAAATGACTTAATTCTAATATGATTTAAGGGTATTAAGGTTTTTTAAGGATAATTTTTTTAATCTCTTCCTTTTTTTTTTTGGATAAAAACTAATTAGTCCATTAGGCTTAATATCATATATGTTTTAAGAAATATTCACACACTTTTTTCAAGTTTTGCTACGATCTTCTCGAAATGACTTCTTGTTATATTATTAAATTCCACTTAAATTGTATGCCTATTTGAACTTAATATCTTGATAAATCTTAATCTATCACATCACTCCTCCTTCATATTTATAGTAGATGCCGATACATTTTTTTTTTTAAATAAGGCTTGTACTACTGCAACCTTAGAAGATTCTTGGATTTAGTAAGTGGTAGAGACTGTACTGTTTCTAGGATAACGGTTATGCAGGGAGGTGATTTGTCCTCGATCACACTAAACTTCCGCATATTTTGGGTACCCACTATATAGAGGGGTACTACTCCCCTTATACCACCTAGGTTAGATTATTTATGTTTATATTATTTTATTCTGATCATAAGTTTTTAGTTTTCATTTTAGCTGTATTATTATTGATGGCAAAGTTACAAAAACACCTCAAATAATTCGTAACTTTTTAAAAACCTTATTTAGTTTTGGTTACTTCACTAATAATAAAAAGTAAATCAATTTAGTGTTTAACAACTCATAAACTAAAATCACTATAATTGTACAGGTATTAAATAAATAGAAAGAATTATTTATTTAATAACTAACAATACATAAATATATTTTGTGACAATATAAAATAAAATAACCAGTACTCGTCACAGATTACATAAATCAATTTCATGTACCTAAAACATCTTACAGCTAAATACATGTAGTAGATCATATATATATATATATATATATATATATATATATATATATATATATATATATATATATATATATATATATAATAATAATAATAATAAAGCTTTATTGACATCAAATTTTGACAAAAGCTCCTCCCTTAGGAGGTAAAATGGAGCTCAGCTCCAAAATATAATTTTATTATATTATAAATATAGTTGTTTTTTTTTGTTTGTTTTTTTGTGACAATATAAAATAAAATAACCAATACTCGTCACAGATTACAAAAAACAAAAGCACTCTTTTAGAACAAATATAAATAAGTAGTTATAAAATGGAATAATCATCATTCATTATTCATTACTATAAAAAAAAAAAAAAAAACGTTATTTTAAAAACAATTATAAATAAATAATAAAACTATATAACTACCGCTTTCACTATAAAACAACAATCACTACAAACTACAAAAAAACAAAACAAAACTTTTTCCTTTTATAGACTCTTCACAATTCTAGACCAACAGTCTCTGTCCCTGGTCACTTTTATCCAATTTAGTTCCCACTCTTCAGGTAATTTCCTATTATTACCCGATATATATATATATATATATATATATATATATATATATATATATATATATATATATAGATCATGAAGGTCTTTGGCCGCGCTTGGTCATCTTGCAAACATATATTGTCACCGGGAGCACAGATGGTCCGGAGGGCGTGCCACAACCTCACATTGCTGCTAACCATGGTTTATATGGTGCAGCGTTAAGCTATCTGTGACGCCATGACCAGTCCCTTTGGGCCGGATTAACCTGTGCCCTTACCAACGGTGTAAACTGGAGTTTAAAGACAACAGAAAATTGTTCTAAACTACATTCGTGGTCAGTAGGTGTGAACGTGGACCTATATTTCTTAGCTGTATGTTAACCTATCCTAGGATCAATACTCCTGGTGACTATTCGACATCCTGGAAAAGAGCAGAAGGTAGGGTCATCACGCCTACGCCCAGTCGTTGTGAGATACCACCATAAAGAAGACGTGCCTCACATGCCTGAAACCGGGATCCGAAATATCAAACTTTTTTTTCGTAAAAGTGTGAACATTTTTGGCCACACCGACTTCTGTTTGTGTTTGATAAACTTCCGTTATTATTATTATATTGTAGGATGAATAAACCTTATTTACCAAGATTCTTATTAATCATTAGTGAGAAACTTATTATAATTATTATCACTTAAAATAATATAGTTATGGCAATAATTGGATATTGGTTGAAAAAAGAAACAAACCATTTTCCTCATAGATGGACGAAAAGCGCATAAAATATTTAAATATATATATAACATATATTTAAATATATAACGGATTTTAAAACAAAACATTCTAGAAGCAACGAAATTGCTTGGACTAACCAACACATCACTGATTCAATTAAGCTCTAGAACTACACAAACTGTGCAAACACTCAACGACTATACTAACATACCACGTGAAAGCGTGAACAAATGGCTCACTAGATAAACACGCCTGGGCATAAAAAACTTTTTCTCAACAATACCAAATATTCTGATAAAAATACTCAAATATTAACAATTGTACTCATAACCTGTAATTAAAACAGAATTGCGAACTTAAAATATTTTAAAAAGGAATAACCATTCTAATGCTGAATAAATTAATAAATAATTTTTGTTTTATTTACTGCACAGTATATCATCAGGAGGATTCCAAATGAGCGTTATTAGTATTTTCGGAAGGCTTTAGTGTTCAAATAACCGAGTATTAATAATGCCATGGGGAAAGGTCTCTGAACGTGTGGATACATTTCTGTGAGCATGAGATTAGCGTAAAAACCGAAAGGTACGGTGAAGCTGAAATTTTATATTTATTGTAGACAAATGATTGGGGTGTTCTGGTTACTTATTAATACTGAATAAAAACTGAATTATTGGGACTGCCACTTAATATCCATCATTTTATCCATATTTGCAAGATACTCAAAATATGTGAAGTGTTCTTGAATAACTTATAATTTTGTATTGTTTACATGTTAATAAAAGTATACTGGCCATAATTGTCGAAATTTTAAAATGGCTAACACTAATATACTATTATTCTTAAAATAATTAACAATATATATATTGCATAAAACTGGATGGAACTGGAATGGAAAATTACAATTACAATGGAAAATTAATAAAAAGTTAACAATTAAAAAATTGCTTATATAACTAGAGGAGAAGAAGAAAATGATTCTTCTCTAAGGTTGATATAAAATAATCGGAAATAATAGTTGTAAAATAATTGGGAAATCGCTACAGTCAGAAAGATAAAGATTCACAAAAAAAAAAAATTCTTCAGAACACACATTCCCGGTGTGTTCTGAAACCAGGAAGTAGGTCGTATAGGGACGAGATCAGATAAAAGTTGTGTGATTTTATCATCTATTAGAATAGATCTTCTATATTTTAGCGAAAAACTCTCGCGTTAAAAATCCTAATTTGATTTATCAAATAATACAAAATTAATTAAATAATTTTACTTAATTATAGAATTATAAATCAAAGCATATTGATTGAATTATTCAGCAAATATTTTTCTATATTGGATTAGACTCTCTTTAATCAAAGTAGGACCGAGAATCAACCAAACCCCGTTTCCAGAAAAATAAAAGAACAATGTTTTAGCATACTTGGATACATATTTTAAACTTTAAATGCTGTCCCGTAACGAAAAATTCGTGATTACAAAAGCAAACATAACATTATTATCTAACTTGAAGTTTCAGAACGAGACTGTTCCAAACAAGGTCTCAGATCAGCTAGCTATCTCAAAATGGTGCTCTAAAATTAACTATTATAGTTACGTCAAGTATGGATATAATCAAATATGCATGACTAAAAAAAATTGCAATTGCTAAATTTCTTTATTACACGACTCAAATAATATATATATATATGTATAGTTTTTTTTATATAACTTTTGTGTACTAATGTTGGATAAAAAATTATGAACTACATTTTCGTAGAATTTCTCCTTGCAAGATGTGAAATTCCGAAATTTCATTTAGACAACGACCCGAGGCATCTTCAAGTCCTACTCAAGTTCTCGAGATGCCCCTACCTGATTAATCCTGTTCGTCTACTTTATGTTACGTCGTAAGTTTTCTTCATAAGAAGAATATTGTCTTTAATAAACTTCAACAACCCGCCGTTTGTTTTTTCTTCTCACATCCAATTGCAACATATAAAGAAAATTTCTCAATTTCGGCCTCATTCATTAGGAATGAGCTATATATATATATTACCATTTTCTGGTCCTTATAATTACTTTATTTGTTAGTTTTTTAATGAGTTTACAATTATCC
Source organism: Troilus luridus (assembly GCA_964056705.1). Taxonomy (NCBI): domain Eukaryota; kingdom Metazoa; phylum Arthropoda; class Insecta; order Hemiptera; family Pentatomidae; genus Troilus; species Troilus luridus. The sequence continues at coordinate 37,905,993 of OZ057412.1, forward strand.
AAAGTTCTAACGAAGTTCGTACATTTATTGGAACAGGAAATGTTGATTTTATTTCATGTACGTAATTCCAAAACCAATAGTTGTGTGTTATTAATTTAAAAGCAGATTTTTTCTTCTTATTTTGTTATACTAATGAATTTTTCTATAAGGAGAAAAATAATTCCAAGAGTGCAATATATAATATTTATTTAATATCAAATTGTGTGTTATAATATTATGTTTATAATGTTATATGTTGTCTTGTATTGGATGCGTTTTACCTCGGGTTTGCTTAGAAGCTCTGAGCTGATAAAATCTTCTGTGCAATTATCAACAAATTGCAATTTATTTTAATGCTGTTGTCTTATGACTATAATGAAATAATTATGAAATATTTCATTATTTCAGTTTCATGATCGTCAACACTACTCACTACACTGTCTCCGCATTCTCGAACTTTTAGTATTGCGATTTTACACAACAGTAATCTTAATAGAGTTGTATGATTAAATATTGATTAATTAATATGTGACTGCAGGCACAGAGGTACATACATATACAGTCTGATGTAGTGATTCTTAAAAAATAAAAATAAAAAAAATGGAAAGTGTCCTCACTACATGATCACCGAAGTTGCTACTTAACTAACCCAATGAAATATTTTGCCAAAATTACCACTTCTCACAAAAAGCAAATTATTATCTAATGCAATATTTAAATTTGAGATAAATAGTAAAAAAAAATGATATAAAATAATTAATCAGACAGTCGATGTAATGGGACTGTGAAACATAATACAAAAGAAGACTGATCTTGGAGATTATTGTGGGAGAGTTAAGTTAAGTTATATTGTGAATAAGAAAAAAAATAGAAATAAATATTAAATGTCAGATATAGTTGATTAACCGGAATTGATATCCTACTTTCTATCTCCCGCCAAATTTTAATGAGGTACAGAAATCATCGCTCTAAAATTTAATAAATACTAAGAGATGGATCCTACGGGATCTAGGACCCTCCTGGGGCTCCCCCAGCCTCTGTAAAGTAGATACGCAAAATAAGGGGCTGAGAGTTTTCTAGGACAAATCACCACCCAGCACAACCGTTGTTCAAGAAACAGTACAGTCTTTACCATTTACTGAACCGCAGACCCATCAGAGGTTGTAGTGGTACAGTTTTTTATCTGGTAATCACAATTAGTTTTATTAAAAATCATAAATCATAAATTTTTCAGTTGGCTGTAACAGTAATAAACGATAATAAAAAATTATTTTCATTTTGAAAAGAAAAGATTTGCCCTGGCCGGGATTCAAACCCGGGTCGTCCGCCTCTCCATCATATTTTCAACCACCGATTTACAATTTAATAAAATTAAAAAAAATCTGTACCACTACAACCCATGAAGGGCCTTGGGTTCAGCACGTGTTAGCTTGCTGCTAGGAAGAAGATTTTGCAGGGAGATGATCTGTCCTAGATCTCGCTCAACCTCCAGATTCACCCCCTAATAATTTATTGAGTTTGGGCGAACCCCAGGAGGGTTTCCAGATCCCACAGGATCCATCCCCGGCTGTTAACAGATTAAATAATTTATCAGCCTCATCCAGATTTGAACCCCGGACCTTCGGCACAGCGACTCAGCTCTCTACCACTGAGGTACCTCGTTCCTAAAACATTTCGTTTTCTATTTTTCATATTTCTATCATAATGATAAACGATGAATAACTGATGCCGTATTACCACATTTCATATTTATCCAATGTCACCATTTTGAACCACCGACTTACAATTTAATATGAATGGATATTTTACTTTCAATATTAATACAAACTCGCCATTCAGGGGTTTCCCTATTCATATTATTCCAGTTAAATGTTATTGCAGAGCTTTCCGGTGACTGATTTAAATTACACGGACAGGAGGTCGGGGACTTGACAATAGCCAACGAGATGAGAATCCTCCACCATCTGGGCCATGAGATATTGGCTCTGCATCATTACTTGTCTCTTCAATCACCCACGACGTCTCCTCTTTAATGAGAAAATACTTGAGATACTTTTTCTGTTACTGATCGCTCCCTTTAGAAGCGAAATAAGTACTCTATTACTTTTTTTTTTGTTTAGTTGGGTTAAAATACATTTTATCTTGTAAATATATTTTTTTAAACAATAAGGAGTTTACTCAATTATAGTACATGTGTACAATCAAATATCGAAAGTGAAAAGCACTACTTTATGTATATATATATATATATATATATATACATAAAGTATATATATATATATAAATATATATATATATATTTATATATATATATATAAATTTATAATTCACTAATAAAATTTTCGTAGCCTTAAATATAAGTTTTATGGATAAAACTGTCTTTTAAAATATATAATTTAGACAAAGATAGTTTTTTTCCATATGTTGTCCATTTATAGATAATTGAAAATATTTAACATTTTAGGAAGTGCTTCTTTTTAATTTTTTTTTTCAAAAATTTTCATATACCTTTTATGACGTTTTGAGAAAATTTCCATTTCAAGATGATTTAGGTTCATGTGTTTTTTTAGAGCATTCATAAATCTTTAAAATGTTTTCTTTAAAATTCTATTTCTTTTCATTCTTTTTAGATGTGGAGTATCTCTCAATAATTATAAGTTACTTACTCAGACAAGAATTTTACTAAGCTCTTGGTTTGTCTTCATTTATTGATGTTTTTTTCCTATTGATCTATATTCTTTTATTTTTATTTAGGTTTCCAATTATAAGTAGATTTCTTATTACATACATTTATATTATTTTTCTGAGTACGTTGCTTATTTATTTTTCCGTTTTCCTCCGTTATCAAATTTTTTTAAATGAAAATTTGGGCTATTGTAGAACTAGAAATCTACATTCATTCAAATACTGAATAATAATCTATTTCTGGTTATTGTAAATACTATTTTAATGAAAGCATTTATTTTCACTGATAACTATTAATTGACTTTATAATGACTATTATTGTTTTAGTTTATTATCAGTTATCAAAAATTTAATTGTATGCATTCGATGTCTTTAACAAAATAAATACAGGCCATAACATTTAGACTTAGGAAATTTAAGTGAATTTAAAATAGACAAATGAATGAAAAATGCATAAATTAAAAAAATGAAATAAATATTTGGCTTTGATGGACTAAATTATAAGCATATCTAATATTAATAAAAAAAACTAAAATCAAAATAATGAATTAATCATACTAGAGTGCGTAAAACTTCTTACATATGTGCGTGTTTGTGTATGTGAGTATTCATTCGATTAGGTTAATTTATGTTTAGTTATATAATCATTTATTTACTATAAAGGATACTTTAAAGTGCGTACAGTGTTTGAGCGATGGCGAGGAGAAATGTAATTTTTAAGAAAGGAAAAGTGAAATGATACGGTTATATTGATATAAGTTCTAAAATTATATTATTTTTTTTTACAAATAATGACATATCTATTTGTTCCTGAAGAACTATTTTTAAATTTTGGTTTTTGGTGCGGGGTGGATCAGTACCAGAGAGAACTGATGTTTCATGGCAAAGATCCTAGATTCAAATCTGGCTGTGATAGCTTTAATTTTTTATGTTAACATTCGGGGGTACTTTTGGAATCTGAAGAACCTTCTGGGACACACCAGCCGCTATAAAGTGGGTACCCGAAATAGAAGGACAACCCGGCGTTCAACGTGATCTCGGACAAACCTCCTCTCTGCATAAAATTTGTCCTAGAAACAGTACAGTCTCCACCACCTACTGAATACAACACTGTTCATGAGTTTATTGAAGTACTATTTGTTTATTTAATGTTTTGAAACTTGTTGTAGTACACTTTCAGTAAATTAGCGATTATTATATATTTTTTTAATTTGAAGGTATATACATATATTGTGATAATGTCTCATTTTAGGATTTCTTTTAGTATAGAAATGATTAATCTGTTATTCTAATATGATATAATTCTCTTCTGATAGAATATGTATAACTATTTTTGTTTGATTTTTTACTTTATCAATTATTTCTTCATGTTACATCGAAAGATGGCTGAGGAACGGAAGGGAAAGGGCTGCTTGCCTTCAATTCCGTAGTGCATTGCAGTGTAGGGGGTAGCCTGCAAGCTTTGCGGAAATGAGGGTAGGCAGCCCATCACTGCGGCGTCGTCCTTCTTATCAACCCGGAGGATTGGCCAGAGATAAGGGCGGATCGTCCAAGTTGCCCTACCAGGCAGCGCTTAAATTTACGGCTACTGCTTTAGGCATAAACTTTTTTGATGTGTTTACTCATGTCGTGTCCATAACTTCAAAAAATATTTTCTTTTCTCTCAGTTAAGCTCATTTAAGACATGGACACAATGTGATGCAGTTATATCAAAAGGACTATGGATTTATTTCAATCAGGAAGAAATAAATGAACAAATACATGAGCTCGAGGTATATCCGGATAGTATGGAAGGGCGTTCTTCAGTTAATCTGGAGCTTCAGTTCGCTCCGGGTTTTCAAGAATTACCAAAGAAAACTACGGGCAAAGGAGAGAAAGCGAAAACACTCGGAGAGAATGAAAGAGAAGTGGAAGAGAAGAAAGGAATAGTTGAATCAGACGTAGGCCATAACTTAAAAAAAAAATAATAATAAATTCACTTAATGCGTACACATAAATTCAATAAACAAATAAAATGTGTAATAAAGAAATCAATTCAATTATATGTGTAATAAATACTTGGGTTTATAATTGACGGGTTTAATAAATGTTACCTAATAAACTTCATGGTATCAGCTCCGCTGGTTTCGCATAGAGTTCACAACCAGTTTTAACTTTTTATTTGCTTCCTTTGTAATGATATTCTCGAAAATAAAAGTAACTTTATTACTATCTGTATATTGTAACTATTATTAGATTAAAGAAGCGACTTACAGTATCTGTAATTACTTACAGTTTCTGTTTATAATATCATCATCTGTATTTCGAATCTATGATGAAACGCTCATTTCTTAATGAAATTTACACATTGCCCATAATTACACTCATGAGACTATTACTAGTATTTAGTATTAGTTCATACTAAAACTCACGATTATTTTTATTTTCGAAAATATTAAAATAAATGATAAATAATAACATTTTGTGCCACTGAAATTATTAATATTTATCGATCCTGTTTAAATTTTCACTGATACTGTTTGTAGTAGAGTTATTCTTTTTACCATAATATTGTATAGTTAAGATGTTAACATAGTTTTTAAAGATTGTATGCTATTTGTTCTTAAAAAAAATTATATTTCTATAATTCAGTATATGTGCCTTTGATATTCTCTCTTTTTTTATTATATTTTGTCAAACAATAATCTATACCCTACACTATATAATACATATAACCTATATAAGACAACAGGTATTATATAATACCAAACACCTATACAGATTGAAAAAATATAATAAAATGAGCACAACAATAGAAAAGTCAGAAAACAATAAAAAAATAATTAAATATACATAAACGTGTGTATTGGTGAATATGTTAATAATATACTTGTTGTCATATTAGTTCATATACTTTATTATAATACAAACATTACTAAATATGCCAGAATCAAAATTCAACGTGAATATACTTTACACTTCATGACAGCAATGGGTTTGTTATGAATACGTTTGATGTTTACTAATTCAGAGGCCCTAAAAGTTAACAGATACATATGTAATTAGGAAGTACTTTCTGCAAATAACTGGCCCGGAAACTCAATATTAAACATGCACCCTAGTTTGCCGAAGGGAGAGTTCGTTCACACTCGAGAAGTTGGAGAGGGAGTTCATCTAATAGCCGGAAGTACCTAACCTTTAGGAAAACGTATTAAATTAGTTAATAAGGTTCTTGTTAATGAGGAGTGTTTAGTATTAAAGTCATTTAATTGTTATATATTGTCATATAATTAGTGTATTCATATTCTTATTTTTATAATATACATATTGTTAGTCAGATTAGACACTCAAAAATCACAAACGGCTTCTAAATGAAAAGAAGACGACCTGTAAGAAATGTGGACAGCTAATAATTCCACTAACCAGCTGATTGCAATCTGCAAAAGATTGCAAGAGTAAAACTCGAATAAATACTCAAGACATTAAAATTAAAAAAAAAAAAAGAGTTTAGAACAAAGCCATTCAATTTTTAAACACACACACACACACACACAAACAAACACACACACACACACACACACACACACACACACACACATATATATATATATATATATATATATATATATATATATATATATATATATATTCCCCCACTTTGACTACTGTAGTGTGGTATTCGGGGCCCTTTCGAAAATGCTTGAGGCCCCCTTAAAAAGAATAATGAACTGCGCTTTAAGATTTGTCCTTGGTACTCCGAGGCGATCCCGGGTGATGAGTTAAAGTGGCTCTTCCCTCCCATTCGTAGACAATATTGTTTTAGTGTTTTTCTATACCAATCCATTAACTCGCAACACCCTTCATATATCTACAGTCTCCTCCAATTCAAATCTCTGTCCAGCACCACAAAACAAGATCCCGCCTTTCCGATCTCTACATTCCATCCCACAGAACTAAGGCATTCGAGCGTTCCTTCCTCGCCCGCTCCACCACTGTGTGGAACTCAATCCCTCCTTTCATCCGCCATTCTTCTTCATTGGCTTCATTTAAATCACAGCTTTTCCTTCATCTCTTGGCATCCCAAAATGACGCTCTCCAGGCTGGTCAATCTTCCGCTTGAATAAATCAGTACTGAATACTCGATCTTGTTACCTACGTGTTTTGTTTATTTTTCCAACAACAAAGAAGATACAGACTTTGTAAAAACTTTATCGCATGCTATGCCATTCACTTATTTTATTTAGCAATTTCGTTGTTAACTGTTGCATTAATGTTATTTTGTTAATATAAATACCTTTATTTATTTGCGACAATTAGTTAAAATCCTGTCAAGCTTTGTACTTTTTATTTATTCATATATATTTTTTTTTCTATTTCTAATTTTTTTATGTTTTGTCAATCTTGATTACTTCATGATTTGTATTATTATGTAGCCTTCTGGCCAGATGAATATTATGTTTATTTTATTTGTTCATTATTGTTATTCTAAAGGGACTTGGTCCCAGAATAAAGTTTGTTTTCTATATACATATATATGTGTGTGTATAAATTATATACTTCCAAAAAATGACTCGCACGATAACTGGGTTAACACTGACTGTAGTGCCGTCTTGATCCTCTATGTATAGTGTTTACATATTAACAGCTGTTACAATGGCCAGCTTGGTCTTAGCGACTATACGCTCATCAGTCTTGTCTTAACTTATATATATATATATATATACACAAAAAGTTAATAATTAATAATTCTAAAAGTAAAACTATAATGTAACATAAAAAAATTAAGGAACGATTTTACGAAACAATTAAAGTAACAGTACACAGTATATAAATATGAAATAAATAAATGAAGTATTTTTAATTTTATAATCTGGTGTTTAAACCATCGTTAGTACATTAGTACTTCATACTGAAATTCATGATTTTTTTAAGTTCTAATAATGGATACTTTTATGAATAATATGGCCATTAAGATATCGAAGTCGAAGATTTTCGCAAGTAACCGAAATAGTATTACTCACTTACCTTATAAAATATAGATATTATTTTTTATCCATAGACAAATGTTTAGAAAATTAAACAATGAAAACGACTATATAGTATACTAACTATGGATATTTGCACCAGTCTGAAATTAAATTGTTTCGTTAATTTTTTTTTTTTTCTGAAAGAGTTTTTACGTTTGTTTATTCTTTTTCCGAGTGGGCACCTAGCAGAAGTTTACTGTTTTAATTACAGTTGGAACCTTGCATATGCGAATCAGAATGAATTCCATTAATTATATGGATCCCTCTTCCCTGTTTTATTTATTACGCAAATACATATGCAACACCAAAGTTTTCCTCGACATGTTTGGGCCTACGTCTCTGACTTTCACATAAAAATTGAAACACATCCATCAGTTTAATAACCGGAGTAAATACATATTTTTATCATCTATAAATCTATAGAAGATTAAAGTTAACATAACTATTAATCAATAAAAAGGAGCAAATACTCTAAAAGAAACCTAAAAGAATTATTTTAACGTAATTGAAGGCTATGTCCCTAAAATAATGGAAAGTGACTTAGCCAGACAACATTTTGCCGATTCTAACATCATCGAAGCAAGGGAAGATATAAAGTCATTGCTTTTTTGTTTTTTTTATTGTTTGTTGTTGCTTAGAGGCGTAAAACCCTAGGGTCGTCAACGCCTGTAGATTTTTGATTTTTATAATTATTTATCTTTAAAAAAAAAAAAAAATATTCATAAACACACACATACTAATAAATAATACATCTATAACAAGGAAATAAAACAATAGGAAAAAACAACAAATGCATCATATAAAGCAGGGATAATGGAGGATCAAATATTGGTTATTAATTTTTACAGTTTGTAATGAATTTCGCCATTTTGTCGATTTCAGATTTGCTGTCTCTAAGTGCTTCTCTAACATCGGGTGGTATTTTGAGCTGATTAAGTATTTTCTTATAGGAGTAGCATTCCTCAAACATATGTCTGATGCAAAGATTTTTATTACACCTAAGGCATATCGGTGGTGCATCCCTTGTAATGAGATGTGCGTGGGTAAGCCGGGTGTGTCCTATTCTAAGGCAAGCTATAGCCACCTCTTCATGGCGTTTACTGCGATTAGATGTAGCCCAAGGCTTTACTTCCCTTTTTATATATTTCAATTTACTGGCTGGAATTTCATCCCACATTGCTTGCCATCTTTTGTCTATACATTCTTTAAGGGGGCGAGAAAGTTCTTGGGCGGTTAGAATAGCTGTCCCTCTACCTGGGAGGGCTAGAGCTGCTCGAGCAGCTTTGTCAGCCATCTCGTTCCCGACAATACCCACATGTCCCGGGGCCCAGATGAAGAATATTTTTTTGCTTAGTGATTTAGCATTATTAGATATTCGTGAATGCGTTGGACTATGGGGTTGTGTGAGTACATAATGAGGGCGCTCATTGAATCGAAAATTATTACTATATTGTCGGTTTGTATATTTGTCATAGAAAAATGTAGAGCGGATGCTGTGGCATTTAGTTCGGCGGTATAGACGTTGCAGAGGTGGTGTAGCTTTTTTTAATGGGTTGAATTGGGCGTAATAAAGGTAGATCCAGTTGAGCTATCAGACTTTGAGACATCTGTATATATTGCAGTGTGGTGTGGTAAAGATTGTATCAGTTCACAGAACATTTTTCGATATTGCGCGGTCGGGGTGTCTTGTTTACGGAACTTGGACAGCTGTAGAAATACTTTGGGTGGTCTGTAAGTCCAGGGTGGTGTATATGTATCCATTATATTATGGAGTGATATGTCTTTAAGGAAGGCGATTGCAAATGAGATTCTTTCTGCGAGAGGGAGGGTTTATTATGGAAGGCAGAAGTAAACTTAGGTTTAAATATATATTTATGAGTGGGATGAGCAGTTTACAAATATAGTTTGGAAACATAATTGATAGCCAGTTTCTGTCTTCTAAATAAAAGGGTAGGAAAACCGGCTTCGGCGCACAGGCTAAGGATGGGACATGTTCGAAAAGCACCTGTCGATATCCTAATTCCAGCGTGGTGAATGGAGTGAAGCTTGGCTAGGATTCGTGGGCGGGCTGAAGCGTAGATAAAGGACCCATAATCAAGCTGTGAACAAACTAGTGCCCGGTCGAGTTTTAGCAATGTAGCCCTGTCTGAATCCCAAGTAGTACCGCTGAGAATATGTAGTATGTTTAACTTTTTTAAGGCTGATTTTTTGATTGTAGTTATATGATCTCCCCAGGTTAATTTTCTGTCAAATGTGAGTCCTGAAAATTTGTGGTGGTCATTGAACGGTAGTAATTAATTTGCTAAATACAATACGGGGGGGAGGCGGGGTATTTCTTTTTCGGCTGAATAAGAGGCATTTGGTTTTTTCTGGTGAGAATCGAAGACCTATAGATTGGGACCAGTTGCCTAGTCTATCGAGAGATTCTTGAAGTTTGTGTTGTATATGTGAAATGTCGTGAGATCGGTAAACAATGGCTAAATCGACCGCAAATAATAATGATTTTACCCCTCTTGGGAGGTTCAATCATAGGTCATTAATAGCCAGTGAGAAGAGCGTTGGGCTTATTACACAACCCTGAGGGACACCGCTGTTCTGGTTATGGTTTTCAGAATGTTCGCAGCCCACCCTAACACTTTGAAATATATATATATATATATATATATAATATAATATATAAATATATATATTATAATAATCCTGAAGCGATGATTATTCAGGAACTGATAAATGTAGGTTAACATTTACCCTGTTATACCGATTGATATTAGTTTTTGCAGGATAGCTGAGTGATCAATATAATCAAACGCTTTTACCATATCGAAGAACACCGCTCCCATCTGTTGACCATTGACAAAGGCATATTGTGCTTCGGCTTCCAATGTAACTAAGTGATCAATCGTGGATCGACCTTTACGGTATCCGGATTGAAAATGTTGTAATAATTTGTTCTTTTCCATCATCCACATCAGTCTTTTGTTGGCCATCCGTTCCATGGTTTTGCTAAGACAGCTGGTAAGGAAGATCGGGCGGTAGCTGGAAGTTATTCGTTTGTCTTTTCCATTCATTAGTACAGGAACCACAAGTGAGTTGCGCCAGCTATTCGGAAATCCTCCGCTGAACCAAATGTGGTTATAATAATCTAGAAGCCATTGCAGTTTTTTTTTAAAGTTCCATATACATAATAATTTATATTCAGCAATCATTAATGTATCCCATTTATGCAGATTATAATACTATATTTCAAATTTCCCTAGTTAGCTCGTAGATTAAAAAGGCCAAATGTAAAAACCAAAAATGAAAAGGAAAAGCCAATATATTACAATAAAAGTAAATAATTGTTAATGCTGATTGTAAAATTAGGAATTAGTGATTTTTTGTATAGTTTCTTTTTTATTAATTCTTGCTTATATTTATCGGTATTATGGGGAGTTTGTGTTTAGAATCGGTAGAGTGAAGACGTATGGTTTTAGAGCTCCTGCGGATTAGCTGAATACAACAAACTAACTGATAAGTTTTCTTTTATATATATTTCTATTGTAAATTCTCTATTATTTTATAGTTTTAAACTTTATTTAAAAGGTTTTTCTTTTTGTTTTTCTTTTCTCTTTTTCATATAATTGCATGATTAAGCCTAAAAAATGGCTGAATCCCCACCTTTGAAAAGAAAGAAAGGTAGATTTAAGTTTGCAACTATAGGGAATAATGAACAAAGAAAGAACTGTGTCAAGTTTTTAATTATAAAAAGGCTTGAAACAGAAAATGATAGTAATGGCTCAGATTTTAAAAAAGTTTCACCTTTTTTAATACAGAAAAGTTTAAAAGCTATAATAGTTGAGGCTAAGTTAATAAAAAAATTGAAAGACGGAACACTTTTAGTGGAAGTATTTTCTGACACTCAATCGGAAAAACTTTTAAAATGTAACAACTTATGTTATAATTTTCCTATAAAAGTAGAGCCACATGCAAGATTAAATTTAAGCAAAGGGATTGTGTGGTGCCCGGATTTGAATTATGTTGACATAGATGAAATAAAAGATGAGCTGAAGCCCCAAAATGTTATTGACGTCAAAAGATTAACTTTTTTTAGAAATAATGAAAAACTAAACAGTCACAACTATCTATTAACTTTCGATAATCCCTCTTTACCCTCTGAAATTAAACTTGGTTTCCATAATGTTGTAGTAAGACAATTCATTTCCAATCCAATACGGTGTTACGTCTGTCTAAAATTTGGCCATACAAAAAGAAACTGCAATAAAGAAGCATTGTGCAAATTTTGTGGAAAAACAAAACATGAGGGGTCAGAGTGCAACAATCCGGTAACTTGTGTTAATTGTTCTAGTAATCACGAGGCTTTTTCAAAAAATTGCCCCGTTTTTATTAAAGAGAAGGAAATAAAAAGAATTCAAGAGGCAGAAAAAGTAACATACTTCGATGCAAAGAAAAAATACGATCTTTTGCACCCAATAACAACTCAAATATCTTTCGCTAATATTGCTAAAAATAAAAAATCTGTTAGTGTACAAACTGAACCAATTATCGAAAATCAATTAGTATTTAGAAAATCTGTAGCAACAGCTACGTCTAGTAGGACAACTACGCCTATTGGCAGCACCAGCATTACTGATATCTCTGTTCCCCCCACCCTTGTCCCAACTCCCACCACACCTTCACCTCCTCAACCAACTTCCTTAATTTCCTTATCATCCGTTTCAAAAATCCCAACTTCCCAAAACTCCCGATCCTCTGGTGGGATATCCGAAAAAAATTCGGAAGCCCATTCCTCCAAGTCCGAAGTCGCCTCTGAACCGAGGATTTTACCCTCGGTACAGAAGTCGTCTGAAGAATCTTCCAACCCTCACAAGTGTCCTGAAGGTCAACAGACCGAATGGACAAAAGTAAAGGGAAGAAGAACTAGAAGTACGACCAGGAAAAAATCACCAAATAGTGAACAAAGTGTAGAAAAAATGGAAAGCAATTAGTAGGTAGTTTCTGATTTTATTATAGGTTTTCCATTTTATTTATACTTAATAAATTTACTCTAATCAACGATATTCTAACCTATTTACATTTTCTTTTTTACTATGACAACTCCAACCAACATAATACAATGGAACTGTAATGGTATAACGGGAAAATATGAGGAACTAAAACTTATAATTAATAAATACCAACCGGTAGTTCTATGTATACAAGAGAGTAAATTACCCCTTAATAAAACTTTTACCCTGAAGGATTATAATATTTATAGAAAAGATTTTGATTATAAAAGTAGAGCATGTGGTGGGGTTTTGATTGCCGTAAATAAAAGGGTTGTATCTGAGTTAATTCAGATTAATACCTCCCTCCAAGCAGTGGTAGTCAAGGTCATTCTTCACATTCCCATTTTTGTTTATAATGTTTATCTTCCCCCTGATAATTTTGATGAGGTAGAATTAGTTAATCTTCTGAATAATACCCGTTCTCCTTTTATAGTTATGAGCGACGTTAACGGCCATCATACCTCGTGGGGTTCTTCGTACTGCACAACACGAGGAAATACTATTAGGCGAATTATAGATGGTACCGACTCGATAGTTTTAAACTCAGGACAACCAACATATTTAAGTCCAGCATACCATTCATTCTCGTGCATCGACCTGACATGGTGTTCACCTAGTTTATATACTCATTTGGATTGGCAAGTTTCTCAAGACCAATATTCTAGCGATCATTTCCCCATAATAATCACTTTCCCATACATTAATACCCGGGTAACAAAACATGCTAGATGGATAACAGAAAAATCCGACTGGACAACATTTCAAAACAATATACTGATATCTACCTCTGATATATCAACCACAAACAATAGTGATGAAAGCAATCATCAAATTACAAAATCTATTTTAGCAGCTGCGGAACTTTCAATCCCAAAAAGCTCCACTATTGTTAAATCGAAAAGAGTCCCTTGGTATGACAATGAATGCAAACTAGCGATTAAGAAGAGAAGAAAGGCTCTTAAAGTCTTCCAAAGGGAACCAACTCTTCAGAATCTAATAAACTATAAAATGAACCGCTCGCTATCTCGCAGAATAATCAAGGAAAAGAAGAAAGAATCATGGGAACAATTTTTGAACACCATTACATCAAATACCCCACCCAGAATATTTTGGAAAAAGATAAATAATATTATGGGAAGATTTGTTGACTATCAACCGACCCTTCTAATCAATGACAAAATAGAGCAAAATCCCGATTTATTGGTCGAGCATTTTGTTGAATATTACTCAAATATTTACTCCACCCAACCACAACCGACAATAGAAACCGAGACAGATAGTATTGACGATCAGAAAGAAAACTCTTTTAACTTACCATTTACCAAAGCAGAATTACTTTCCTGTTTAAAAGAGCTGAAACCATCCTCACCAGGGGTGGATGAAATACATAATGATATGTTGAAAAATCTACCAATACCGGCAATAGACGCGCTTCTTGCATTCTATAACCAGATTTGGAGCACAGGGAACTTTCCTGAGATATGGAGGAGATCAATTATTATACCAGTCTTAAAAACTGGAAAAAATAAGTTGTTTCCTTCAAGTTACCGGCCCATCTCACT